>OX421453.1:19292072-19317072 GCA_949126865.1 Montipora capitata
ATTCCATGGTTTGAGCAATCCTAGAAAAGATTATAAAGGGAGATGCTGAAGGAAATGAATGTTTATATATTTGAATTCGGAGTGTGCGTCACAGACGAAGGAGTGATTTGATCCTTGCACCAAAGTATCTGGACAATCCAAGCAATTGTCTCTTATAATTATAGTCACCTGAAAAATTCAGGTTGTTCAAAAGCCGATTAACGCTAATCCCAGATTAAAAATTAACCAACGAGTTTATTTCTCTACTCCCAAATGCTGTTCAACGCTGACATTCGGTAAAACTTTACGCCAGAAGAAGTCAATCTTGCAAAACAGAAATGAGCAAAAGAAACTTTCACCAACTTTACGCTAATCCTGGATTAAGTTAATCGGCTTTCGAACAACCGAGCCCATGTGGCTCCAACGGGGATTTGAACGCATGATCTCTGTGATCTGTGTTAATCCCGTGAAAGTCCTTGAGCCCAACAAATTTACAGCACTGATCGAATGGTCATAGAATTAACTAAAATATCAAAATAACTGTTTAAAACTGTAGAAGAACTCTAACAAAACACAGGGAAGCCAAGAAGGGACATGGATGGACAAAACTGGAGAGGATTGAAATGGATTGAATTTGGGTAAATTTGAAAAACGTCGGCCCACCTTTTTTCAAATTTATATAAGTCTATATCAAAATGTCATTTACAAAGCTGGAAAATCATTCTCAGTTGTTATGTGGCCGTGATTTTACAAATGAAAGACTCTTGCTCTGCCAATTTGACGTTTAGAGCTTATAATTAACAAAATTAAACAAAATTACCTAAAATAGCGTGACCTAGCCCCTTTAAGGAATTCATACATTTGTCTTCGATAAGAGCAGCGCAAGGAATAGGCCACTTTCGATATGTTAAAATTCAGCTTGAAAGAGAGGTTTAGAGGACATCTCGAACAAAGACAAAGTATATGACATGCTAATGTTTTTCACATTCATTGCAACTTGTTTCTATTGATGGTTTTCACTCACGTGATCAAGAGCCATGTTTTTCAACGAAAACAAAAGAAAACTTTTGCATAATAATAAAGTTAAATTCCCGGAGGATTTGGTCGGGGCTCCAACATGGCCGCCGTTTCTTTGTTTAGGGGCTCCAACATGGCGGCTGTGACGTCATGTGAAAACCGAGAATTGTTTTTGTTCAGTCTCTGCCTCGCTATCAAGCTAAATATTGATATTTCGAAAATGGCCCATTCCTGGTGTTGTGGCGGGGTCTGACCTGAATGTGTGAGCGTGATGAGGCGCTGGAACGCCTACACACGTAAATAAAGATTGTGATTGATTAATGATTGCTATCAGCAGCAGCAGCATCTTAGTTACTTTGCGAGCTCAAACACACCAAGCCGTGTTTTAACAAAGCCCCAACAATCATCGGGCGAATCTTTTCTTTTTCTTTCAATAGTTTTGCTTTTGCTTTTCTTGAAAACACACAAATTCTAAAAGACCAGCTTTGAATAAGTCATCGTCCGATTACTAGTGAATTTGTTAGCTTTTTTCAAAAGGCTATTTCCAAGTGACCTCACCTAATATTTCAAGGCTATTCCCAGTGGCATTAATGAGTTTTATTTTTTAGTGAATGAAAATTGATTACGCCGAGGAATATATAGTTCACACTTTAAAGGTTTTAACTGTCTTAACCTTGCTCGGCAGAGGTATTGTTCTTTCCACCAACATGGTTGCCGTGACGTCAGCTCCAATCAAAGAATGTTCATAACGGTAAAGCTTTAAGTGCCCTTAGACGTGAGGGGCCTTGGGTGGCGGTAGTGGGTGAAGGGTACAATAGCTGAAACAACCCAAACCTTTACAAAAATGCTTAGGCCTAAACAATAGGCTTTAGATAATTTTTAGGCCTAAAGTGAGCATGTTTGTATGGATTTAGGTTGTTTCAGTTTTGTTGTTCCAGGCCCCTCACGTCCAAGGGCACTTTGAGATATGGAAACAAGTCTCTACCGTTCATAACCTTGTGGGACGCAAAAGAACCCACACTATTCGCAAAGATTAAGGCATGGAGCTCCCATTGTTGTGGTCTGTTCTTGATGTGATGTATCATGGCTGGCATGAGAGCGTCTTAACGAGGATAAATAAACTACGATTACGACCATAAAATGGCACTGAAATGAATTTGGAAATGGTTTATTTCGAGTTTTGTGCCAGCGGTGTAAGATTTGTTGAGATGAACTCTGCCAATAAGAATGTAGACATTTCTCCATGTATCTTGAACCCGGCACAAAAGAGAATTGTTGATGCGTTGTATAAATGTTTGAGTTTTTTGGACTCGTAAAGACCCACCTTCACCAGACAGGCATAGCGTGCCGCGGAACAATTTTAATTCCATATATAAAATTGCGCCAAAGCTGAAATTCATCCAATTAGATGGCTACAATAAGCAGTGCGAATTTTCATAACAAAAACGAACGGTCGAAAAGCCTGTCGCGTCGATCGGTTGAAGGTGATCCTTTTTAATGTCTCGGCATTCCTGTGAAAAAGAATCATTTCAACTCCAGAGTACCCGAACTCACAATTAAAAGTTCTTAGTAAACAAACGTAATATTAAAATACAGATTGCATGGAAAGCGGAGACTCCTTTTACAACCCTCGCACTTTTCTAACCCAATTTATGAAGTAAGCGTATATTCTTAATTGTCAATTTTTTCCAAGTGAGGTATGATCGTTCGTAGCTTGATAGTGATCATGGGAAGTGAACATATTTCTTTTAAAAGCCAAACCCCAATGTCTGGACTCGCAGGACTCGAACCTGGGAACGTGTGATTAATACCCCACTCACTTAACCAAAAGACTACCACAATACTAACTGCGAGATTGTCATTTGTCATTAATGTAAATAATTTTTTCTTCCAAAAGTGCCGCTGTAAACGTGTATTAACAGCCGATAAGAAGCAAGCTTACACAGTGAAAAATGTCGGTTACCAAACTTCAAGAGAAAGCTAACCATTTTAAAATCAAACTTTAGACTTAACCATAATTCAGTAATGATGTTTTTATATATTAATTTTGGTAAATAATCGGCACATTTTTTAGTCAGTTGATCTTTAGTGGTTAAGTGGATAAAAACATTTCCTTCAAAGTGGGTGCTCCGTGTTCAAATCCCGTCCAGGTGCTGCTTTTACTTTTTTTTCTTTTTATTTGCAACCACAAGTCCTGGGACAGAGTAATCTAAATGGAGGATTAGACTTCATTTGGAGCAAACTGACAATGAAGGATAACCCTTCATTTGAGGAAAAGATCGTGTTGGTGTCAAGAGCTAGCCCTTCGTTTTCTCGTGCGAAGGCCACGCCGGCTAAGAGAAACGATGGGATCTGGAACGAGAATGTTTCGAAACAAGACTTCATCAAGTCAGGTCGCTGCTGACCTGTTACCCAGGCCTTTTGTGCCTATTCTGTTTAATCAGAGGATAATGCATATATGAAGCTTTAAATTCATACCTGGCGATTTCGTCTTGTAAAAGAGGAGTGTTTCTGGTTGTCACCCACGCTGCCTTTTCCTTGTAAATCTGTTTATTCAAAGCGTTGATTTGTTCCTCCATCTGTGCTTTCTTTCTCATAATGTCATCTCTTTCAGATGCAGAAATGACATAATAAGGTGTCTTCCTTGGAGCAGGGAAAAAAACATGAAACAATTTTTTGTTATTTCAAGCTGTTTTCCATTGAATTCCGCGTTATCTCTTGCAATCCCTAATCATTCGTAACTCGCAAATGAGAAACATGCTCACAGGCAATTGCAAAAGCAAAGATTGCTTGATCTATGAGCCAATCACAGCGCAATCTCAAAAATGCGGCCGGCACTGGGCGCGGGAAGATGAAATGGCCAATTACCATTCGTTTTGCTAAGAATGAAACGCAAAATGTTTTCCGTCGTTTGTTTGTCTAGTTTTCTTTAGGACCAATGAGAGCCATTATTGTATTTTTCGTTCGTTTTCAGTGTTTTTCATCCAAACATCCACTTGGAACAAGCTTTGTTACAAGTTTTTACCCCATAAACCTAGCTATTTGAGCGTCTTGGTGTGGATGATAGACATGAATCCATTGGTTTGGATGGAGTCTGAGTGTGAAGGGTTTCATTGAGACAGAAAAGAAAAGAAATAATAAAGGATCACGTTTTTAATTAAAACATCGATCAGATTTCTCATTTAACTTCGCTCTAGCTAAGTCATAGCATGCTACGGTATTTCGATATATGTCACTAAAAGAGTGAATTAAATAAGAGCGTTTCTGTATCAATTTGCGCTCTTGCCCCAGCACAGTCTTTGGGAAATTCTGTTTGTCGAAGCCAAGAAAGCATCACTAAACACCATAGTGATAAGGAAAAACCTAATTTGCTATTACTTCCAACCCACACTTAACCTAGTTTCGTCACCCAGTATATTATTACACGAAAAATAACCCTAGTATCTAAGCAACAAAACAATAACAATAACAACGATTATGAAAATAAAACCAAACAAACAAGAATCAATAAAAGCAAAACAGAATAAAACAAAATACATGAATAAATAAATAACTAAAGACATTAATAATCAAATTATCAATAATCTGTCTGTTGCTCTTGGTATCCGAAAGTAGCTACAAAGTTTACTGCGTTTGGCTGTAGCACATTACAGACAGATTATTGCTTATTTCAGTTTATTTGTTTATTAATGTGTTTAGTTATTTATTCATTTATTTATATTTTTTACTTTGTTTTATTTTACTTTACTTTTACTGTTTGTTTGGTTTTATTTTCATAATCGTTTTTATTGTTATTTCTCACCCATGCCATAAGAACACCCTTATGAAATTCACTCTCGGTCGGTGACTGTTCGGAGACAATTTTTTTTGAAAACTCGATTTTAAAAGCCGAAGTACCTTTTTCTCTCATCTCGTCGTTGCTTAAATGTACTCCAAGCATTTCCCATCTTTTTCAACGAACAAAGCCAAATCTAAACTTTCGCACGACTCACACCTTTATTGCATCACAAACATCAAAAATTGAATACGCGCGCACAAATTAACCAATCAGGCAGGGAGGTAGGTGCCATGATGCCGCTAGAAGCAAACAGAACACCCTCGATCCCACGCTCTTTCAAGCCAAGCTGGCTGAGTTTATTTCTAGCAGATTCAGATTCGTTCACTACTACTAGTCCTTTAATTCGCGAGGCATAATTCATAAGAGGTAATTTTCGTATACCCTAATTTGCTTCGCTGCTTTCACAATCTTTAATGAGGGACCACCCTAATTATGGAAGTCGAGGAAGAAATACCTATTTTCTGCAATTTTCTGCTCACTTTCAGCTAAAGAACCCAAACAGATCAATCTGTGTTAGCTTATTAAAGTACAACTTCGTACAAAACGATACAGGAAGACGGAAAATGGTTGAATTTGTTTGCAAAGCTCAACCAGGGAAGATCGAAGAGATTATCGTTTTGTTCCAGTGGATGTTAAATGCAGTGGACATGCACCATGTCAAAGAGAGCTGACTATACTTGTTAGTTTTCCACGTCGTTTGTCCATTATTACAAGTTATTGTCGTTGACTTTTGGTTTCAAATTCCGGTTTTCGGATTTCTTGTTGTAGACTTCCCTCTTCTCAAAGCCGGAAAAGCGGCATCATGGTCATTAAGCACAAAGGTACTGCAAATGCAGCGTAATCATATTTGACATGTTTCTGCAAACAGGAACTCGAAAATACCAATATACACGCTGACGGTTATTGGGCTTAACTCCCTAAGCCAGTCCTCAATGATGTTTCATCAATTTTTTTCTCCTGACAGAATAGAAATATATGGAATGGAAATAAGAAGTTCGCGAAAGTAGTGCGCCAACTGTAAAACTAGCAATATCTGTTATTATATCACTCACATCTTTAAAGTACAGCTGGTGGTAGAAAACTTCAGTTTATAAATTTCCTTAATCTGAAATATTACCATATTTCTTGCTAGATAAAATATCTTGTTCCTTTGCGGATATTGAAAGATTAGTTCTTGAATCCGTTTGTTACACAAAAGTTTCCCGCATCTATATCAAATGATACTCTCTAGTTTAATTCACCCTTCATGATAGTGTCGGTCAGAAAATGAAAATTAATTTCCGGTTCTTGGGTCGGTGAGTGCTAGGATTAAGTCGTGGGAATTGAAATTGAAAAATGCTTCTATATCTGCTTTACTTCAGTTTCAACGCTTTTGCATAGTTCAGAATCATTTGGTGCATTCTCAATGAAAATGAATTCCTAATAAAAATTTTATTCGGAGGTTTTTTTCCCTGTTCTAATTACTTCCGGTCTTGTTTGTTCCTAGGACCCAGTGCCCCAGCGATAATTATAAAAGACTTGACGCATGCGTATTGATACCGTACTTGGCCACATAACAGTATGGCTTCCAGTGTTCGCTAAATGTTTAGGTGTTGTGAATTAATTCCTTGGTTTTGTAGGGCTATAGACAAGGCCGTATTGGGAGAGAAAAGTGATGGTGGATTGAAGAATTTCGTTAATTTATCTGCGGAAATGTTTTATTCGATACAAGTTGGGGACACTGTTTTTACGGTGTTAAAGCGGTACCGCAACTTACAACCCATTGGTTCCGGCGCACAAGGAATGGTTTGGTAAGCGATACACAGATATCTCCGTCTTATTTCTCTCTTGTATAACGTCATGTGGCACTTATCTACTGTCTGTTACCTCGAAACACATTATATTTCGTGAAAATTATGCAAACCTCATTTGTAGAGGAATGGAAAAGGAACCAATTAAAAAAAAAAAAAAACAGTGGAGTGTGAAAAATACTTACAGGAAACCAAGGGTTATTAACCCCTTGGTATATGTTATTTATTTTGAAGATTGCCAGGTGAATAATTTATTTTTAAGAATGTTAAATATTTGTTCGCTAACCAAAGTGTCCGGCCTAAATTTTGAAATTGGAGTTTGGACGTTGCGTTTATAATCTTTTATGGCTAGATTTCCAAACCATTTCGTTCCGAGAAAGGTGATTTTGGGGTTTCCCCATGATTAACATATTCCACGTTCTTGTTACGTCCCGAGATTTTCCTTGATTCACATTGGTTAGAACAAAATTTATCGCATTTAACATAAAGCACGAACGTAGCTTTAATATTCGAAAGGTACTTTTTCAAATGGAACCTTTAGTGCACTTCACGATCGATAGAGGGCCTCTGGTTGTTCTATTGTTTTGGAATTTATCAGGTCATATTATTCAATCGTTCGCCGACCTTAGCCGTTGTGTTAACGAAAAGAACTTATCATGAAATCCATTATCTGCAATACAACTAAGGTAATATTAAATTTTAAAATCGTAATATACAAGGTCAGATTTCACATGTGGAAAAATACAATGTAGGATAAAATTAATGTGCACCAATTAAATTTGAAAGGTTTCCCATATTTAGTTCTTAATCTAAGCCTGCACTCAAAGATTGTTTTGTGTGATTTCTGAGCAGCATTTGGTCATGGGCTGAAGTTATAATTATCCAACAATTTTAAACTTTTGCCAACATGGCAAAAAACACTAACTTGTGGTAAAAGCAAAGCCCTGTTGATTTGGCACTTGACCATTGTTTTACTCACTAAATTTTACGATTTTCTTCTTAAAAGATGTAATGCACTGTTAACAACTGATTTGCATTAATTTGCATATACAATCATTAACTACTGCTCATGTTCATGTTGCTTAAAATAAATTATAATAAATAATTGTAAAATTAAAGAAAGAAGACCCACTACAGGGTGTTTCTAAAAGGGTTTGTAGAAGTCAAAATAATTATCAAAAACCAGAACCTTAGCTATCTCAAACAATGAATCAATTGTAACGGGAGCTCATGACCTAAAAGCGTTTTACTCTGGTTCAGAGCTGGGGATTTTTGAGTTTAAAAATTAATTCCTCATTTGGATGTAACAATTAGCTCGTGCATTTCTGCGTCTAGCTTCGATCTTATTTTTGGCCATATTTGGTGCATAAAATTGGTGCTGTAAAATCCCCAGCTTTTTTCCAAGGAAAATAGTTGCAAGTTACACTCTTCAAGGTAATGCGCTTCTGGTTGTAAATAATGAAGGAGATATCCAGTCTGTGAAAATAAGGGAATCTCCAGTATTCCAAAGTCCTGCTTGAAGAGTACATATCTTCTGTTATATAACATCTTATCAAGTCTTCACTTGCAAGATTGCTGTGATGTAGCTAAGAATAAATTCATCCGGTTGAAGGTTCTAATTTGGTGGTAAGTTCATTCTCTGAGTATTAAAGGGACCTGGTACCTAACAAGATTGTTCCCAGTGTCTCACAACACCTGGCATTCTTCAAGATGTCGAATACAGGGAAAGAGAAGACATGCACAACAGTGCTTAAAACAATGCTTTTATTTCATTTCCAGTATATCAATAAATTCTTGTGATAATTAGATGCATACTAGCAGTTATTCAATTTTTTTTTGTTAATGCATCAAATGACTTTTAAACTTTGCCTTGATGGATGGCCATAATTCAGCCAGTGATGACCCCTTTCTCAAGCAACAATTTTCACCAGCAGCCGATGCTTGGCGACATCTCTGAGAATGTTTGGACAATTTCAGTTGTAGCTGTAGAATAGAAGGACAATAATTTGTACCTTAGCTTGGGTTTACCCTTCTCCTCCAAGTGTGACTGACACATTTAGATTTTACTCAGCTTAACCCGTTGATCCCTGAAGTGGCTCCCATTGGCAAGTAAAATCATCTGGCATTAGACCAGTTGATTAAAATCTTAAGTCTTTCTCTTTGGATTGAAAAGGGACATTATTTTTTGAGTGGACCTACAGTAGATGTTATTAACCCAATCATCCTTGAGGTGGCCTCCACTGGCGAGTCGAGTAAAATTGTCTGCTATTACCGGTAGACATTAGGGACGATGCCTACGAGAACATGGTCTAAAAATATTATTTCCTGTTACTGTAATAATTTTGCGATTACCCCATGTCGCTCAGGATGGAAAGTATGAGTCCACATTCCAAGAATAAAATTGGTGAGAACAGTGTGGACTTTCAGAGAAGAAATTTGAAATTCACCGTCAGGTGCTCACATCCTCCACATGACATCAAATTTGATCATTTCCCGTAGTTGTCAAGACAAGAACAGCCAAGGAATGTATCAAAATGTAAAATGCACACGCTGGGCACGCAGAGCTGTTTAATTGCTAGTTAACAGGATATTACAAAAAGGTGCCCTCAGGTGGAATCAAATGCTAGTGGGCATATCAGTGTGGCCTAATTAAGACCAACTGAATTGACAAATTGACATTAGCCCTTTGCCAGAGTGAATACTACCCACCCATTAATGTACACACCACACTTTCTTTAAAAACTAACTTTCTCAACTATAATGATTATCTGGTGAACATCCTCTTCGGAAGAACCTTGGAAAGTCAAAGGTTAAACACCAGTGCAGAAGACTTTTTTTTATCAAAAGTAATGTGCAGTGTGTGAAGTGTAATGTATCTTTTTTTGTCGTTGTCAGCTCTGCCTTGGATAATGTCACTGGTGAAAAAGTAGCGATTAAGAAACTGTGCCGACCATTCCAAAATGTAACACATGCCAAGAGAGCCTTCAGGGAATTGGTCTTATTAAAAATGGTCAATCACAAGAATGTAAGTATTGCAAGCTTTTTGAGTTGATTAAAAAAAAACAACATGAAGAGCTTGTGCTACATTCTTCCTGCTGCTGTATTTTTATACTTTATATTTTTATATTTTTAGAGCATTAATTTATTTATACTGATGTGGTTGTGTGTAAAATTAAGATCGAAGAACTAGAATTAAGAACCAAGAAATAAAAACCTAGAATTTACTTAAGAAAGGAACTACATGTATAATATCACAAAAGGAAACAAAGAGCAATGTTTAAATGAATTAAAATTAAAAAAATTCTGAGTCCATTTCCTTAATTAATGTTTTAATAATCTCCAAAGATGCACTTCCACTCATCTGGTTGCTAGTCGGTTCAATAGTATAGCACCAAAATAATGAATAGACTTTTTGGCAAAGCCAGTTCTTGGTCTCAGTGTATTTTAAAAACACTTTTTGATGCACGTCTGACGAACAAGTCATTCGTCTCAGTAAACTTGTGTTGAAGTTTGGGGGCTATTTCATCAAATTCTTTGATTGCTCCATTGATAGCTTTTAGTTTGATGAGGGGCACATAGGGGGGCTGTGAACAGTCCGCAACACCGCAAAAAATTAATGAACACTGCATCACCTCAAGAAAAGTTGACAAAACACCATCAACACAACAAATTTTTTTTACATGATTTTAACGTCGTCTACACTTGATGTAATATTGTTACAAAAATACTGTAGGTGTAGTCAGGCATGATAAAAAGAATTAAAAAGCTTGTTGTCACTGACTAAAAAACTTAATATGTAAAAAGGACGTTTCGGTCAAAATACTATCATAATGACCTTCTTCTTCTTTGTATTCGTAAGCCATTTTATGCTGAAGAAGGTCATAGTATTTTGACTGAAACGTCCTTTTTACATAAGTTTTTTAGTCAGTGACAGCAAGTTTAATTCCTAATACTGTTACACCTGGACAATTTTCCACAAAATAAACACATCAAAACGTACGCTTGTCAATGCATGCCTGCATATCGATACTGTTAATACCTGTAAATCAGTTTAAAAAATAAAATATATGTGTAGTTTGATTCAATTTCATGATGTTTTTCTTGTCTTACAGATTATTGGTCTTCTTAATGTTTTTACCCCTGACAGATCCTTTGAAGAGTTTCAAGACTTGTAAGTAAAGTTCTGTTGCAATTAATATTGTCGTAATTTACACACATATCTTAAAATGAGCAAAATTCACTTGAAAAGCATTTGCAAAGTAATTTTTTAAAGAAAATATCAACATTGCCTTAAATTACATGCAAATGCTTCCATACTTACATGAATAAGTGCTGTTTAATTAATTAATACTGTTCTTTTTTCTAGATATCTGGTGACAGAGTTGATGGATGCCAGCTTAGTTCAAGTGATTCAGATGGATCTGGACCATGAGCGACTTTCTTATTTAATGTACCAAATGTTGTGTGGCGTTAAGGTACAGTACTGTGAATACTTAAAACAAACCTTAGCTTCTTTATAAAGCTTTTTATTCTCTTTTCAGTGTTATTAGGCTCCTCCCACCCTTCAATGCATTATTTTTTGTTTTCATTTGTGGTTGATATACTGTCATGAACAATACATAATTATAAAATTGCAAGGGGCATGTCTGTTTTTTCCAATGGAAAAACAAATTCATGATTAATAGTTTTTTCATTGAATAAGTGTAACTGAATAATAGAAAAACAATTGGATCAAAGATACTTATTATTGTCGTTATTGTCCAAGGTACATGTAAATATACTTCTCTTGTCAGACATTTTGGTGCCCTTTGGAGCTAGTACATTAATTTTGATGGGCTGTCATTCATACAAAATTTTGATGGGATCAAACTGAGAACTACATGTAGAGTATTTTATATTGAAAGAATGCCAAAAAGAGATTTAATAATCTTGTAAAATGAATATACATGTATAATAATAGTGATAGTAGAAATGCACTGTGTAAATTGATATCATTTTTTAAAAATTATTTTAATTTGTGATTGTGTCTGATGGATTGTTTGTTTTTGGGTAATCAGTTTCAAAGAGAATTTCATGTTACATACAGCTGTAGACCAATTTGGCCAACTACATGTTGTACTCAATTCAAATCCTTTGGGAATACCGTATTTACCCGTGTATAAGTTGACCTTTTGTGCATGGTCTTAAAAGAAGCTCCAAAAATTGCCCTTGACTTGTACACGGGCCAAAGATTTAGAGCCAAGTTCCAGCTAAAGAATTTATTAAAAAAACATAAGAATGTTGTCTTGGGCATAACGAACACAGTGGAAAAGGTTGGCTTTTCATCTTCTAAATGTTGAAGATCGAATACTCACTAGCACAAAATTAATATGAAATAGACACTGGAAATTGTAGATTACCAAAGGTGGAAAGCTCAAAAAGGCATTTCTGTTTCTTCAAATAAAACATGATTGTTCAACTGCTTAGTAACCTTGTGTTGCCTGAAAGTGCTGGTTTGTAATGGTTGTTTTTTACTCTCTGCTTTTTACCCTGGCTGATTTAAATGCTTTTACAAACTTCATAGTGTTTGGTTTATGAGTTTTTTGCTTTGTTTGTCATGTGAGATATTATAAATCAAGGACCAAATGCAAATCCAAATGCAAGTCAATCATTTTCAAAGACTGACCCCAGCTTCTGTGATTTTGTGCTGATCCTCTAAAGCCCTTTATCCCTGAACAGCGAAACAATATGTACAACTGCATATACAACAACTGCTGGAGCACAGAACTATTAAGCGCTTGAGGCGCTGGTTTTTTTGTGTATCCACAGTTCCAGAAATCAAAGAATGCAAGATTAGTATTCCATGAATTTGTAACAAAGAAATTAAGAAATTGCTTTTTTGCCACAAAAATGGGTGGTCGACTTATACATGGGATCGACTTATACACGGGTAAATACGGTAAAACATTTTGTTCCAGGGATCTATAATATTCATTTTTATCAAAGTTGTCTGCCGGGCAAGTACGTCTTATGATAAACTTGCCTGGACAAATTTTGACTGGCCCGGGAAAAATGCATAATTACAGAAAATGGTTGTTAAAATCACTTGACACTTGAGCATTCACATTTTATTTTACAATCTCGTCAGAAATTACGAATTTTGACTTTGGAGTATTATGTTATTTGCACCGTGGGAACCCGATTTACAGTGGTCTACATCTGCCACAACAAAATGCACTTGTGTGTAAGTGTCTTCCTTTTGAATGCTACAAAGATTTCGTGTTTTTCCTGTTCGTAAAACTTCACTCGTCAAACTTCACTCGTCCAACGGACGACCTTTGGAGTCTTTATACACGTCCGGACGGGTTTTAAGTCGTCTGGGATGACCGGACGACTGCAAATTTAAGTGTGCAATACACAAAGATTCTTAACTCGCAGGAGATTTGAATTGGGTACAACATTAATAATATGAAATCTGTGTAATCGTTTTGTTGTGGCTAGAGAATGCTGTGTCAGCAATTATTGTTGGCTCTGATTCTCTACTTCTGGGCTATAAGACACCTTTGTGAGCAAGGCCATTCTGCTTTCTGGTGATATTGGCCTTACAAACTGCTAGGAGGTACACTTCTAATAATATTATAACACATTAACACATGTTAACCGTATGGCCTTTTTTCCATCTTACAGCACCTTCATGATGCAGGCATCATTCATAGGGTAAGGCCATTTAACTAAAAACTTAAAGGAAAATATGCAAAGCTTGTCATTTCTTGTCACTCGTCATTTTGTTCATGCCATCAAATAAGGGACATTTTCAAGAATGGTTTTGTCTGTGTTGTTTTATCATTTGCATGCGCCTTGTTATGCAACAATATGATTCTTAGTCAATGCAGGAAGAAGCCAAAATACTGGAAAATGTTGTAATAGTGGAAAAAAATCCCTTATTGAAAGGTTTAACATAATGTACATGTAATTATAATATGTCTGGACATTATTTGCTTGTTTCTCGTATACATGAGTATGTATTGTTCTTCACCCGAATGGGGCTCGTGGAAATACTAGGCAACTCAACAAAATATCTGCATGCATTTTATGTTAAACCATTCAGTAAGGTGTATGTATCAACATGAGGTCCAATGGCCCCACCTTCTAGGGGCAGTGCTTGACTTTCAGGAAAAAACCTAGGGGCCAGCTGGCCCCTGTAAGTTTCCAGATTTGGTTGCCAGCTCAAGTATTTTAGTTGTCAAAAAATTTCAGCCCTTTAGGCCTTATACATTTCGACAAATGGCAGGTCTAAAACACAGGTCACATTCCACAGGTCATTGTTTTGCCTTTTTGAATGTAATCCAAAACACTAGGCCAACCGTAGGCCTAAAAACCAACCTTAGGCCCAGGGTTAGCCAAATTGAGAGTTAAGGTTACTTTCCAAAAGGTAAAGCAATGACCTACAACAAGTGACCTGTGGAATGTGATCTGTGTTTTAGACCCGCCGAAAAGGTAAAATGCAAGCGAGGCCGAGCTGAAAATCAGAGCATGTAAAGCGGTCTTGACAGCCAGAGATGGGTAAAAATAGTTGCAAATTTTAAATGTTGGATACTTTGACTTGAAAATAAATAAAAGTTAATGTACATCAATCATAGTAATGCTAACGAACTTGATTGTGACTGAGTCGACTGTTGGCATTTTAAATACTCTTGATCCTTGGAAAATTTGCTTTTTTTTTAAATTTGCAAACCCTTCTTTTAAGGTTACTGTATGTATACCTTCAGATCAGCAATTTTCTTCAAATTTGGATTTTTCGGTTAAAGTAATGATCGAAATGGGATCTCTAATGTAAAAAAGAAATTATTCAAAAAGATTAAACATTGGCGGAGAAATGGCGGTTTTACGTTTTGGCCGGAAGTAAAGATTACCCATCTGATTGACAGTTTTAGCACTGTTTTCTCAAATCAATTTTTTCACTCGAAGCGGACACTTTAAAGAGCTAAAACTCACAGGGAATTTGTCCGATTGCCCCCAAATTTTGACAGTGGCTAGGTTAACATATAAACAACAAAAAGATGTCTGTGAATTTTTTATTTCAAAATATTTTTTCTCAGAGAGCGATTTTTGTACGAACACTTCACATTTTTTAAATACTATTTCGAAAACGTTCTATAACTTTTCACTGTAACTGAGTATGGCAAAACACAGACACATTTTTTTGGCGCTTTGGGTCAGGAAACAGAGGATTAACAAAATAAAATAGCGAAAGGCAAAATTTGCTTTGACTTGTAGCTTTGAAAAGGTGATTCGGACGCTCGCATTTTGAGGTCTTGAAAACTTCAACAATTCATTTAATTTCAAAATTCTTGATATGGTTTGATAGCCAGCTCTATAGGCTTTAATTAATTTGATGTAGGTATCTACAGTTTAAACTGGACACGCGGCATCGCTCGGACGCGAGACACCCCTGAGGGTATAAGGTAACCTTAATGTGGAAACAGACTCGATTTGCACAAAGATATTCACTTAAAAAACTTGTGAGCCTTTGCTCTTATGCTAATGCTAATTAAAGAACACTAGATCTCCGCATTAATTTATTCACTGTGCCTTGAGGATGGTGTCATGATGACGCCGAAATGTTGTCTATTAAGTTTTTTATTTGGCTTTTTAAATTTTTAACATTAGTGACAGTGGTACATTTTTTAAAAAAATGTATGAACACGATTCATTATGAACAACAATTTCATTTCTTTCTCATTATTTCTGAGTAAACATGTGGTGAGGCATACTGGTATGCGGTCATTGCATTTAGCTCGTTTACGTATTTTAAAGTTTTAAAGGCTTTTTCTTTATTCAAAATCCATTATGAACACTTTCCAAATAAAATTAAGAGTTTTTACAAAATCTTGGATGTCACTTCTGGAATGAAGTTAAATGAAAGTTGTAGATTTCAAAGGATATGTAAACACCGTTTTCAAAGGCTATGTGCGCTAAAGCGTGAAGTATAGACCACTATTGGACATTCATTGCACTCTTTCGGTGAATGAGAAAATTAAAGTGCGTAATAAAAATATCTTAGTGGCCAGGCTCGTGAAAAGTTCGTTGCCAGTGAATAAAATCCAGTCGCATTGGTGAACTCAGTGGTCGTAGCATTGAGCACTGCTGGGGTGTCCTGGTGGAAGGGGGGGGGGGGGGGTTAGGATTTGCAAAGGAATGAAGCCATTGCCATCTCTAAAAAGCAAAGCAATATTGTTGATCATGTTTAGGGAAGTTCTTGTTGTCATTCTCAAATTGAATCTAAACCATAGGTTTGAAAGAATCTGTTTTTAATAAACAAAGACAGTAATCATAATAATATTGCTTTAATTTTGGTGAAAAAAGGAGGTGCCTTCTGTGGGAAGTAGCTGATCTTTTTCATCAGCTGTCAGTACTGTACTGAAACCACTGACCATCTGTGCTGTCTCAAAGCACCTAGTATAGATTCTTTGGCTAATTCAGGCTAGGCAATGTGCAAGATTATCACTGAATTGCTTCAAGTTTTTCAATATTTTTCAGCTGTGAGAGAAACATTGCTTGAAATCATTAGTGAACAAAATTAATAGTGTTTTTTTTTTGGTGTGCCATTGTGTGGTGGGAGTGTCGTCAGATTTTAGTCTCTTACCTGTACCATGCCATGGACTAAGCTTCTACCAAGGGGTAGGGGTTGGGGAGAGGCAATGCTTTGAGTGCAAGCCCCACCGTACACACTGTATGCCTTGTGAGCACTTCATCTATATGTACCTTACCTACATATACATGTACCTTACCCACAAGTTAACCCTGCTATCATCGCATAATAATTTTTATTAGGTTGCACTGTATGTTTGCAGGACCTAAAGCCAAGTAATATTGTAGTGAAGTCGGACTGTTCATTAAAGGTATGAATTCCAAGATGAGCACTTATTTTTTTATGACTTAAATTGTTTGCTAAAGGTACATAATATACGGCGGGTACACACCACTATGTTGTAATGACCATTGTCTGCATTGGGATCGTCAACATCTTCATCATCATTGTTGGAAGGCAATCTGAGCTGATGTTATTGTTCACATTTTTGTTTCATTAACATACAAGTTTGCTTACAAAAGACTCCAAAGCCTTTCAACTTTGATAACTATTCAGTTATTAGCCATCACAAACTGATAAATTCTTGGGTGGCAAAGGCGCTAATGGTCCCATATATTCTTTGTATAATTTCAAATTTCCATAGCATCATTAAACTGACAGAGATGACCTGGTATAATCAGGAGATAGCTCATTTTGCAGTTCACTTTCAATATCCAGTACTTCATTCTTGGCTTACTGATTAGAGGATGGCCTTGATAGCCTAATGAAGCAAAAAAATAATGTATTATGGAGTAAATGGTCGTTTTAACAACTAACACTTCCAACATCATCTTTTTTACTGTCATCATCGTCATGCTTGTTTGCGTCAAGATCTTTTATTGCATTGTAAGTGTACCTACAAGGTTGCTTTACCACCTTCTCTCCATAAAAATACTGTGGAAGGACTGCCATGCAAGTCTACAGTTAGGTAATGAGAGCATTCACACTATTTAAAGTACTGCTTTGGGTCCAGTTCTTAAAAGTCCCGAAAAGCCGTTTGTGCAAAAGTTCTGTCAAAAGCCTGTTTGGGAAATCTTTTGACATATTTTCAAGGTAACAAAGAGCAAAATGACCGTGAAGTTTGAGGACTTAAATCCTCTCCGTTCTTGAGATACAAAGGGAATTGTGACACCCGAATATGAATGATAATTAGTTTCGAGACATTCGAGAAACAGGGCACTGACAAGGTGTTTAGTGTCATTGCGTACTGGTTGTTCAGACTTTTAGTACACTGGAACCCGTTTTTTGAAAGTCCTGATAACTTTTTGGCTCTGTAAAGCCATTTGTAAAACTGTCAGTTGCCATTTTTAAAAAGCTGGTCTTTCAGTATGTTTTCTAGATAACAAAAAGCAAAACGATTGCGAAGTTTGAAAGGTTTCCCTGATATACCTGCTGGCCACATCTTATGTGGGTGTCAATTGGAATGCAGCAGTGTGCTCCCAAGCTGTCAGCTATTACATTTGTTATGTCGAGCTTGTAGTGAAAGGAATACTTTTAGGTCTACTTCAGAACTTGAAAAAAAAAAAAAAACCTTTTGACATGACACGAGTGTTAAAGGGAGTTTCAATTGAGTGTCTCTAACCTCGCATATTTTTTCTTGCTGAGATAAATAATTATTTTATTTACCCATAGCAAGAATATTCTTCCAGTGTCACTTCGAAATTCCAATTATTTTACAGTTCAGCAAAATTTAACAAAACCAGAGGTGTTTTTTGTCCCATGGCCTATTTTGCAGAATAAAATTTAGAGGTAAGGGGCACTTACTGTACAGGGTTACACCTCGATGATAAGGCTTAACCAGGAAGAAACAAGGAAATCTTTCTTCAGTTGTCTTAGAAGCCCACCCATGCATAGGTCTTGAGATACTGAATTTGAAAATGTTTCATTTTTGGTAACAGATACTCGACTTTGGCCTTGCGCGCACAGCAGGTGCAGCATTCATGATGACTCCTTACGTTGTGACACGGTATTACAGAGCACCAGAGGTTATCCTCGGTATGGGCTACAGTGAGAATGTTGATGTTTGGTCGATTGGCTGTATACTTGGGGAGATGATCCGGGGCAGTGTTATGTTTCCTGGCACTGATCGTATCCTTTCTCACAATTTTTAAGCTACCATAACTTTTCAGTTTTTAGATTCAGTCAGTCTGTGAGAAATTGCTTGGTACATGTAAATCGCAGTGCAGATGGCTCCAGCTACACAACAGCTCAAAGTTGTTGACTGAGGTGAAGGTAGATAGGGGCAGATATTTAATGATCCGTGATGAGCCTAGGTAAATCAGTAATATACAGGATAATAATAATAATGATAATGATAATGATAATGATAACGATAACGATAATAATAATAATAATAATAATAATAATAATAATAATAATAATAATAATAATAATTTTGGTATGTACCACTCTAACTGGATCACTTGTGTATCATGAGTATTTTAGCCAAAACGATATCATTATGAGAAAATACCACTGAAAGTAAAGTAAAGTAACCATATTTAAGGTCAGTAACTCGTAACAGTAATTCAACTCAGGACAAACCTGAGGTCGACCATGCGCTCATTTTGCTCCCCCCTCTTCCATCAGTGCTCCGTTTTAAGGGTATTTAAAGCTCCTTAGGCTACACTGAAAGGAAAGAAGTCGAAACAAGGATTTGAGATCCGTGAATCGAACTCAGGACCTCTTGCACCAAGGCCGTGCACTAACCGACTGTGCCATCCTTGCTTCTTGCACATTGCCAATCACTTCAAGTTCACCAATCAGAACATGTAAAAATGGCCATTTGATTATGCAGTACCAGGGATGTAGGTGCAAATTTTTATAGGCGGGAATGGGAACATTACAGGTGAGTATGATGGGCCAGAGGCCCAATTAATCATGCCTTTGGCATGATTCACCTTGGGGGATCCTGGGGCATTCACCCCCTGGGAAATTTTGAAAATCTAGACCCTTGGAAACACGTTTTCCTTGATTTTGGTACAAATTTGAACACAGTGAATACAGATAAACAGATTTCCCACAATAAAGCTTCAGTAAACTGAGTGTCAACATTTCTGATGTTGATGTTCATTAGTTCAACTTAACTAGAGTAAAATATGGAATATGATCAATGTGCAGATGACTGAGCGATAAAGTAAGCGATTCTGTCGTGGATGTGATGAAGCCTCTTTCGACAATCTCAGCTGGTTGTCTAGAACTTGTCGTGTTACTTTAGGCCAGTTTAAAAAAAAATTCTTAGTCCATTGACCTCAGAATCAGTGTTCTTTTCCCTTTTCCCTGCCATATCAAGTGAATTTTGGCCACTACAGGTCTGTTAAGCCAGGAATACGAGATTTGGCATTTACTATCTTGCATACACGAGTTGTAAGTAGTACTGCTGACAGAAAAGAGCCTGCAAACAGAAACGCATTGCAATCGTTCGAACTAAAAAAAAAGGAGTGTTTACGTGATCAGTTGCGGTTAAAGAGAAAACGCCAGTAAATTTTTTTATCTGCCGCAGATAAAAAAAATTTGCTGGCGTTCTTCTACAAACATTGGGAGAGAGTAAGTTCTTTCTCAGGCATCTTCTGCCCCTTAGAGCTGGAAAAATCACGGTCACAGCTGGGTAATTTTCCCGGCTCCCGGCTATTATCTACATCCCTGAGTACAATTATACAAAAAATCTGTTGCTTCCGTTTGTAGCTACTAAGAGATAAATATCTTTTTAAAACAGGGTATAAACCTAATTGCAAAGTGTTCTTTTGAGCCGTGAACTCAATTCGTATTTCTGTTTGATGCAATGTTCTCTTTCCTTAACCCGTATCTCAAGACATTGATCAATGGAACAAGGTGACTGAGCTTCTTGGTACACCATCTGAATCGTTCCTCAATCAGCTTCAACCGTCGGTGAGTGAAAGATTTAACTGTGTTTTGTCAACCAGATTTAGGTGTCAAAAGTAATCTTTATTAACATTATTCTGTGAGAGTACCTTGGATGAGATGATAGATAACCCACGTGCCACGTTGTAGCTCCACGTAGCTCCATGTCATATCCAACAAGCACGAGTGGAATAATTGTTTAATTAAAAAGCCCACAAATTATGGATAAATTGGAAAATTAAACGAGACTTACCTGTAAGTTGTGGTTTGATTGAGATTCTACCGTAGCATTTGCAGGAATGAGGAGGTCACGTGAGATAGCAAGCATGCGATATCCGAGCTCAGTCTTAAAAGTGGTTTTGTGTGGCTTAGACTATTCAGGAATGGGAGGTCACCAGCAAAATGTACAAGGGTACAAAAGGGTACTGGGTGGGATGTGACCTCCTCATTCCTGCAAATGCTACGGTAGAATCTCAATCAAACCACGACTTACAGGTAAGTCTCGTTTGATTTTCCAATTCTACCTTGCATTTGCATACAATTGGAGGTCACGTGAGACTAAGCAGCTGATATCTAAATGGCACACTGATCATTTAATGGTTATTCTAACCAAGAGTACCAGACATGTATGGCATGCCATGTAACTTTATAACAACAACTCATTCACAACCTCTGTAGTGGACACATACCAGAGATTAGTACATACAAATTAAAGAGGTAGTTATTTTAAGCTAGTACTACTGAGAACAGCCTCTGCAAAGTTATTGTCACTTCTAATTGGACGGTCATAAAACTTAGCAAAAATTGACTCAGAACGCCACCCAGCAGTGTTCCTGATCTCTTGAATGGGAACATTAGCAGCTTTAGTTGCAGAGGTGGCTGCACCCCTAGTACTATGGGGTTTGAAAACTGTGGTATCAATTCCTGCAGCTTTCATGGTTTGTTTAATCCACCATGAGATGGTGTCTTTAGAGGTTGGTCCATGTGGTGCTTTATAACAAATCAGCAGTTGCTTTGTTCCCTTCCTAAGAGGGGCAGTCCTCTTGATATAAGCTTCTAATAACTCAACAACACAAAGTCTTTTGTCCAAGGTGAAACTCCGAAATAGAACAGGAAATAAATGTCTATTCTGGACCCCTTTAGCACTGGTTTGTTTCAACAGAGATGATATGTAGAATGTATATTTTCCAGTTGATATGCACATTTCCTCCAGTGAGAGTTTCTGTAAAGTCTGAGTTCTCTGTGCTGAGAGAAGGGCCATGAGCATGAGTAGTTTAAGGGTGAGCTGTTTTAATGACATACTATCAACAGCTGGAAAAGTTTTGAGGTACATGTACTTGAGTACAATCTGGGGATTCCATGTTTCGGTGTATTACTGTGGTATTGCTTTCTTGGATGTATTGTAAATCTTTGCCTATGAGACTGAAAGGAGGAAAGCAGTATATGAGCTTATACCTTGACCAGTCTAGTGTGAAAGCATCAATGGCTATTAAACCAGGATCTGGTTTCCAGGCTACTTATTGGGATACTTTATAATTTAGCCTTGACGCAAACATGTCTATGTCGGGCTCACCCTACGTTGCCGTAAGTTCATTAAAGACAGAAGGGGCCAAAGACCATTCAGTATTACTGTTGTGAAAAACCGGGCTAGCCCCGTCCGCCTCTGCATTTAGTTTGCCTGGCAAATGAGATATTGACAATGTTAGGTGCCTAGCCATGCACCACATGATTATTTCTCGAGTCATCTCATTGCAAACTCTAGATTTCGTACCACCCATATTGCGGATGTAGGAGACAGCAGTTGTGTTGTCACAAAGCAATTTTATGTGGCAACATTGCATATGGTTGCAAAGGGACTGCAGAACTAACAAAATGGCCTTCAGCTCCAAGTAATTTATGTGGAATTTGGATTCCTGGTATGACCATCTACCACCAGTTACATTTGGTGTACCTTCTATCACCCCTCCCCAGCCTTTCAGTGAGCTGTCTGTCATGAGTGTGATATCAGGGGGTAGTGGAGTAATAGCTTTTGGGTATTGGTCAACATTAGAAATCCACCATAGCAGGTCCTGCTTGGACAGGGGAGAAAGAGTCATTTTTCCCTCAAGGTCCCAACCATTGCATTTCAAGGCATTAGTTTTGTCATTTTCCAGGGACCTATAGAACAGAGGTGCATACTGTACACCTGAGAAAGCTGATACCACGAGGCCCACTACAGATGTCACCTCTCTAATTTGAACTGGCCCTTGCATGTGTACAAGAGTGTGACACTTAGATTTTATCACGTCTGCTTTCGCGGGGACCATAGAAATGGTCATGTTCTGAGAATTGAGGGCAAATCCCAGAAAATTGATTACTTAGGTGGGCGTGGTGACAGGTTTTGTGTCGTGAATTGTAAACCCCAGTGATCTGAGCAGGGAAATGGTATCATTAATCACCTGTGATAGTTCAAGAGGTGTTGCTGCCATTAAAAGGATGTCATCTAGTATGTAGATCACTAAGAGGTATCCTTGTGATCTCAGGATAGCAATTACTGGTTTCATAACTTTTGTAAACACCCTTGGGGCCGAGGCGAGACCATTTGGTAAACATGTAAACTCATAGAGAGTATCTTTAAACTCAAGTCTGAGGTACTTCTGTGCTGAGGGTTAATGGGCACAGAATAGTAAGCATCCTTGAGATCGAGTACTGCCATCTAATAGTCCTTTTGTATCAGCTGAACAGCGGATTGAAGGGATTCCATTTTAAAATGCTGGTACGTGACAAACTGGTTGAGGTTCTTAAGATTTAAGATGAGTCTATGAGATCCATCTTTTTTGGGTCTAGTAAAGATAGTAGAGATGTACTCGTTGGCACCGTGTGTAGCCTCATTAATAACTCCCTTCTCTAAAAGCTTTTTAATTTCAGCTACAATTATAAGTGGTTCACCTTTAGAGAAACTACTATGAGGTACAGCTGGTTGGAAAGGCATGTCATCAAATTCTAAAGAATAGCCAGCCACCATCTTAAGGATGCTAGGGTCTGAGGTAATACATGTAGACCTCCAGGATTGCATGTGTGTGGCTAAGTTACCAGCAACAAATTTTGTAACATTTACCTTTTCATTCGCAGATGCCTGAGCTACTGTGACTGACGCTTGTTGTTTAGTTTGTTCTTGTGAAGCTCTTTGTGCCTCCAAGTTCGGTCGGTCTGACCTTTGAAGTTTTTTCAAGGTCGGCTGTGAGAAAAAGAGCCCCTGCTGCTAGTGTTATTTCCATAACCTGAGGAACTCCTTTGGGGTCCTCTAGAGGCTTGAACTTTAGCCCCTATTTTGTTGACATCACCTATGTCTTTCAACTGGTTTTGCAGGTCGTCACCAAACAGATAGTCAGTAAAAGGAATCTGCTGGGAGCACAACGAGGCATAGTCTTTGCCTATATCGGATTTCATGAGTTGCCTCCTCTGCATGTTGAGTTCGTAGTTAACATGCGTTAGGAGCGAGAGGGCATCAAGCCCAAGTTGTTTTATCTGTTGAACGCCCTCTTTGTCTAGCCCTTTTTTCTCAGTCATGTACAAGTCGGTCAAGCCGGCGACGGGCATTATACCTTTTACGAGCGCCAGCTGCATCTTATATAGCTGCAAATCTCTTTTCTGTGTAGGTTCACGGATCTTTCGCCAGATACCGTGATTTACTCTCGTTGGTCTAGCGGTTTCGCAGTTGTCCGGTCTGTCCTGGCGTTCCAGTTTGTCTTTCAGTACTTTATCCGGCAAGCGACTGCGAAACATTTTGCCAAGAAGCTTGGCAAATTGAGTATTCTGTATATCTTTGCCAATAGAATCTTCAGCCTCGTATTCCTTCTGCATCTCCGCTAATATTTCATCCTCGCTTTCAGTATCACTCTCGTTACCCTCTTGTGTAATTTTTTCTATGAGGGTTTGGCAATCCTCAGAGTCCGAGGCATTTTGCTCGCTCGCGGAGCGAGAGCATGGATAATGGCGGATGGTTATGCTCTAGCGACTTCCGTTCTCCTGGCGATATTCTGTGCCTCTCTGTGCAATTTTCCTCCGCACAATGGCTTCCTCGATCATTATTACCATTGTGCACAACCAGGAAAGATTATTTTTCGGCCACGAGTATTTTTCAGAACGTATGTCAATGTTGGAGTGTTCGCTGTCGTTCCACGTGGTTGCGTTCGAAAACTTGGGAGGCTCCAGCGTTCAAAGTTTCTCTTGAGGCGTATTAAATACTACTCAAATGCTTCCTGTGCATTTAATCCAGCTGTTTACAAGATTCTATGCAGTGGCGACGTAGAAACTAATCCTGGTTACGTGCCTGAATGCACGATACGACCTCAAAGACAGGGTCACACTTCGAAGTTGAAGGTATTCTACACAAACGCCAGGAGCATTGTCAACAAAGTTGCTAAACTACAACTGGAACTGGCTAATAGTCAAGCAGATATCGTTGTTCTAACTGAAACACATTTAGACTGTTCGATTTCAAGTGAGGAGGTCATCGGCAGCGATTACACAGTATGTCGGAAAGACCGCGCTGGCAATGGAGCTAGACATGGCGGTGGTGTTTTGATAGCGACGAAAAAAGGCATGATCACCTCAATACGAGAACATCAAGATCTGCCTTCCGAGTTACTCTTTGTTGATATAATTACTAACGGCGAGAAGAAATTAACGATTGGGACATTTTACAGGCCACCTAATAGTGACTTGAAGCCCTTGGAAGACCTTCGGTCATGTCTTTCTTCTATTACAACCACAGATCTTCTCATCACTGGCGACTTTAACCTAAGTGAGTTTGATTGGACTACGAACCATCCTACAAAATCATCTGAGCATCACCACCTTCTGTCCGATATAATTCAAGACAATTTCTTGTATCAAATGGTTGACGAGCCTACTCGCGAAAAT
>OX421453.1:19324572-19329572 GCA_949126865.1 Montipora capitata
AAATGTTGTTTTGCTACCAAACGATTTGCCATGTTTTGATGGCCAATATTTTGCTTAATTGAGTTATTTTAATTGTTGTAAGTCAATTTTGCGTATAGCAAGATGCCCTCCAGAAGCGAATTTGTATGCATGTAAACAATGACGTATAAGAAGGTTACAATGACGTATAAGAAGGTTACAATGACGTATAAGAAGGTTACAATGACGTCATAGACGACGGATTCATGTAAACAGTGACAACATAGAAGATTACCCTATTTTAGATGGATTATACGTGTACGGCTCGGAGTATTTATCTTACCCCATTATAGAAACAAGGTTCTTCGTGTGAACTAAAATGGTGATAAGGGTTCACAATATAACTGAACTATGATTGACATACACAATGACCGCAATGAGTAAATTTAAATTAATGTCTTAAGCTGCCCCTTAACGAAATATGAAAAAAAGAATCGTTATGATGATCCCTGGCGGATTTTCGAACCTTATCTCATAGGTTTTGGCCGCGTGCCAGAGGTTACCCAAATTTAAGAGCAAAAATCTCCTTAAAATCCAGTAGAGGTCTGTTTTCTCGCTAGCGCCACAGCTTTGTTGGGATGTGTACTTCCCTTGTTACCGCAGTCGCTCGAACTGAGTCTCAAAAATATCCTTCTTTCCTGTTAGGCTGTTCCCAGCAAATATGACCATTCGGTAGATGAGAAGGACCACACTGTTGAAGAGTGGAAACGTAAGTTGCCATTCCATGTTGTGAACGTTACTTAAGCAGTAACGAAAGAAAGGACTTAAAAACTCTTGAAAGGGATTTAAATCCATGGCATTTGCGATACTGGTACTGTGCTCTATCAATGATATAGCCTCATCATATCTACACCCTCTACTGGTTTATTACGAACTCACAAACATGACCAGCTCCCAGTTGGCTTGATGGCTCAATTGGTAGAGGAGTGCATATCTCAGATGGGCTAGATTCTAGAATACCCAGCCACTAAAATCTGGAACTTAAAAACCTGTTCCCGTAGTCTCGCACTCATCTATTGTTCCGATTACACCGATTTTTATTCTCCGATTCTTCCGATTATACGATTGTTTGCACCCGAGAAAACACAACCCCTAATAACGAACACAACTCAGAAGACCACAGTAACACTCGATTATTACTCGTTCTAAAAGAGTTGCGCCCGAAGACGAGAGCACTGGTTATACACCCACGGAATTCCTTTTAACTTTCGACTACGGGAGTGCGGGACTGCGGGCGCAAAAGTTGTACACCCTCTGAATCCCACTTAGCTTTCGACTACGGGAGTGCGGAACCAACAGATTTATTCCGTGAAAAAAGTGGCCGGGTATTCTAGAATCGTTCCTTCAGATGCCATGGTTTAAATCCTGTCTTAAGCTGGATTATTCAGGGGTTCCTTTCGTTACTGCTCGAGTATCGTCAAAACTGCAATGATCGAAAATTCGTGACTCGCTTCTGTGTGCAGTTCAAGTATGTATTTCATTTATGCAGCCCCATCATATGACCCATTTAACTGTGCGGAGATCTGGGTACAAGAACGGCCGTGTTACGTGAGAGTGCATCTCGCGAAAAGCCCACTCGTTGTTCATTACTGTATGTCCTTTGTTTATTGGCTCGAGGGGGATACGCCACGATGAAATTTAGTGCTGGTCATTGGCCAGTGAAAGTGCGCATGAGGTCTGTAAGCTGATTTCAAATTTGTGAAGTTGAAACTCCATGTGTGTGTGTGTTTCATGCCAGGTACAATTTATCAGGAGGTCCTGTCTTATAACAGTATGAACGAAATTCCATCTCCAGTAGAGGGAAATGGAGAAATCAATCAGTCTTCTTCAAGTTCAAGTATTTCATCAGGTAGGTTTTATTTTTCTCTCCTAAAACACAATTGTTATTATCGCTTAACCTCTTGAACTGTCCTCGAAGATGACGTGGCGTCACGGTAGCCACATTTGCCCTTTTAGACAAAAGAAAAAAAACTCTGCGGACAGTTTTATTTCCGAAACTTGTCTTAAAGGGAATTGAGCTCTTTACTAAGGACGCAAACGTTTTCATTAGTTTTGATGAAATCCAAAAAAAGCCACGCATCAAGTGAGGAAGAGTCAGTGACATTCAGCAGCGTACGTCCAGGTTGGATCCTCCGCAGTCAAGTGCGGCACATTGTGGCAAACGCATAAAAAAACAACTTGAGGGTCAAACTAGAGAAGAAAACCGGTCGTTCCATGCCCCTTGCTTATTTTTCGTTTGTAGTGATAAGTACTAGTCTCGTTGTTTATGCCTAAGCACTTGTTCGAGAATGGTTAGTTATTAGTGGCCGTCGAGGGTGACATTTTAGAGCGGTTTTCAATTGAGTGTCGAAAATATTTAGCGATTTGCTTTGGTTTTGTATTACTTCACTCAGTGCATGATTGGTTCAAAGTTCTCGCACCACATTTTCACCCAATCAGAAGTGAAACCAAAGCCAATCGTGGCTCGCGCGTGCACATTTTCCTGCGCTTTGTGTCGGGCTGCGTGTAATTACTTTGACAGTTGATTGGTTTACTGGATTGTCTCCGTCCTCTTTGATTGGACAAAGCAATAGGCCATTTCCGAGTTCATGTCTACCTCCTCTTCAAGGCGAGTCTAAGTGCGAAGTTTTTGTTATGAAAATTAAGTTTCATTCATATGTAAAGTAGAACTAATTACCATCACAAAAACTTCGCACTTAGACTCGCTTTGAAGAGAAGGCAGACATCAACTCGGAAATGGCCTATTACTTTGGTTTTACGACACTTGATTGAAACTCGCTCTAGATTCATGTGACATCTTCACGTCGTCAGTTTAATTCGACGTTATGTATTTGTCATAAAGTGCCCCACCTGACTGTGGTGGATCCATTCTAGTCACAATCGTACATCCAGTAGCAAACACCGAACTCGTTCGACCCATAAAAGCATCGGCTTCGCTTTTAAATTGTGTAAAAACGAATTGTAGTTACCCAAACTCGGCTTTAAATTTGCACTTACTAAAATACTCAACACGACCAACCAAAACAAAGACCTTTATAACGCTGTAGCCTAAACTTAGATTTATAAAAGGCTCTAAATATTGTACTTGCTTTCAGTTAAACTCAATTATAGTAAACAAGTAAGTAAACCAGCCCCTTCCCCCTCCCCCCCCCCCCTTTCTGTTCTAGTTAGTTTCGTTTTTGTTGACGCGTGGACGCGTGGCTGCCTCGTTAAACTCTCTGCTTACGAGCCAGAAGGCCCAGAAGGCCGGCACTTATCTCCGGTTTCATTAGCATGAAGCGACTAGGAGTATTTCTACTGCCCCCTGGATGGGATGCTAGTCTATCGACTCCTTACTTATACATAATTATTTGAATCAGAGAATCAACAATAAGCCATTTGATCAAATGATAAAAAGTTGATGTTATTTAAAGGCTTTGGCGTAATTTGGTGTCGAAGTGTTGGAAATGGTTAAAGACAAAACTTTTTGTAACTACCGTCCAGTAGTCATTTTTGATGATTCGTGGGTACCTTAGCAACGGTAGTTCCAGTCTCCCTTGGAGCAAACATCCCAGCAAAACAGCTTGATTTACACCATTTTGAACTGGCACTTCCCAAAACCTACTTGTGTCGCTTAACCAATCAGAATGGTTTATTCTGTTTTCTAAGAATTTAAACTAGAGTAAATGTTAATTTTAACAAGGTAAAACAAAAATAAAAAGCAAGTAAAAAACGCACTCACCAGGTGGCAACAACGGGTCAGTTTTCGGGTGTAAGACATGTGTAAACTCTTTAGGGTTAGAAAGTGGCAAAAAGAAAACAAAACGAAAAAAGCGGGACACGCAGGCTGGAACTGGCGGAACTTTAGGCTCAAGGTTAGTGAGATTTTAAAATAAGGACAGTCAAGTTTCTTCAACTACTACTTTATTTATAGAGGAAAGAACAGTGTTATCCTTGTTGACTTTAACAGCAGTAAACTTGTACATAATCTCGCTTACCTGTGTTCCAAATTTCGTGATAAACTTTAGATTTAATCATAAAATTAGTATAATGACAACTTTAACAAGAGAAACATATAAACCGGTGGGAAAACACGTACGTCGTGCCTCAGTCAGCTGTTAAATTTAAATAATTTCAATAAACATTAATTCGCGACCGTTAATAAAAACAAAAGTCATTCGTTGTTGTTCGCTGCTGAGTGGACAATTGCACATCTTCCCAAGTTACAAGAATTTGTGTAACCAACACACATCCAGATTTTTTTTCGTCGTATGCACATGTTGTCTCCTCCACCTTCTTCATTAACTTCATTGATTAACTCCCCACCCCCCCCCGTCGCTGACGTTCGAGCTTGTTGCCGTCAACACGACGCAACGAGTCATGGTCATCTTCACCTTTCATTTTTCGGAAAGTTGTTGGCAGCAGGGACATAATCCCTCTTTGAGGCAATGACAAAAGGCAAAATCCCCAAGCTCGATTTCCACCGCTCACTCGAATTCGGGTATCCTCCCCGAGAAGAGACGGCTGGACGCGTGAGCGATAGATTGTCTGTGAGGTAAATTCAAGATTTAATTTATGCAAAGTTAATGATAGATAGAACTTTATTTTCACAGGGTAATGTTTAAAATGAATAGCTTGTGGGGTCGTGCACAAATGAAATCAAATATCAAATCATATTGGTTTTTGAGGAGAGGGGAAAACCGCTGGCTCATTTCCCGAAACAGCGGCTGGTAATCGAGCCTAAAAGTTCCCTTGAGTTGCCGGGTTTTTCAATTCATTAGGGACGCATTTTACTTACCTTCGTTGTGTTTGTTTTGCTCTAGACTCCGACAGATGATACGTGGTGACGAGTTTTAAGCCAAGCAATTGGATACAGCAGCGATTCAGTCGTGAACAATTTAGCTGAAATTCTTAAGTTGAGACTACATAGTGTCATGAGACTCGAAACCTACCCACTCAATGGTGATCAATTCATATAGAAATATCAAGGAAATTATTTCAAG
>OX421453.1:19337072-19342072 GCA_949126865.1 Montipora capitata
AAACGCCACTTTGTCGCTGCTTGATTTCTATGAGATTTTTTGCGAAAAGTACTCAACAGTTATTCACCGAAGGAGAAGTGAATACCGCCGACTATAGATTAACTGAGCCGTTTGCATTCCCTCCACGGCGCCCTTTTGAAAACGAACAAAACAGTTCTGTGCATTCAGTTCTAGGAGATCTAGCAGGGAGGGGGAGGGGGGACGCAGCGACCATACACGCGCATACTCACGTGCATACCTCGAAAAGTCTAAAAAAAATTATTTATTTATAGATTTTTTGGGCGAAAACAGACTTTTACACACGTAAGTTTCGTCTTATTGTATTGCTACTATTTTACGAAAAGAAAACTTTATGAATATTACACTATTTATTTTAGGCGTCGTTCACACTTGGTACCCGAGCACCCTACCCTGGCATTGTGCCTGACGGGCACCAATGTGAGCAGCACTTTTTGTAAGTGCGCGTGCCGATAATTGGGCTCGGTGCTCGGGCCCAGGTTAAAGGTTGAGACTTCGTACTCGGTCACTGAATCGGGCACGTACGCGAGCACAAGTCTACATACGATTCTAGCGAGTGCCCAAGAACTACAAACTCCTGCTCCTTCCAGTTATTTTACGCACAAATCGACTTCTTTAGCCGGGGGTGATTAACAAGGTCAATGAAGCGGAACCAACAGAGGGTAAGTTCCTTTTTGAAAATTTAATCAAATGATGTTAGAAAGCTCTTTTAGGGGCCGATTACTTGAGCCGGGCTAGCCGGGTTGGCTCGTTTAGCCGAGATCCAGGAATTAATGTCTGAGAAAAACACCAAAAATCAAGTTTGCGATTACGTGATTAGCAGGCCATCCGGGTTAGTTACCCGGTATTACGATGCAGGGATCCCGGCTAACACGACGTCTTGGGTCTTTCTAAAACGAAGACCCAAAAACGAATACCTAAGACATAAGACCCTGAGATCTAAAACGAAGACCCACCCTCAAAATGTCAGAACGATGCCAAACAATTTATGGCTGGTCAGTGGTGTACGACACTGTGTGTTATGGAATTCAGCGAGCGGTGGAACAGCAGGAACAGTGGAACAGCTGGATGTAAGATGTAATACCAGTATATCTACTCAATGTAAAATTTGAAAAAACTTTTGGCTGCTTTTACAACCAGAATTAACATCACCAGCCAGTGTTCAAAGGGACCGCAGGTCAATTTTCGAAAAAAGGGTTATTTTCTTTTTCACGGTTGTAAAGTGAATTACAATTTGAGAAGATTTCAGTCACTCTATTATTAAACTAGTTTACGTAAATAGTAGAAATACTGCCGAGGGGAAGAGAGATGTTCAATTATGCTTGCGGTAATTTAGCGAAGGTTCGTGCGTGAAATTGAAAGGAGATTTTAATATATCTTGGGCAAGGACGGTACAAAACGTGGACCCCATCTGGACCCCTCTCGAGAAAAGAAAGAAAACAATAGTTTGAGGATACGTGCATGTACTCTTGAGGTGGTTTTAAATAAGCGACGAGTACTATGATCCATGTGACTGATTGAAATTAAATACTTTGCCCATGAGTAGACTCTGAATCATAAGTGCGTGCGATCTGTTTGATTGAAGAAGGTAAGTTGTGGTCAAAACTACGCATCGTTCCTAAGGAAACGATAAAAGGTAAATAGCCTCCTGAGAGAACATGTAGTAAAATACGAAACCCAGAGAGCTGCTAACGTTAGGACCTTCAGTTAAGAGGTTGCCTATTTACCGAGTTGGATTTTCGAGTAGGATTTCGAGTTGGATTTTCGAGTTGTTCAATGCAGACTGATGTAAGTGTTGAAAAAGCCCAAACCCTTTAGAAGTGCCAACAGTTAAGCGTAAATATTGTTTTATGCCTAATTGGGCCTAGGGTTAGCACTTCTAAAGGGATTGGGCTTTTTCAAAAGTTACATTATAACGGCCTTAGTCTGCATTTTACCCCTGGTCTGCAGTCTGCATTTTACACTGACCAACTCGAAAATCCAACTCGAAATCCTAACTCGATAATTAGTCTGTCTCTTCAGTTAATATTCAATTACTATAGTGAAAAAATTAATAGTCAAAGGAAAATAGTATTGCTTTTGCAAGAGTGTGAACTTTTATTTCCATAATAATTTCACACCTGGGCCGTTCCACAACCGCCGTGACGTCGCAAACGATCTTATGCTAAGGTCCATACCAATGGGGACTTATATTAAAGACAAAGTAATTCTCTCGAATGGTGGTAACGGTACCATAATTAGCCCAAGGACACAAATACAAGAAATGAAACTGAAATCCTAACACGCATATTAGTACACTTGATCAACTCAAGGAAAAGTCAAGTAAATTGATACGCACCTATGACCTTTACGGCACATAAGCGTCTAACATGACAATATGAAGGAGAAACTGAGAGGGAAGGCGCAGGGTGGATGGACTATGCGGGTTGCGGAGTGTTATTTGTGGATCAGTAAATTATACTATAAGACAATTTAGCTATTCAAACCTTCAGTTCAGCAATTCAAATCTTCAATTCAGTAATATTCTGCAAATCAATTCAATTAGGCACTAAGGTTGGCTTTAACGAATGTTGAGGATTCTTTCTGTATTGGTAAAACAATGACCTGTGACTTGTGACGCGAATCGAATATTTGAATTGTCGAATTGAATGTTTGAATTGTCGAATTGAAGATTTGAATTGCCGAACTGTGTCCCTCCCCTGACTGTCTATGTTCATTGTAACAAAGTCAATAGTATTCTGTGTTCTAGTATTGTATTCCCAGCCGGGTGAAAATAAAAACGAAACAATTTATTTACCACCAGCTTGTAAAAGAAATTCTGGACTTAGAACTTTCCACTATACTTACTTAGTCTACTTACTTATAGTTAAAAATTTAAAAAAATATGCTTAAAAGGTCCTACAAATCTTAAAATGCTCTAGTGAGGAGTTTTCCGTAATGAAATTATTCTCTAGCGTTATCCAGAAATTTGAGTGGGAAATTATGTTTCTGTATGAGTTACCCAGATTATTCCACAGGCGACATGCACTTGAGTACCATAGCTCTAATTAGCATGAACAGGAAAATAGTATTCGGTACTTGTGATACGTAGTCAAATGACGTCATCATGCAATTCTCCTGTTTACCGCAAACAAACAAATCCTGCCCAGTTTTGTGATGCAAGCAACCATGAAGTGGGCAGAACCATGAAACCTTCTTTAATTGTATCCTAAGCCGTTCATTTACATTAACAGCAATTCAAATAAGATTTAATGGAAAAGAATTATTTCGTCGAATTCATTTGTTTAAACTGTTTGGTTATAAAGTAGGCCCGAACATGCATCCAGTCGCCCCGGGCTATAGGGGCTAAAATATGAGCATTAATCATCATATTTTAGGCCCTTTAGCCCGGGGCGACTGGATGCATGTTCGGGCCTACTTTATAACCAAACAGTTTAAACAAATGAATTCGACGAAAGTATTCTTTTCCATTAAATCTTATGTGAATTGCTGTTAACGTAAATGAACGGCTTAGGATACAATCAAAGAAAGTTTCATGGTTCTGTCCACTTCATGGTTGCTTGCATCACAAGACTGGGCAGGATTTGTTTCAAACATTTCAAACAAATGAAATCCACGAAAGTATTCTTTTCCATTAAATTTTATGTGAATTGCTGTTAACGTAAATGAACCGCTTGGATACAATCAACGAGAGTTTCATGGTTCTGTCCACTTCATGGTTGGTTGCATCACACGTTGTCAAATTACATTAAATATTTGGAAACATAACATATTTAGAAACATGTTAATGTTTAGTGTTTTAAAAATTACCTTAACTGAACCTGATTGGCTGACCTGATTTCGGCATTTTTGACTCACGCCTCAGTGAACCAGTGGTCTAAAAATTCGCCACTTCCTTTCCTCCTCTTTTGTGCTTCATATTGGCTTAATTACTTTTAATCAACGAAACGGACTCTATTTAAAGTGGCTGGTCTGAAAAGGAGTTTGGATTAACAAACCGCACGTCATTCTCGTCCCCATCGCCCTTTTCGTTTCTCTTAGTCGGCGGGGCCTTGGCACGAGAAAACGAAGGGCACTCGATCTACAAGATGTCTCATTCAAGGCTATTTTTCTTGGGTGCGTTGTTTGGTGCAATGGTAAGCGGAGCTATCGCTGTGTTGCGTATTCTAGCAATGAGAAAGGCTGCTGCAGAAGAACCCGAGAGGGGATCTAAAAAGTTTCCTCAAGAACACGATGAGACAGACTTATAACGCTAAACGGTAAGATATGTTTAGCAGTTATTTTGCTTTTTAAAACAGTAGAATGCAAGAACACTACAAAAAGAAGTTACTTATTTTTAGTAACTAATTTTTAAATCAAGTAGTATGCCTACCCTTCATTTAAGAATATGCTTCTTCTTTTGAAACATTAATACTTATATTAAGGCATAGTACTTGATTTGAGGATGAAAATTCCAATTTAAGGTTGCTGTAGAAAAAGCGAACTTATTTTAAGGACATATCTCCCTATTGTAACTCTTGAATTAAGAAGGTGCTTCTTATTTGACAACATGGGTCCCTTAAGTTACAAATATCTGGTTTAATTTAAGAGCCTTATTCTTAATTTGAGAATAGTTGCTCTTTATGACGCTTTTTAAATGTCTTTTATGGAATCCACTCGCTCAAGCTAAGAATAAAGCTAGTTAAGATGTTTTTACACATTGAGATGTAAATCAACCAACACAACTCTCGATCATCACGCCGTGTGAACTTCTCGACTGAAATTTGCATACTGTTTGAATCGGTATTATTTTTATCAAAAGCCAGTTTCTTTCACCAGTCGTATTCACAGTTACGTTTAGAGCTTCGAGCATTTTCATCAACTGAAGCAAAATTGTTTGTGAAAACCTCAAGTAAACGTGCGCGCTGCGAATAATATTTATTCTCACAAGTCGCACGCGATAAAATTTAAAAAGCCAGCAAAAACAATCGAGTTCTTGCATA
>OX421453.1:19362072-19394572 GCA_949126865.1 Montipora capitata
ACATATATTTCAAACAGTATTGAAACGATTTGCAAAGCTCGGCTGTTCGACTCAGTAGTAATCCAGCTGTAGACTTGTTGAACGGCGTGTCAACAAGAGCATTTCTGTGTCAAAACTCGCTCTCCGATCCAAAGCGATCCCCGAGTTGCTCTGTTTTCAGGGTTTGGTCGGTTTTTGAGAAAGAGATTGGGTCGGTGACCCAGTCTGATGCATGCTTACAGATACATACTCATTGTAGAAGCCGTGATTCGCGAATTTTACGCCAAAAAGAACAGACGTCTAGCTTTCGAATTTCTTTTGAGCCCCACCAAGATTTCAGATATGTTTGCAAATAATGTGTCGCTAGTCAGGTCATTACGTTGTTGTTGTTGTTCACCACAACCACAACTGGCTGCATTTTGTTAAACGTATATGACTGTCTAATATTTTGCATATGGAATTCGGGCATTTATTATCACTATCATTATCATTATCATTATCATTATCATTATCATTATCCTTATTATTATTATTATTATTATTATTTTATCTTATTTTCTTTTATAACACTTCCGCCCAAATTGCACCAGATTACATCTCAGAGTACTTGAATTTTCAGAATTTTCCGGGAAGGCATGTCTCCGGACCCCCTTGTACGTCCCATATTGTATCTCCCCTCAACATGCTCCACCAAGGCTTACAAACAAAAAATGCCTAGGAACGCCCTTGATGGACTTTTCACCCAAATGAAAACGTAGTGAGACTGCATTCTCAGCGTAGCCGAGTGGTCGTGTTTTTCTGGTCTTCCAGCTCCGCTTTGTACACTGACGATATCAGTTCCAGTTCAATTTTGTCGACGCTGGAAAAAGTAGCCAACAAGTTTTTAAATTTTACATTAAGTAGACATATTATATCATAAGTTGTGAGGAGTTTTGAGCACACGCACTTAGAGCCTACACCCAGCTGTTCTTCCTGTCCCACCGCTCCTACAATTCGATAACACACAATGTCGTACACCACTGACCAGTCATGAGCTGCTTGGCATCGTTCTGACATTTTTGAGAGTGCGTCTTCGTTTTAGATCAATGGGTCTTAATTTTAGATCAGCGGGTCTTCGTTTTAGATCACAGGGTCTTCGTTTTAGATCATTGGGTCTTCGTCTTAGATCAGTGGGTCTTAGGTCTTAGTTTTTGGGTCTTCGTTACTTTAGCCCAGGCTGGGCTGGGTCACTTCATGTAATACCGGGCTGAAACTCATCCTGGCAAACCGCACGGCAAACCCGACCAGCCCGACTCATGTAATCGGCCCCTTAACCTTCTAGAAATCTTGATTTACGAGAAGAGGATGTGATTTATTAGTTGCATTTTTCCTTTTAAGAAAAAAAGTTTGAAATATAGACTAGAAAAAAACACAACTTGCTGGACGATATTTTTCACTAGGACCGTCTATAGATGGCGTTGCAGCCAGAAAAAAAAGCCAAAAAAGACGACATACAACCGTTAAAGCAATGTATGAAATGCGTAGCATAGCCATAGGGGCCGATTACATGCTTGAGGCGTGCTGGCCCGGTTAGGCGGGCTGGCTCGTTAGCCGAAATCCCGGCACGTATGGGAAAAACACCAAAAATCAAGTTTGCGATTACATGATCAGCGGGCCAGTCCGGTTAGCCGGGCTGAGAATTTTCCACGTAATCGCGTTCACCGGGAAAGCCGGGTTAGCCGGGCCAGCGATTTCCAATCACTTTACTCCACTTTAGAGCAAAATGGCCCAAGGAAGTCGTTTTTGTTCAAATAAAGAATGTACGAGATAGTAAACGCAGTTTTAGCGGCATGGAGAGACCGAGAACCCCTCTTCGAAGCACTATGAGTGAGGAGAGGCTGTCCTCTTTGGCAATGACTCCACATACACAAGCACAAGAATGTGGATAATGACAATGTAGTTTCCGAATTTTCCCGTCGTATAAAGGGAGACGTCTCGCCTTATTCCTATAGCCACATCTACAGTTTATATAATACACTGTATATACACTTTTATTAAAAACTGAACTACGGATATTAGATTTCCAACATTTTCATTGGCTCGCGGGACACCGGCTATCAGTTCTTATTAAAATCTCAACCTCGAATAATGCATTTCGCGTGCTCTGATTGGTTCACTCAATCTCGGTTATCAGCTCATATACCTTGGTTTGACCTTATATGGTAAATGATTGCGTTAAGCGTTGCTAAACTAAAAATGTTTTCGCCGGAATGCGAAATTACTCTTTGAATAAAGCCAAAAAGGAGAAAAAAAACTTTTTTTGTGGAAAGTTTGGATCAATTCCGACGTTTAGAAGTACGCGAAAAGGCAAGAATGTTTTTGTGATGAGCCTGCATCTGTCTGACAACAAGGTATTACACAACATCGCATCAGTTCTCATCAAGTTTTTTTCGATTTCGCTCGGATTTGCTCGCTTTTTAATTTCCGCTCGTATTTCGTACTTCCAAATTTTTGGAGTTGAAGGAATTTAATAAAACAATTATTCCATTCGCGCTTGTTGGATATGAGACTGGTTATAGCCAACTCGGCGCTACGCGCCTCGTTGGCTATTTACCATCTCATATCCAACGCGCTCTCGTGGAATAATTGTTAAATATACCTGCTGTACCTTATGTGGTCAACGAACGCGTCAGCAATAAAGCGAGCTAAAAACATTTTTGCATGCAGCTCTGAAAAAAAATGGCCGGCAAAAGCCGTTTTAGACCGGAAAAGACTGAGGCAGAAATCAATGCTTTAGTCGACAATACTACCCCCGGGAACACCAAAGAAGAGTTGTTGATCCTGGAGTTTTAGATAAAACAATTATTCTACTCGGGCTTGCTAGATATAAAATGATTATAACCAACTCGGCGCAACGCGCCTCGTTGGTTATCTATCACTTCATATCCAGCGCGCCCTCGTAGAATAATTGTTAAACATAAGTAGTACCAAAGGTTTACAAATAAACAGCAAAGTTACTGAATAGTTAGCGTTTTTTTATGCTCTGATTTATGAAACTTTCCCCTGGAAACATGGTTTGCATCCCAGCGCTCGTTTCACTACGCCTTCCAGTGCGTACCTAAACGGAAAAACCACGCTACGCTCCAATCTAGGGCTAGGAAAAGTCTAAAACGAAAGCGAAGAAAAGGCTTCCAAGAAAAGTATAGAGGATACGTTAGGAGTGACGCCGAAAAAAAAAGCCATCGAATAAAAGATGTCATAACGAGAAAGGAGTTTTACCTTTCTTTGCTACTTTCAATAAATGATCTATTAGTGACGCAACATACAAACTGCTGTTCTAATGCGCGAAAAATGCCTCGTACACAAAAGTGCTGACTATCATTTTATCATATAATGCTCTCGTGGAAAATGAACATTCAGGAGTTTCCAGACACTTTAACGCTATTTATTTTTAGCTTTTTGAGTGAAACAGACTTGTGTCGAGTGGCTCAAACATGCAAAAGCTGGAGATTGATCGCATATGACAGCTCTCTGTGGAAATCGGTTAATCTCAAGCGCTTTCATAAACTGAACGAGATTTGTTTGATGAATGTTATAAGAAGTCGCATGGTTCCTCTTCTTTACAAGCTTAATCTTGGAGGATTTACACTGCCTCCCAGAGTATTTCATGTTCTCGTAAGGCACTGTCCGCGACTAAGGGTATTGTGCCTAGAGTCCGCAACATTTGTAGAAGACTTCCTGGACAAGGCGAGTATAGCTATGTCCGTCAGTGTACAAAGGTTTTGTACCTGTTACTATACTGTTTGTTTACTATTCTATACCATCCTACTACCCCATACAAATTCATATACTATTCCTGTTACTATGCTATATCCTGTTTGGGATTGGTCAAAACTTCTCCCGCCTTTTTCTCAACCACCCAATTAGAAGTAACATCAAGGCCACTTGAGATGCGTTTTTCCACGTTTTGCGTACTTCGTTCAACATCCGATTGGTTGATTGACGTACCAGGGTTAAGGCACAATTCACAGATTTGCCGTTACAAAACTCAAAAGCGTTTAGCATTCAATTTTAATCAAACAATATAGGGTGACCATTGTTTCCTGAATCTTGTTCAATGGCCTAGCTATTACGAGTCTCCAATAGCTCAGAGGTGGAGAATCTGAATAAGAAATCGGAAAAGTTCGACTGCAAATACGCACGCACGTTCCTCTAAGAGAAAATTGGAAGATAAGCAATAACAATCTTTCAGTATTTGCATTTTCTGCCTCATTTGAGAAGGGCTATCGTTTTCTGATCAGTCAGCCGAGAATAAAGTATTGAATATTGAAAGTGATTTGCATAATGAAAATCTGAAAAATCGCTGAAAATTTGAACCCGATGTACCAAATCACCTCTGAGCAATAATGCTTTGAAGATTCGAAATTTTACAAAGATTGTATGAGATCATATTCATTAGCTCCTTTGCCACTCAAGAATTTATTAGTTTTTGATGGCTAATTACCTTTTTGAAGTCGATTTGTAAAAAGCATGGGGCTTTCGTATGTTATGGAAACAAAACCTGAACAATGACGTCAGCAAAGATAAATCTTGACACACACTTCACAGGATCACCAGCATGGCGGCGGCGATTTTCTTGATACATGTTCAGTAATTACTTTGTCTCTATTTCAGACAGAATCATTTCCCGAAAACCTCACAAAGTTAGACATACGGCATAGCTCTGGTCACCCAAGCGACTTTAGAGTTATCTCACAGTGTTTCCACACTTTGCAATGTCTTGGACTCAGTGATCCGTGCTTTGAAAGTCTTCCATAAATACAGGAGTTGCACCGAGTTTTCGCTTCACTACAGGCGGTGCGAATACTGGAGTTTAGCTACTGTTCGTTGCTTACTGACCAAATAGTGCGTTACATAGCAGAGAACTGCAGGTAAAGATTTTTTTCTTGGATCAAATCACTTCACTTATTTTTGTGCAAAGGATGGGATGGGGAGGGACAGTCTTTTCCAGTTCGCCTGCGCTTCCTAGCAAAACGACCAAATATGCTGGCTAACAAGAGTGACTTACGCGGTCTTAAAATTACACTCGTAAACAAAACCACATCAAGATAAAGGTATAAAAACTGCCAAAATACAAGTCTATTTCAGCAAGAAACCTTTCCGAGCATAACGCCATTTCAAAACGGTATTGTGCTGAGCAACTCTGACAAAAAAAAAATGAAAAAAGACTTTTAAAATGGGAAATTTTCAGCTCCTTGCTTCATTGGGATGTTTTTGAACGCAACGAAATGGGCCTTTTTAAGCCGGCAACGTTAAATGGTGTTGAATCGGTCGGATATCCAACTGCCCTTACCCCAAGTGGGGATTAGATTAAACGAACCGGCTAAGTGACAGGAGGTTTAGCTAAGCGTAAGAAAGCCGGTACTAATCAAGAATGAAATTAATGGTGAAGATTTCGCATTATGGACTTCACGCGTTATTCCGTACATCAATGGTTTATCTAATCGAAAACAGGTAATTTGTCGAAAAAATGCCTCGACTGCGATTTGACAAATTCCATCAATTTTAGGAATCTCAAGTCCTTTTGTCTTTGGAGATGTAACAACATCGAATTCGAAAGTCTTCCAGCGTTAATCGATGACTGCTCGTCACTGACGTCGCTGGTACTGGACGGCACTAGCGTTACCGATGATGCTGTTACCGATGATGCTGATGTGGGAGAGGTCAGCTGTTACCGAAGTGGACTTATCGTGGTGTCGACACCTTACTCAGGATGGTTTGCAAGCCATGCTACCAAAATGTCGCTTTCTTCGTTACTTGCGCCTGTGTTGTTGCGGGTATGTTGAAAAGCCAAAAATAGATTCAGGCTTTTTTCGGCCAAAAATCAAATTTGGTTTGGGTGAAGAGTGTTGCATGTATGCGAAAACGGAGGAAATTTAGAGAATGATTTCGCAACGACATTTCCGCAAACATATGAGCGAGTGGTAACTTGATTTTCTTCATTTTTGACTAGGGTGTACCCAAGCTCGTTCCCAGGTCCTTAGAACAAGGTTGTTATTTCCCCTCATATTAGAAACAAACCCGTGCACTTGGTGACGAAGCCGAGAAAAACTGTGACATTGAGAACAGAATTAGTTTTGATTCATTTGACATGAAACATGTCAGCTGAAATTTAAGGAAAGAAGATACTTAACAAAGTCTTACATGAAGTCAACGAAAAGTCATGTTGGGGACATCACGCACACTTGCAAAAGCTTGTAAAAGAATCGAAATTCTAACTGTCCGATTACCAATTGGGATGATGTAAGATTGAGCTACACTGGACCCATAGGCGTTAAGACTTTGAACCAGGCTGAAGTGAATCGTCTTAGCGGTCTACTGGAACACACTTTCAGAGAGTAAGTGGCCACGAGCGACCTTGGACCGTCTGAGAATCCGGCCATTTTTCTTGGGACTTGTTCATTATTTACCTGCCTCGCACTCACATAATCGCAGATTAAGCCCAAGTTGCCATTGGCTATCCTTTTGTCTGTTTAACAAATCGAATGTGGTTCAGCTTTGTCTGTACTCTTATCGACAACGATATTCTTCATCAAAGCGTTTAGAATGTTCAACGTGGACATTTATGTCTTGCTTGTTTATGTCCTTAACTGGGCTTGAACAGAACTTTTCGCAGACATGCGACTGAAGACTCGCTACAAAATGAGCGATGGCTTAGAAACTTTTAGATTGGTGTGGATCATTCTATCTACCGATGCTCATTCGGTGCTCGGTGAAAATTTGGGCAATTAATTTCGTCATATTTTACAGGACAATTAACTCCTTTCGAGTACATCTCTTCATTTACCCGGGTTAGCGTTTACTGTCGCCTTCGCTCACAGCGAGAATGTAATATCTCGACAACTTCAGTTCTGACAGTTTAGCGGGACATGCAGTACAGTAAACACCGCATATAAGAACACTTTTTTTAGGTTTAAGGCTGATCGTGTTCTTGAGGGGTGCTTAGTGAGAAATCAGCCTGAAAGTGTTCTTAAAATGTTCTTAAAATTGGTTTCAGAAATACTTCAAATTATATATTACTAGAGGTTTTATTAACATACAATGCTGTTTTGTAATAGATTTTATAGTTTGTAATGGTCCCGAACATCATAGTACTTTGATATAAGTTACTGAACTGTATTTTTTCCCTTATCCCAATACCCTTTCCCTTTGTATTAAGAACATGTTTTATTTATCAGGCTGAATTTGTTCTTATTTATATGGTGCTTTATTGGCCAAATCTCAGCCTGATGTTCTTAATCCACTTGTTCTTGTATGCGGGTGTTTACTGAAGTAGTCTACTGAATCTATAAATGAATCTCGCACGAGTCTCCTGCAGCTTTGTGTTGGAAATCGGAACTAAGGCCCGTTTTAAACGTCGCATTTTACATGTGCCGAATCTAATGTAAATGAGAACAATCTATTGTTTTCGCTCATTTGCATTAGATTCGGCACATGTAAAATGCGACGTTTAAAACGGGCCTAAAGGTCCTTGGTTCGACCCCTCATTGGATGATTAAGGGACAGTGTCACGGATTGTAGAAAAATCTGGAAAGCAAAGGAGACCTCTTTACCGATGGCAAACAAAAACCATTATTAAGTGCTTTTGGTTACGCGTAGCCAAGATTAAAATGAATGCCAACTTGAAAACGTCGGGCCGACGTGCATCTAAGATAAATTCCGTAGTAACTTAGTGTGGCTCATTTTTCTTTTAAAATTTGATCGATTTTTATCTCACTGCGGTGATCCAGAAGCAATTTAAGAATGTAAAAGTCACTGAACATCGATTTAGTAAATTTATGGTCAAAATAAAAGGGATACTTCCCATGATATTACTCCTTTAACGAGTTTGAGGTTTCATTGAGGCTCCAGCAGTCAGTAGCTATAGCCTGACTTCTGGCTGTTCTATAGAAACGCGTGCTGGAAAGGTCAGACCACAACACCGGGAACTCTGTGCCCTACTCTTTTCGAATAGTGTGTGGGATCTTTAACGTCCCACAGAATTAATGAAAAAGAGCTGTGAGACGGGACCTCCGGCTTATCGTCCTTATCCGAGAAGACCAGAAAGTCTAACCATTTGCAGATGTAATTACAAAGGCAGAACTTTCTCCTCAGTTATTCTCAGACCCAGAGTGTTCGTCAGCCCAGGGTTCGAACCCGCGACCTCCCGCACGGAATTCAACTCCAATGCACTCTCGATTGAGGCAACTGGTCGGCGAGTGTGAGTGTTCAAAGCGCAAAGAGTCGAGAGGCATTCTAACAACTGAGCTATAGAGCGGTTTTCAATTGATTGTTGAAAGTAATTAGAGAATTATTTTGATTTTGCATTACTTCAATCAGTGATTGGTTCAAAGTTCTCGCGGCACTTTTTCAACCAATCAGAAGTGAAACCAAAACAATCGTGGCTTGCGCGTGCACATTTTCCCGCGCTTTGTGTCGGCTGAGTGTAATTACTTCGAGTTTTTATTGGTTTACTGGATTGTCTCCGTCCTTTTTGATTGGCCAAAGTAATTGGGTTTTACGACACTCAATTGAAAACCGCTCTAAAGCTACAAAGTTGGGAGCAGCTTTGACCTGCTCCCACCTCGAATCCCGTTGCAGTCGCCTGAAATTTTCAGGTGTCTGTAAGCGACAATTGCTTAAATTGTCCAGTTACAGTGCGACGCGCCTTACCGTGACCTAACAAAGTCTTTTACAAATTATCCGCCAATCAGGGTGTCCGAATCTCGTTGACAGTCACACCTCCTTGCAAAGTTCGTAGGGTTGTAATTTGAATACTGTTGCGTGGGTTATTGAGTTGACGTATTTACGCGTAGGTTGTCAAATGTGAAAGTTTGTTGGGTGGCCACGGTAAGGCGCGTCGCACTGTAAGTGGAAGGATCACTTCTACATTTCGACTTTAGGTATAGGAAATCGTATGTACGCTAGTGCATTTCGTGATTTATGGTCACTCCTGCGGCTTGTGCAATTTTGAGAACTCTTTTGTACTCTATAACCTCTCATTGCTCGTACTTTTTTCCTCGCCCCTGCGGGGTTCGGAAAAATACTACTCAACTCGCAAAATATCCGCGCGTATTACATGTTAAACCATCGAATAAGATGTATTTATTATAATGTATTAAATATGATAAAGTAATAGTCCTAACTTGCCCTTTTCGCCTGTATACCTGTAGAAACCCTTGTATGCCTCTTTATTATATGGACGGAAGTGTTTTACCGGGAACTAAAACACTCATAGAAGAATTTTATTTTAACAAAAAAAAATCTTTTAGAATTAAGCCTGTTGCTTCCAATCGGCATGTGCAATTGAAGCCCCTATTCTAAAAAAGAACTATGATGAAATAAGAATGTAATGACTATCCAGAAGGCAATCCGGTGAATAATTGAAATACTTATCATGAAATTAACCACAAAACTTGTCGCTCATGAATTAGACACCTGTTATAGCGATTGGCAACTTCTAAGCCAATGGAAGTTTTAACAGAAGAGGCGCATGATCCGTCGGGAACGAAACTGGACAAAACATTTCCAGTGTGTGCTTTTATTTGTGTAGTATGGCTGTAAAGTTGTTATAAAGTTTAAGACCTGAAGAACTGTGAGTTTGACGAGGACTGGAACACCAAGACAACCGACACTAAAGCTTGGAGGCAACAGACAGGGCAAGAAGCTGCGGGTCAACAATGTTCAGTAATGTAGTGGACAGCACTGAGCGAGTGAGTTAGTGTACAGTTACGCTCAAGGCGGATGATGCCTCTCGACGTAGTCTGGCCGGTTCTGAATACATTGAAATTTGAGACTGCGCAAAAGAGCCAGAATTCCATGACTCCCAAACTCACTTTAAGGGTCTCTGAACCGGCCAGAGATCATTGCTGTCGGTGCTGACCAAAAGAATCGTGATTTCAGAACATGGCAAATATTGAATAAATAAAAATTTAAACTATCTTACATGCATAAAACATCGTCTTGTAAAACTGTGGAACTAAAACCAGACTGCCTTTAAATTGTGACACATATCTAGAATGATAAATGTTGAGTCTATCTTCAAAATGATATCGTAATATTCCCCTGCCGAGTGAAAAACTACTATCTTCTGATCTCAACATTTGCAAAAGAAAAAAAAGTTAGCTTCACACATTCGTAGGTGACTTGTTTTCATCATAAATCGCTCGTTCAACTTCTTTAGCTTTTGATACACAGTCGTGGACTTAAGTGACATCTGACTGCTGAACGTCCCTTAACTTTGCCCATTACTGCACATGTCAGAACGAACATTTGAAATTGATTAAAATTTTCGACTCCACGCCTTAATCTTCCTTCGGAATTGAATTACACAGGGTCCGATGAATACAGCCACTGAAAAAAAGTGAAACAATGACTTATCAATAAAATTGCTGAAAGGCTCGCACTATTTAGAGTTAAGAATCATGATTATAATACTAACTCTTTTTGGAATATCACAGAACGTCCTCCCTTTGGGGGAGCGTTGTATGACTTTCCAAAAGATGGCTGCAAACTGAGACTATCCCCTCACCAGCTGAATCTCAAAAGGATCTTGCGTAAGTTAGGAGGCCTACATTTCCAGAAATGTATTAGTTTTGCCGCGAAATCTGCGTAAAAGGAGGTTACAAGATTCAGGGCCGTACCTTTGCAAGGTCCACCGCATTATTACGCGCAACCTTACTTGGTAAGACGTAAGGAATGTTACACACGAACTGAGCTACCGCAAATGTAAATTTACATGGCAGGCGGAAAATCTCTGTGGGCGGCGAGTTCCAAAAACCATTACAAAACGGGTTTAGGGAAGACTGAAAACGCCTTACAAACGCCACTTTGTCGCTGCTTGATTTCTATGAGATTTTTTGCGAAAAGTACTTAACAGTTATTCACCGAAGGAGAAGTGAATACCGCCGACTATAGATTAACTGAGCCGTTTGCATTCCCTCCACGGCGCCCTTTTGAAAACGAACAAAACAGTTCTGTGCATTCAGTTCTAGGAGATCTAGCAGGGAGGGGGAGGGGGGACGCAGCGACCATACACGCGCATACTCACGTGCATACCTCGAAAAGTCTAAAAAAAATTATTTATTTATAGATTTTTTGGGCGAAAACAGACTTTTACACACGTAAGAGTTTCGTCTTATTGTATTGCTACTATTTTACGAAAAGAAAACTTTATGAATATTACACTATTCATTTTAGGCGTCGTTCACACTTGGTACCCGAGCACCCTACCCTGGCATTGTGCCTGACGGGCACCAATGTGAGCAGCACTTTTTGTAAGTGCGCGTGCCGATAATTGGGCTCGGTGCTCGGGCCCGGGTTAAAGGTTGAGACTTCGTACTCGGTCACTGAATCGGGCACGTACGCGAGCACAAGTCTACATACGATTCTAGCGAGTGCCCAAGAACTACAAACTCCTGCTCCTTCCAGTTATTTTACGCACAAATCGACTTCTTTAGCCGGGGGTGATTAACAAGGTCAATGAAGCGGAACCAACAGAGGGTAAGTTCCTTTTTGAAAATTTAATCAAATGATGTAGGGGCCGATTACTTGAGCCGGGCTAGCCGGGTTGGCTCGTTTAGCCGAGATCCAGGAATTAATGTCTGAGAAAAACACCAAAAATCAAGTTTGCGATTACGTGATTAGCAGGCCATCCGGGTTAGTTACCCGGTATTACGATGCAGGGATCCCGGCTAACACGACGTCTTGGGTCTTTCTAAAACGAAGACCCAAAAACGAAGACCTAAGACATAAGACCCTGAGATCTAAAACGAAGACCCACCCTCAAAATGTCAGAACGATGCCAAACAATTTATGGCTGGTCAGTGGTGTACGACACTGTGTGTTATGGAATTCAGCGAGCGGTGGAACAGCAGGAACAGTGGAACAGCTGGATGTAAGATGTAATACCAGTATATCTACTCAATGTAAAATTTGAAAAAACTTTTGGCTGCTTTTACAACCAGAATTAACATCACCAGCCAGTGTTCAAAGGGACCGCAGGTCAATTTTCGCAAAAAGGGTTGTTTTCTTTTTCACGGTTGTAAAGTGAATTACAATTTGAGAAGATTTCAGTCACTCTATTATTAAACTAGTTTACGTAAATAGTAGAAATACTGCCGAGGGGAAGAGAGATGTTCAATTATGCTTGCGGTAATTTAGCGAAGGTTCGTGCGTGAAATTGAAAGGAGATTTTAATATATCTTGGGCAAGGACGGTACAAAACGTGGACCCCATCTGGACCCCTCTCGAGAAAAGAAAGAAAACAATAGTTTGAGGATACGTGCATGTACTCTTGAGGTGGTTTTAAATAAGCGCCGAGTACTATGATCCATGTGACTGATTGAAATTAAATACTTTGCCCATGAGTAGACTCTGAATCATAAGTGCGTGCGATCTGTTTGATTGAAGAAGGTAAGTTGTGGTCAAAACTACGCATCGTTCCTAAGGAAACGATAAAAGGTAAATAGCCTCCTGAGAGAACATGTAGTAAAATACGAAACCCAGAGAGCAGCTAACGTTAGGACCTTCAGTTAAGAGGTTGCCTATTTACCGAGTTGGATTTTCGAGTAGGATTTCGAGTTGGATTTTCGAGTTGTTCAGTGTAAAATGCAGATTGATGTAAGTGTTGAAAAGGCCCAAACCCTTTAGAAGTGCCAACAGTTAAGCGTAAATATTGTTTTATGCCTAATTGGGCCAAGGGTTAGCACTTCTAAAGGGATTGGGCTTTTTCAAAAGTTACATTATAACGGCCTTAGTCTGCATTTTACCCCTGGTCTGCAGTCTGCATTTTACACTGACCAACTCGAAAATCCAACTCGAAATCCTAACTCGATAATTAGTCTGTCTCTTCAGTTAATATTCAATGACTATAGTGAAAAAATTAATAGTCAAAGGAAAATAGTATTGCTTTTGCAAGAGTGTGAACTTTTATTTCCATAATAATTTCACACCTGGGCCGTTCCACAACCGCCGTGACGTCGCAAACGATCTTATGCTAAGGTCCATACCAATGGGGACTTATATTAAAGACAAAGTAATTCTCTCGAATGGTGGTAACGGTACCATAATTAGCCCAAGGACACAAATACAAGAAATGAAACTGAAATCCTAACACGCATATTAGTACACTTGATCAACTCAAGGAAAAGTCAAGTAAATTGATATGCACCTATGACCTTTACGGCACATAAGCCTCTAACATGACAATATGAAGGAGAAACTGAGAGGGAAGGCGCAGGTTGGATGGACTATGCGGGTTGCGGAGTGTTATTTGTGGATCAGTAAATTATACTATAAGACAATTTAGCTATTCAAACCTTCAGTTCAGCAATTCAAATCTTCAATTCAGTAATATTCGGCAAACCAATTCAATTAGGCACTAAGGTTGGCTTTAACGAATGTTTAGGATTCTTTCTGTATTGGTAAAACAATGACCTGTGACTTGTGACGAGAATCGAATATTTGAATTGTCGAATTGAATGTTTGAATTGTCGAACTGAAGATTTGAATTGCCGAACTGCGTCCCTCTCACCTCCCCAGTAACTATGTTCATTGTAACAAAGTCAATAGTATTCTGTGTTCTAGTATTGTATTCCCAGCCGGGTGAAAATAACATTTAACACCAGCTTGTAAAAGAAATTCTGGGCTTAGAACTTTCCACTATACTTACTTAGTCTACTTACTTATAGTTAAAAATTTAAAAAAATATGCTTAAAAGGTCCTACAAATCTCAAAATGCTCTAGTGAGGAGTTTTCCGTAATAAAATTATTCTGTAGCGTTATCCTGAAATTTGAGTGGGAAATTATGTTTCTGTATGAGTTACCCAGATTATTCCACAGGCGACATGCACTTGAGTGCTCTAATTAGCATGAACAGGAAAATAGTATTCGGTACTTGTGGTACGTAGTCAAATGCGTCATCATGCAATTCTCCTGATTACCGCAAACAAACAAATCCTGACCAATTTGTGATGCAAGCAACCATGAAGTGGACAGAACCATGAAACTTTCGTTGATTGTGTCCTAAGCCGTTCATTTACGTTAACAGCAATTCACATAAAATTTAATGGAAAAGAATACTTTCGTCGAATTCATTTGTTTGAAATGTTTGGTTATAAAGTAGGCCTGAACACGCATCCAGTCGCCCCGGGCTAAAGGGCCTAAAATATGATGATTAACCATCATATTTTAGGCCCTTTAGCCCGGGGCGACTGGATGCGTGTTCAGGCCTACTTTATAACCAAACATTTCAAACAAATGAATTCGACGAAAGTATTCTTTTCCATTAAATTTTATGTGAATTGCTGTTAACGTAAATGAACGGCTTAGGATACAATCAACGAAAGTTTCATGGTTCTGTCCACTTCATGGTTGCTTGCATCACACGTTGTCAAATTACATTAAATATTTGGAAACATAACATATTTAGAAACATGTTAATGTTTAGTGTTTTAAAAATTACCTTAACTGAACCTGATTGGCTGACCTGATTTCGGCATTTTTGACTCACGCCTCAGTGAATCAGTGGTCTAAAAATTCGAACTTCCTTTACTTCTCTTTTGTGCTTCATATTGGCTTAATTACTTTTAATCAACGAAACGGACTCTATTTAAAGTGGCTGGTCTGGAAAGGAGTTTGAAGATTTGGATTAACAAACCGCACGTCGGTCACATAAGGGCATCTTGTCTGAAAAGACGTTTCAAGATCGTGAATAACCAAAACGTAATCTGTGATTCACAGCAAGTTGTACTGGATCTACAAGATGTCTCATTCAAGGCAATTTTTCCTGGGTGCGTTGTTTGGTGCAATGGTAAGCGGAGCTATCGCTGTGTTGTGTATTCTAGCAATGAGAAAGGCTGCTGCAGAAGAACCCGACAGGGGATCTAAAAAGTTTCCTCAAGAACACGACGAGAGAGACTTATAAGGCTAAACGGTAAGATATGTTTAACAGTTATCTTGCTTTTTAAAACAGTAGAGTGCAAGAAGATATTGCCTGCTTTCAAGACTTCCTCAAAACACCTAACGAGAATTCCTAGATTCCTTCTTAGCTGTTTTATTTTGTCGGTCAGTTTTTTTGGCTTTTGTAAATACGATGTTATTTGAGGAACAGTCCAATATACAAAACTTATTGCGCAATATTGTCGACTCAAGCAAGAACCCCCACCCCCACAAACATTCATGCTCGTTTTGTATTTAGAAACTATTATACCGTTTCTCTTTGGTAAGTACAGGCGTGATAACTACAAAAAATTCTTATACAAGCAAAGACTTAACCACCTCTTTTGTTTTCTAGCAGTGATGAATAACGATTCAGTTTGATGTTTGATGCTGTACTCTTCTCCTTTGGAGGATGCATTTGCTAGAGATTTTTTGTAAACCTGAGAAGTTGACTGTTTGATATGACCGAAGTGAAGTGAAGTCATTAGTCTCTCCCCCTCGGGAATTTTAAGGACTAATTTACAATGCTCTTTTTGTGGGGGACTTTGGACAGACTGCTTGTTAGGCAGTTTACAATTTTTAGGGTTAAATTATTTAGAGTAGGCTAAAAAATCTTAAGGGTAAACAGAACAGTTTATAGATGCGGAAAATACCATAAGCAACAATTAGTTGTGGTCGTCTTTGAAGAAATGTTCTAAATGAGCCTACTGTAATGCCGAAATAACTGTGTGTTATGGAGGACTGTGGATCAAACGGTTTAAAATACAACTAGGGGCATTGCGTTTTAACTTTGTTTCGCTGTATTTCTTTCATTTGATTGCAAACGCACACATCATTATACCTCCAGATTAGGGATCGAAAAAAAAAACCCATTTAAGCCAAGGTACGTTAACGAGCAAAGACAACCCTGGTGAATGAGATGTAGAAAAATTCTCGACAAGAAAGAAATTTTGGGGCGAAAACGCCGGCCGTTTTGATTATTCAATTAAACTTCATGTTTATTCCGCCACATACAAATCACACATAACGAGAAAAGAAATGCGTATCGCGAAATTCTGGAGTGTTAGTGACGGATGAAAACTAGTTAATGGTCTGCTGCGCGTTTTACCAAATGGTTGATCAACCACGCGTGGGTGGTAATGTTCGAGCTTTTTTCAGGAAGGCTTTGGTGTAGAAAACACTCCAGTGTCTCCCACACAAACTCCAGCGGCAGTCAGCACAGGAAATCAACGAAACGACAACGTTTATTTGTATATCAAAGAAGAGGCATTGCAATTTCAGTCCAGGATTAACATTTTGGTACCGACAATATCTAATATTGTCAGAACATCACTATCAAAAGGAATTTTTCCACAGTCTCTAAAAATATCTCACATAAGACCAAAGCTGAAGAAAACAGACCTTGACAAAGAACTTTTCACTAACTACAGGCCAATTGCAAACATCGCTTTCATGAGCAAAGTAATTGAAAAGACTGTTGCCTTACAAGTGCAGGCATACTTAAATGACAATCAACTATTACCATCTTTTCAATCAGCGTACAGACAGTACCACTCTACTGAGACAGCTTTATTGAAAGTCACAAATGACATCTTGATGACCATTGACTCTCGACGCGATGCAATTCTCATCCTGCTGGATTTGTCTGCAGCGTTCGATACGCTCGATCACAACATCTTGATCAAGAGACTAAATTCCTATTTCGGATTCTCTGGTTCAGTTTTACAATGGTTTTCGTCTTACATTAAAGATCGTGGTCAATCCGTCGTAATTGGCGATGTAATATCATCACCACAAAAGCTTGACTATGGAATTCCACAAGGGTCCATAGTTGGACTGCTTCTATTTACACTTTATACGGCTACTCTTCAACAAGTCATCCTACGTCATAACTTCGAATGCATGTTCTATGCAGATGACACTCAGCTTTACATCGCTGTTAATCCTAAAGATCCATCACCAGCTTACGAGGCACTACGTAAGAAGGCACTCAGTACCTTACTGAACTGATTAAACTCCGCTGTCCTCCACGTACACTCCGCTCAAGTAACCTTCTAGTATTAGAAAAACCAATAATCAACATGGTTTCTTATGGTCAACGAGCTTTTAGCTACGCCGGACCGGAACTCTGGAACACTTTACCAGAACATATAAAAAACTCTAAATCAGTAAATGACTTTAAAAAAAAATTAAAAACCTACTTTTTTCAATGAGCATTTAAATAAGTATTTATATGAACATCTATCAGTCCATATGATTAGAGCAGTATAGGTAGTATATTTTTTACTGATATACATATTTTTATAGATTTCCGTATACATATACACTTTTTACCTTATTGTAAGCGCATTGAGATTTTTAAATGCGCCTATAAGAACTTTCTTTATTATTATTATTAACGTAAAATATTAAAAAAGTTAGTAAGAGAATTAAAAGCAATACTCCGTCATTTCTGAGAAACTAAATTTGTAAATGTACATTGAAAGAAGACGCTGTCCTTTTCTCAAGTAAACCAAACGAGAAAGAATATTAAAGAAGCTTTCGCCTCAGGCTATTTGTTGGTGTCGTAATTATTAAAAGAGAGAGTGCAAAGCTGGTTAGTTAATCTAGGATAGTTATTCGGTACCTTTATTTCGGACAATCCTTCCACTTTCACGAGACTGTTCTCAGGTAATAGTGTTCGAAAGCCCGGTGTAATGTATATTGTATGGTACAGCAACTTAAATGTACTTTTTTGTCTATGTAATTTGTGTGAACTGCTCCGATGTGCTAGTGTTTAAAATCCCGAAATTTGTATTGTACTGGCATAATGTACTCTGTACTTAATATGAATGAACCTTGTATGATGAAACGAAACGAGTTTCAGTTTGTGTGACAAGAATAAAGCAGTACATAACATAACGAAAGAGACTCGTGCAACAATTGAAAGCTAATGCACTAGTCAGTAGAAAGCCCCGCACCCCCATACCCGGGGAATAGCGGGGCATTAGACCAGGCCTGCCTTCTAAATGAAGCAAATTCCCCGCTATGCGGGGCAATTTCGTAGGTCAAAACCAAACTTTTTTCCTCCGCCCCCGGACAATACAGTGCTTCACAAATCAAATGTTGACCAAAATTAATATACTTCAAGAATTTTTACCTCGAATTAAACTTTGACCAATATGAAAATCAACAATGCAGTCCATTTCTCATACAGCCAAAATTGTACGTTGAACAACAATCTACCTTGAGTTTGGCGTTCGAAACTTTACAATATCTCCAAAAACAGTAATATTAATCACAGGTTTAGCATAGCCCTGAAAATGGCAATAAAAAATACCAAACATGCATTTGACGTGTAACTGAATCTCACAATATTCCAGTTATTTCCCTTCTATGCATAAGCATACCCAATCTAAAGTACACTAAACCGACTATAACGCCGGTTCAATATCAGAAAGCGATAGAAATTTCACTAAGGAAATGGCTTCAAAGCTCTGTATACTGTATCATGCCATTATTAATTTACACTGTCAGTCTTTTTTATATAATACCATGACGAGCTTAGCCTCGAAAAAAAAAGGGTAGGTTGAATCTACCCATGGCTTATTAGGATCCAGGTGCTGCTTTGGAATTCCAGTTAATGACTTTTTTCGCACTGTTGGCATCCAAAACGCACGCAGAGAGAAACGCGAAACCATTGAACGTAGCATTTCTTGACATAACAAAAATGTTCTCCAGACAGGGGCACGCGTAGTTGTCGGCCTCACTCGTGTGGACTTATGTTGCCAAGTTTAACCTTCGCGCGAAACATTGAACGCATATTTACTCTTTTAATAGACGAGAGAAAAACGGAGAAAGGAGGTACTGATCAAAATAGATTTTACAATCCGTAAGTCCAAGAAATGTACATCAATTATTTCTAAAGTTCGACGTATTTATCAGACTTAACTGCACGAGATCATTCACGAGGTTCCTAGCATACAACGCTCGATTAAAGTGAATAATAGCCAGCTTAATAGCGCAACAGAAGGCGTAAAAAGAATTCACTATGTAATCATGTGGAAATTACACAATTCAAATTATCATTACAATATTGTATGTTACTGCTTGACGAATTTTACGAAATATTAAACATCATAATGTAAGATCAAGGACGAGTATATCGATAAGTGAAAATTTTGCAAGGTTGCTGAGCCACCAGAATGTACGTGCCCTAAAGCTGTGATTAAATTCTTAAGAATTCCCAGCCAACTAGGCTTGTCTAATTTGTGTTTTTTCACTGAACCATACAAACTTAAGCTTTTGTCTTTCTGACAGTGGAACTGAGTTAGCTAACGGCGAACATATTTGGTAAAATTAAACTGAACCTGATTGGCTGACCTGATTTGCGGAAAGGGCATTTAGTGAAAACACTCAACCGTAACTGTACTTTTCGGCTTCAATGCATGTTTTCACCAGTTCCCTTTGTGCTTCACATTGGCTTAATCACTTTTAATCAACGAGACGGACTGTATTTGAAGCGGCTGGTCTGGAAAGGAGTTTGAAGATTTGGATTAACAAACCGCACGTTGGTCACATTGGGGCACCTTGTCTGAAAAGACGTTTTAAGATCGTGAATTACCAATACGTAATCTGGGATTCACAGCAATTTGTACACAACCTACAAGATGTCTCATTCAAGGCTATTTTTTTTGGGTGCGCTGTTTGGTGCAATGATAAGCGGAACTATCGCTGTGTTGTGTATTCTAGCAATGAGACAGGCTGCTGCAGAAGAACCTGAGAGGGGATCTAAAAAGTTTCCTCAAGAACACGACGAGAGAGACTTATAAGCCTAAACGGTAAGAGATGTTTAGCAGTTATTTTGCTTTTTAAAACAGTTGAGTGCAAGAAAATATTGCCTGCTTTCAAGACTTCCTCAAAACGCCTAACGAGAATTCCTAGATTTCTTCCTAGCTGGTTTATTTTCTCGGTCAGTTTTTTTGGCTTTTGTAATTACGCTGTTATTTGAGGAACAGTCCAATATACAAAACTTGTTGCGCGATTGTCGTCGATTGTTGTGCGATTGTCCGATTGTCGTCTCAAGCAAGAACCCCCAGCCCCCACTCCCACAAACATTCATGCTCGTTTTGTATTTAGAAACTATTATACCGTTTCTCTTTCGTAAGTACAGGCGTGATAACTACAAAAATTCTTATACAAGCAGACTTAACCACCTCTTTTGTTTTCTAGCAGTGATGAATAACGATTCAGTTTGATGTTTGATGCTGTGCTCTTCACCTTTGGAGGATGCATTTGCTAGAGATTTTTATAAACATGAGAAGTTGACCTCTTTGATATGACCGAAGTGAAGTCCTGAAGGGGCTTTTCAGGACTAATTTACAATGCTTTTTTTGTGGGGGACTTTGGACAGACTGCTTGTTACGCAGTTTACAATTTTTAGGGTTAAATTATGAGTATTAAAAGAGATTTCTTAAAACATAAAACTATAAAAGTTAGAGATAACAAGTTAAACCGACGTTTCGGAGTAGACATCACTCCATTATCAAGGTAAAAATGTTCTATGATGCTAAAATTACAGTATTAAAAACGATTGACGCTAAGAATTAACATAATAAGCACGTGCGAAATTGGCTATAAGAATACTTTAGCACGAATGGAATCCGATTGCACATTGAGGCTAGGCTTAAGTGTTCTTATAAATAACATTTCAAACACTAAGCAATCAAATTTGTTTTTACATTTTTTGAGCACCTCAAAGCGTTTAACGCTTTGTTGACTCAAAGGTCTGCGACCAACCGCGACCTTTATCAACAGCCCAAGAGACGGATAACATGGTGCGAGTAGTCTTGCCATTTAAAGACCAAAACTCAGCAGAATTTGTAAAAAAACAACTTAAGGATTTGAGCCTGAAAGTAAACAAAACCATCCAGCCTGTATTTACCAGCAGAAAAATTGAACAGGAACTGAAAGTGAAAGAGGCAAAGCCGCCGATCATAAATCAGCAGTGTGTTGTATATAAATTTCAATGTGACCTTTGTGATGAAGGTTATGTAGGCTACACACGCGGACATTTACACAATCGTGTAAAGGGACATAAGCAACAGTCCTCGGCTATTGCCAGACACTATAAGAACGCACACGGGTCGATCCCTCGGGACCTGCTTAAACGCTTTGAGGTGCTCAAAAAATGTAAAAACAAATTTGATTGCTTAGTGTTTGAAATGTTATTTATAAGAACACTTAAGCCTAGCCTCAATGTGCAATCGGATTCCATTCGTGCTAAAGTATTCTTATAGCCAATTTCGCACGTGCTTATTATGTTAATTCTTAGCGTCAATCGTTTTTAATACTGTAATTTTAGCATCATAGAACATTTTTACCTTGATAATGGAGTGATGTCTACTCCGAAACGTCGGTTTAACTTGTTATCTCTAACTTTTATAGTTTTAAATTATGAGTAGGCTAAAAAATGTTAAGGGTAAACAGAACAGTTTATAGATACGGAAAATATCATAAGCGACAGTTAGTTGTGGTCGTCTTTGAAGAAATGTTTTAAATGAGCCTACTGTAATAGAATGCCAAAATAACCGTGTGTTATGGAGGACTGTGGATCAAACGGTTTAAAATACAACTAAGGGCATTGCGTTTTAACTTTGTTTCGCTGTCTTTCTTTCATTTGATTGCAAACGAGCACATCATTATACCTCCAGATTAGCGATCGAAAAAAAAAACCATTTGAACCAAGGTAATAGTATGCGACGAACAATTTTGATGCCCTCTTGACTTTCCGCAAAGTCACGCTTCGCCATTTTCTAGGTTTTACAAAATAGTTGATCAACCACACGTGGGTGGCAAGGTGCCAACGCAATTGAGCCAACGTACATTAACCGTGGTGAATGAGATGTAGAAAAATCCTCGGCAAGGAAGAAATTTTGGGGCGAAAACGACCGGCCGTTTTGATTATTCGATTAAACTTCATGTTTATTCCGCCACATACAAATCACACATAAGAAGAAAAGAAATGCGTATCACGAAATTCTTGAGACTTAGTGACCGATGAAACCTAGTTAACGGTCTGCGACGCACAATTTTGTTTCCCTAGTCAATTACTTGTGCGTTTTACAAAATGGTTGATCAACCACGCGTGGGTGGTAATGTTCGAGCTTTTTTCAGGAAGGCTTTGGTGTAGAAAACACCTTCCAGTGTCTCCCACACAACTCCAGTGGCAGTCAGCACAGGAAATCAACGAAACGACAACGTTTATTTGTACATCAAAGAAGAGGCATTGCAATTTCAGTCCAGGATTAACAGAAACCATTTCGAAGAACGTAAAATATTAAAAACGTTAGTAACAGAATTAAAAGCAATTCTCCGTCATTTCTGAGAAACTAAATTTGTAAATGTACATTGAAAGAAGAGGCTCTACTCTCTTAAGTAAACCAAACGAGAAAGTACATTAAAGAAGCTTTCGCTTCAGGCTATTTGATGATGCCGTAATAGGCTAGTTTCGAATTGTGCAGCAACAAAAGAACAGAGTCGAGGTTCAGGGGAATAATTTGCATTTTCCTTTGTTCTGAACAATACAAAATGCTAATTATTCCCCTGAACCTCGACTCTGTTCTTTTGTTGCTGCACAATTCGAAACTAGCCTATTATTAAAATAGAGAGTGCAAAGCTGGTAAATTAAGCTGGGATAGTTATGCGGAACGTTTATTTCGGACAATCCTTCCAGTTTCACGACACTGTTCTCAGGTAATAGTGTTCGAAACCCCGGTGTAATGTATATTGTATGGTACAGCAACTTAAATGTACTTTTTTGTCTATGTAACTTGTGTGAACTGCTCCGATGTGCTAGTCAGTGTTGAAAATCCCGAAATTTATATTGTATTCGCATAATGTACTCTATACTTAATATGAATGAATCTTGTATGATGAAACGAAACGAAACGAGTTTCAGTTTGTGTGATAAGAATAAAGCAGTGCATACGATAACGAAAGAGACTGGTGCAGCAATTGAAAGCTAATGCACTAGTCAGTGGAAAGCCTCGCACCCCCATACCCGGTGAATAGCGGGGCATTAGACAAGGCCTGCCTTCTAAATGAAGCAAACTCCCCGCTATGCGGGGCAATTACGTACGTCAAAACCAAAGTTTTCTCCCCCGTCTCCGGGACAATACAGTGCTTCAAAAATCACAAAACACAATGTTGAAGCTAATATACTTTAAGAATTTTTACTTCAAATTGAACTTTGACAAATATGAAAATCAACAATGCAGTCCATTTCTCATACAGCCAAAATTGTAAGTTGAACAATAATCTACCTTGAGTTTGGCGTTCCAAACTTTACAATCTCTCCAAAAACAGTAATATTAATCACAGGGTTTAGCATAGCCCTGAAAATGGCAATAAAAAGATACCAGTTTCCTTGGTGTAAAAAACAATAAAATCGCAACGACATAAGTCCAAACATGCATTTGACGTGCAACTCAATCTGACAATATTCCAGTTATTTCCCTTCTATGCATAAGCATACCCAATCTTACACTAAACCCACCATAACGCCGGTTCGCTACCAGAACAATTCTCAAAGAGCTAAACAAATTTCTCTAACGAAATGCCTGAAAAGCTTCATCTACTGCATCACTCCATTATTAATTTACACTGTCAGTCTTTTTTATATAATACTGAATTGATGTTATCAACTAAAAAGATGTGATGGAATAAAATGCGATGGAAATTTTATTTAATTGCGGCCAAGAAGATACTCAATTTAAAAACTAATAACACATCATATTTCAATTGTTTAATTTTGGTTATAAATTGGGCTTGTGGTAATTTAACAACGGTTCGTGCGTCGAATTGAAGGGAGCTTTTAATAGGTCTTGAGCCGGGACAGTACAAAACGTGGACCCACCAACTGGACCCCTACTGGACCTCCTCGAGAGAAGAAAGAAAACAATGGATGGTTTTCACATTGACGTCATCAAATTCTAAAATCAAAATCGCAAGTTGACTTAGAAATAAATGTTTTTTCAAGTTTCCAGTTCCGTGACGTCTTTCGTTTCGAAAATACAGCGTTTTGAATTTCCGAATTGTCACCTTGCGTGACACCATGATATAAAGCTATTTGGTTTTTAAAAAATGCCTATCTCTACGAATCTCAGCACTTCGAGCCTTTCAAGTACATTAGGAGATGTGCTCATACACATGTATTTTATCTCATGAGCAAGTGAACTCCAAGTGTTTTCGTTGAATACTGGCCGCCATATTGGTGGACCACGTGCCGACTCCATACAAAACCCTTAGCCTAGTTTACCCAACAATTTGCCAAAAAAGAGAGAAGTAAATTAAAGAACGTAAAACTATGATGCAAGCATGTTTTCCCACAAAATTCATACACCACCGATTACAAATTTAAGTCTATCCTTCTACGGTTCTCTTTTTGCAAATATTTTGCTCAATTTCCGTTCAGTCTTCACTTATTTGACGTCCTCGTTTTGGTTAGCTTTTAGTTCAGTTTCTTATCATCATAAGGATGTTACTGTGCTGCGAACATGACAACTACTTGATTTATTTGGGAAATATTGGGTATAATATAATATAGTGTATATATTTGGTGAAATAACATCGGTGGACTCATGTAAGGCTCATTTAAAGACTTGTCTATTTCGAGACGCTTTTTATATAGTCACAGATTTCAACTTCGAAACCGTATAGTTTTCGATACGGCTACCCCCCTTCCCCCAGGAGTTACAGCAAAAACTGTACTAGTTAACCATTAGACCCGTAGCCCGCGCCCTTGAGAGCGAGGGTCTAATTGTTTTAATTGTTTTCGTATCACCCAACTAGTCGGACAGAAAAGGCAATAATAAAGTTAGCAAATGCAAGTTAAAGAAATACTTATTTGGGAAAAAAACGAAAGAAAGCGTCACGCTTTTCGCTACTCGAGGACTATTACTAATAGTCCTCTAGTAGCGTAGCCAATCAAAATGCAGGATTTGCATCAGTCCACTAGTTGGGTAATACTAATTGTTTATTATTCTCATTATCATTATTATTATTATTATTATTATTATTATTATTATTATTATTTATTATAATTTTTTTATCACGCCAATTCCCAAAATATCCACTGCATGGCCTGTTCACTGGATTCTTCCAGACTAAAGGCACACTGATTCCAAATCAAAGGGACAATGCAGATGCATTTGACGTTCTCCTCCAACGTGACTGACTATGATCAAACCGATGTGCCATTAAACTTTTTGTTCTTGTGTTTATATGTTAGGTTTTCTTGTTCTCATCAAAGATTTGCTTGCACATTCAAGTGATCGTCATTTATACAATTTCTCAGCATATACATGAACGGAAACTCTTTCCTTATTGTAAGCTATTATGTACTGATCATGTAAATTATGTACTGATTATGAGTCATTGTTAATGCTCACTATCTAGTATCTGATATTTGGTATAAACAGTGTTTGAATTGTTCAGTTCTAGCCTCATTCTTATCATCTTTTTTGATTATCATCCTTTCGTCATGATGGTCTTGGACTTTTCACCCAAATGAAAACGTAGTGAGACTGCATTCTCAGCGTAGCCGAGTGGTCGTGTTTTTCTGGTCTTCCAGCTCCGCTTTGTAAACTGACGATATCAGTTCTAGTTCAATTTTGTCGACGCTGGAAAAAGTAGCCAACAAGTTTTTAAATTTTACATTAAGTAGACTTATTATATCATAAGTTGTGAGGAGTTTTGAGCACACGCACTTAGAGCCTACACCCAGCTGTTCTTGCTGTCCCACCGCTCTTACAATTCGATAACACACAATGTCGTACACCACTGACCAGCCATGATATGTTTGGCATCGTTCTGACATTTTTGAGAGTGCGTCTTCGTTTTAGATCAATGGGTCTTAATTTTAGATCAGCGGGTCTTCGTTTTAGATCAGTGGGTCTTCGTTTTAGATCACAGGGTCTTCATTTTAGATCAGTTGGTCTTAGGTCTTAGTCTTTGGGTCATCGTTACTTTAGCCCAAGCTGGGCTGGGTCACTTCATGTAATACCGGGCTGAAACTCATCCTGGCAAACCGCCCGGCAAACCCGACCAGCCCGGCTCATGTAATCGGCCCCTTAACCTCCTAGAATTCTTGATTTACGAGAAGAGGATGTGATTTATTAGTTGCATTTTTCCTTTTAAGAAAAAAAGTTATGAAATAAAGACTAGAAAAAAACACAACTTGCTGGACGATATTTTTCACTAGGACCGTCTATAGATGGCGTTGCGGCCAGAAAAAAAAGCCAAAAAAGACGACATACGACCGTTAAAGCAATATATGAAATGCGTAGCATAGCCATAGGGGCCGATTACATACTTGAGGCGTGCTGGCCCGGTTAGGCGGGCTGGCTCGTTAGCCGAGATCCCGGCACGTATGGGAAAAACACCAAAAATCAAGTTTGCGATTACATGATCAGCGGGCCAGTCCGGTTAGCCGGGCTGAGAATTTTCCATGTAATCGCGTTCACCGGGAAAGCCCGGTTAGCCGGGCCAGCGATTTCCCACCACTTTACTCCACTTTAGAGCAAAATGGCCCACGGAAGTCGTTTTTGTTTAAATAAAGAATGTACGAGATAGTAAACGCAGTTTTAGGGGCATGGAGAGACCGAGAACCCCTCTTCGAAGCACTATGAGTGAGGAGAGGCTGTCCTCTTTGGCAATGACTCCACATACACAAGCACAAGAATGTGGATAATGACAATGTAGTTTCCGAATTTTCCCGTCGTAAAGCCACATTTACAGCTTATGTAATACACTGGTCTAATATACACTTTTACTAAAAACTGAACTACGGATATCAGATTTCCAGCATTTTTATGGGCTCGCCGGGCACGGGCTATCAGTTCATATACCTGCTGTACCTTATATGGTCAAGGAACGCGTCAGCAATAAAGCGAGCTGAAAACATTTTTGAAGTAGCTCGGAAAAAAAAAAGGTCGGCAAAACCCGTTTTGGACCGGTTTTGACTGAGGCAGAAATCAATGCTTTAGTCGACAATTTTACCCCCGGGAACACCAAAGAAGAATTGTTGATCCTGAAGTTTTAGATAAAACAATTACTCTACTCGGGCTTGCAAGCTATAAAATGATTATAACCAACTCAGCGCTACGCGCCTCGTTGGTTATCTATCACTTCATATCCAGCGCCCCCTCGTAGAATAATTGTTAAACATAAGTAGTACCAAAGGTTGACAAATAAACAGCGAAAGTTACTGAATAGTTAGCGTTTTTTTATGCTCTGATTTATGAAACTTTCCCCTGGAAACATGGTTTGCATACCGGCGCTCGTTTCACTACGCCTTGTAGTGCGTACCAAAACCACGCTACGCCCCCATCTAGGGCAAGGAAAAGTCTAAAACGAAAGCGAAGAAAAGGCTACCGAGAAAAGTATAGAAGATACGTTAGGAGTGACGCTGAAAAAAAAAGCCATCGAATAAAAGATGTCATCACGAGAAAGGACTTTTACCTTTCTTTGCTACTTTCAATAAATGATCTATTAGTGACGCAACATACAAACTGCCGTTCTAATGCGCGAAAAATGCCTCGCACACAAAAAGTGCTGACTATCATTTTATCATATAATGCTCTCGTGCAAAATGAACATTCAGGAGTTTCCAGACACTTTAACGCTATTTATTTTTAGCTTTTTAAGTGAAACAGACTTGTGCCGAGTGGCTCAAACATGCAAAAGCTGGAGATTGATCGCATATGACAGCTCTCTGTGGAAATCGGTTAATCTCAAGCGCTTTCATAAACTGAACGAGATTTGTTTGATGAAAGTTATAAGAAGTCGCATGGTTCCTCTCCTTTACAAGCTCAATCTTGGAGGATTCACGCTGTCTCCCAGAGTATTTCATGTTCTCGTAAAGCACTGTCCGCGACTACGGGTATTGTGCCTAGAGTCCGCAACATTTGTAGAAGACTTCATGGACAAGGCGAGTATAGCTATGTCCGTCAATGTACAAAGGTTTTGTACCTGTTACTATACTGTTTGTATACTATTCTATACCATCCTACTACCCCATACAAGTTTATATACTATTCCTGTTACTATGCTATAACCTGTTTGGGATTGGTCAAAACTTCTCCCGCCTTTTTCTCGACCACCGAATTAGGAGTAACATCAAGGCTACTTGAGATGTGTTTTTCCACGTTTTGCGTGATTCGTTCAACATCCGATTGGTTGATTGACGTACCAGAGTTAAGACACAATTCACAGATTTGCCGTTACAAAACTCAAACGCGTTTAGGATTCAATTTTAATCGAACAATATAGGGTGACCATTGTTTCCTGAATCTTGTCTTTCTTCCTAAGAGCTTTTAACCTTGCAAAATGCGTCACTTCGAAGGCACATTACTGGAAACAGTCAAATTATGTCTATATTCAGTCGTAACGTTCACCCAAAGCTGGCTAGAATCTTTTCCGCAGTAGAAATTTACTGTTGACATGGTCTCAAGGTTGGTTAAGAGCAAATTGTTTTATGCTCTAATGAGTTTCAGTTTTGAAGTCGTTGAATCAAACAATATAGGGTAACCATTGTTTCCTGAATCTTGTTTAATGGCCTAGCTATTACGAGTCTCCAAAGGCTCAGTAGTGGTGAATCCGAACAAGAAATCGGAAAAGTTCGACTGCTGCAAATACGCACGCACGTTCCTCTAAGAGAAAAATGAAAGATAAGCAATAACAATCTTTCAGTATTTACATTTTCTGCCTCATTTGCGAAGGGCTATCGTTTTCTGATCAGTCAGCCGAGAATAAAGTATTGAGTATTGAAAGTGATTTGCATAATGAAAATCTGAAAAATCGCTGAAAATTTGAACCCGATGTACCAAATCACCTTTGAGCAATGATGCTTTGAAGATTCGAAATTTTACAAAGAAAGTATGAGATCATATTCATTGGTTCCTTTGCCACCCAAGAATTTATTAGTTTTTGATGGGTAATTACCTTTTGAAGTCAATTTGTAAAAAGCATGGGGCTTTCCTATGTTATGGAAACAAAACCCTGAACAATGACGTCGCAAAGATAAAATTTGACACACATTTCGCAGGAACACCACCATGGCGGCGGCGATTTTCTTGATACATGTTAAGTAAATTACTTTGTCTCTATTTCAGCCAGAATCATTTCCTGAAAACCTCACAAAGTTAGACATACGGCATAGCTCTGGTCACCCAAGCGCCTTTAGAGTTATCTCACAGTGTTTCCACACTTCGCAATGTCTTGGACTCAGTGATCCATTCTTTGAAAGCCTTCCATCAATACAGGAGTTGCACCGAGTTTTCGCTTCACTACAGGCGGTACGAATACTGGAGTTTAGCTACTGTTCGTTGCTTACGGACCAAATAGTGCGTTACATAGCAGAGAACTGCAGGTAAAGCTTTTTTCTTGGCTCAAATCACTTCACTTACTTTTGTGCAAGGGATGGGGAGGGACAGTCGTTTTCAGTTCGCCCGCGCTTCCCAGCAAAACGGTCAAATATGCAGGCTAACAAGAGTGACTTACGCGGTCTTAAGACCACACTCGTAAACAAAACCACATCAAGATAAAGATAAAAAAACTGCCAAAATAAAAGTCCATTTCAGCAAGAAACCTTTCCGAGCATAACCCCATTTCAAAACGCTTAGCTCTTAGTATTGTGCTGAGCAACTCTGACAAAAAAAAATGAAAAAAACTTTAAAAACTTTTTAAACCGGCAACGTTAAAGGGTGTTGAATCGGTCGGATATCCAACGCCCTTACCCCAAGTGTTTGGGGATTAGATTAAACGAACCGGTTAAGTGTCGGCAGGTTTAGCTAAGCGTAAGAAAATACTAATCACGAATGAAATTAATGGTGAAGATTTCGCAGTATGGAGTTCACGCGTCATTCCGTACATCAATAGTTTATCTAATCGAAAACAGGTAATTTATCGAAAAAATGCCTCGACTGCGATTTGACAAATTCCATCAATTTTAGGAATCTCAAGTCCCTTTGTCTTCGGAGATGTAACAACATCGAAGGCGAAAGTCTTCCAGCGTTAATCGATAACTGTTCGTCACTGACGTCGCTGGTACTGGACGGCACTAGCGTTACCGATGATGCTGTACGAGCAGTGCGCTGGGAGAGGTCAGCTGTTACCGAAGTGGACTTATCGTGGTGTCGACACCTTACTCAGGATGGTTTGCAAGCCATGCTACCAAAATGTCGCTTTCTTCGCTACTTGCGCCTGTGTTGTTGCGGGTATGTTGATAAGCCAAGCAAGTAATCAGTCCATCTGTCAAAGGCTCTTTCGATTGTCATAATAAAATAGGGCAGATTGTCAATATTGAAGAAAAAATCAGACGTCTACTAACAGCAGAAATATTCATGCTAACTTTCTTCAGTTTTGTCATTTTTCATTAACTACAGGGGGAAAAGCAAATGATGATGTTGAAACCAAACTCAAAACCGTGATCAAATTGCTCCGTCAAATCGCAATCCGCGCACAGTGGGAAGGGCCACTTACAACTTGAAGTAATTGTAAGTTACCGGGCCAAACCGCGGGAAAATACACGCATTGTTTTTCCTTCTCAGAGTTGAAAACTGAGTTGGCGTAATTCCAATTACGCTATTACTCCGGTCACTCTCTTGAGAGTCTGTCGAAGCTGAGATAAGAACTGCCAAATCTTTCGAGGCAAATTATAAAACAAAACTCCTCAACGTAATGTACCTCAGTTACGTGGGAGCTTGTAAGTTTCACAAAATTGGTTTAGGTTTATTTCCGTCCAGCTCTCGTTTAGTCACTGTAGCGAGACGCTACGCCGCGTCACAAGTGTTGCGTGACAGAGGGAGGAGTAGGACTGGACCAGTTATGTAGCAGATTGGTCGCCAGCGAGAGGGGCACGTTTTCTAGGCAGTTAATAAAGGATCTAAGGCGAATCCGAGGCAATCGCAAAGTAAACTCCTATCAAAACCAATCTTTCTTCCAGGTATGGTCACGCAATCACGGATGGAGTTCTCAATGCAATGACCAAGAAATCGTCATCGCTTCAAGTATTAGACCTTAGTTACAGCAGCGAAGTTACAAACACGGCTCTTGGAAGATTTGTAGCTAGTTGTCCTTCCTTGCTTTACTTAAGAGTCTACCACTGTCAGCTTCTGACGTCAGCATTGATGAACCTCATTCCCAATGAATCCAGGGTATTCGTGGTAGCGAACTTTTTTACGGTGCAACGAGGAGGTCTGGTGACGAGCATTGGCTCCGACAGACCATGGGCGCTTTGGTCAGCACCAGTCAACTATTCACGAACAGTAAGCCTGGATCAAAGTCTTCAACAGGACTAAGGTTTTAACCTAGCACTTCCTACCATACCGTCCAGAAAGTGGTAGCAGATATTCGCCCGTCATAAGAACAGCATAAGGGGACCGAATTACACTGTGCAATGCGAAAAGTGCCACGAAAGTAAAGCGGTTTGTCAAGAACCGAGGAAGAGGAAAACATTATAATTTCACAGAACAATGATTTTTTCACAACATGAAACAGTTGTATGGAAACCCATTTCTATATAGAGTAGCTCAATAGATTAGTTTAGGTTTAATCGCCCTTTTATCCTAATGCTTTTTGTAAAGCTGTTTTTGTAACTATTTTTTTTGCATGTGTTGGCAAAAAGAATTACATGACAATCGAAATAAAAAAGTTCTTGTTGGTTTTAGGTACTTGCCAGAAATGACACGTTACACTTAAGTGTGTGACTGACGATAGTTGTAAATAAATTGCCTAGCATTTCAAGTTGTGAAGAAGGCTAACATAACATACTGGCTACAAAGACATTGAGTGATTTTATCATAACGTTAGGATAGAGAGAAAGCTGAGGACGTATGCGTTGGAGCAGTTTTCGTAGGACTCAGGGCACGCACAAGACCAGCGAAACACGCAAAAGAAGCTCTCAAAGATGTGTTTTCTTCCCTCTGGAGTTCCATCCCGAGGAAGCTACAGGGGCACCCAACGAGAATATAGTTCAATACTACTTAAACAGAGCATTGTTAAACGTATTTTGGTATTTAAACGGTAGATATAGGCATATTTTTATGCCCTAAAAATTTTTCATCTGTTCGGATTTCCTAGCTGAAAGTCTAGTGATCCGAAAATTATAGGGATCAAAACTTACCTTTTCGAAAACTTCAGCCAGAAAAAAGGCTCCCGAAAATTCTAGGTGGCCATTTATGGTCAAAATCCGCTAAAAATGGGCACAGTATACCATTTTTTAGATGTTCGAAAATCCTAGGACAGGCAGGCAAGCAAGAAATTTTACAACAAATGTTCCGAAAATTCTGGATCTCAAATCGTCCACCGAACAGATATTTTTCGAAAATTGACGTTGGGTACCCCTGAAGCTAGGAGAGAGCGGTGAGGTTTTGGATAATGAAAAAAACTTGAGTGTTTTAGGAGCGACAGTGAAATGAAAGGAAGACAATCACTCTTTTTAAAGTATTATTTCACACATGTCCAATTATACACTAACTGGATCGGGTTGTCAATTGCTTTCTTACAACGGAAGTAAACTTCA
>OX421453.1:19412072-19422072 GCA_949126865.1 Montipora capitata
ATATAACTAACAGAATATCGCGTTTCTGATTGGTTAACAAAGGATGCATAAATAGCTTATAGAGTGCAATGAGGTTAGACTCTGCATGTAATAAGGAAGTTGCTATACGACACAACGATGGGGTAACTTTGTTGAGTATAATAAATAAATAAAACCTTATCAACCTCCTTGTGGATTTCGTGATTTATAGTAATTCGTGACGTTTTGAAAGTTCTCAAATTGCACTCGCCTATGGCTCGTGTCATTTTGCCGGAAAACTTTCAATACATCACTCGTGCCCATAAATCACGAAATGCAATCGCTTTCATTTACCGAAATACTACATTTGTGACGTCAAAACACGCAAAATGAAATGGGTTCATCGAAAAACTATCAAGAGCTATTGGTGCCTTTGGTAAACCTAGATCTTTTGACGCGTCTGTGGGCCTACTAACTGAGGTTAACTATCAATAGAGTTGTTTCAGTAGAGTTATGACTTAGAGTTAGAGTTAACGACTTCCAAAATCCTGAATTCAGGATTTTGGACTGCCAAAATCCTGAATTCAAGATTTTGGAATTCAAGATTTTGGACTTCCAAAATCTTGAATTCCAAAATCTTGAACTTTGAATTCAGGATTTTGGAAACTTAACTCTAACTCTACGACATAACTCTAAGAAAAGAATAGCTGTCCCCCAAAACACGCAAATGAAATGGGTTCATCGAAAAAATATTAAGAGGTATTGGTGTCTTTGGTAAACCTAGATCTTTTGACGCGTCTGTGGGCCTACTTAAGCTTTTTCTTTCTTAATTGCAACGACCATCCAAGCTGCAGTTCAAGTATAAGATATCTCCTATATTTTCTTATAGAAACAGCTTGATTTAAATTCCAAACTGAGACCCGTGAAGAGAACCGCATCTGTCGAGTCTGCTGCATTCTTAGTTAATTCAGCTGCAATGACAGCGCTTGTCTCCTTTTCCAAATCTACCTACCAGCTCTGCACACTGTGTGCAGTTTTTTACGGTAATATTCACGTTACTGGAAACGAATGTCGTTCCGTTATTTACAGACACCTGCAACGTAAAAGAGCTGCAAAATAAAAGAATAACAATAATTAAAAGTAACAACAACAACAACAACAACAACGTAAGCTTTCTGTTTGCTGTATAATTACTTGGTTTCGTGTTTGAAATCGGCAAGAACAGTTTCAGTTAAACACGAGGAAGTGCTGTAAAAGGCGTGGTGCCTTCTGCACATGCGGATGATCTGTCAATCAACCGTGGTCAGGAACCCATGACCCGGAGCCTACAACTCTACTGTGTTCGTGTAACGGCGTTTTCACAGACCGATTTATTTTTAGATTGAATTTCCCGCGAATGAGACTCCCACAGGAGCCCGATGACCAATTACAAGAAATTAAGCTGACGTCATAGGGTCACCGAACTGGAACTACCTTTGTTTTTTAACCTAATTCGCGGGAAGGGCTAGTCTAAAAATAAACCTACTTGTGAAAACACCGTTTCACAGACACTGTATGAAAGTTGCACGCTCCAGATGGGCTCCTGCCGTGGTGGCATACAGAGCTCTGAGATAATTTGTGCAATAGAGGAGTCCTTAAAGCGAATTATGACCGTAATATGTTAGCAGATGTTACTTGTCGCTCTTTTGTGTTAATCCCCCGTGCCGGCTGTTTGTTGGTCGCCATCTTGGATAATCAGTCGTGCTTCAATGAATGCGAACAAAAGCAGAACGTGAAGCTACTCGGTCGTTTTATAGGGCGTCTTCATGTTAAAATTGATGGTGTCTCGGAAAAAGCCCAGAGATTTTATTACAGCTTCTACTCAAAGGAAGTGCAAGAGCAAAATGTCTATTGTTAAGTTCTGTTTTATACGAGTGGAAACTAATTTCCAAAGAAAGATTGGGCTCTTAAGCCCTGGTCAAACAGTGCACGAGTTCTGGAGAAGTTTTTGCCTTTAATTATCACCAGAAACCCATAAGGGTTGAACATGTAACGGCCCCTTGTGTTCTGGGAAACAAGCTTCTGAATATTCAATTTGCTAAGTACCATATTTGGAACAACAAGAGCGAGGGGTTTCCAAATATGGTACTTAGCACTGAAACATTCAACCACAGTTCGCACTGAATATTCGGAAGCTGTGAACGCGCGTTACACGCTTCAACCCTTATGGGTTTCTGTTATCACCTACTATGATTCACATGGCCAAACGTGTAATATATATGGGTTATACACCAAGCGTGAGGTCAAGATGGCTGGATATTGGCCAAGTTCTTTTTTTGCGTGTTCAAACAAGCAAAAAAAGAACGAGGTCAATATCCGGCGATCTTGACCGAACAAGCTTGGTCAATAAAGGATTTATTATATGGAAAAAAACACCAAAAAAAAATTATATTTGATCTTGCGGGACCAAGCGAGAAATCCCGAGCAGGCAGTATAGCTCCATCTTGCTCGCTCGGGTAGCCAATCACAGCACAGGATTTGGTTCATCTTGCCCGCTCACGGAGCTAGTCATGTAATAAACTTCTTTCCTGTCTTTATTTCAAGTACAAGATTCGTACAATAGCACATGGCCTCCAACATGCAACGGGGTCATAATAACTGGAAAACCGGAACCGGAAAACGGTCTGGTGATAGTTGACGATAGTGCAGCCAAGTCACTAAAGCGTGTTTGCGCAATTCGCAGCTTAAATGAACAAAGTATCATCAACTATACCATCGACTATCACAAGGCGCGGAAGGTCGAACAAAGCGACCACGAAAAAATTTGAATGTGTTCAAAGTGAATGATAGTTGACGAAATTGCACGATATTGGTAGTCAAACTGGGTTTATCATGGAATTTCACAATCGATCACGCACCTTTTAAAGGCTTAAATGAAAATACTTACCAATTATTCCATGAGCGCGCGTTGGATATGAGATGGTAAATTGCCAACTATGCACGTAACGCTGAGTTGGCTATAACCAGTCTCATATCTAACAAGCGCGAATAATTGTTTTATTAAATTCTCATGAAATTCTGATCGCTGGGACAAATTGGACAGTTTTGGCAACACTTAACGCAATCAGTTTCCACATTAGGTCATACGTATATGAGCTGATAACCGAGATTAAGTTTACCAGTCAGAAGGCTGAAATGTAATAGTGATTTCCGAGGTGGAAAATCTAATAATATCTAATATTCTCCATTATATGTTATCCATTAATTTTCTTGTAATTGTACAGGTCCAGTCTCCATTTCATCTGTTACGCGGCAGGCGCAAACCAGTTTCAACACTTTCAACTATACAATTTGGAAGGACTGAATCTAAATAACAATTTCAAGTACCGGTAATGCGTATACGTAATAGGACTACATGTTGTCCAATTTGGAAATAACTGGATGAGAAAAATTCTGAGGACTGCCAAAATTGGACGAGGCCCGAGGCCGAGTCCAAGTTGGCAGTCCGAGGAATTCTTTTAATCCAATTATTTCCAAATTGGACAAGAATGTAGTCCTGTTACCTATTAATTATATAGCTAAACAGTTGTAATTGGGCATTACTCAGTCAAGCTATTATCCATAAGAAAGGCAAACTAAAATATTGTGAATTATTGTGAATTATAAAATATTGCGTATTATTCCTATTTCCAAAATATTACCTGAACTCCAGAGGAATTTTTCGTCTGCTTCGCTTAAAGCACGAGAGACATTTTTTCGCTTTCCGTAACCCTGCGTTCGGTTCAAGTTGTTGCCTTAGTGAATTTGCAAATTCACGATCTCGCAAAATACTGTGTTTGTGCTACATTTTTTAAAGTAACGGTCCAACTAGCACTGCATGACAGCCAAACGTTCTGTTTCGTATTCGTGACCGTCATTTTTTCTAATTTCAGCGAAAAAACGGCAAAGAATTGCATCTAGATCGTGACAAGGGATATCTTCTAACTTTCTCGCTTCGTTACGCTGCATCTTCGACTCTGAAAACATTTAGCCGAGTTTTTGAACTCTTGCAGGTGTTTTAGTTTTGGTTTTTGCCTCTCAGGTTGGCAAGATCTTCTTCTGGCAACGTAGGAAATCTCTCATTTGCAGTCAGGTTTTTCGCTAAAAAAGTCCTGAGAAATGGAAAAATTTGGCAAATCTCCGTGGCTAAACTCCGCCATTGTCAATTACTACAGAGCTGACACTATGCTATGTGCTGATTGGTTAGTTTCTATTACAGAAATTGATTTTATCAAACGAGTTGATAAAGGTCGAATAACCACCGTGAAAGATTTGGAAAGCTGACCTTTCGAGCGTTAGCCCTTTGTCGGAGCGAATTTTGTATTTTCTGGGATTTCATTGGCTTAGACAAACTGTCCTATATTTTCTAAATTGGACACTTTGCCTGTTTTTAGAGGAAAACGCTATCAGAAACTATCCAAATTTATCCTAAATTGGACAGTTTGAAAGAAGTAAAGAATAATAGCTATGCTGACAATTGAGGATTAACTATCAGCTATATAATTTTATTAAAAACTGGATCATTGGATAATGCAATAATAATATCTAATATTTTCCATTATTATATGTGTCCACTAATAATTTTCTTGTAACTTCTCCCAGAGAGGTGGAAAATGTGTCACGGGACGAGGCAATGTTTCTTGTCACTCCAATGAAACCAAAATCCACTTTAACAACGATTTTTGTCAAAGCTCTCGCACTCGTCCATTGTCAGTACTGACAATGTCAGAGACTTTCCTTAGGTTCGGTTGTTCATACTAATTCTTTTGCAATCACCTTTTAGTGCCTTTCAAATCAGGAACAGGACAAATTAACCGTCCGTCTTCCACTTCCAATGCTCGTGTTACTGAAATGCAAAAAATGAAAAAGAAAAGGTGAAAATTGGTAGACGAAAACCCAGACTGTTTTCACCACTGCATATATTATTCGTTCTTTACAGAAGAAAGAGATAACAAGGATGGCAATAGCCCGCGATCAATGTATCAATATAAAAGACTACGAGTTTTTCCGTTTAGAACTGCGCATTTGAAGAACACTTGACCTTCAAATCTAATGCGCATGCTCAGCACGGGAAAATTCGATGAACGAGTAGCATTTGGTTACATCCACAGAGAACTTACGCGATTGTTTTTTCCATTTACACGACGCATATATTTAATCCTCTCGGGGCTGAGGGCACAAAGGGAAAATACTGGGTATCAGGTATCGGATACAGAACTGACAAGATAGTCATTCAGTTCAATCATGTTTTGCAGGAGATCCGAAGTCTTTAGGTCTAATCAGCGATTTCAAAATTTAGGTGTCGGTGATTGCGATGAGTGCCTCCATTAAAATACTTTTTAACCTTTGGAATTGTATCTGCTTGCCTCGTTAATCTAGCGGGTTTTGACAGTAGAAATGTAAAGCAACTGGTACAGGTCCAGTCTCCATTTCCTCTGTTACGCAGGCGCAAACCAGTTTCAACACTTTCAACTACACAATTTGGAAGGACTGAATCTAAATAACTATTTCATGTACCGGTAATGCTACGGTACTATGGAACCATAATTGCTTATCAAGATGCACTTTAATGCGACGCAATCAGCTTCCATGGCAACAAAAGAGCCAACTATAAACACCCTACATTTCAAGTTGTCTTCAAACGCTTATCTCGAAAACGAACTCGGCCACCTTCAAAGTTGCAAAGCCTAGGTAATATTCCTTTCTAGGACGGTCTCCTTTGAGAATTAAGGAAATGAACGAAATGATATATGAAATGAATCATATATTGAAATCAAGTGGAGCTTTGATCCTCGCAGTTATGAACGCAATTTTCGCAATTGCGCAGACAAGCCTGAAAAATTCAGGACGGCGTTTGAACTTGTGACTTCGCGATGCCGGTGCGACTCTCTAACCAACTGAGCTATGAAGCCACTGATGTTGGGAGCTGGTCATTTGTGAGTTCATATGTTCCCGTGATGAATGAATCAATGAACAAAATGATATATGAGATGACTCATATATTGAACTGCGGATTTATGAAATCAAGAGAAGCCTGAAAATTTCAGGACTTAACGGGGTTTGAACCCATGACCTCGCGATGCCGGTGCGACGCTCTAACCAACTGAGCTATGAAGGCACTGACGTTGAGAGCTGGTCATTTGTGGGTTCTAATGATCCCGTGAGGACTGAATCAATGATGAAATGGTATATGAAATGAATCATATATGAACTGCGGATATGAAATCAAGTGAAGCTATGATCAGTGGCGTCATAGCTCAGTTGGTTAGAGCGTCGCATCGGCATCGCGAGGTCACGCGTTCATAACTGCGAGGATCATAGCTTCAGTTAATTAAGGGAATACACGACAGCAACTTCTCAAGTATCTCTCGATTTTTACTATCGACGCAAGCATAGGAACAAGAAAAAAAAATCTCAATTCAAAATACTGTCGTAAATTTGTCTTTTGTCCTAACAAAAGAAAACTAATGATCCAGACACGACTGAGTTTGTGTATGGTGCTGTACGTTCGTTTGCGTCGCTGGCAAAAGCAGCCCTGTCAACTCACTTTCCCGTAAGAGGCAATTAACTAAAGAAGCGAAAATGTTCATACCATGTTCTAGATACAAAGTATTTCTAAGAAAAGGGCTAAAAGCTCAGAACGTAACAAAAACCCCAAACTGATGAAGGTTGAGTAATTATATTCTGAGTTAGTTTAGACCTTTAGGTTTTATTACAATTTTCTAAAAGATCTAGATTTACACACCTTGACGGTAAGTCGAATTCAAACTGAAGCCACACCACACAGCCACAATGAACTTACTAAAGCCACGTCCAGTCAATGTGACGATCGAGTTTTCTATGAACAGAAATAAAAATATACGTACACGAGGCATATAAATAAGTATTTTTTCCTCACATCACCTGCTATTAAAGTTTAAGAAAAAAATATTTGCACAAGAATAGAGTACGATTCCCCGACGGTCACTTTGGGATACCAAAACGGCGGCAGCTTTTTCCTTCCAGGAAATAACATGGCTGAGTGTAAAGATGGCGACTGTGGATGGCCGGATAGCTTAAAATAGGCCATTTAACAAAAACAAAACAAAAGCAAAAAAAAGTCACCCTTGGTCTCAAACCGAGTGCAGGTGCGATTTTTTTTGTAAGTGCATTTAGTTAGCTCTTTCTTTCATATGGGCGAAAACTGATTTTCATAAACAATTCTCATAGTTATGTGGCCGAGTGCAGTTGCTCTTATTTCTGCAAAGACTAGAAATTAGTAAAGCAGGTCAAATCGATTTATCAAATCAAATGATGTTCGCTCCTGATGAGAGGAGAAAACCAAAATATCCTGAGAAGAACCTCTTGGAGCAGGGAACCACAGGATTCAACCAACAAATCGCGTTGCATCCAGAAATCAATTCCGGGTCACATTGGAGAAAGGCGGGTGTTCTTATCACTGAGCCAACCCTGCTCCTATTAAATAATACAGTAAACTTCAGCCTTTGAGGTCATATGTAAATAAACGCCTTATTTTCGTCCCCAAAAGGACCCGATATTCTTTCGGTCAATACCGCATATATTGACCTCTATACAGTTTTGAAATATGAAAATCAAAGTGTCAGTCCACTTTGGAAACTCTTGGAAACTACTCTCGCTTCGAATTTCGGAAACTGCGCAGAAACTTTAGAAGTTCGTGTTTGGCGGTTTTCCTGGTTCGTAACCAGCAAGAAGTCGTTATTTTCCATTGGTGCTGCCTGAAAGAATTGCGAGCTCTTGAGATGGGAATGGCGTTGGACTAAACTAACTTTTGCTGTAAAAACGTCTAAAAGTTTTACGAGTCATTGCGCTTCGCAGTCATCTCCAATTTTCTTGACTTTTGCTGTAAGCCTACTCAGTGATAACGCAGTAAGAATAGTACCAACGCTTTTACCTCCTAAGCACACTTGCTTGGGATCAACAGAGATCAGCTCAACGCGAGCAATCTATAGAAGAGAGAAAACCAGCAAAAAGAAGAAATTACAACATAATCATCATCATCATCATCATCATCTTTGTTTACCGTCGGATTTTAGAGTAGCTTAGTGTGGCTAATATCTTTGAGCATTTACCCTCCCAACCATGATACACCACACAGGACAGACCACAACACCGGGAACTACATGCCCTACTCTTCGCGAATAAAGTGTGGGTTCTTTTTAGCCGGAGGGTCGTAAGTTAGAAAACTGTGAAAGGTTAATTGCGTCACCCTCTCTAAATAAAGTTATCCTATCGTATTGTTACGGTGATTAATTTGATTACAAAAATGAGCGATATTACACGACGTGACTGTCGAAGTCATCTTGACTTCATTTTCAAGTGATAAATGTAATGGTCATTTCAAGTTTAAATTAAAGACTCTGTCTACCAATATGCACCGCGCTAGCTCGGAGGTTTCGTATGATATGAAACCTCCATTTTTCTGTGGGTGCGTTCTTCCCTCGTTAAATCATTTGTTATCGGAGTCATCCACTGGGATTTGTTCTTACTTAGTGCTTCTTATTATAGCTAGGTTATCGTAGTTTATCAGGAAGTAGATATTTTGTCTTAATTGCCAAGCGTTTTAACGTGGGCTGAACGACTGAGCAGTTAAAACGACGGTGAATTCCAAAAATTCCAGGTAAAAGACCTCAGAGACCTGAGCCGCTTAAAGCAGTCTATTCACAGAAATCAGTTCGAGATCACTTAGAGCCCATATTGTTTCATGGGGATACCACAAACTATAAACCAGCAGCGAGTTTGCTGAAAACCTTTCGCAGTAAGCCGAGTGACATTTGTACAGCTTGTAATCTCTGAGTTGGATAGTTACCGTGACTTATCTTAATCTTATTTTCGAGACTTCTATGGAATTCTAATTTGTAAGAGATGATTTTGTTTGTTCAGCAGCTAAAAGCATTCCTGAAAACATTCCCGAATTGAACGATGCCCAATTTGTTGTGTGACCCTTTGACGGCTACGTTTTTAGTGAACAAATTTGCCAGGAAGAGTAAATGTACTGTATTGAAATTAGTTTTTTATTTATACGAACCGTATTTCTGGCGACGCGAGCCGCGTAAGGTGACGAAATCATTCCGAAATACGCGATATTTTATTAGTCCAAGAGCGGCAGCGGCGCTTTATTCGTTCCAAATAAATTTTTTGTTCGACTGGCCAGCTTTCTAGTATTCCTCCGTAGCTTTTTGTCGCCTATTTCTTTCCCACTTGTTACTTCAAGCCAAATGAAAACATAAACAAAGGCGCCCAAAGCATCTCGGTAGACAGAGAGTCTTTTTAAGTGGTCGGTGTTTACAACGCCAGCCAACGAATTAGTGCGCGCGCGATTAAATGCTCTAAACAAATGCTTTCGCGCGAATTGAGTTTGATTTTGTGTTCAATTTTGGCTTCGACTCACGGATGAAAAGCATTTCGCGGATAGACTGGTTGATGCCATCGTTACCTCGTTTTTGAATTCAGCCTTTTTGAAGAATGATCAAGCTCAGAAGAACAACGCCATGTCACAGGGCGACATCGTTCGAGGTGTGCTGCCTTTCAAAGACCTGGTTAGCGCTAACCGTTGGTTAAGAGGTATCAGAACCTATAGCTTTCCATGGTATTTAACGCCGGTTAGCGCGAACGATGCTTCGAGCAACCGGCCCCAGAGATCTGCGGACTTCGTTCGTAAACAACTTAAAGATCTTAGCAAATACATTGGCAACCCAATACAATCAGTACTCACGAGTCCAAAAATTGGCGAGCAGCTTCTGCAGGAGAGGAAACCACCCCTCCTTAGCCGACAATACGTAGCATATCAATTTAACTGTGATCTGTGTGATACAGATTGTATCGGCTACACTACTCGTCATCTCCATCAGCGAATTGAAGAAGCCCCGGAATTTCAAACCCCAAGCTTTTGAAACACTTCTCCATTTTAAATAAATGTCAGGGAAAGCTTGACTGTCTAATCCGCGAAATGCTTTTCATCCGTGGGAAAGAGTGGCCTATACAAACACAATTAGACTCAATTCGC
>OX421453.1:19429572-19432072 GCA_949126865.1 Montipora capitata
CGTGCAAAGCTATTTCTTTTGCTCACTAAATATGCAAATTTATGACGTTCTCGTTAGTGCCCAGGGAGCTCAAGCAACGACAACGGCGACGGCAACGAGAATGTCATCAACACATTTATGAAAAATTTTATGAAAACCAAACGGAACAGCCAATGAAATTTAGCTGCTCTCACGGCAATTAAGGTGGCTCGCATGGGTTTTAATACTTTCAACAAACTGTACTATTTGGAAAGCAACGGCAACGAGAACGTCATCTCAAATATAAATTCACGTTATTGCAATCATTTCGTGACTGTTTCAACCTTTTTAATGTGTCAAGGGTGTGGTAGTTCCTCAAAAATAGGGAGCTTACGAAACGACGACGCCGACGGCAACGACGACGCTACAAAACAATAGGTTTAGTGAGCAAAAACAATGGCTCTGCACGCTCTGCACGTGCGTTTTACATTTTGGTACATTTCTTTGCCGTCATCTCCTAAATGACGACGTGAAATGATCAAATTCAAGGTTCTGTGGAGGACGTTAGCACATGACGATGAATTTTCAGTCCTCTCTCTACGCTTCCAACCCATTCATATCAGTTTAATTCCTCGACAGTTACTACACATTTTTAACGCGAAACGACGTGAAATAGTTTCTTAGTGATATGAATAACGCGAACTTGTATTTTTAAATGAAGTCCTCGTAGCCGTCGTCGTCCTCGTTTCGTAAGCTCCCTAATGACACTGGTCGGAACGGCGCTAATTTAAGGGAAAAAAGGAAGATTTATCCTCAAGTGCTGACTTTCTTCATAAAACCTCAAATTTGGGGGGACAGCTATTCTTAGAGTTATTTTCATAGAGTTATGTCGCAGAGTTAGAGTTAAGTTTCCAAAATCCTGAATTCAAGATTTTGGAAGCCAACATTCATAAAAGCTCAACTTTTGTTTAGGCCTAATTAGGCCTAAGGTTAGCTTTTATGCATGTTTAGGATACTTTTTGTATTTCTGTATTTCTAAATTCAGGATTTAGGCCTTCCAAAATCTTGAATTCAGGATTTTGGAAACTTAACTCTAACTCTACGACATAACTCTATGAAAATAACTCTACTGCTAGTCAACCTCCAAATTTGGCTATTTCACCGTTGTTGTTTGCAGACGACGGCAAAGAAATGGACAAAAGTGAAAAACGCTCGTACAGGGCGTGCCAAGCTATTGTTTTTGCCTACTAAATATGCAAATTTGTGACGTTCTCGTTGTCGTTGCCTAAACTCACTATTTTGCATTCACCTGTTAGTGTCTTTCAAAGCAGGAACAGGACAAATAAGTCTGTTGTCTTCCACTGCCAATGCTCGTGTTGCTGGAATGCAAAAAAAGACGAAAAGGTACACAAAATTCGAGCCTGTTTGAACAACTGCATATATTATGCGTTCTTATAGAGGAACGAGATAACAAGAATTGCCATAGCACGCGATCAAGGTATCAGTATGAGAGAACAAGTTTTCCGTTCAGAATACGCATTTGAAGAACACTTGACCGCCACATCCAATGTGCATACACTGAGAATCCGTTCTGATTTGGCAACATCCATTGCGAGCTCAGGCGACACAATGTATATCCTTAACCCATACGGTACTGAGTGCACGAAGGAAAAAATCCTAGGTATCGGATACAGAACTGACAAGACAGACATTCAGTTCATAAGTAACAAGGTTTAGATGTTTTTTTTTTTCAAGAATGTAGTGTATTGAAGTATAAGAAACGAATTAACAAGGCAAGCCTTTCGGTGATTGCGTTGAGTTACCTCGTTAAAATAATTTTTTAATTTTCGACATGCATCCTGAGCTTGCCTCGTAAGCGAGTATTGATGGTAGCGTAAAGCGATAGTTGTTGCTTCGAGTCTCCCACTTTTCTAAATTTTATCATGGTTTCTTTCCTTTTTTTGTTTTTTTCTTTCCTTTACTTTGTTTTAAATAAGAATTCAGTTGACCACAAAGAGGAAACGTAGTTTCGATGGATGTTACAAAAAGTCGGGTATCGTTCTCGAGGTCGTCCTAGCAATCTTAAAGGATACTATTTTCACATCTTTTCGAGACTTCAACGCTAAAATGCAATGTTCTTTTGTAGTATGAGAATAAAGAGAAAAAAAATACGGCAATGCGATACAATTTTTTCTTCAGGGTTATATGGTTTACACAAAAGCGACTATCAAATTTATAGCTCGTTTTTTCCACAAGCGATGCTAGCATAAGCTACATAAGCGGGCAGTCCCTCTTTCGCGGCTTAGTTAATCGAGCCAGGGAAGAAGACAGGCACGAAAAAAAATGGCCGTGCGAAGTTTGGAATCGAGTAGGAGCGACTCGAATCCAGACTTCGCACTGCCATTTTTTCTCGTGCATGCCCTGAGTCCCCTCGCGCTCGCGCCGGGAAATAGGGACTGCTCTTAGTCTAAGCATCAGCACAAGCAACAGACTATACGCAGACGCAATAACTTGTCGTTATTTGTGTCTTTTGTCCTAACAA
>OX421453.1:19439572-19442072 GCA_949126865.1 Montipora capitata
AAGTTCATCTGTATAAATTATAGTGTTTTGGCATGCATACGTTTCCCTCCACATAATATATACGGAAATTTCAACAAATTGCTATTTACAGGGTGTCAAGTGGATAAAAGGGTCACAAAAATAATAAGAAAATCGGAGTTTTTTTAGCCTAAAAGTAGGAACAAAATAGCAGTATTTAAATGGAAATGCATCATTATAGTCATCATTGCGAGATTCAAAATAATTTTTTTGTCAACATCAAGCACAAGCTTACAACACAACATTTTTCTCCACTCATGAGCACAAAAAATTGTAAAATTTCCCAGAAAAACAATCGAATTTTGAAGACACTGAAAAATAGGAAATAAAAATGGCTTGCATGCACCTTCATCCACTACCTACTGTGCAGCTTCCTACAGATCACCTATTATCTAACCCCTGATTTCAATCCATGGCGTCATAGTAAAACCTCCACACAAGTTGCTAGTTGAAACCAGTAATTAAAATTTAGGAACTGGTGAAGAAGAGCCAGAGGACGTTAACAACGCCGGCATTTCTTGTAAGGTTTTTTCTGTTGACAAGAAGGAAGGTAAAACACATTTATTTTTCAAAGAACATTTAATAGGCTGTGGTTGCGTGTATTAGCTTGAGATTATACCCAAAACGAAAGGAATAGCGAACTCATCTTACCTTAGCAGACTTCAACTGACACCGCGGCCTCGGCTGAACTGCCACCTCAATCTATGTGCATGAAGCCACCTATGTGCATGAAGCCACCGATTCGATCACGCAAGAGCGAAAGACTGTAAAGAAATTTTACCACTGAAATACCGCTATTCCGAAAGGAAAAAAGGTGTAAATGATGCTGTTGCTATAAAAAAATCCCTGGAGCAAGCAATAGAATAAGACATCTTCGGCCGCCATTTTGTTTGTTATTTGGCTGGCGCGCGTGTCAAAAAAGCCTGGGCACAAGCAAATTATCAACCAATCAGACAAAAGTCCCCCTTGCTTCTCTGCGGACGAACACTATCGCGTCACGTGATCAATTTAAACCAATAAGAATCGGAGAAAATTTAGTGGTGAACTATAATGGCTCATAACCCATGATGGCTTAGCCAATCAAAACTCTCGAATTGCATTATCCAATGATCCAGTTTTTAATAACAGCTCGTATACCATAAGCCAATCAAAACTCTACAATTGCATTACCCAATGATCTAGTTTTTAATAATCCCAATTAGATAATAAGCTCAATAATCCCCGCATTTTGATTAGTTCTCACTTACCTTGCATACGGCGAGAGCTACTGAAATTTAAACTGACCAATCAGAATTTAGCGAGCGGGAAAAACTGTGCTATCCTTGTGCTATTCGACGTCACGCCAATTGTTTACATTCGGATTGGTTAGATCGGTGGACATTCGCTCAGCCTTCTCTTGTGACTCTCTTGACCGTCATCGGGACAGAAATGATGCATTGTTCTGGCAATCAATTTGCCAATCCAGTTTATGAATTGGTCTAGCATGTGATTAAAAACCAGGATCGCCTTTGAACTTTATTCTGTAGAAGAAGAAGACGTTGCTGAGTGAACATTTTTAAGACGAAATCCCTTGGTTTGTTCAGCACTTTGATGTCCGATAACTGAGCCGCTCTAATGAATGTTGGATCAATCGCATTTGGCCGTCTGACCATATGAAGTTTTTTCAGCTCTTGTTTGTGTCCATCATGATCGAACTTCAGGTGAAGCGCTATGCTGCTTTATGCCGACTGCGATGGCTTGTGATGAGCTTGCCTGCTGCCCAAATTGTTGTTGTATTTGGGCAAGATTGGTCTTATCGGGTTGGAACTTAATAGTGAGGGGAACAATTTTTCGTTCATCTGCTCTGCCAAACAACAAACAATCCTGTTGTGTGTTCCACGTGCTTGGCGAGTCTTGCACGACCATCATCTATCAGATCTGGAGTGGAGTTTTCTTTCAGTGATTACAACTTGCGATCGTTCTGCAAACATCCACGTAGCATGCAGCACTTTTTAGTGACTTCAGGATCCCCAGCCCGTTTTGCTGTTTCAAAGGGAGTCGTGCATTTTTGAGCAGTTTGTCTTTATTGCTTGTATTTTTTCGTTTGTTCATGGTGGCGCTAAGTAACTTTGATGATTTGAAAGGACTTGAATCCTTAATTGAATTAGCGATTTTTTTAATTAAGGAACCAACAAGTGAATGGTACACAAAATTAGGAGAAACTGTTGGTTGAATAGACAATATTTGTAGACATAATTATCTACCCAGTTTAAGTACTAAGCTCAACAAGTTGTTTGGCTCCACAAGTTTCAGTTTCAGGCCACGTACCCGAATTCACCCAGGTACTGTTGTACACTACCATAGTTCTTTGGAAATTGAATAGCTCCTTGAACACAAGGTTGCTTGAGAAGAAACTTGATGTGTTTGTTCTCTACATTGGTGAATGCAGCCACTAACTGTCCATTGTGGATAAACTCCAGACCAACTCTTTTTTCAATTTAAT
>OX421453.1:19447072-19469572 GCA_949126865.1 Montipora capitata
AATAACTCTCAAAGCTCGTAAGCCACTCATGAATGCACCGCGGACCTATTTTCTGTTACTGTTGTAGGTGCTTGATTTATTCTGCCTGGAGATGCTTACATGTAACTTGACAGTGAGAGACAGGGACACCCAACTAGTAATTTTAGGAAAATATATGTATCTGTTCGGAAGGAAGGAAAGTGGGATAGACTTATCTTGAATAATTATTGGAAGTCAGACTTTCGAGGCACACTAAGATTTTGGACATTTTTCTGACTAGGGGATTTCCTAGATTGTCTGAAAAGTAGTGAAGAGTACAAATTTGGAAAAACAACATTACGTCCACATTGAAGAATGCTAAAATTTAGTATGAATCAATTGTGATATTGAAAATAGCAAAAGATTTGAAGATTTATAACTTCTATCAATTTTGCCAAAGTTTGCGGTGTGAGAATTATATTTGTACGGAAAAGAGGACTATGTGATGTAGAATTTTTGATCAGATCCGTCATGATTGCTAGTACTTTCGAGAGAGAAAAAAAGCCACCTAAAAATTTTTACAGACCTTAATTTCCCCTAGAACATCCGAACAGATAAATATTATGTAGAGCAGCTACAAACTCACTAAACAAGCTCTGTAATTGTTCCCAAACTTTTAAAGCATTGTGGAAACCATTTTAGGTAATTTTGACCAATTTTTTATTTGTAAGACAGCCATTCATTGGATGCCTCTGGTTCTTAATGAAAGTACTACTTTATTAATCAGATACACGAATAAAATAATTATTATTCACTTTTATTACATTTTGAATTTATCGCAGATATTGCATTACTAGCATTCTCAATCGCTCACTCAATCTGAATACGGCCATTGTTTGATAAAATTGAAATGGTCCAGAGTTTAATGAAGTGTAATAAAACAATAATAATAATTATTATTATTCTAGCATCCTGTCCAAGCAGGTGGGAGGATGGGGTAGCAGTAATCTCAGTCACTTCATGCTACTTGAACCCAGGATCAATATCCGGCCATAAGAGCCCCTGAGGACCATGGGCGACTTTACCTCCATGCATTTGTTCCATTTACGCCTGTTGTGTATGAGATTGGTAAAAGCCAATTCAACACTAAATGACTTGTCTACTATTTGCTGTCTGAAATCCGACGCCCACTCATTTGTCATAATAATATTGTTAGTTAATGGTGTTAAAATTTATAGTCATTATGCAATCTCTAACCAGATCAGTGGCTGGTATGATGTCTTCAATTCTCCCATCTGTGATTATAATGATAATACTTGCTTGGGTCCCTGCACACAAAGATAACAATGAAAGGGGATACTAAGAGAAAATCAAAGTTCTAACAGAAGTCGAACCTACACTGTTGGACCTTCCAAATACTCTTTTGGATGCCCTACCACTAGTCCAATGGCCCAGCTTCTACAAGTCTTCTGTAAATTACAGCATCTCAACAAATACTGTAACTGGAGGGTCATGAGATAGACTCATATTCAGAACACTCAGAGTTTTTGGTAGCATGTGTGAGTCACCAATGGTAATCACCTATCTCTTGAAATGCACAATCCCCTTCGCAACAATTGGAGCAGCACCATACAGTACTGAAATACACTGTACACTAGTACCAGTTTATTTTATAGTTGACACTGAAGCTGCCCCCACTATTACGTATCGTTGTATGCAGAATTCAATGTGTGGACCCAGGGCCCAGGTAGAGGAATGGCCGTTTACATACTGAGCAGCTTTTAGCATAGGAGAATAATTATTCATGTTGAAGTGGGGAGAGAACAAATCCCTTTATTAGTACTGAATTTGAAAAGGGTGTTGCATACTGGTAGTTTCGTGTCGTTGGAAATGTAAAAGGTTTGATCATCATGGCGGATGTGGTGGTGTACAAGAAGAAACAGAAACTAATGGAAACACAATTTTGCCACCATTTGAAAATGCATGTAACATACTGAAAAGGATGAAGTTTGTTAGTTTTGGAGCAGCACCATACAGTACTGAAATATATTAAGTTAAATATAGGCTGCAGTGCCTCTTAGAACTGCTGTTCAAGTCATAATGAATACAATGTACATCTTAAAAAGCAGCAAAAATCCATGTTTTCTTCGCTTAAGAACCCAAGAAGCAATAAAAATTGTGACAGAAACCATGCAACCCTTGCAAGTTATTCACACTGGACAATATTCATTCTCATCCTAGAGGCTGTGGTTCCTTCAGTCTGCACCAAAAGTGACAGCCTCCAGCTAAATCATAAAAATACACAGTCCCAGGAAAGCATACTTTTGTAACCATAATCATGACAAACCGATATCGTTAAAATTTCTGAGAGTCAGCAGAGAAGCTAAAAGTCCACATAATATGGACTTCCTAGCTTGGAAATTGTTACGTGGAGTTCTTTATTCTCCATGCAGACCAAACAAATTGCCTCTCCTTGGAACAAGAATGAACAAAATTATTATTAATTTTTTAAATAAAATAGTGATTAGCAATAGTGATTTTTTACTCACCACCAAGTTCCTTGATTTGATCATTTGCCTTAGAAAAGAAATAGAAATAAATCCAATTGAGAAGTCAAGAAAAATTTAATTGCACCTTGTTGCTTGAACCATGGACACACCTCTCAATTTCCCTGTTATCAAAAGTTGAACTTGATTGGTTGATTGATTGATTGACAGATTGATTTAAGTTTTACCATGTTGAGGCTGTCACACAACTGGGTGAGGCTCCAATTACAGTACGATGTGCCTTTCTGAGACCAGTACACAACAGTCTTTGCAATCATGCTGGGTTCTTTAACATCCTACAGAATTTACTAATGAGGGCTGTGAGACGGGGCCTAAGGTTAATATCGTCCTTATCAGAGAAGACTTTCAAGTGTATAACCATAAATAGGCTGTAATAGGCTGTAAGGCTGTAAGGCAGCACTTTCTCCTTAGTTATATTTTAAGAATGTTGGTCCACCAAAGGTTCAAACTCCCTGCATGGTAGTCCAATTCTTTTGACAAAGAAATCAGAATATTGAAAAACTATTGTTTCATTTATCTCGGATAGTGATCGAATTCAACATTATTAAAGCTAGACCTTCGGCAGAGAAAAATCAGGACTAGATCTTTGTTTCCACCTACACTGTAGGAAGTGGGTGTCGGTATAATATATCAGAGGTTGTGTGTGTTATCATCTCAAGTGATTTCATTTTTGAATTTTTTTATGAGGGTGCAATTATTTTAACTAATGAAAGGTCTCTACCTTATGTTCCCAACAAAAATTGTGAGGAACCCATTAACAACCAGAGGGAGAAAAGAAAATAATGTAGTATATGTTTGGCATCTTTCCCGCCAATCCCAGTTGCATCTTAAGACATTTAGCTCCCTTTATCACTCTTGGTCATGACTCAATGAAACAACAAAAGTGTAGAAACCCTAGTCAGCTGCTTTATAAAATTGTATAAAATTACTGGTATGAGATTTTAAACTTTTAATTACAAACTTTTTATGAGTTTTAAAAAAAAGTTATAAAACAGCTGACTAGGGAAGAAGTCTCTTATGATGGTTTCCTCATTAGTGGTTTCACCCATCCACTGCTGCAGAAGGTTGAGTGCCAAGGATAATCTTGTCTAAAAATAGCTGGAGCTTCCTTATGCTGCATCTCCAAAGGAAGATGGAAGGGTTCCAGCTGACGGGTTTAACCACCGACCAGTTGGCTCATCGGACTACTGTGTGGGAGGTTGCAGGATCAAAAACTCTGGATGGAACAATGCTCAATAACTGAGGAGAACTTTAGTGCTGCCTCAGGGTTCGTACTCTTTAAGTTAAGAGTTTTTCAAATTTCATGACTTTCCATGACCTTTTCCATGACTTTTTCCAGTTTTCCATGACCTAAAGTTTAGCTAGACAAAAATTTTAGTTTCTAAAGAAACTGTGGTGCTGCGTCGGTGGGAGATTGAAACAGAAATTTATTTTATCAAACGAGTTGATAAAGGTCAAATAGCCACCGTGAAAGATTTGGAAAGCTGACGTTTCGAGCGTTAGCCCTTCGTCGGAGTTGTTTGACAGCACATCAGAGTCTACATACCATTTCCAGAGCTTTAGCCAATCTTGTGCTCCCACCAGTAGTCACCTTCCGTAATTCTGCCAGTCCTTTGTTTATCTTTGCTCTAAAATTGAGAAGCAAATGAACCATTATTTACAAGTTTTATTATAATGGGCTGAGGTGTCCTGTATTGTGAAATGTTGAGTTGGATGCTAAGGCACCAGTATTTCAGTGGCCATTATTTTTGTTTCACACTTTTTTTCAGTTATGATTGACATTCTTGTGTTCTGTTGTACTCCACTGAGGAAATGGAGATCTATGCACTCGAGAAGTAGTTTCCATAGCCCTGTGCATATATGTCATTGAGATGATTTTTTATGTAAATGGGAGGGTCTGGATGCATGTCCTTTCATATCATCATCATCACCATCATCATCATTGTCATCACATCTTTTTATGCCCTTGGATTTTAGAGCAGCTTGGTGTAGCTAGTACCTCCACGCATTTGACTCCCAACCATGAAAATAATATGTCCACAAAGGACAGACTACACTACACCTGTAAACTTTACCCTAAACTTTGCAAAATATAGTGTGTGGCTGCTTTTATGTACAGTACATGTAAAACAGCGCGGTTAAAAACATTGAAGGGTCGTGAGACAGGGCCAGCAGTTTGTCATCCTTATCCAAGAAGACTAGAGAGTCTACCCATTTGCAGTTGTCATTATAAAGGTAGCACATTCTCCTCAGTTATTCCCTGAGTGTTGGTTTGGCTGGAGTTTTGATCCCACAACCTTGCACAAGGCAGTCTGGTGCTCAACCAACTGACTGGTTGGTGGGTATGTTGCAGTTAATTTTTGTTTTCAGTTAATTTCTATTTTTAACTAGTTAGTTTTTTCTAACTAGGTGATTTTATTTCCAACTAGTAAGTTTTTTTCTAACTAGGTGATTTTATTTTTAACTACGTGTAGGTAATATTTTTTTTAACTAGGTAAAATTTTCAAAAACTGGGTAAACTTTTTTTCTCTGGTGCTATTGAAGGCCAACAAATTTTAGTGATTAAGGTCAAATGCTCAGCTGAGTGATTTGGGTTACTGAGCACTTATTTTGAATGATTAGCTTTCATGTAAGGTTAGGGAGACTGCCTGCATTTTAGGAATTAGGGTTAAGCTTTCAATTTAGTGATTAGGGTTATGCACCATTTTATTTGAAACAGTTACACGTAGCATACCAGGAGGCGTATGACAACTGCAGACTGTCTATAAATATTCCTGATATTAAACAGTATTTAAGTCTAAGCACCCATTTGATTAGCGCTGATAAGCAGTATTTAAGTCTAAGCAACCATTTTAAAATAGTTAGCTTTCAATAACTGAGTTAGGATTAGTCTGCAGTCAGTGTACAAGTGCGAGACACTGCATTCCATGCATGGGATTGGCATGTATTGTAGTGATTGGAGTAATCAATTATCTGAAGTGTTTAGTCTAAAACAACCATTGTCTTGGTCATTGGGTTAAGAATATTGGTCCCTGGTTATTGAAAGTAAAGCTTTCACTTGTAGGATAAAGGGGTTAGATTGTAAAGAAGCTGTGGTGCTGTGTCGGTGGGAAAGTGAAGTAAAAGAAAGGGTTTATCAAGTGAAGTTGATATGGGAAATTGACCACTGTGAAGAAATTTGAAAGCTGGCATTTTGATTGTTAGCCCTTCCTCAGAGCTAAACCCTTTTTTTGTCTTTCACATAGTAGGACTACATGTACTTTTTGAAATGAAAAAATAGTGATATTTTGTTATGATTCCTTTGGAAATATAACTTGTTTAATACAAGATTGATAAATATTTCTCTCTCAGATTTTCAATTAACAAGAGCAGTATACTACCGGAAAGTAACTACATTACAATAACGTTATAATGGTATTATTATTTGGTACTGCTACAATATGAATAAACTTCAATTTACCTTGAAAGAAAATTTGTTTACTCATTTTGCAAAATGGCCTGTTTACACTACAGATCCAATCTAGTGGGAGAAATAAGTGATTGGAGTTTTCCAAACTTGGTCACTACTCGGGCAGAATGTTTTTTTTTTTTATATTCGTTACTTTTCCTAAAAGCAACTACTGTTTTTCACACTTGTGTCCTCTGTGAGAAATTCGACTATGTACTTGGGACAAGATTTGAAACAGTTCCCATTTTAGAGCTACTTTCTTGATGTTTGCCGTTGCTGTAAGCCCATTTCTTTTAAGTTATCATCTGATGTTCCCAGTTTGTTAATATTATTGTTTCTGCTCAGATCGATCTTCGTTTCCTGACAGGCCGGGTTTCTTCTCTTTCAAGAAACGTTTGCCCTTCCTGTAAAAATCATCTTTTGAATAACAAGTTGTTTGCAAATCTTTTCAATTCCTGTATTTCTCCATAGAAATCGCTTTCATTTACGCTATTGCATCGGTGTGACTCCTCCATTTTATCAGTGCTACAAGATTTACAACATGTGCATGGCTCTGGTGTCCAAATGTGAATAAATTAAAGTTTGGACCGACAGTGGCCTGGGATGAATAATAAAATATTTAATTATAAATTAAATTAAATTCCTGTATTTCTCCATAGAAATCGCTTTCATTTACGCTATTGCATCGGCGTGACTCCTCCATTTTATCAGTGCTACAAGATTTACAACATGTGCATGGCTCTGGTGTCCAAATGTGAATAAATTAAAGTTTGGACCGACAGTGGCCTGGGATGAATAATAAAATATTTAATTATAAATTATGATGAGAGGTTTGCTTGAGTTGCTTGTGTGGTCAAGTGGATAAGAGAGTGGACAGCAGATCCAGAGATAGGGGAAGTTCAAGTTCGGGTGAGTGAAAAAAAAAGTCTTGACAAGTATGGATTGTCTGTGAGAAGTGCTGTAGAAGGGGGTGGGCATAAGGGATATCCAAGGGGGGAGGTAACTGGAAGGTAAGGGGGGATAAATCCGTGAAGAAAGGGTGGGGTAGGATAAGGATAATGGGGGAAGATGAGGGACAGGTAGGACAAGTAGAACGGAGAAGAGCAGAGTTTCGTTCTTTTTTCATACCCCCTAAAAAACCAAGCCCTTGTTTTTTAACTACACCCCTTAAAAAGGAAAATCCCTTTTTTAGACAGTTGATTAAAAAAAACCTAGTTAAAAAAATTACCTAGTTTTAAAAAAAAAATACCTAGTTAAAAAAAATTAACTAGTTAGAAAAAAGAAATTAACTGAAATGAAAAATTAACTGCAACAGGTACATGTATTGACGACATTCTTGTGTACAGTATCGTGCCTTGTTGTAACTTGTTTCCATAATCCAAAGGATAAATAAAAAACAATATACCAGTACATGTACATGTGTAATAAGTAGGGCACAAATATTGACTGTAGTAACCATTTCCTGATTAACCCCCATAATTCTGTGAACTCAATATACCTTGACTATTTCTTGACAAAATGTCTCACCTGTCACCTGTCAATCTCAATACAGTTTCTGTATGACTGATTTCCGAGAAAGTAATAAACGACACGCGCACACCTGTGCTGGATATAACATAGGAAAAGTGACATGAATGTACATCTTGAACTTAGTTGAATGCTAATTAAAACAAGTTAACCACCACAAGCCCTAGACTGGTCACAGGTCAAGCAGTACAAGGTTGAGCCGTTGGTAGTTAAAGGGTTACACAGGGGTTTCAACAAGGAGTGAAGTTGGCAGCTGGCTTAAGTAGAATAACTGACTTTATTAGAACTGGTCCTAGATGAAAAGGAGAATTCTGATTGGTTCTCTGAGCAGTCCAAATTTTGCAGCATACAGTGTATATAGGTTGCCAAACGTTTCCCATTTTCTGTTTCCATTTTCTTTGACATAAAAAGAAAAATGTGAGAGATGTTTAATTTTTATTTAGTCATGTGAGTTCCAGTGCAAATTTTACCTCCCAGATTATCGAGATTATCGATGCGAAGCTTGTGTTCATGCTCTTATGGCGTATGAGTCATGCTTCTGGTTTACTTGTACACAAACGTTTTGTTCAGAGCACTTTCACTTACACCCTGAAAGATGAGATTAATACTATTCGGCTTTGTCTGTACCGAACGTTCTTGTCTGATGTGTGGTGCAAGATAAACAGTGATAGTCTGGCACAAAATTTTAAGCCTTGTTAGCTGGAAATTCGTTTTGCTGCCACATGTCCAATGTTTTCCCTGAGGATAATTCGCCTCAAGGATTCCAACCAATATTTCCCAGTACGGACCTCACACTACTTCAGTTACATCTATGCACTCTTAGGGGTGTCTGTGGGCATGCCATTTTTAAAAGAATGCTCCCAAATGCCACATTTCAAAAGCAAAATTGATGATCATGTTTAGATGACTTTGTGTTGTCATTTTCCAAAAATAAATACCAGTTATTAACCGAGAGTGAGGTCATTACAGGGAAATCTCAGACCAAGGCCTTGATGTATGGACTGAGCGATAGCGAGGTCTATACATCAAGGCTGAGGTCTGAGATTTCCCTGTAATGACCGAACAGACAAGAATAATAACTAAAGTTATCTATTACATGGCCTTTTTTTTTTGCTCAGTTTTGGCCTGTTCTTCATCCTTTGGATACTAAAACTTGCTCTTGCTGTCGCTCTCTCTGTCGCTCATACTAAAGAAGTATCTGTATGCTAATTTTTCCTTAAGTTATTTAAAATATAGTTGTACTTTGTCCATATTGTTTGTTGTTTTCACCCACATGCTCATAGCTTTTAGTCTCAACTCAAAAGAACCGTCGAACCGAGAAAAAATTTCATAATGCCTGGTCATTACAAGAAAATCTTGCCCGCTCAACAGCCAATCAGAGCACGTGTACTATTGTAGCCATATAATAAAAAGTTTTAATCTTCCATTGAAAGAATCTGCCTTTGATTTTCTCAATTAGGAAAATGAAGTAGCCTCCAGCCTTTTCGTCGACTGTGATGACCGCACTCATTAAAATCACTGTAGCTGTCTCATGGAGAGTACATGTACATGTAGCTAAGAAATGCCAAAAGGGTCAAACAGAAGTGAAAGCAGTCAAATAGTAAAGTGGTCAGCAGCCAAATGCATAAGTTTGGGTTCACATTGATTGTTGCAGCTTTGTCACAGCATGGCAGGTTTCTTTTACAGGTCATGGGTCACAGGTCACAGGTCATTGTTTTACTAATACAGAAAGCATCCTAAACAGTCATACAAGCTAACCTTAGGCCTAATTAGACCTAAAGAAAAGTTTTTAGGCCTAAGGTTGGCTATTATGAATGTTTAGGATGCTTTCTGTATAAGTAAAACGATGACCTGTGACCTGTGATCTGTAAAAGAAACCTGCCGGTCACAGCAATGTTCCACAATGTCTCAGGAAGTTTGTGGTGGCATTGAGCATCTGGTCAGCCAGGCCACTTTCCTTGAATTTAAAGTCTAAATTCTAATTTTTAATGGTTTCATCCTCTTGGAATAAGCCACTTAAGAACTAAAAGTTCATAGAATTCAGGGAAATCAGAGTTGGAGAAGTTTATTCAGGGGCACCCAACAAGAATATAGTTCAAAACCACTTAAACATAGCATTGTTAAACGTATTTTAGTATTTAAAGGGTAGATATAGGCATATTTTTATCCCCTAAAAATTTTTCATCTGTGCGGATTTCCTTGCTGAAAGTCTAGTGATCCAAAAATGATAGGGATCAAAACTTACCTTTTCGAAAATTTCAGCCAGAAAAAAGGCTCCCGAAAATTCTAGGTGACCTTTTTAGAATAAAAATGTTCGAAAATCCTAGGAGAGGCAGGCAAGCAAGAAATTTTACAACAAATGTTCCGAAAATTCTAGATGTCAAATTGTCTTCCGAACAGATATTATCCAAAAATTGACATTGGGTGCCCCTAAGTTTGATTGATTGGTTGATTGAACAGTAGTCCAATGTTATCATAAAACTTGTTATTTGATTTTCATTTTTATTTTGTACTTCACAATACATTGGGCCAGATTATTTTGTTTTGTAGCTCCATACTGGGCAATTAAGCCTCAAATTTTTAGTTGCCATGGTACATGTTAAGTCGCCAGTGGTGACCTGGCGACTGCTAAGTTTTTAGCCCTGTTATATTATAATACTATAATTAGAGTACAATATACTGCCTCGTTTTTGTAAACAACAAGTATAAATGCCATCTGCAGGTTAGCTAGGGGTTAGAATTAACAAATGAATGAAAACCTTACAGTCAATGCAGGCTGACATATTAGATTCATACTATATACACTGGACATTAATCAACTTACCCAGCAAAATTGTTTACTGTGTTTTCAACAAAATCAACAGTCTGGCCATGAAAATGGCTTGGAGTGACACTGCCAGATCTGAAAGCATTAATCAAATGTACAAAAAATTAAAAATCCAACTACATGAATGGATTCAGTAAGGGATAAGCTAAATTTAACCCTTTACTTCACTTTACTTCTGAGAGGTGTCCCATTGATGGACTGAATCATATGCCATTACCCAGATTAAAACCTGTAGATGTCACTCTTACAAGAAAAAGAGTTTATAGGGACATTGCGTTCGTAATACACAGCAAGACATTTGCCATTAACACGCGAGACCGTCATTGACAGGCTTTGAGAAGCAATTTTGCATTCAAAAATGTCCTTGAGGCAATTACTTGCAACTAATTTAAGTTGAATTAGTATACTCTTTTTTAAGTCTAGAGGTTTTTCTCAAGGTACTTCCTTAGTGTCAGTAAGTTTAAATGCAATTATTTTTAGTTGATATAATTTCAGTAGAGTCACTAAGTAGTGAGCTGGCACTTAAGGGCCCACGGACGGATTTTTCGAGTGTTGCTAGGGAAGTGAAATATTACTTCCGGTGACTGATGTCATCATAAAGTGAGCTGACCAGAAAACCCACTCACAAGCAAAAATCACCGCACAAACTGTTGTTTCCATCCAAGGTTTTTCCTCGCCCTTCCTCACGCTTGTTCAGATCAAGTGCGCATGCGTAAATGAACTGACTTCCGGTTTGAGAAAAACCTAAATTCTGGCGGTCATTAAATTGAATTAATTTTTTTTCATATGGCATGTTTCACCTCCAAATACAGAATAAAGGTAAGCATTGATTTTTTTCAAATCATCTTTTTTGAAAATTTTATGGGTATTTCAGTATCATTTATCTCTCTAAAAAGACCATTTTTCAAAATAAAAAGAAAACCATCCTCGGCTGGATGCAAAACCGAATACAAATTATGAAGCCACTGATTAAATAGCCAAATTGTGTGGCACGTAGACAAATTTAGAGTTTTCTTTTATTGGTCACGTGACCATAGGCGTGGCATGATGTCATATTTAGGGTTATTGGTTTACAAAAGTTAGAAACTGACCAAAATAATGCCAAATTCTCTCAAATTAGTTAACTATGACATCCTTAGCAACGCACCCCAAAAAATACGTCAGTGGGCCCTTAATTCAAGATCATTCTTGTAATCATTGGTCATCATCATCAAGCTGAGCTATTTGGGCTGAAATATTATTGTTGATACTGATTGTTTGTTGTTCATGTAACATTCACAATCTCTATCAGTAATGCTACTACTTAATCTGCACAGTAATGCTACCTGTATAATAATTAAGTTAACTACAGCAGAGTATTTTTAGCCCTATGGTTGGGTAATTGAATTGTGATTAACCAAAAGGTATGAAGTGCTTACTTGTCTAAGATAAAGTAAATATCAAATCCTCCGAGACATTTCTGCCGGCTGGACACAACACTAGGGAATTGGAAGAGAATCACGATGACAGGAGCAAATTGCCATACAGCCATGTTAGCCTATATGTTGCTTCAGCCAGCCTCAGCTTGAGTCGACTCGATTTTCAACAGAGTATCGCTCTTCGAACGGAAGGATATTTTGGCCGCACGAGTTCTATTCCATCTACGCAATTTTTATGCTGTCGTTATCAGTAAACGTGAGTCATGAGTCACAAAGCAAACAAAAATGAGTATCAAATCAATGATCGATCTCTTTGGGTATTCTTCCTTCCGCTTGAAGCCTGCCTGGTGTTGGCATTTAGTGCGCTGCAACCAGGCCTTACCCACGCAGTCAGTCACGCCATGTTCAGCTTGCCCCACGTCACGCACGTGAAAACATAAAACTCTTACCATTTAGGAAATTGAATCAAGAAATGGAAATGTTCTAGAAGAGGAATAAATAAACAACGGATCCAAGTCTCAGGGCTGTGCGATATACCGTACTTATTCGGCGAAATTTATTACTCAAATTTGTAGAGTTTAGCATTGCAGCAGTACACCAACATGGCGACCGGAAACCTGTAGAAACATCTGGAATTTAGTTTGGCTGAAAACGTGCAAACAGATATATTTTTAAAACCTCTTGTAACTGATCAAGATAAAAACTCAAAAGGCTCTTTAGTTTTGTATTTTATTTTTTTGTGGCGTCACGTATATGTAGTACCACGAACCGGATGTTTGCGTTGAGCATGCATCTCCTATGGCGTTCAACCAATATTTTTCATTCGATGGAAGTTGGCCAACATTGCTAATAAATTCATCCTCGCTTGTATCACTGCCAACAGATGTTTCGCTTTGGCTTTTTCTGAGTGACTTTCATCATGAAGGATCGATTACCACCCACTGTTTCAGGAAAGAGCCTAAAGAGGACCGCGTTCTTCTTCTGACGCCGGAGGGGGGGGGGGGGGGGGGCAGGAAAGCGGCGAGGATTATTTCAGTCATAAAACGGTCAATAGACCGGTCATTTTCGAGAAGTTACAGTAATTTTCTTCATAGACCGAATGCATAAATGGCGGCCAAAAATGTATTCTTTTGTTTATGTGCTAATTAGACTCACTAGCCTCGCTCTCAAGCAACATTTCTTTTGTATTTTGTACATGCAAACGAGGCTAGTGAGTCTAATTAGCACATAAACAAAAGAATATTTTTTTGGCGGCCATTTATGCATTCGGTCTATGTCATAAATTATCCCAGGTTGGGTCCTGTTGTTAGCGAATTGATTTTCAGTCTTTCAACTTGCAGCTAACAAATTTCCGGCGCTCTTCCCACTGTCGGAACGGATCCTGCAACGGTTATAAAGAAAATAAATAAAAAAAAAGAGAGTTAATTATTAAAAGTTCTACTTTGTGAGTGGCATATATGGCTTATGTAGTGCTTTCCGGAGAAGGGGCGTAGGGTCAAAAGAATGGCGGAAATCGAGCCTACTCTCACATTACAGAACTAGACGCTCCATAAAGCGTACACTGGGTTGCCAGTGGTACGTGTTACACAAAAAGGGAAGGCACTCAATTGGGTGGCATTGAACTGCAGCGTTCCAGTTAATTTTTTCAAGTGGGGGGTCATTAAGACGATGAGGGGTCACCCACATGTCGTGCCAGCAGAGGCCCTTTGGCCCACACGTTCACACGTTTAATTATTTTGTAATGTCCTGTCCCATTTTGAGGTCTTTTTTTAAGCTTTGGTAATAAATTCAGTTTAAACATGGTCTTCAGTAAAATTCATTCGTTTCTTCTTTAAATAAATAGTCTGCAAAAAACTAACTGCAAGTTGCTCTGAAAGACGTTTTCCAGCATTTCTTGCAGTTGCACCAAGCAAACGTTTATTGCACACACTAAGAAAGGACTGAAGGTGTTGTTTCCGCTTCATAATTCCTCTTCTTGTTAGTCTAATCTGATGCTAGATCGAAATATTGTTTGGCTTTACGTTTGCACCAGAAAAAGACAAGCCAAAAGACAGATGAAGAAAACAACAATCGATCTTAAAACACGAAAATTTCTGCAGTCTCTGACTTTTATGAATAAACGGAATGATGTTTTGTCAAAAGGAAGAAATTGATCACGTGCTAGGCAACCATAAAGGTGCACGTGATCACCTTGTGTCAAGTGAACTACGGGAGACACAGGCAGCCCAAGCTCGGTGTACGATTTGTAGACTTCGTATGGGAAAATATACTTTGAGCTTATAAATGCTAAAGTAAGCTGTAAATGTAAAAATAAACTTCACTTACCTCTAGAGACGTACAGTTGTCCTCGTCTTTTCTGTGCAATCGGAGGGCAAACTGTGTCCGTTTTAGACGGGTTTGTGGTTTACGAATTTTTGCGATGTCGTTAGTTGTTATGAGGGGAAATACCTTTACAGCTTACTTTAGCATTTATAAGCTCAAAGTATATTTTCCCATACAAAGTCTATAAGTCGTACACCGAGATTGGGCTGCCTGTGCGGGAAAGAACGTTAATCGTCCGTCGTTTTCAGAGTAAGACAACGTAATTTTTAGCCAGGAAATGTCCGTCTTTGGCATTTTTTTATTTTGTTGTAATATTTAACTGAATATTTTCATATTTTCATTTGGGGTCAGGAAGCCTTCTCTGTCGGGTTCCTGAGAAACGTATCTATTTTGACTTCAGGGTGAACTATTTACAAAATTGCGAGGTTGAGCGGCCATTTATTTGAAAATCTAAACATCTATGAGATACAAAAACAGACTTGCGAATTATCGCAAATCACAATCATGCTGACAAGCTCAAAGGCAGAAGAAATAGTTAAATAATTATGAAGTTTGTTACTATCTGAATGTATTTGGGTTAGAGTAAAGGGATATATTGTCACGCAAATGATGTAATTTCATGACACTCAAAATTCGCAAAAAGCGTGAGTTTCATGTAAACAATAGTAAGTCGTAGCAATAAATTGGATTAACCAGGTAGTTAAAGAAATATTGTTGGCTTCCCAAATAAACTTCATTTTACACTACAATGACAAAATCACTTCTCAGAGAAATAAAATTCCTGTCTCCTCGCGTATCACATTTCACCTAGGATTAAAAAACTAGCGCAATGTTAACAATCAACATGACCTCAAACTCTGAGGAATTTTTTTCTTCTTATTTTAGGTGGTGTTTTCTTTGTCTGAGTGAAAATTTTACAAATCGATATTGGGCTATTACAACTGAACCAACCAATCACTTTCCTGTTCTTTATTCGGGCCTAACGAGAGATTTTCAGTTGCTTAGGTTCTTGATTTAAGAACAGATGCTTTGGGAAATTATTGGCGATTTTGCTTGCTAAGACCCCGTTCAAGCCAATGCATTTTTATATTAGCATGGACAAAAACAGGAGCCCATCTGGAGCCTTCCACTTCTCTGTGTTCTTGCAACGGCGTTTTCACAAGTAAGGTTATTTTTAGATTGAATTTCCCGCTAATTAGACTCCCACAGGAGCCCGATGACCAATTACAAGAAATTAAGCTGACGTCATAGGGTCACCGAACCGGAACTGCCTTTGTGTTTTGACCTAATTCGCGGGAAGTGCTAGTCTAAATATAAACCTACTTGTGAAAACGCCGTTTCACAGACGCTGTATGGAAGTTGCACGCTCCAGATGGGCTCCTGACAAAAATGGATACATTTCAAATTAGGCATGTTCCCTTGTTCCCCAAAACCCCTAAGAGGGGCTCATTTGTAATAACACCCATCCCGGCCCATGAATCAGGTTACATAGTTAATGTCATCGTGAGGCCATGGATGTGACATTACACGATTAGAAATGATACTTTCAATCGAAACCAACAAGATATCAAGCCAATAAACAAAAATGTTGCCCATTTGTGCGAGAAACGTGAAAAAGAGACTGCTGCAGTCAAACAAAAAAATTGAAATCTAAGGTTTTAATACTTTAAAAAATAATAAAGCAGAAGGGATGCTTAAAATGTTCTTTTTGGGAACTGTTATGGTTGGGGTCAAGGTCGGTCAAGGGTTTGTTTAGATGCTTTTGTAAGACATCATTCAAAAAAGCAACTAAACAGACCATTGATCGCAACCATCAGCAACAATCACAGTTCCGAAAAAGAAAATTTTCTTCAGTTTAACTAATTTGGGAATACAAAGCAAAAACGTTAGTAAACAAATTATGTCGTGTATAAATAAATTCGATGGGTGCATTGACCTTAGAGCGATTTTCAAAGCAATCGTCGCATTAAATCTTTCTTTCCTTATATTACAAAGATAGACTTAGCCGTGGCCAAGTGGTTAAGATTGTATATGGAGCTGTCTGTTGGGACTGCAATGATTTTTATATCGGCAAAACTAAAAGAAGATAGTATGACAGAAAAATTGAGCATTTTAAAGCATTAATTAATGGTCATCATACGTCGGCTCTTGCGGGCCATGTTAAATCAACTGGTCACAGTTTAAAATGGGATCACCTTTTAGCGAACCGCGATCCGACATTCACTGTAACATAAAGGAGACACTGTTGATCAAAGATTTAATTGAATATGTCAGCAGCAAAAAGCTGTGTCTTTATTAGTTTTTGTCACCTCTATTGTTACTTAATAGTTAATAGTTAATAAGTTAGTGACCCGATATATTTAAACTCCAATTTTGTATTAACCGTATACAGAAGCATACGAAAGGTCAAGGAAAAGATAATTTAAAATGATGCGTTTATATCTGATGTTTGTCACCGCTGTTTGAGTGTTGTTTCTGATATAACTGAGATGGCCAAAGAAAAAGAGTATAAAAGTTATCATCTCGAGCCTCTGGGGAATAAATATAAGGATTTGCATGAGTTTATTCCCCAGAGCCTCGAGATGATGCCTTTTGACTGAACTTCATATATCGAAAATGGTCTGTCAAGGTAAATTCCGAATGTCGTACCCAGCCGGTACAAAGTTCAAGTGAGCATGCGTGCTAAATCACGCAAGGTTCAAACGTGACATTTCCCTTATCAAGACACATGTGACAAACTGAAATTAAACAAGGTTCCAAAGTATCCTCTAAGTCGGGTTCGGTGGTCCTAAAACTAATACCGACTTGACAATGTCTAAACAGTTTCAATAAGACGCTGAGGTGGCCTTCGAATCCTTTGGCTTCTTCTGACGGGTTGGTCACCTTGTGAAGTGTCGGGTTGTGATTCTGCACGGTTCATTTCAACCCCAATATCAGCTGGTGGCAGAATAGGAGGGCTGGTCTCATCGTTGGTTAGTTCCCATGTTGGGCCCATGGCTGGAGGTGGTTCCTCCTTGGTTGGCTGCAGATGTACACGATTTCGACGTATCTGCGTTCCATCCGGAGTAGTTACTATGTATAACCGGCCTGGTGTTGCTTGACGACTACTGCAGGTGTCCATTCTTGGCCTTGTTGCATTCTCACTAATTCGCCTTCATGTAGTGTGGGAAGTGACCGGGTTCCACGGTCATAGTATGCTTTCTGGCGTTGTTGACGTAACAACAGCTTCTGACGGACCTGAGACATAGGCCTCTTCTTGGGCTCTAGGAGGCTCTTAAAAGTTGGCAATCTTGTCCGCAGCTTTCTGCCCATAAGTAATTCAGCTGGGGATACCTCCATGCCACTGATGGGAGAATTGCGAAACTCCAGAAAAGCAAGGAATGCATCCTGCTTGGACTCGTCAGCTTTCTTTAGCAACCGTTTCATTGTTTGCACATTTCTTTCCACCAACCCATTTGACTTCGGGTAGTGCGGACTTGAGGTCACCACTTCGATCTCCCAGTCTCTGGCAAAGCTTTAAAATTTCAGGCTATTAAATGGCATGTTGTCTGCAATTACCCTCTCTGGGATGCCATGGCGGGCGAACATGTCTTTCATTGCCATTATCACTGCTTCACTAGTTTTGTTAGAGAGGAGAGCCACTTCCGGATGTTTGGAGAAATAGTCAACCACAAGTAGTTAATCTCTCCCTTTAAAATAGAAAATGTCCACTGCGACTGTGCACCAGGGTCTCTGAGGGACTTGCTGGGGAATCAAGGGCTCTCTCTGGTTGCTTCGCTAATGTTGCTGACAGGTACTGCATCGGGATACTAAGTCATCAATTGCAGCATTGATACCAGGCCAAAACACTGCCGTTCTGGCTCGTGCTCTGCACTTCTCTATTCCCAAGTGAGCCGAGTGTATGCGCTGTAGGGTTTCAGGTCGCAGGCTTCGAGGAATAATTATGCGAATCCCTTTAAACATCAACCCCTCATAGCAGCTGATCTCATCCCTGTAGTTCAGTTAAGGCCTAACTTCCACTGGTGTTTCGTCTTTGGTCCATGGCCAGCCACTCATGACAACTTTGTGCAACTGCTGAAGTTCTGGATCTTTTCCGGTCTCTGCTGTCAATTTCTGGAGCATGGTCTCAGACACATGTCCATAGCTCAGAAGATTGATTTCGAACTAATCAGGTTGATCTGCAGCCTCAATAGGTAAGAAAGCTCTGGAGACCGCATCAGTTAGAACAAAGTGACTACCTGGTATGTATCTCACATTAAGTGCATAGGGCTTCGTTCTCAGGATCATCTTTTGCAGACGGAGAGGTGCTTGGTGTATGGGTTTCTTCAATATTGTTTCTAAGGGTTTGTGGTCCGTTTCATCAATTACGTCTCGGTGCGCATACAAATAATCGTGAAAAAGTTCGCAACCAAAGACAATTGCAAGCATCTCTTTTTCGATTTGCGCGTAATTTTGCTGGCTCAGAGTTAGGGCTTTTGAGGCGTAAGCCACAGGACGGTCGTTCTGGAGAATAACGGCAACTAAACCTTTGGAACGTGCATCCACAGACAGAGTCACCGGTTTCTTGGAGTCAAAGAACTTAAGGACTGGGGCAGATGAGATGGCTGTCTTAAGGCCTGTAAATGCATTATCTTCAGCTTTTGCCCAAGACCATTCAGCATCTTTCTGGAGCAGCTGCCGCAAAGGGGCGCTTTCCTGAGACATGTTTGGAATGAACTTGGACAGGTAGGTTACGACACCCAAGAACCTCTGTAAGTCTTCGCGGTTGGCTGGAGTCGGCATAGCGTTGATTGCTTCAACTTTCTGCGGGTCTGGTTTGATACCATCAGAACTCAACACATGGCCCGCATAATGAACTTCCGATACACGAAAACGGCACTTTTCTTTCTTGAGCTTAAGGCTGCACTCCTGACACTTGTCTAAGCCTTGCGTCATGCTGCTCAACATGTTCTCCCCACTCGACTAAATCATCGACAATAACTTCAACGCCTTCTATGTCCTGAAACAAATGGGACATAATATTTTGAAACACCTCTGGGGCTGAAGCAATACCGAATGGCAAACGCGTATAACTGTATCTACCGAAGGGCGTAATGAAGGTAACTAGCTTGCTACTGTCCTTAGTTGGTTTGACCTGCCAGAAACCATGATTAGCTTGGAGGACGCTGAAAACTTTGGCACGGGGCATTCTGCTAATAACATCTTCCACGGTCTGCATGGGAAAATGTTCACTCATGACAACACGATTGAGATTACTGGGATCCAGGCATACTCTAATCTTGTTATTCTTTTTCTTTGCCACAACGAGACTGTGGACCCAGGCAGTGGGTTCCATACATTTTTTAATAACGCCCAGATTCTCCATTCGCTGAAGTTCCTCCTTAAGCGGCTCGCGAAGAGCAATTGGAACCCTGCGTGGAGGGTGCACGATTGGTGTAGCATTGGGATTGATTTGAATCTTGTGTTGAACACCTTTGATTTCTCCTAAACCTTCGAAGACGTCTGCGTACTAGGTTTCTGGGAGCTCTTCTTCAAGGCTGTAGATTCTCTTTATCAAGCCTAATTCAAGGCAGGACTTCAACCCAAGTATGGACGGTAAGTCTTGCTCAACGAGGATGAATTCCAACACTGTGGATTTTCCTTTGTACTCACAAAATAGGCTGACTTTGCCTCTTGGCGTGATACGATGTCCATCATACACTTTCAACTTCGCTTTGCACTGGCGGGCCTGTTTCGGCGAAACTGGGAGTTGATCAAACAAGGACTGGGAAATAAAATTGCACTCAGCCCCTGACTCCAGTTTAAAATTTGCTTCAGTGGCAGTAATCTTTAATCTTTAATGAGGCGTGCCATTCATCTTGGGTAGGGTACTCGCCGCTCGACTCTAAAGAAAATGTTAAGAAATCAGCATCGTTATCACTACCATCCGACTCTACCACGGCATGCACAATTTTCCCCCAAAAATCTCGCATTTTTTTTCGGCAGACATTTGCGAAATGGTCTTTCTTCTGGCAGTAGCTGCATATTTTGCCAAAGGCAGGACAAGATCCCCACGGGTGAGAAGAACTACAAAATTTACATTTCTTCTTTTGCGATCCCGAACTTGATCCCGGCCGACGCGAAGAACTTTGATTTTGTTTGTCACCAGATCGAATTTCATTCACAGATGGATTTTCACTGTTTTGCTCTTTCGCGCCCATCATCTTAATCTGCTCTTTCGAAGCCTCAGAAGCTCTTGCCATAGAAATCACTTTTTCCAGTGTACGTTTATCCTCTCTCAACAGCAGTTCCTTCACCGTTAGATCTCATATACTAAACACGAACTTGTTTCTCACCATATCATCGACTGCCGAGTACTCGCACGATTTCACCTTGCTTTTCAAACGCGTGACAAACTGGTCTGCAGTCTCAGAGTCTTTCTGGGATATCTGCCAAAATTGATGTCTTTCGAAAACGAGGTTCTTTCTGGGGTTGCAGTACCGCTCGAACTGCAGCCTGCCGCTGCAAGAAATCGGCATGCACACGAATCTGTTCTCGTAAGTCAAGTAACCCAGCTTCCCTGCACGGCCACGGATGCATGCTTGTGTATGGTCGATGATGACGAATATGAAAATCCAATGAATTATCTGGCGACATGTGTTTCAGGCGATTCAAGTGATTGCGAAAGTGAACAGTCACGCCGAAAGAAACCCTGTGATTGAGGAAACTTTGTTGGTAACTCAGACGAGAGCTTGGTTACTGGGGTGTAACGACATACATGTATTCAGCAGAAGACTAGTTCTACTACTCTTAAGGAGGGTCTCAATGGCGAGTGGGGGGGGGGGGGGGGGAGGAAGGCAGCTTTTACGGTTAAATACGGTTATCCTTTTCCCCGTCACGGTTAACTTATGTCAAAAATACTATGAAACGTCCCTTTTGTTTGTTACTAGGGTCTCATTAGACATATTAAAATTGCATTCTTTTGGGAGTATTCTGACCATTCTCATTCCGCATTAGGAATTACAGAATACACGGAATATAAATTCACAAAAGAACGCAAGTTATGAAAACGGATTATTTTTGGCGAATTGACCTGGGAACTATTGTATCTGCGCACGCGCCAGTTGCGTTGGCATGGAGTCTGAAAAAGGTTTCCCTAACGTATGGAACACGAAATGTTGAAATATGGCCATAAGTACCAGTTTTTTGGGGGTTTCCTCGATTTTTCGGTTTGCTTCATTTGCTAAAAACCAGGAGGAAGATGACGAATATTTTTTTGTACTTGTGAGTGCTTTGCGTAGTGGAAATGCGTTCCGATACGCTCTTCCTAGCTCTTTGCCGGACTTAATTGAAAAAAGGTTCGCGGTTTTTGTACAAACCAATCGATGCCAACCTCATTTCTTTTGACCAGGCAACGGCAGTTTCTTAAAATAACACGAACTGACAGCTCTTTTTTTAGGATCAGTAAAGAAACAGAAAGGAGGCCAGCACACACGCATCTACGGTACAAACTTTAAATCGCTATTCCATTCAATTTTCAATTTTCATGTCGTTGGCAGGCGACCGACCGACAGCGTATCATTTCCCGCCAAAACTTTCCCAAAAGAACGCATATTCTGCCTATTCCGAGTGAACGGTATTCCGGTCATTCCATTCATTCCGAAAACGAAATAGGTCCCAAAGGAACACGAATACCGTCTATTCCGTGTACTCCTATTCCGGAATCGTACCAAACGAACCGTAGCTTAAGAGGAGATATTGATCTACAATATTCCGCTGTGAAACCTTTTCTGTACTGTGGGTTGTGCAAATCTGATTTTCTCTGGTCCTAGCTTCTAGTCTAGTGTTACCTTTGTTAAATAAAGAATGCTGTATTGTATTGTATTGTAAATAAATAGATAGAATTTACAAGAGAAAAAGTAGCATCGTATTTAAGAGATGCTGGCACCTGGAATAACTACACGGTTAACAAGAGTCAGGTATGATGTGAGCTTTTGAATTTTACAGATCGCTATATACAATATGGTCACAATAGCACTAGGCTCGATTACCAGCCGCTGTTTCGGGGAATGAGCCAGCGCTCATATACCCGAACCACAGGTAACCCAGGCTCACTGTGTGTAGGTAAATATAGAGAACATATGAGGCGAAGTTTAGGTCTGAAAATTTGCTAGAAAATGGAAATAAAAATCGATAAAACTTTCCACGTGGTGAGCTGTTGTTGTCTTTAATACGTACACGAAGTTTCGGGAAAAATGGTCCCCGTTCACCTTCCTTCATAATATAGTGACAAGGTAGGAGACGGAAGCCAGCTTATGGACTCCGATCGACCCAAAACAAGCACGATTTTTTTCGCGAAAATCGAATCCAGTCGCTAAAAAAACACGCCAGGCTCGTGGAACATGAATTTCTCTAAACCATGAATCCACTGAAGCATCTCCAGGTAGCAACGCG
>OX421453.1:19474572-19477072 GCA_949126865.1 Montipora capitata
CGGTCTTCTCAAAATGAGTTAATTAAGCACCATCACCTGAATTGTACACATTAACATTGTGGCTTAATCTTATCGATATTCTCAGTGATCGAAACATGCAAACAGTCACACATTTTGTATGATTATGCTTCATTAATATTTAACAACGTGTAAACAGAGGCTTTAAGGTGATGTTGGAGATAAACAGGTCATTTTGCTGAGCAATGTGAAACGAACAGAACGTCAGAGAACAAGTTGTCTTAAAAGCATTCCTATCTGGACACGCAAGAAGTGATTTGGTAAGAGACTTAAATATTTTGTTGAGGTTGTTCTTTAATACATATATTAGTCTTTTTTCCTTTGCCTATGACACACGGTTCAACATCCTCCACCATTTGTTGCTCAACAAATGTTGAAAAATGTTGCTCAGACGTGTTGAACGGAATAGAACTGGTCTCTGTTTTCGTTCAACAACGTTCATCGTTTTGAATGGTATATTTCAACATTCAACATGGCATGACACACTGTTCAACATTTGTTGATCAACAAATGTTGACCCATCTGTTTATTGAATAAGAAGCCGTTGGCGAGTTGTGTTTCGTTTTTGTTCCTGTTGCGGTAGGCAAACATATTTTATGCAGTATTGACTGCAGAAATCTTGCTTCAACAAAGCAAATTTTGTTTGTTAGTTCATCTATTTATCAAGAAACAAAAAAAACGAATCGAAAAGAATTTTTCTGTGGTAGTTTTCTAGGTTTTCTTTAGATATGTTAACAAAGTTTCACTTGTCCAAAAAAATCCGTTGATTAATAGAACATTAAGGTGATTTTTACAAGAAAATCATAACTATTGTTGGTGGCAATGAAATATGTTTAGCTGCAGCAACGTTTTGCAAAATATATTTGCAGTCCACTTAAAGTTTTTTTTTATATTTTTTTTAAACCGTGAACTATTGTAGATATAGTAACCTTTTCTCGTGTTGTTAATGTGGTCGTACGGTAACGTATATAACACCTTATCTGGACTTCTTGAAATGACTTTGCAACGACTACAAACCGTATAAAAGTAACTTTTGTAAGCGACTTTTCGAATCCGATGATGTTAATACTTTGAATTTGACAGGTGCTCATTGCTACAAGTGCTTAATAAAGAGGTTAAATATTGAACTTCATTTCTTGTGCGCGCACAAGCAAAGTTTTTCCGTACGGACACTAACCAAAAATTCTTCAGCCTCTTAAAGCTGCTAAATTTGTAAACAAAAGCTGTCAGAAACGGTGCTTGTGCCATAAAACATACTTTGAATAAATAGCTGCTTTTGATCAATGCAATACACAAATAAATAATTTAGAGAGTCCAACGGCTCCTTTGTTCGGGAGGCCCGAAACTGAAGGTATGGAGCTGACACCATTTTAGTCCCAACAAGAAAATCTTCTGGGGACTTGTCCTTCCGATGAGCAACCATCAATGGATGAAGACATTCTTGCGCAAGCTTGCTGTTTTTTGCGTGCACGGCGGGCGTCGACGCATCTCTAGCCTAATAAAAACACTTGTGTGTTTATGCAATTATCAAACAGTTTTAGTTTTATGAAAACTCCTACGATGGCACTTGTGGCTCTCAGAACCTCATTAATGAACCTCATTGCAAACTATGATGCATGACCTTTCCTTAAAATCTGGTCAGAAAAATACAGTTGCACACTGAAAAAGATGTTATGATATATCTTTCAAACTGTGTCAATTCTTCTTAAGTCCACTGGGTGATTGTTTCTCAGTTTGGGAGGCTCGATCACCGTCTATACGTATGCTGGCACCTTGAACCTGCTGGTACCGACGAAGTGGCATTTCTATTACATATAGATTAGATAGAAATTGAGTCGCAAATGGCATGTATGCAAGTCATGCAATTAATGTTAATCACACAATAGTTATCAATTATTTACCGAAGTAGAGGTGAATAGTGGTTCAACGAATATTTTTGAAGCCTCAACCTTTTCTTTTTTTTTAAAATACTTTTCTTTTATTTCGTTTACTTTTTTGCTTAAATTACAAAAGAAAGCGTCTAAAAGCCCTGGGACAACTCCCTTTAAGGACATCAAACGAAAAGAGAACATAAATAACTAATGCTTCAACGAAAAGAAAGACAAATGAATATTCTAATCCTGGATGCCGTTGCGTGCAATTCACGCACGTTTTGACAGGGTAGCTCTGCTCTCTCTCTACACACACACACACACACCCGCGCTCGCGGAATATGTTTAGAAAAGAGGAGCTATTGGTTTTGACAGGAGCGACCAATTATACTATACTCAACAAGATGGGAATTACCTGTACAGTTGGAGTACAAGGTGATGGTTATTTTATATATATATATATTTTTTTTCAAGCAATAGCGGTTCCCTTTTTATTTCGTGTTGTTGTATCGTCCTTCTCTAGTTTATAAATATATTAAAGGCCAAAACGTAGGCTGCTTTCCAGTTTACTTTGTGACCGGGTTTAAGATTAATTTCTTTGTTCCATTTTT
>OX421453.1:19482072-19492072 GCA_949126865.1 Montipora capitata
TTTCTGTCGGCGTTTGTGAATTTAACAACAGAACAAAAGAAGCCAAACCTAAGGAATTTGTCCCTGACCAGGATGCATATTACGTTAAGCGATTCTTGAAAAGAGGTAAGAATTTACACCGCATTTTCTTTTCTTCCTAATCTTCAGATTGCCTCGCTTAATCATTCCATTCAGTGTATTCCTAAATGGCACAAAATGCATGTTATTCCTGTAAAACAGCTGATATTATTGTACACGTTGTGAGATATTCTTCAAAACAACTTTTCAAATAAAAACGATTCGTCATAAACTACTCGTATGTTCTGATTGGTCGGACACTATTAGCCACTAGTGACCAATGCATGACCAATCACAGGTCATAGACGAAATGTTTCGCAATTAACAAAAATAGCAACATGAAAGAGTTTTTCGATTCAGATGGCTACACTCACCCAGTCAATTATCCCGCTGGTCGGTTCAAACTATTTTCAAGCACGTCATTCAAACGCGCAGGTCAAGGGTTCAAAACATTTGGTATCAGAGTGCTACTTCTCCAGACTCCAATTAGTACTGCCATCCTGCTTACAAAAGCTGAAAGATGGATTCCAACCATTATGGACTCAGAGCAGACCGACGATGAGACGAAAAATATTTAGAGAATATGAGCGCAAGGGACATGATCTTTCCACTTGGCTTTTCATCCGTTCAACTTACAACATTTCTTGCACGATGAGAATCGCCGAAATCCCATGTCGAGACACTGTATCCCATAATGGCCTAAGGCCTTCCATTCTTGGTCGAACATCAGATTCTACATTTTTTACCAGTTCCAGAAAAAAAAGAAATAAACGAACAAGAAAAAAAAAAACAACAACAAACAGACAATAAATAAATAATTAAATAAATACATTTATTTAATTTAAGGGCGAGATAAGAACAATCTATTTCCTAAACTGAGTGACTTTCTGCTAATCCTTTGCTGGGTTTTTCTTTAAGTTGCCCTTGGTTCCATTCCCGAGTTGCCAGCTGAGACATGCAAAGAGATCAAAATGAGTGAAGGAGAAGCTGTCAGCGTAAATTACTGGCTGTCCACGATCAAACCTGGAATGTCTATAAGCGCTTACTGTGATATGGAGACTGAGGGTAAGTATTGCAATCAGTGTCCGTTGTTTCCTCACGCGATTACGCGATTCGTTGCATGCCTTCTATCCCGCATAAATCTGTTTGCCTGTGGGTTCTCTCGCTTCTAATACGCACTGGGCCGTCCTCAAACAACATTTTTTGTTCTGTTTAAATTGCTTTTTTTCACATTTTTTGTTTGATTGTGTCAAGTTATCCGGCTTGAAATCTAAAGCAATTGGTGATTATATTTTTCACTAAACAAAAGAGAGTGCCGGGATAAAATAATATATAGATTTAGCCAAGCCTAAAAGCGCAGCTCCTGGTTATTTATTTTAAGGGCCCGATTACATGGTGAGTTTCAGCCCGGGTTGAAATTTCGCTCCGCCCTCCGGGCTGAAATTTTGTTCCGATTACAAGTTGAATTTCAGCCCGGGCGCAAAACGCAAATTTGCGTGAGAAAATTCACTGAGATGTAAAAACACAATTGATGCCCATGCTCACGTTCCTTTTTCAGCCCGGGCTGAAATTTCATTTCGATTACACGGACTTTTTGCGTATTTTTCAGCCCGTTTGGCCGGGCTGAAAAGCCTAGCCCGGTTTCTGAAACCGGGCTAGGATTTTCAGCCAGGGCTGAAACTTTTTCCATGCATGTAATCGTCACTTTCATTTCAAGAGGATTTCTTTCAGAACCAGCGTGCTCCGCGCACTCGCACCTTCGGCTCGCGCGGAGCTCCGCTAATATTTAACTTAGTCCTACTATCAAACAGTTTTTCAATCTAACATGGACTCTGTGACTTTGGGTGAAAACCGTCGGTTATTTTATCTTGCTTATTTTTTTAGACGTGGACGAATGTAGTGCTTCCTCCCCTGTTTGTCCCGCCAATTCATACTGCTACAATATCATTGGTTCTTATAACTGCACATGCGTGCAAGGATACTCGGGTGATCATTGTCAAGGTCAGTCCTGATTGGTCGATAATCATTCAAAAAATAGTACCGTATGCTGAATTTCTAACGTTACTTAAAATATCCCGATGCTAGTGTCTCGTGATTTTGCATTCAGTTCTGATATCCCGTTTTAGTGTCATTATTCCCTAATTTACCAGAAATGTCGAAATTTGCAACGATAAGAAAGAAAGGAGATATTGAGCATTGCAGAGTGAAGCTTACATTGGATAAAGATGAATTTACCTGACTGCAACATGGTATTGCATGGTATTGCATGCGCGTTGGGGTGGATACTGCAATTTAGTGACCCTATCTAAGGAATATCTAAGGATCACAATACCAAAAAAAAAACACAAAGGATATCCTATTTAAGGACTGCGCTCCTCAAAAACCTTACCTTAACGGGTGGCACATACCTGTATAGCGTATATAAGGAAGTACCCTTCCGGGAATGTGACACTCACCGGGAATCATAAAACAAACCTCTTAGATATTGCTATCTATACCGGACATGGAATGGGAGACGACCGGACGAAACGTCTAGCCTCCGGCCTCAAACAAAAACCCTGATTTACATCGCATTGCATTGCATTGCATTGCATTGCATAGCATTGCTGGACTTTGCATCAGCTGGGCCGAAATAACTGTTCAAATAGTGCTGGATTTTTATAATCGCGGTCTTACGATAATCCGCCATGTCCGTTTCTTAGATATCAACGAGTGTGATGTTTCGCCTTCACCATGCGACGGAAATGCCTCCTGCATCAACAATCAGGGATCCTATGAATGTTCCTGTCAAGCAGGATTTACTGGAGACGGGAAAACTTGCAATGGTGTGTATAATTACTCAATTACGGAAGTCAACCGTATGTCACCCACAAAACGGCTCCAAAATCACGCTGCGTTAGATTAAACATGCGGAAGGGTTTGGATTCTAATTTTATCATGATTTCCCTCTGTCTCGTATTTAAATCAAGGAATGTGTTGCTTTGCCCTATGCCACCGAAACGCTAAATGCATAAACATCCGGAACTCACCAGAAATAGAAATGTGTAAAGTTGAAGTCAAAATTAACGTTCTTTTTCACGGTGCATGTTATAGAGTTCCTTCTAACCAGAGTAATGCGACATTCCCTTTGCTTTCTTGCAGATATCAACGAGTGTGTTGCCTCGCCTTCCCCATGCGACGGAAATGCTATTTGCATCAACAATGTGGGATCTTATGTATGTTCCTGTAATGCAGGATTCACTGGAAACGGGATAACCTGCAATGGTATGTGAGTTGACATTATGCCACACCACATCACGTTACGGTACTTTGCTTGTGATCTACCCTGGCAATTGTGAGGTCCCGTTTCTTTCTCTTTTCATATCCTGTTTCTTTTTAAAAGATATTTTGTACCAACTACGAGGGATCCTATGTATGCACCAGTCAAGTAGGATTTACCGGAGACGGGACAACCTGCACTGCTAATCACTCAAATGTCAACTCAAAACGGCCCCTCAAATCACGCTACGTTAAGTTACAGCTGGAGCTATAATCCACCGAGAAGTGTTTGCATTCTACCAGTGTTTACGATTTCCCTTTTCTGTCTTCTAAATATTTCGGGATTTGCTGCTTTTCCCTCTTTATGCCACCGAAATGCTGAATGCAAACGCAAGGAGAGATCTCGTGTGCTGTAATGTGAGCCTGGTAGGAGGTGGGGGACCCCCGAAATTTAGGATAGGTCTTTTTCCGCCAAAGTTCTCAAATCTTGTCCCTATTTTAAGGGTAGAAAATCGAGATTTGTTACCCTTTTTAAGGCCCAAAACCAAAAGATAATTCAAGACATAATTGTGTAACTGATAGGTAGTTTGCGCGTTGGGGTGGATACTGCAATTTAGTAACCCTATCTAAGGAATATCTAAGGATCACAATACCAAAAAAAAAAAAAAACACAAATTTTAAGGATATCCTATTTAAGGACTGCGCTCCTCAAAAACCTTACCTTAACGGGTGGCACATACCTGTATAGCGTATATAAGGAAGTACCCTTCCGGGAATGTGACACTCACCGGGAATCATAAAACAAACCTCTTAGATATTGCTATCTATACCGGACATGGAATGGGAAACGACCGGACGAAACGTCTAGCCTCCGGCCTCAAACAAAAACCCTGATTTACATCGCATTGCATTGCATTGCATTGCATTGCATAGCATTGCTGGACTTTGCATCAGCTGGGCCGAGATAACTGTTCAAATAGTGCTGGATTTTTATAATCGCGGTCTTACGATAATCCGCCATGTCTGTTTCTTAGATATCAACGAGTGTGATGTTTCGCCTTCACCATGCGACGGAAATGCCTCCTGCATCAACAATCAGGGATCCTATGAATGTTCCTGTCAAGCAGGATTTACTGGAGACGGGAAAACTTGCAATGGTGTGTATAATTACTCAATTACGGAAGTCAACCGTATGTCACCCACAAAACGGCTCCAAAATCACGCTGCGTTAGATTAAACATGCGGAAGGGTTTGGATTCTAATTTTATCATGATTTCCCTCTGTCTCGTATTTAAATCAAGGAATGTGTTGCTTTGCCCTATGCCACCGAAACGCTAAATGCATAAACATCCGGAACTCACCAGAAATAGAAATGTGTAAAGTTGAAGTCAAAATTAACGTTCTTTTTCACGGTGCATGTTATAGAGTTCCTTCTAACCAGAGTAATGCGACATTCCCTTTGCTTTCTTGCAAATATCAACGAGTGTGTTGCCTCGCCTTCCCCATGCGACGGAAATGCTGTTTGCATCAACAATGTGGGATCTTATGTATGTTCCTGTAATGCAGGATTCACTGGAAACGGGATAACCTGCAATGGTATGTGAGTTGACATCATGTCACGCCACGTCACGTTACGGTACTTTGCTTGTGATCTACCCTGGAAATTATGAGGTCCTGTTCCTTTCTCTTTTCATATCCTGTTTCTTTTTAAAAGATATTATGTACCAACAACGAGCGATCCTATGTATGCACCAGTCAAGTAGGATTTACTGGAGACGGGACAACCTGCAATGCTAATCACTTTAGTCAACTCAAAACGGCCCCTCACATCACGCTAGGTTAAGTTACACTTGGAGCTATAATCCACCGAGAAGTGTTTGCATTCTACCAGTGTTTACGATTCCCCTTTTCTGTCTTCTAAATATTTCGGGATTTGCTGATTTTCCCTCTTTATGCCACCGAAATGCTGAATGCATACGCAAGGAGAGATCTCGTGTGCTCTCAGTAATGTGAGCCTGGTTGGAGGTGGGCAACTCCCGAAATTTAGGATATGTGTGTGCCGCCAAAGTTCTCAAACCTTGTCCCTATTTTAAGGGTAGAAAATCGAGATTTGTTACCCTTTTTAAGGCCCAAAACCAAAAGATAATTCAAGACATAATTGTGTAACTGATAGGTAGTTTGCGCGTTGGGGTGGATACTGCAATTTAGTAACCCTATCTAAGGAATATCTAAGGATCACAATACCAAAAAAAAATAAAAACACAAAGGATATCCTATTTAAGGACTGCGCTCCTCAAAAACCTTCCCTTGACGGGCGGCACATACCTGTATAGCGTATATAAGGAAGTACCCTTCCGGGAATGTGACACTCACCGGGAATCAGAAGTGTGTGATGTCCAGGTCAAAATTGACTCCCCTTTTAACGATGCATGATACGGTGTCTCTTATAACTAGGTTAAGATTTTCCCTTTTAGATGTCAACGAATGTGGAGCTTCGCCTTCCCCGTGCGGCGGAAATGGTGTTTGCACTAACAATGAGGGATCTTATGTATGTTCCTGTAATGCAGGATATACTGGAGATGGGACATCCTGCAATGGTGTGTAAGCAGTTAATCACCAAATATGTATTACATTTGAGTCACGGGTTCCATTCCCAAACTTCGCGTCACATGTAGGTTGGGCTTGTTGTCCTTCGGGGACTTTGGTTTTCCACTCTCCTCAATTACCAACCTATTATTTGATATGTGTTTATTTTAATTTGATTTCTGTGATTGTACGGAGTCCTCATTTAGTGCCCCAGCGCTAAATCATTAGAGAGCTTTAGATTCTAGGACTAAAACGACTACGAGTACGAGAGTTTCTCATAGAACAACAGAGAGCGCGCGCAAACCAGCGTCATTTTGGCGGGAAAGACTTGATGCGGTCGTCATCTTAGTACGAGGTTTTGCAAAAATGTCGTCGTGTCACAACAAGTCACCAACATGGTAGACGTTTTGGAATTTTTCGATCAGAAAATGGCTCAGTTACCAGCAATAAGAATAACTGAACAATCTTTGCTGCTAGCAAAGGGCACTACCGACGCAGCACCACAGTTTCTTTAGAAACTACCCCCTAGAATCTAAAGGCCCTTATTAAGTACTCGTAAGCGATCAGCTCGGAAATTTCGGAGAAAAAGGTCCTGTTTCGCCTTCACCATGCGACGGAAATGCCTCTTGCATCAACAATCAGGGATCCTATGAATGTTCCTGTCAAGCAGGATTTACTGGAGACGGGAAAACTTGCAATGGTGTGTATAATTACTCAATTACGGAAGTCAACCGTATGTCACCCACAAAACGGCTCCAAAGTCACGCTGGGAAGGGTCTGGATTCTAATTTTATCATGATTTCCCTCTGTCTCGTATTTAAATCAAGGAATGTGTTGCTTTGCCCCATGCCACCGAAACGCTGAATGCATAAACATCCGGAACTCACCAGAAATAGAAATGTGTAAAGTTGAAGTCATGTTATGGAGTTCCTTCTAACCACAGTAATGCGACATTCCCTTTGCTTTCTTGCAGATATCAACGAGTGTGTTTCCTCGCCTTCCCCATGCGACGGAAATGCTGTTTGCAGTAACAATGTGGGATCTTATGTATGTTCCTGTAATGCAGGATATACTGGAGATGGGACATCCTGCAATGGTGTGTAAGCAGTTAATCACCAAATCTGTATTACATTTGAGGCACGGGTTCCATTCCCAAACTTCTCGTCACATGTAGGTTGGGCTTGTTGTCCTTCGGGGACTTTGGTCTTCCACTCTCCTCAATTACCAACCTATTATTTGATATGTCTTTATTTTGATTTCTGTGATTGTACGGAGTCCTCATTTAGTGCCCCAGCGCTAAATCATTAGAGCGCGTTAGATTCTAGGACTAAAACGACTACGAGTACGAGATTTTCTCATAGAACAACAGAGAGCGCGCCCAAACCAGCGTCATTTTGGCGGGAAAGACTTGATGCGGTCGTCATCTCAGTACGAGGTTTTGCAAAAATGTCGTCGTGTCAAGACAAGTCACCAACATGGTAGACATTTGGGCATTTTTCGATCAGGAAAAGGCTCAGTTACCAGCAATAAGAATAACTGAGCAATCTTTGCTGCTAGCAAAGGGTACTACCGACGCAGCACCACCGTTTCTTTAGAAACTACCCCCTAGAATCTAAAGGCCCTTATTAAGTACTCGGAAGCGATCAGCTCGGAAATTTCGAAGAAAAAGGTCCTGTCTAGAGCTGGCTGGTCGCTTACGAGAATGAGAACTCGTTACGGCGACCTCAGAATGAAGTAAGGATGGCCAACAAGAAAGTTAAAAAAGATGTGTCGCATCTTTTAATGAAAAGTTTATTAACTTTAAGGAAAGAAACGCACTTCCAAAATGTTGGAAGGTTATTTACCTTTTAAGCATTAAGCATTCCAAAATTGAAAAATAGAACATTTGAGTGGTCACAATCTGGTGTTGATGCCAGAAAGAAGAAGATCATGTGGATTGAGCAAGAGGAAGTCGAAGGCTTGATTCAGAAAATCTCTTAGCAACAATTAAAATAGTGTTTTACACTGGTCGTATTTAAAGTTGGTCGCTTACATGTGTGGTCGCAAGAAGGGTTTCGATAGCGTTTTTTTTTTGTGGAGAGAAAGGTGATATGGATATGTGGAGTGGCTCGAGATAGGGATGGGGAAAAATGGCATGGTGAGTAGAATTGAACAAGCAGCCGGACAACTTCTTGAACTTAGATTTTGCTGTATTCATTAAATTTTGTTTTTATATGCCTAGACATCGACGAATGCAGTGCTTCTCCGTCTCCTTGTGATCCGAATGCCAACTGCTACAACAAAGTAGGATCTTATAGCTGTTTCTGTTATTTGGGATTCACTGGAGACGGAATAACATGTCAAGGAACAGGTGGGAAAGAAATAATGAAAATGTAATGGACGGGACAAAATATCCCCTTTCAAGAGAGCCGAGAAATAAGGAGCAAAGAGAATGGGGTTACTCCCAGAGGCAGTGCATGTATCTCCAAGGATGAGAGGATGTGTCGAGGCTTGTGTGTAATTATAATAATATACACGCCGATTTTTGATATCCGTCACGAAGTGTCTTCTCATACTTCTTCTTAATTTTGAGAAGGCTTGAAAATAACTTGTATAAAAAAAATAAGGGAATAAACCTCATAGAGCTCCCCTCTTTGCTCGTCAATTGAAACAATGAACAGTTACGATAATCGTAATTTAAAAAAAGTTCTCAACTTTGTTGCAACCACGTTGTTGAGGAATTGACTATTTTCACCATCCCGTAATGCAATACGTTTTGGAGGGGGGCATTTACGTAAAAACAATACAAGTTATTTACTCTTGGAACTGTATCATGCTTAAGTGAACTGAATATCCATTGTTTTAATGCGAATACCCTCCCCCAAATAAACTGTATTATGGGATTGGTGAACAAAGCGAACAGGCTAACCGTGACACTTTGTGACGTTTATAACAAGTGAAAATTCATCTCTTAACTAAAGGCTTCTAAGCTATAAGGAGAAATGATGTAATTAACGCTCTGCAGAGACCAACCAATTCTGGACACAATCTTAAGGAGAATTAAGTCAACGAGGCACAAGGGGTGTTTCAAAGGCAATTTTTGGGAATCACTTTTTCCGCCCTTCCCCTTGCAATGTTTTTGATTTGAAACCGGAAAATATTCTGAAAAGCTGAAGTCAATTTCAACATTGCTTGTGTGTGTGGCCACTGGTAATAAAACGAAGGTATACCTTTTAATTGAAGCGATTTTTGCGCCCATTTTCGAAAACGTCTCAAGCATTTTTGCCCAGGATTGAACGAAACCCGCGAGAAAGAACACAGCTGTAGTAAATTAAAGTTACCTTACTTGACGGGAATAGTATCAATTTTTAGCACGTCAACGTGAAAAAAGGCGGTTTTGCAGAAAAGAAGTCACAGTGGCGTGAAGGGAAGGGTGAAAATTGATTTTTTTAAAGAATGCTTTATCGATAAACAATTAGTTCCACAGGTAAAATAACAATTGAATAAAAAATAAGTTCTTTTTGTACGTTATCTAAGTCTTTTTTTTCTCAATTTTTATTTAAATATATGCATTATTTAGAAAACGAACCTTACTTACAACACTAATACAACTGACATTTTTACATACTTACAATACTTACAATATGAATTTACTTTCAAAAACTACTATTACTTACAATAACAACAATACCTTAAACACTAATCTTACTTACGCTACTTAATAGACTGATAGAAATATTGCTTACAAAGCTAAAATACATCACTTACAATACTAACATTACAGCTACATTACAGCACAAAATAGTACGGGGAGCAAGATAATAGTACAATGAAACACAAACCAGCTTGTTACACAGGCTACAAATTTGCGTGGCATAATGTATTAATATTTATCAATGCTAATATATAATAGAAAGTGGAGTCACTTATACTAATACGGAAATAAAGGAATCCCACTTTTTGTAATGTTGTGCAAGTTTACCATATCTTTTGGCAATCAAAAATTCTATGTTAAAAGTTCTTTTTGTACGTTATCTTAATGATAACGGATATTCTGCATTTTAGTATCTCGGGGGTTTAAAGAGAGTTTACATCATTAAATATTATGTCAAACCAAATT
>OX421453.1:19497072-19522072 GCA_949126865.1 Montipora capitata
TTTCCTCGCTTTATTTAACTTTTTGAATCCTGGTGAAGATGGAGAAAATATTCGTCCAAGAAGCACCTTAAAAGATGTGCCAGAGGACTTTTATGATGCAGACTCTGAGGAAGAAGAAAACGTTACACCTGCAAAGAAAGGACGCCCACGAAAACTCAAATCAGTTGAAGAATTTTTTATTGTGTTATGCCGCCTGAGAAGAGGCTTTTCTGAGCGCCATTTAGCTCACTTGTATGGCGTTGCACAGTCCACAATAAGCAGGCTTTTTGTGCCATGGATTAATTTCATGTATTTGAAATTTGGCCAGGTGTGCATCTGGCCTTCTAAGTCAGTTGTTCAAGCAACTATGCCTGCAGATTTTAAAGAAAAATTCCCATCAACGAGAGTGATTATTGACTGTACGGAAGTCTGGTGTGAAATGCCAAGCAGTTTACTTTTGAACTCTGAACTTTTCAGCGCTTACAAAAACCATGTGACATTGAAAGGACTTGTCGGTATTGCACCAAGTGGGGGCATTACATTTGTCAGTCAACTTTACACCGGCAGCATTTCTGACCGTGAAATTGTTTTACGAAGTGGAATATTGTCCCAATCCTTTGATGATGGTGACTCTGTAATGGCAGACAAGGGGTTTCAGATCCAAGACATCCTGCCCCTTGGTGTAGATCTGAACATCCCACCCTTCTTGGGCAGTGATGCCCAAATGTCTGCTGAGGATGTTGTTAGGACACAGCAGATTGCAAGCCTGCGGATACACGTCGAAAGGGCCATCAACAAGATCAAGAACTTCCGAATTTGGAATGGAGTTGTTCCTCTGAGTTTATTTAGTGTTGTAAACCAAATGTGGACTGTTTGCGCTTTCCTATGCAACACTCAGGATCCACTCATATCTAATATCACATGATCTGTTTATGCTATATTGTTTTACTAAGTCAATGTTGTTGTTTACATTTATCTTAGTTGAAATATCTTTCAAAGCAGTGTTGTTTTTGTCTCTTTTTGTGTTTAAAACATGATATTTAGAAACATAGAAAATCATAAATCAAACTGGTTTGACATATTTAAAACCAAATTAGATATGAACAGTAGTTAATTGTTTTGATGTTTAAATACCCTACCTTGGGGCTCACCATTTAGTAAACATACATGTTAAGAACAGTGATTTTGCCTTATGCTCTGGGTTCTCTAGCTGCTGTAGCTAGGAAGTGTTTAAAATAATACAGTTTCAATGTGACCTTTAAACTGTTCCAAAAGTGAGGGTCAAATGGAATTCGCTCGATGCTCATTCCTTTACTGGTGTAGACGACGAAATCGCACCATTTTGCCCCGGTCACACCCATCAGCCCTTGCACTTGGACATAGTACTTATGGGTGCGTTTAAGTTTAGGCTTTCCATCGACTTCTTCCATAAAAAAGCTGTTATCAGAGCATGCATCCAGGGGGGTGACTAAGTACTTGGTTTCTGGGCATTTGACCTCAGAAAGACCAAACGGATCAGAGCATCCAGGATCAATAACCTTGCCATCAGGTGAAGCACCCAAGTATGGGGCATCCATGCTTATTACAAGTCCTGACTTAAAAACCTTCACTGGCTTGTTAATAGAGGACATATATTTCTGGTATTGTTCTAAGGCAATTGGCTCATATTTAAGTCCATGATTAGTATATCTTGACGAAAAAGGCTTTGGATTTATAAGATTTTTTACCAGAGATTCATGGTTCCTTTTTCTGTCCCTTATAAGACCAAAATTAGAGGCAGTAAATCGGAATTTTCTTTCCAGCTTCCATTCAGGACAGCCTGATTGGCTGCGTGTTTTAATTTCAATGTCATTCAGTTTATCTTCATCAACTTGCAGACTATTTAACAGTGATTTTTCTGCTTCTGAAAGATCGGCAGGCATCTCAAACTGTTCATTAGACTGACTTGATAGGGGAAATCTTGGATATGTCACAACGTGCTCACTGTGGTTGGCAGGGTTTCCTCTAGGGACAGATGTGATGTCACAAAAAACTTTAAAATTATCTTCGGTCACTGCAAGTTGATAGCTGGCATACGAACCTTGTGGATTTTTGCCAAATTTGGTTTCCACTAAGGGAATAGAATCAGACCTTGCAGTCATAATCTGTGCTAAGGCCATATTTGGGTTCAATTCTTTCAAGGTTGCCAATAGTTTCTCTTCATCTGCCTTTTGCCCCCGGATATTATTCCTTGCCTCATAAAGTGTACATCTGACACCAGGATCTCGAGCTGATGATCTGGTCTGCTCCAGGTAGGTTTTTGCTACAAGCACTTCCATTGCTGGTTGCGGATTAATAGAGTTTCCTCTTCCCTTTCTATGCCACTGCTGTAAAGAGGAAGTACATGCCTGCTTTGGCTGCATGTCTCCTTCGTTTTCAAGTTCATGGACAGTTTTACATTCATATAATGAGAATTTGCAAATCTTCATTAAGAGTGCTAATATATGGTTACAAAAACCAACCTTCCCAGCAACGCAGGAGCATGAAGCATGTTTCACTTCCCCACTCAAAATGCACAATGCGACTTTTAAGTTGTGTGGGGCATCATTCTTCCGAAAGCTGTGATAGCAGTGTGACCGGAAATAAAAATAGTTCTCGTCGCTCGCTGCAGAGATGCTCTTTAAGTATTCGTCGTTCAGAAAAGTTGTCGCTTTCCGAATACTCGTTGGAACGGAGTGGGCTTTACTTGTCGGATCAATTCTCTTTCCAGACTTTGAAATATGGAGGTTCATTTCGGCACGGGTGAAAAAGGGCATCCGCCGTATGTCTGAAGACCAGCCATCTGAAGGGAAACTCAAAGGAATCAGAGTTGCGCAAATGCCGGAGTTGTCATCTTTGGTTTTATCCAAGCGTTCCTTGCGCTTTGAATATACGGAGTCAGGATCCGGATCTACTATATTTTGATCACGACCTTCTTTAATATATTCCTCAACCCTAAACAGAAGGGAAGATAACATAGTTTAAAAACTTTGGTTACCGCAATCATGTCCAAGCGAGGCGCGAAATCGCCCCGAATTAGCTGTCGAAGCACAAGCATCCTACCTTTTCACTAATTGTGCTTTTGTTTTCAATCCTTTCAATGTATCGCCTCTACATTTCAGCCAGAAACGAAGTTCTTCATTTTTTAGCGTGGCAGGCGATCTGCCTTGAAGAGAAGCTCCAGGAATGTCTTCTTCTGTGAGCGCACGTGAAGCAGCCATTCGTGACGATCAAAACACAGGGAAAAGCCGGCCTCACTAGCCTCGCCTTCACGCAACTAGACCCGGGCCGCCCGAGTGATCCGCCATATTTGCATTCGGTGTATTGAAATCAACAAACTGAATTTATTTTGTCCAAGCGTTCAGCACAGAAAAGTAATCTTAGGTCTTTAATACCACAAGCTGAAAAGACTTGCAAGTAATAGTTTCATTTTAGAGTAATTTTCAGTAGTTGTCTACTTGTAGAATTCCAAATAAATAGTTAATGATTACGTCTAACAAGTTGTCACGTTCATAGATGCAGTACAGTGGAATTAGATCGTTATATCGAGGTATCGTTATAACGAGACTCCCGATATAACGATATTGCCTTAAAATAACCGAAAATATCTTTATATCGGGGTAAAATTAACATGTGCTTTTTTACTACTGTACATATTGTTTAATTAAACTTGCAATGAGTATCAAATGACTCACAATTTGCAAAGCATTAGACGTTATCAAGGTTACACAAGAAAGTCTGTGGTATGAATCGTAAAAAGGAAACAAAACAAAACAAAACTTAAACATTTGAAGTTGTATCTGTGTACTGATGCTGTAATATCGTTATATCGGGGAAGATTTTACGCTCGGTACGCTAAGAACTCAGCGTTATATCGGGAATATCGTTATATTGAAGATCGTTATATCGGGGTTCTGTCCCATACATTTTACTGTAACTTTTGCCGGGACATAGCATGTTTATCTTTTTACCGGGGATATCGTTATATCGAGGATCGTTGTATCGGGGTTCCACTGTAATAACATTTCCCTATCGCACGAACCATCCAGCCTCCCCCCTCAGTTGCTACCTGTACCAAACCTGTACCGTCCTACAAACATCGAACGCACTCGCCTAAGCTTCGATTACCCCTAGTTATATTTGATATACATGATATAGTTTACATGTATTCAATTTTTCATATGTGATGTGTATCTATCAAGGCATAATGTATTTGAAATAGGAAAAACTCTGAAACTGAACTAATTATTACCTATTAGTAAAGTAAAACCACTTGATGCACACTGTTCCACTTGAAAGTTGGTTGGTTACAGAAGCTCTTTAAATACAGGTTAAAAAAGAGGGGGCGGCCCCCTCGGTACCCCACTAGATCACCCCATGAGACTATCTCCTTTCCTGTAGTCATTTGTAGAAGTAAAGTCATCACAAAAAACGCCGGTAAAGTATATATAGAGTTCATCAATTCTCTATCGAATGTAGGGACAATTAACCCATGATTCGAGATCCAGAGCCCCCCTTCCAGACCTTGTTTAATTTTCAGACGGATCCATGTATATTTTCAGCCAGTGTGCTATCCTCATCACTTCTCCAACATTCCACGCTGAATAACTGTCGGATCATTTCTAGATTGTTAATAGAATATGTGGTTAACCAGGAAAATTGAAAAGCAAGCCTGGAAGCTGGCCTCCTGTCTCATTGGTCCCATTTCTAGAGTCAGCTGAATTGTAAATCCAACTCCTGCAGTCTGAAAAAATCTTAGGCCTTGTTCACCATACCGTGATCCTGGCCCATTGATTTTTGAAATAATTTTGTATGTCTCCTTTGGCTGTAAAATCACGGGAGAGTTGAACAAAACATCAAATCCATAAGAGGCATGATCCGTGTCTTTTTCACAGGAATATGTTCCAGATGTTTTCACCAGACATGAGCCACTTGTCGCATCAGTAATTTTCGAGGAAACTGTGTACTCACCACCCTCACAGCCGAAATGCTGTAGTCCGGGGAACGATTTATATAACACCAAGAGCACTCTGTTTCAGGACTGATTTGAACTCCTTTTTGAACGACAAGCCATGAAGACTGTGCAAATGGCAAAGGGGATGTCAGTACTTGACTGTAGTTCTTCATCATGTCACAAATGTCTTGAATGTTCAAAATGTTGGGGTCAATTACAAAAGAAGCGAACTGTACGGGTCCGCAAATGATCCCAGAACCGCAAATGATCCCCAAACTGTACCGCAAATGATACCAGGACCGCAAATGATCCCCATATTGGACCGCAAATGATCCCGGAACGCAAATGATCCCCATTTTGGACCGAAAATGATCCCGAAGAAAAAGTAGGGAATGGCATGGAGGGTGGAATGGTCTGGATTGAGAATTAATGTGAAGAGCGCTTATTTTTATTAAAATCACTTTAAATCATGCATGGTTAGCAACAGGTTTCTGCCTCATTATAGTTTAAGTTAGCCACATTTAATTATCGGATACAATCATCAAAAACTAACTTGGACGCAATTCTAAACCGATTGTGACCAGGGGCCTGTTTCTCGAGAAGTCCCGATGACTTTTAGCATGTTTTTTCGAGATAACTAAAAGCGGATTATGAAACACTTAAACCCTCTCCCTTCTTGAGATAAAGAGGGAATTGTGACATGTGGAAAGTTTAGGGACTTTCGAGAAACGGCCCACTGATCTCTTTGACGAGGCGAAAAGGACGCCACATGGGCCTGGCTAGCAACAATCGTAACATTAATAACTAGAACGCAATGTTTTAGCCTATAAGCTTTGGTTCAACATGCAATACTGCAGTTTTGTTTTTTCCCATGCCCTTGACCAAAAGTCGTCCATTAAACAACTATTACAGAAAACGCTATCATTTGCGTAGACCTGCAATGCTCCACCGCTCTTAAATACACCTTGTGTGTAGCACTCGAATTTTCTTCCACATCTGGGACAAATCTCTTCTGTTATTTTTTCTTCACCGTATTTTTGCTTTAATTCCTGAGAAATGGCTAGCTGGGGATTCTGAGCAGCTATTGGTTCCAGGCTATGGTAATGCAGCTCTGCTTCATGGCCAAGTAAGGCGATATCTCCAGTGGCTTCGTTTTCATAACCAGCTCCGGGGTAGATAATATTCAATCCCGTTTCTCCTAAGCTTGATACTACCGCCACCGGGATTTCAAACAGGTTAATTAGGCCCCAAAAAGCAATCCAGTCACCCCATTCACCATCCATAGCCATCCTTGTCAGATAGGTATCCCATGCTCCGTGTTTGATAAATTCTCTGAAATGAGTTCCGTCCGGGGTTGTTGGATTACTACGGAGGTAATTTACCAAGTCACATCGCACTTTTGTGGCACTCTGCGAGACCCTTCCGAGGCGTATTAGTTGGTCATTCATTGCAAGGAATAGACAGTTCCCATCTTTGAGGGTTGGAGGATATCGATATGTTAATCCTGCTTTTTCCAATTCCATGTCCAACCGACTCTTTGGTGATTCACCTTTGTCTGAAGCTTGCTTACCGTTTGCCATCCACTGGAAAACTTCGGGTAAATCGTTTTCACTGCGCAAGGATGATGCAAGATTTAGTAAATCGCTCGCCATCTCATTTCGAGGATCTTCGTTGAGAGTAAGGCTGTAATGGCTGCCTCTCGAAAACAGCAACCTTTTTGCAAAAAGACAGGTAAAATACACCACAATCGGTATCATTCCTTTGCTTTGGACATTGAGGTGCACACTCGCCCCAATTGTCCTCCTGGAAGACAGCTTTATCGATCCTCATCAGAAATACACTGGAGCTCATTTCTTATAAATTTCTCTTTGATGGTATCAAAAATTGTTCGGTAAGTTTTTGTAGTGCAGCTAGAGGAATCATAAATGTAAAGGCATAAATTAACAACACTTATAACGATCAGCAGCCAATGGGGCTCGGCAGTAAGGGGTACAGGTGCCATCAGTTTTTTATACTCCCATAGAGTGTTCTTGACTATGTGTTTGGAGTACGTGGAGGTTTCAATCGGTCGATGCAACGAAGGATAAAACTAGGACGTTGCAACTCCTCAGTTTCCTTCTTTAATGTACTCAGTATTCGTCAAAAATTCCAAATACAAATTAATGGTATCACCATTAAGCTTTTCACGGGAAAGTATTTGATTTATGCTGGCCTCAGTCTAACAAACTGGCATTGTTTGTCCTTCGCTCGGGTGGTTGATCTATGGACACTTTGTGATCTCTGAATCTGGCAGTTCGTTTACCATTGTTACACTTTGCTTTTTGTTGTCTCTCATTTTCTTCCTCTTTCGTGACTGAAGTAACATCATCTACTTTAAACCAGTTCGTTTTGCTTTTCCGTGTCTCTGGGTCATTGTAACTGATGACATACTTGTGCACGGTGTGATCTGCCTCAATGATAACTCCTTCACAAGTGCTCTTTAGGGAGTTCTTTTTTCCCTTGACTATTTTTTTGGAAATGGGAATTCGAATCAAAACAGTTTCTCCTTTGTAATAGAGTGAAGGTGGATTTCGCCTTAACTCCCGCTTTACCATATACTGTGCAGCCTCATTAGAAGCATCCAGAGCTTCCTGCCTGATAGCATCTCGTTCGATTTCTAGCTCCAATAGTTCTTCTCTCTTGCTCTCACCCGTTTCAAAACTGCTGTTATTTTCTTCCAGAACTTCGTATTCTTTCTTTCCCCTAAGAAACAGTTTATTCCGAATCCTGATCGGCTTTCTACCAAAGTACACTTCAAATGGACTGTTTGTATAGTTGTATAGTAATGTTCAAGGTACTCCACCCAGTTTAGATCGCCGCCGTTATTTATCAAATCAAACCTTAATTTCTCCTTCCACGTTCTGTGTGAGCGCTCGCCTTTTCCTTGCGTTTGAGGACTGTAGGCCGAGCTTTTAATTATGCGAACGTTTAGCGCTTGACAAACTGTTCTCACTGGTCTCTTTTGTTGGAAGAGGACGCAAGAAAAGAAATCTACTAAAAATATCAATAACAGACATAATGTACTTACATGTGTCACCATTTATATTGCCTGGCAAGCTAACCATACTAACAAGATCCACTTGATGCCTTTCTTGTATTTTGGATGCTTTGATTGGTCGGAGAGGCGCCTTATTATAAAAAAGGGGTCTCCACTTTTTGTTGCTGTTTCATCGAATTTAGATTGCGTTGGATAATTCGACGCGACAACCCACAATAGGTATGAGACATTTGTCTGTTTAATTTTTTTTGCGCCTTCACCTTTCGTTTCGTGGTACGCGGAATTCACAAGCTGAGAGACCTCTGACTTTTTCACCACAATGCAATTATTTTTCTTTTCGACGATTCGTTTCTTCTTCTGCCCAACTATTGGATCATGGACTTTTTTTAGGTCATAGATATCACTTCTTAACTTTCTATAAACTTGTTGCCTTAAGCCTTGGTCACCTTTCTTAGGCCAGTCGAGAAGTGCTTTCTCACCAGATAATATACTGAAAAGAGCATCGTACACGTCATCATCCAAAGGCAGATTTTTTCGCGTTGGCTAGGGATAGAAAGTTGAATCTGTTAGATTTCTTAAAAACTGACCCTTTTCATTTACGGGCATATAACAAGTATCGGTCTAACGCTAGGATCGCTGAACATGTTGCGCATGGTGTCAATGTGTGCGCTCAAAGCTCCAAACCTACTTGGTTTTTTCTTTTCTCTTCTTGCTTTTTCTTATCATCAACATCGTCAACTCCAAGAACCTTCTCAAATTTTACCAATAAAGACATAAAAACGATGAGAAAAAGCAGTTTAGCCATTTAGACGAGTGTTTGGAAGGCGAAGCTCACAAATGACATCAAATGACACTCGCCAGAGGTACACGTGGCAATTCTAAATTCCCACGAGAATTTCGGACTCTGTATGTCGGTTACTGAAACGAATCTGCCAGATATTTATAACTTTTTCAGTAAAAACTGAAATGGCAATTTTAAAGGATAAATTGTCTTGGGTTTCCAAGGAAATGAGGTTGTCGTGTGTTTGCCAGAGTTGTTCGAATATCACGACTGTTTGTTTTCGTTTCGTGGTTTTGCAGTAACTGGTCAAGCGTGTCAATACCAAATGTCGCAGAATCGAGGCCGCTGGCAGACCCGATTTTTGTAGGAAGATCGAAAGAGACTCTGCTCGCAGGGTTGGAGAAACGGGCCCCTGGTCACAATCAGTTTAGAATTCCGTCCAAGTTAGTTTTTGATGATTGTATCCGATAATTAAATGCGACAAATTTATAACAGCCTGGTAAGAAACAAAATTCAGTCTTTCTTGAAAACTATAATGAGGCAGAAACCTGTTGTGAGCCATGCATGATTTAAAGTGCTTTTAATAAAAATAAGCGCTCTTCACATTAATTCTCTATCCACACCAATACAACCTCCATGCCATTCCTTACTTTTTTTTCGGGATCATTTGCGGTCCAAAATGGGGATCATTTGCATTCCGGGATCATTTGCGGTCCTGGGATCATTTGCGGTACAGTTTGGGGATCATTTGCGGTTCTGGGATCATTTGCGGACCCGTACAGAACTCCTTTTGTAACATCAAGGGAAATCTTATTTCTTTTAGGATCTCCTCTCCAATTATTCTTCTCTTTGCCTGACCATCCGGGGCTGGCCCTTGCTCCTCACATCTGTGCCTGGCCCAGAGATCAACAGCCTTAAACAAATCTACTTCCTTGATGTTCAACCTGTTCCTTTTACAACAGATTCCACTAAGGATCTCTCAACCGTAACAAAATCATCTGACCTCAAAGCTTGGTCTGCCTCGAGCTCGATCACTTCCCAGCATCGATTTTCCAAATCTTTATCTTCAAACTTCTCGGCGTTTTGGGAGAATGGACAAAACGTTGGATGGCCCCAGGTTATCTCGAAGAAATTCGCCACACTTATCAGCAAGTAAGGGTACTAACTATTTCTTCGCTAAGTACAACACACGCATTACATTCCTTCTCGTTAGCTGTACTTCATCGCTGTACAAGAAACAACAACAAAAAAAATAACTCCAGTAGAATCTCGTATTCACAGTCAGGCAGTTCAATAGAGTCTCTAGCGTCCGCCATTTGACCATAGAACATGGTATAGAACACAGGGCTGCTTACTGCAAGCACAAATTTGTGAGCTGGAATCACCTTGCTTTCGATTTCACTTCCGTCATTCGACACGGGAACAATGAACTTCACATCGCTCAGTAACTCCTTGTTGAAAACAAATTTCGTTCTTTGGCTGATAGATGAGCATTTTGTCCGCAGTTTTCTTCAACGCTAGCCATTGTACTTTGCAGTTACTTCCTGTTTTGCAACAATTAGGAAAATACGCTGGAAATGGGAAGGCCCTGCATGGAAAGCTAGTCCACTGAGCAGCCTGGCCATCTCATTCAAGCACCAGGTGGCTCAGCATCATTGGAGGCTGGAAAGTGATGTGTTCGCAAGCTACGTTAAGACAATCTTGCTTTTACTTTCCTAAGAAATTAGTTTTCTCGCTAAACAGCGCAGCAGTGTGTTGAAGCTTAAAGTTCCATTACATGGCACCACTCGTATGTGCAACCTGACCAACAGCGTAAAAGCAACATCGTTATAATCAAACAATGTCTGTACAAGTGAAAGTTTATAATTTAGGAAACATTTGGCCGGCGTCAATCAAGTAGATAGACCCACAGCCGGTTCTTGAAGGTTTTTAGACTTGAGGCACAACAGAATCTGGTAGTTTATTCCCAATCGCGAATAGTCCTCGGGAAGAAAGAAAGACATGGTATGAAGTACGAGAAAAGAGGGCTTTAAGATGTCTGGAAGATCTAGTCGTTGTGAGCAAAGTCTCTTGTGTGCCCATGGTCCACCATACCCTTTTGAATCTTGTAAAACATACACAGCCGCAGCACCATCCTTCTCTCCTGAAGTCACGCCCACCCAAGTTTCGGTAACATATTACTGACAATAGATGTATTATGATATATATTCAGGGCGAAGCAAGCAGTCCTACGCTGAACCATTTCCAGCTTGTTGATGTTCGTCTTTGTGTAAGGGTCCCACACAATGGCGGGAAGGAAGGGGGGGGGGGGGGGGGGAAGGGGGTAAAGAGTGCACTACTCGGCTTCCATTGATACCAGTTTCGTAACTGAAGGAACTACCGACGTTAAATAAAGTTACTTTACCTTTACCTTTACATATGATAAAAGACCACAGTTTATCAAGAGAAAAAAAGACGCCCGCAAGAGATGGTTTGCAACCAATCTCTAGAGACACAGATAACAAGGATAAAGTTAAGTCAAGTGAAGCGATGATGATCCTCGTAGTTATGAACGCAATTTTAGCAAATGCGTATATTAGATCGAGAAGCCTGAAAAATTCAGGACAATCTCCTGAAAATATGGAGGATATTATAAAAGATTCTGAGATTTTCGGTATACAAAAGTTAAGTAGCCACCAGGAGGATGCGATCAAGTATGTTGCGGCCTAGGAGAAACGCAATGTTTTCGTCCGATAATATTTGGAAAGTCCTTGCTTGTGGTGTTTTCGACCGTGCGGTGCTCTTCTGGGAAAAATGTTGTGATTGTGATTTACCCATTACCAATTGTTTTCGGATTGTTTACTATAATATTCTACAGTAAGATGTCCTTTGGTCTCCTTTCCTCTGACTCGGAAGAGACAATGCCTTCAAGTTAGCGCCTTGAGTTTCCGCTTTAGGAAGCGGTGTTGATGTAAATATTTATACATTACGCTCTCACTGAAACTTCCAAAGGCTTCTTTAACGACGTTTTGTGGTCTTGGTTCGTTTCTTTCAAAGAAACGAACAATCCGAAAATGGATTTTTCTGGCGTGACAGCCGACTTTCAGCCAGTTAGGATTAATGTAATTTGTATGAAATTCAAGGTATGCGAACAATTTAAGACTTTCCATAAATTTCGGATACATTAAAGGAAAAAACAGCACTGGAAACTCACCTTGATTGTTCGCCGTGATTCACGCAAATGATGGGAAGTGTTCTTTCACAAGATTACCACTAGCCAAATGTTCTTTTTTTCGGATCCGTCTCCCAAAGAAACGCACCGATCACGAATCCCAAAAATCCGGATTCAGATCCACTCGGAGTGGACGTTTCGGATCAATAATCCATTTTCGGAATTGAACAAGAAACACAAGATCCACTTTTGGATATTAGAATTAAGATTTGGATTTTCCCAAAGAAACGCACCCCAAGGTGCCTGTCTGACTTCTTCAGAGGCTCGAGCCAGTTTGAATAAACGGCACCATTTGGAAGGATCGAATCTTCCCAATTGCTTCATGTAACTGCAAAGTTGTGGTACAATGTGAAACACCAATAATTGCTTAGCAAGACACAGTCATTGATTTGAAGTGATAGGCCACTACCACAACAATGGAGCCATCTAAACGTGCCCTATTATTTGTCTTTAAACACATATATCTCAATAACGGACTCGGTAACCCCAATTTTTATTTCTGTAAGTGATTAATGGGTTCAGATGAAACTCTCTTCAAAGTTATAAAAGAATTCTCTGGGCGGCTCCATAGCCACCTCCACAATAGGCCTTATTCACGATAGCCGCCATGTTGGTTTTCAAATTGTCATGCAAATTTAACCATGTGTTATGCTGGGGGCAAACATTGGAAAAAAGGCAAATTGCGGGAAATCGGCTCGTCGAAATATTAACATAACATTGCTAAAAGTACATTTTAGAATTTCGAATTAAGTACCTTTTATATCTTTGATTGCCTTTGACATTTTGACTTTCTACTTCGTTATCTCCTCATTTTTCACAAAAAAAAAAAAAAAAACATCGAAGTAACTTGTGTAATCATTTTATTTTACTACTTAGGTGAGAAACATTCAATGAACGTGAAACAAATCATCTGTGTGGCTAGAATGTTCGTTATAACCTCTCGAACTTATGTTGTTTGCCCCTCAGAAAGGTGTAGCTAATTTGCATGATAATAGCAAATCCAACATGGCGGCCATTATGAATAAGGTCTATTGGAAAATTTTAAGGTGGCTCTGACTCTGCTCTTGAGAATTTTCTTAAACTCTGCATAGAGGTTTATCTAAGTACGCAAATTACTTTCCAGAAATAGTTATGTGGAGTAACCGAGTTCGTTTTTAGATGGTTCTTTTGTTGCCATGGGGCAACTCTTTAATACTTTGACTCCCGGGAATGATTACCATGTAAATTCTCCTCACAATTTCAATCACATGCCAGTCAGACAGGTATCGAGAAAGAAGGATATTATCAGCTTAAGAAGTGTGATCTTGATATAAAACCAAATTCTTATGACTACCCGACGAAGAAATCTATGGTATTAGTTAGCAGAATGAAGGGTTCGATCTTGGAAATGAAATCGTTACATTCAAATCTATGACCTCCACAACACCTGTCGAATGAATTAACGTAGTTGAATTATCAGACTTTAATCTATTGACTTTGTCGAGTCTGCTGACCAGTGGGACACTAATGTACGAAGCTAGATCACGCTACTAAGAGTTCGTGCAGCTTTACATAACGCAAGCGGCAGAGTACCCGACTGGTGCTATACAAAGGTCGTAGGTCCAATTCCTGCTCGGGACTCCGATTTTTCAGCTGCGCTATCGCCTGTTGACAGCCAACTAGCTAATTAAAGGAAACTATGTGATAATAACAAATATGCAACGTTAAAAGTTAAATTAAAAGGAGAGACGCCTTACTGCCATCACTAAAAAAACGCAACAACAAACCGGAAATTAGCACTCATTTTACTCCAAGAAGATGAAGTTTATTTTCCTGGCCCTCGTTCTTCAAAGGCCAGATAACTTTACCCAGTGGATAAGTCACTATCCAGAGTATAAAATATACTCCATGTTAATTGTTAATATTAGTTTTCCATATACTCCTTTACTTAGATGTACCTAGAGTGGGCATAATTCACAGTTATGCAAACAAAAAAACAGAAAAAAAATACTGGAATCCTTGCACTAACTGAAACTGCCAGATAGTAACTTATCCACCGGACAGAGCTATCCGGCGTTTCAACAACTGAGGTCTGAATAAGATAATTATCCTCAAAAGGCCAGATCGAGTGATTTCTTTCCAGTTGCCTCCAGGGGTACGGTAAGTGAAATGAGCAACTTTGTTGCAATGTTATGGTATTGTTGTCGAGCAAACCACGCCGGCGTCTTCTTGGTGTACACAGTTTTCAATTTTCCATCCAGGAAAGCTGCAACGATCGATCGATGAATCTTCTGCGCTGCAGTATACGTTATCCATCCAAATAGGTCCACTTCCCGTGCCGAATGCAGCACTTCCAATGACACTGTTGGCTGGTGGGAAACCAAGTTGTCTACACACAACGTGACCAGTGTTTATTTGCAAACTGTCATCGCACATTGTTCCCCATTGATTTTCACGAAAGATTTCAATTCTCCCTTGCAATGGTGTAGTGCCACCCTCAAGACGTATGGAGTCAGCAACTGAAGAAGCAATTGAAATTCCAGACATATTGTAACACAGTAGAGATACTGGTAGATAAGAGTGTGAAAAGTACTTCGCATATATTGCACAACGTTTATTGCTAGAATTAAGTGAAGTACGATTGTCCGTTTCGGGTGAGTGTACACCTGAGAAGGACTGTTTGGGATAACATTGACTGACGTTTCGACAACCTGAGCGGAAGTCATCTTCAAAGTGAAGTGATTCGTGTAACGTCAATAGATGGTATAAATACTCTGGTCGTTGATGTGACCGTCAGTCGACCAATAGGATCACGACTTCGTTGACCAATCACATCAACGATCAGAGTATATATATCATCTACTGACGCTACGCAAATCAACTTGACTATAAAGACGGCTTCCGCTTATGTTGTCGAAACGTCAGTAAATGTCGTCCTAAACATTCCCTGTCAGGACTACACTCACCCGGACGATCGTACTTCACTTAATAGGCCATTTTCGAAATGTCAAATATTCAGCTTGATAGCGAGGCAGTGAGGACAAAAACAATAGAAAGACGTGGGAATGAATGCAAAAAATATTTACATTTCATCCACTTTCCATTGTCTTTGTCCTCACTGCCTCACTATCAAGCTGAATTTTAACATATCGAAAAAGGCCTATTAGGACACGACTCCTGGGTTCAAACCATCTACGATTTTAACCTTTGTTACTGTCGTTATTGCCCGAACAGGAAGACCGCGAATTCAAAGTCAAACGCAAAGTGATTTTTGTTCTAAAAGTCAACGAGTTTGAGAGTCATAATCTACGTGTCTCAATCCTTTCTCTTTTACATGTGACCTCATTATTCGCAATTAGGGTGATACGATACACTATCATGATCACCATTTGACAGAAATTTCTATTCCGCAAGGATCTTAATCACCGGACCCACCGAAAAATAAGCCGATCAGATCTATTGTAATGAATAAGTATAGGAAATAGTATGATCTTGCTCATGCGTTTGCTGTTTTATTAACAAGTAGGTACTGTTTTCAAAGTTCTCAATTTAAATTGCGCGAGCCGTAGGCGATTTTTCTTACAAATAAAGTTTCTGGTACTAAAAGAAGTTGAAAAAAAAAAAAAATTACAGACTTTTAGCGTCAAGCTTAAGTCGTATTGATTACTGTGAGGTTCCACGTGGATTTAAATTTAAAGAGTTCAACAGCGCTACGGTGAACTGGGAAAATTTCTCCATTAATAATGTAATTAACGCTTGCATTTCGTCGTGGTCGTCAGAACTAAAATTTAAAGCTAGTTTACAATCCATGCCTAGCCGCAGCATAACGTAGACAGAATGTGACCTTGTACGTTCAGCATTTCGTTTTTGACGCTTCAAACTGACACAGTTTTTCATTGAAAGATGAAAACAAACCTGGAGTTCAGACATACCATGATAACTTGCAGCAAAACCACTCTTTTGAACGGAACTATCAGAGGTAAATTTGATGAAGAGACTGTTGCCTGAACTTGTAATTGCTTGTGGAAGAGATGATCCATAGTAGACACCAATCAGTGAAGACGAAGCTGAGACGCCATCAAATACACGAACGCGATCGATCCCCGTCTCAGTATGAAACCGGAAGAAGACCAGTTTCAAGTTGGTGTTCGCAGACAAAGTCCATTCACAGATCATATTTTTGTTGTAAAGTCCGTCTCTGTTTGAGAATATAATCCCACTTGTATTGGATCGTTCGACCAATAGATTAGCACACGAACTCGATGCGTTTACAGACCAGTCTGAGAAAAAAAAAAAGTACAGCAACAAACAAAGACAGATAAGTGAAGCTAAGCAAAAGAAACAGATAACAGAAGCTAACTTAATTTCGAAACATTAATCCGAACTACTGGCTAAATGAATAAAATTAGCAGCCTGTTAAAAACGTAATATACCAGGGGCTGCCTGTTCGAAGTCCAATATTGTCCTGCCTCCTATCGATATAACGTCCTGCCCGCTACGGAAGTCCAATATCTTACACCATTGCCAGTTAATACACGAGCCTCTTTTGCTGGCAACAATATTTGATGATAAATTTGTTCTCTTTTAAACATCTGCGTAATGAAATGCTGCCGTATGTATCCGTTGTCTCTTAGGCCCGGCAAATGTGAAATGCGACGTTTAAAACGGACCTTAAATAACCAACACAAAAGAAATAATTTGTTCGATTTCAAGGTGTGTTATCGATAAAATATTTCTAAAAGATCAATTATCTGCCGTTCTCTGTCTTGATATTGACATTTAATTAATGAAAGTTGTTGCTGTGTCCGTCAGATGAGATAAATTTAATTATCATTCGATGTATTTTGCCCTTCCTTTCATTGGCCGAGAGCCCACCACGTGACCTGCAAATAACTACCTACAAATAAGTGTTTTGCTGCAAATAATATTCTGCTCATGCGCAGTTGACATCACGCTCTTGTGAGAAAATGGTAGATCGGTTCCCCGAGTTGTCAGAGAATGATTCGACATCTTTAGTTGATCGAAAGAACAGTGAGAATACTAAGAAAGGAACAAAAGTTGCACTCAACGTATTTCGAGAGTATCTCAAGGAAAGAAAGGTAGACGAAGAGTCACTCTTACATACGTACATACTTAATTGACTGCTCCCCACAGGGGCTTTTCAGGGCCAATGAAACACAACGAAACGGACTGACAACAACAACTGTTAAGAATCCCAACTGGCCGGAGGCAAACCAGGTGGCTATTTACAAGTGCAGCTGGGAAGTTGAACCAGGGACTACCAGGAACAAATTCCACGAGTGGTCAGAGCGGGTCTTGAACCCGGGATCCCCGGATCTCAAGGCAAGCGCCCTGACCACTGGGCCACACTGCCTCTTGTCATCGACCCGAAGGACAAGTTGGTGAATGCATATGTATTGAAGAGATTTTATGCTGAAGCCAGAAAAAAGAATGGCGAGCTTTACACCAAAGCTTCACTTGTCGGGATACGCTTTGAAAACTTTGAAATTCTTCAGCTTTGTTGATGCATAGTGTTATTGAACGTTTGACTGTAAGTACAATTTGAAGTTTACGTACAAATATAATTATGCTGAGAAGGAAGCCAATTGATTGGTGCCATTACTCGACTCTGCAAGGCAGCGCGCGCTTATGGCTTCTCGGAAACAAAAACAAAATGTAAACTCGGTGATCGAATGATAAAACAATTATTGACCTCGGTTATCGCAAAATATAGTGATTTGTCACTGTCTCGCAGATCAATTATTTGCCTCAGCCTTCGGCTTCGGCAAATAATTGATCTGCTCGCCACTGACAAATCGCAATATTGTGCTCAACTTCGTCCAATAATTGTTAATTATTATTTACTGGACCTGTCTACTTTATTGTGGGTTCATTGTTTGGCATGTGGAACATTTCATCACGACAGCTTTCTTTATTAGTACAAGGACTCCAAGTTATGACCTACATTCTCACATCTAATAAACGTTACAAGGTGTCTTGTGCTCATGGCAAAATATTTTATTCTCGATCGACCACCACAGGCAACCCAGTGTACGCTCATGGAGAGTCTGGTTGCAAGTTAGACTAGAGTCTAAGTTTGCAACTAGACTCTCCATGAGCGTACACTGGGTTGCCTGTGGTGGTCGACCGAGAATAAAATATTTTGCCATGAGCACAAAATTTACGACATGAAAACAACATTAATTTTGAACCGCGGATATAAAAAGTTACCATCAGTGACAAACATTTTGGGAGATTTTTGCTACGTTCAATTTTGTTATTGTACTTTTGGCTGCACTAGTAAATCGCAAAATCGAAAGTGACATCGAATTCAGGGGGCGCCGTGATCAAGTTATCTCGCATGTTTACTCGCGAAACAAAGGATACATCTGTGTCAAAATGATGGCAAGGCCCCGGGTTTTTGTTTTTGTTAGTTTTATTTTTCTTTCAAGTGTTATAAAGTTTGACAAGAAATGTAGGAATTTAACACAAAGATCACAATCGCCCAACTCTTGACGTTGACCATTGTTTCTGCAAAGTCAAAAATTGACTCTCCAAGACGATATTATTTATCACCAGGTAATTCCATCGTTTTGGAAATAGCAGCTACTTTATTATTCATCAGCGTCACAATTTTTTTGCTGATTTTGGGGCTCATGTTGTTGAAACTCAAGCACGCTTCCAACAGGCCTGTTTATTTTCGTGACTTATGCACGCGCTGCTTACAGAGCACTACCACAAAAATCCACCCGTTTCCCATTTCAACCAGGTATGCAAATTTGTTAAGCTCGAAAATTACACATGATATTAAAATTCACAAAGGCTGGAAATATCACAAAAACCTTTCCCAGCGAAAAATTTTGAAACAAACAACATATTTGCTATAAGAGGCAAAAACTCCTTCCTATTTCAATTGCTTGCGTGCAAACAAGACACACAATCCGTGTCACAAAGCATATGCAATTAAATAAATTTCTGACAGTTCACATCAAACCCTTTTTGAAAGAACCTTGACCGTAAATAATGAAGCACAAAAGAGACAACAAGCTTTCATTCAAATTATTCTTCACTGTCACATTTCCAATTTTTTTTGCCTTTGCGGAGTTGAGTACAAAATAAATGTAAATTGCCAGACAACTAAGATGCGACTTCAGTAAACACTGTGATGCATTACCCCAGGCTCCTCAAACCTAACAAAATGCGCAGAGAAGACTCTTTGCACAAAGACCCCTCATAGCAGGGGAGTGACAAGCAAGACTTTTACCGGCACGGAAAAAATAAAATAATGAAATAAATATAAACAGAGAAATATTACTCATTTTCCGACTGGGATTGCCATCATTCAGTACTGGCAACCCAGTAATAACAGTTACGTTAGAGCGACTTTCATGTGACCTTGCAAAATAAACGTAAAAACAAAACGTAAGCAAAAATGCAAACCTTTCATTAGCTTATCGAACAAAAACAAACGCGAACGCGGATGCAAACAACGTCATCTCCCTTTGACGTCATTTGAAATGCAGTAATGTGATTGGGCAATCGAACTATTTACTGCCCATATTAGGAAATTCCTTGGCGGAAATAAGAAGAAGCTTTTAATCTTGCCAAACATTGGTCCGTGAAACAAATTGCGAACACTTTTTCAAGGTCATACGAAAGTCGCTCTATCGTAAATTGGTGACTAGTCTTAATCGTTAACTCGAGAAGCAGACGGGTACACTGTGACGTTTATTGCCTCTATTTTTATCCACAAGTGATTTTCAAATCGTCGCAAACTGAGTTAAGAAGGAGGGCGAGAAGACACTTCGTGTCACGTACCAAAAATCGGTGCGCATTTTATTACATGGAACCCTGGGGACCGTTTCTAAAGTGTATCCTTTACCTTTTCGGGCCCGAAAACCCATTTAACAAATGGCGCGAGGCGCAGCCTCCCGAGTCCACAACATTTTGACCACTGTGATGTTTATTCCAGAGAGTGACGAAGATCATGACACAAACAAGGAGCAAGCGTTGTCTATAAACTTTTCGCAATGCGATTGGTTTCTCTCCTAAAATGCGCGATCCTGACTGGCTATTACAATTGCGTAAACAATTGACGCGAGCATGACGCGAGCAGCGTTGTCTAGACTCTTATCGACAACGGCAAATTAGCCAATCAGATTTCGAAATTACAAGAAAGTGTGGTAAAATTATGAAATTGCTATTCCCTTGTTTAAAAAAATCTGGTCTCTTAGTATGTTTTCAAGATAACTAAAAGCAAGATGATCATGAAAATTGATGAGTCAAATCTCTCCCTTCTTAAGATACAGACAGAGCTGCGATGCCCAAAACCTTTTAGAACACAGGCTTTCCAGAAACGGACACAGGACGTATCTCCGTTCCCACGTCCAGTATAACCTCATTCTCAAGTTTTTCCTATCTCGACGGAGGGAAGAAAACCTGGAAAATGAGTTTACTCCGTCTATTATAACTATTTTGATGACTTTCGTCCCACCTGTGCCTTCGCATGTTGTTCCGTTTCCATCGAATCCCAAATAACAGAAACAGTTATGAGATCCTTCTTTGTTGTAGCAGTTGGCATTCTGATCACAAGGATACGGAGAAGCACTGCATTCGTCGATGTCTAGGTAATAAACAAATTTAATGAAATAAGTATTGAGATAAGTAAAACCATCGGTATTATCGCAAGACTTAGACACTTCTTACCAACTTCTGTCTTACTCAATATTTACAATTCCCTTATCCATCCATATTTTTCTTATGGCCTTGTGGTCTGGGGCCAAACTTCAAAAATAAATCTTGAAAAAATCATGATCCTTCAGAAAAGAGCTCTACGCTTAATTTACTTCTCTAGCAATTCTGAGCATGCAATCCCATTATTTCTGCGATCAAATATTCTTCCTATTGATATTCTCTATCTATTATAAATCAGTAGGTGTTTTGATGCATGATATTGACCATGATTTTGTACATCAAAATCTGAAGAACCTATTCACTAGGATAGCTTCGATTCATTCTTATAACACTAGAGCTGCGACTGCTGGTAAATTTCATGTTATTCATTCACGGACAAAACGGCAGAACCAATCTTTCTCAAGGCTTAGAGCTAGAATCTGGAAAAAATACCCGAGTTGTTAAAATCAAAACCAAAGCAATTATTCAAAAAACACCTTCAGACTAAATTGTTGCAGTTTTTAGTACATGAGGGGGTTTATGTTTGATGTCTATAATCTTGCTGATAAATTATTCCTTATATCTTTCTAGAAGATATGTATGTGTTTTTCCCATATTTATTATTTGTTATTTTATGTTGTATACATCCTTAACTCTGCACCGCCTAGATTAGCTATGCCATTTTCGTGTGAAGTTATATTATATTTATATTTATATTTATATGTGTATGTGTGAATAAACTTGTGAACTTGTAATGAATACAGCAAAATCTCGGTTCAAAAATTTGCCTTCCGGTTCTACTCTCAAATTTCCTTCCCCTCTTTCTAAAACCACTCATCCAACCCAGTAATGTAGCAGCTGATCCAAAGATTACTCGCCATTGGTTTGCAACCACGAGCTCATATTGCCTTTCTCTCCACAGAAACACGATCGAAGCCCGCAGAGGCCCCCGAAGTTGCTCACAAGCGGCCATTTTCTTAATAAAGCGCCCGTATGGTACGTCTCCTCTAAGGGACTACAACTTCCTCTTGAATAATCCACAATATCCTCTTCAGTCGTTGAGATGTAAACACCAAGACAACAATTGTTCATTTATAAATATTCGCATTGATTGGAAGGTCAGTAAAATTCCGATATCTAGTAAGTACGTTACTTTCTCGTGCTATTTGATTCAAGTTTGTAATTTCTCCTTGGGAAGATCCGACACACTGATTTTTTCAAAGTTCTTGCATGCTAACGAGGTTCCATCGCTGCAAGTGACCAGCTGTGGCTAAGAACCCTCTCGACATTTCCGAGCTGATCGCTTACGAGAGCTTCGAATGTATTGCATGTTTTACTTCCATTGCTTACACACCATTGCAGGTTGATCCATTTCCAGTGAATCCCGCATGACATGAACACACAAAAGACCCTTCATTGTTAGTGCAAACAGCATTTGCGCCACATGGGTAAGGTGAAGCGAAACACTCGTTGATATCTGCAAGAAAGCAAAGGGATTTCCGTATTACTCTGGTTATAAGAGACCTCCTAGGACGCATCGGGTAAAGGAAAGTTACTTTGAATTTGCAAAGTCCTAATTTTCTGTGAGTCCCTGACCCCAGCACACGGGATATGTTATTGTTTATGCACTCAGAATTTCACCGGTATAAATAATGCAAAGCAACAGACTTGCTGACAAATTTACAAGAAGCAAATCCGTCACCATGGATTTTTGATCCAGGTGTAAAAGTAACGTAACTTGACGAGAGGGGTCGTTCTTTGTCGAGACGTAATATTGATCAGTGATCGAGTTACTGTACACACCATTGCAAGTTGCCCCGTCTCCAGTAAATCCTGCTTGGCAGGTACATACATAGGATCCCTCGTTGTTGATACACACAGCATTTGCATCACACGGTGAAGGCGTGGCACCACACTCGTCTATATCTACGAGAAAGAAATAAGATATCGTCGGTTTCGGGTTAATGGTTACCGCGTATTCTTTCTTCGGTTATATCGGCCCAGCCGATGCAAAGTCCTGCAATACAACGCAATGCAATGCAATGTACTGGAAAGGTGCATTGAGTGATGTCAGGAGCCTATATGTAGGAGCCTGCAACAGCAATACTTCTCTTGCACGAGTGACCATTATCAATCCCTTGGGCAATAATTTTTCATGCAAGACTTGTGATTAGCTAGAAAGGTCTGATTTCGCGATAAAATCAATCTAAAAATAACTCGATCTTTAAAAACTCCGGTGCACGAGTACAATGAAGTTGTAACGTAAATACAGCGTGACGTAATGTCAACTTTCATTTGAATGAACTCACATACCATTGCAGGTTGACCCATCTCCGGTGTATCCCGCATTACAGGAACATACATAAGATCCCATATTGTTATTACAAGCAGCATTTCCGTCGCATGGAAAAGGCGAAGCAGCACACTCGTTGATATCTACGAGAAAGAAATTTGATAACATAAGACAAAAAAATCCCTATACCATTCAAATTTCGCCATTGCCGGTAAATTGGTGTATATGGAGATAGAAACATATCATGATTGTATGTAGATATCTCGATACAGAATCGGGATGTCTTGAGCAACGCCAGAAGTTCATAGGCAAAGTCTCAGAATATATGCAAAAGAATGCGGCCCACTGATCACTTAACAAAACTGACTATTACGAGAACGGTTATTGACCATTGACAGGTCTTTATGCCCAATCTGATTGGCCATTTTTAAACTTCAATCAACTCACATACCATTGCAGGTTGATCCATTTCCAGTGAATCCTGCATTACAGGAACATGCATAAGATCCCGCATTGTTAATGCAAACAGCATTTCCGTCACATGGGGAAGGCGAAGCAGCACACTCGTTGATATCTGCAAGAAAGCCGGCAAAGGGAATATCGTAGGACTCATGAGTCTGGTTATACGAAGTCCGGTATCATTCATTGTGTAAAGGAACGTTAACTTTGACCTCGACTTTACACATTTCTAATTTTCGGTGAGCCTCGCATTACAGGACACGGGATTTCTCCTTGTTTATGTATTCAGTATTTAGTGGTATAGAGTGCTCATATTAGGAGTCAGAAAAGGGAAGTGCAATTTAATAACCAAACACTTCCCAGTGGATTATAGTCCCAGATATAACGTAACGTAAGGTATCGTGACTTTGGCGTAACGTAATCTAACGTAACAACAACAACAACAACAACTTTATTCTACCCTTACAAGCACAAGAATGAGTTACATACAGTGAAATGAAATAAAGAAAAGGGTATTGGCTTCCTAAAATGACTAGAAAGTTGAAGAACTAGGAAGCCAAATTGCATAAAAAAATGAAATGTATATTCACAGCGCGGGTTCAGTTATAGATGAAAGCAGGAGCCCATTACCCGGAGCCTCCATCTTCCATATTAACCCTCTGAGTCAACCCTGTCCCGTATCTTTCTATTTTTAGAAGCACCTCGCAGGGGGGCTTTACTGGGTGTTTTCACAATAGCTGATCATAACAGACCTATGGTCAGCCATTTTATTACGTCACATACGTATGTGATGTATGTGAACCACTTCACGTATGTTCTCAGTCACATACGTCACATACGTCAAAATGTAGTAGTTCTAAAAATAGAAAGATACGGGACAGGGTTGACTCAAGGGTACAATACAGATGGAAGCTCCGGGTAATGGGCTCCTGATGAAAGCAAGAAGGCATCTTCGCACTTATCTGGGAAAGTAAAGCAATCGTCTCTCATAGACAGCTGAAAAATTAGGGTTAAGGTAAAGAGCACATCTATCTAATGTTGTACACACCATTGCAGGTTGCCCCGTCTCCGGAAAAACCTGTTTGACAGGTACATATATAGGATCCCTCGTTGTTGGTGCATGAGGCATTTCTGTCGCATGGGGAAGGTGAAGCAGCACACTCGTTGATATCTAGGAGAGAGGATTATTCGTGTGTATCTATGTATGTAAATAAAAACCAAATAAATACTGCAAAAGCTCGCGTTGAAGTCGCGTCTGCAAGTTTCGAATTACCAACCCCTCCCCTCCCCCCACATCCCTCTACCCTCCTTACTTCACCTTCTCTATCCACTTTGCGCCACGTTACATACTGTACAACACTCCCTTCACAGAAACACGGTCAGCCAAAGGTCTCCTCGCCAACCGCGCTCATAGGCGACTACTTTTAGTTAAGATCATTATTTTGACAATAACGTTGACAGTTACTTTCGAAATTACATTGTTCGTTGTTAGTAATACGAAGCTCGTTTCATCCCGACCAAGGGACTCATCAGAGACCTTTCTGCTTGGCAAACTAGTTGGGCATCACGCAAAAAAGTCCCGTTCGCTAACAAAACGATGACAGCAATCCCGCCTT
>OX421453.1:19529572-19554572 GCA_949126865.1 Montipora capitata
AACTGTGTGACTGACATGTTGATTCGCATGGCTCGCCATGTTGGCTCGGGTGCCTCGCAGCCATGGCTCGCATGACTCGCAGTCATGGCTCGCTGGCTCGCACATTGTCCTAACTCAATTATACACACCATAGCAAGTTGTCCCGTCTCCAGTAAATCCTGCTTGACAAGAACATTCATAGGATCCCTGATTGTTGATGCATGACACATTTCCGTCGCAGGGAGTAGGCGAAACATCGCACTCGTTGATATCTACGACAGAGATGGAATATCGTAAGATCCAAATTATGAAAACTTCGCATTATTGCAACGGTTATTTCGACCAAGCCGATGCAAAGTCCTGCAAAGTCCTGCAATGCTCTGAAGTGTTTTGGAAAGATGTATTGAGGGATGTAACGCAAACGTTGCAGGACGAAATGATAACTTTAATTTTATTACTTCAATTCTAATAAAGCTACACACCATTGCAAGTTTTCCCGTCTCCAGTGAATCCTGCGTTACAGGAACATGCATAGGATCCCACAATGTTACTACAAAAAGCATTTCCGTCGCATGGAGAAGGCGAAGCATCACACTCGTTGATATCTGAAATACAGAAACGTGACATAATAAGGCCTCCATAATATCTCTACAAATACGAAAGCAGTGCACTGCTGTGCTGTGCAATGAATGAGTGAATGAATGAATAAATGAATGAACGAATGAATGAATGAATGAATGAATGAATGAATGAATGAATGAATGAATGAATGAATGAATGAATGAATGAATGAATGAATGAATGAATGAATGAATGAATGAATGAATGAATGAATGAATGAACCAGTCATTCAGTCAGTCAATAACAGCCATAGAATATCCTTATTGTTACTTCATTGGAGTATTTACCATTGCAAGTTGCCCCATCTCCGGTAAACCCCGCTTGACAGGCACATTCATAAGATCCCGCATTGTTAATGCATGAAGTATTTCCGTTGCATGGGGAAGGCGAAGCACCACACTCGTCGATATCTAGGTGAGGGAAACAGGGATACCGTAAGATGACCCGAGTAAAAGGAACCCTGCACTCTTTGGAATGCACCTGACCGTGAGTGGAATCCAATGTAAAGCCTGGTTTTCACTAGCGAGGCAAGCATAAGCACAAGCAACGACTTACTTGACTTATTTCCTATGTCTCTTCTGGGAGAATAGGGCCGTTGACTTGTCTCATCCAACCTGCTCTGTCTCATGCCGTGGTAACAGCTTCGGTCCAGATGGCGAAACCCATCTTCTGCCTCTCCCCTTCTACAGTTCTTCTCCATGTCACCTTCGGTCGCCCTCTGGTCCTCTTCCCTTCTGGTGCCCAGGTTAAGGCAATGCGTGGATTCTGTTGGTTGTTCATACGCAACACAGCGCCACCTCCGTCTCCTGATCTGTTCGCTGATGGTACAAGTTCCACCTCGTCGCCTGACTTCTTCATTTGACACCTCCATCGGCCAGTAAATCTTTAGTAACCTCCGTAGACACTTGTGTAGAAATGTGTCCAGTTTTGCTTCATCCCTCTTTGTCATTCTCCAGGTTTCGCATCCATAAAGTAGCACTGCTATGACATTGGACTTGAAGACCCTGATGTTGATGTTTTTGCTCAGTTGTCCACTCCTCCAGACCGTAGCTAGTTTGTTAAATGCTCCTGTAGCTTTACCTGGGCGGTTCTTGATGTCGTCCTCGGTCCCTCCATGCTTGGTTAATCTTGCTCCTAGATAGTCAAAGCTGTCCACGTCAGTCCTCTACTTCCTGGCCATCAATTACAACTGCGTTGTTGTTGTTTACGTTGATCCTCATCACTTTGGTTTTCTTGGTGCTAATTTTCAAGCCCGCTCCCTTCCCATTTCTGTTCAGGCGGTCAATCTTTATCTGAATCTGCGTGAATGTACTTGAGATGAGAGCCAAGTCGTCTGCAAAATCTAAGTCTTCTAGCATGGTTGTCATCTTTCACCTAATACCTGTCCTTGCACCTTCGACTGACCTCCTCATCACCCAGTCAATCACCAAGAGAAACAGCAACCCTGACATGTTGCATCCCTGCTGAACACCCGAATTCACCTCAAACCAATCTGTTCTTCCATCACCATCCACCACGACACATGAGCAGTTAGTGTACATGACTTGCACCATTCTCACGATCTTTAACAATTATTCTTTGAAATCTAGGTGGATCGTGGTAGAATATTTACCGAGCCGCAAAGCGGCGAGGTAAATATTCTGCCACTTTTCACCGAGATTGAAAAGAATAATTGTTTTAGTATATACTCACGAAGTGATCTCAACAACAATTGCAGAAAAAACCATCCAAAGTCGATTTAATTGGCATCTCAATTCATGCGTGGAAAACGTGCAAGCGGCACAAAGCATGCGCGAAAGTGTTTACAGAAGCTTCAAACATGGCAAATCTAAATAACCTTCGTTAGAATCCTCGTCACAGACAGCAAAATGGTCATTTAGCACCGTTTAAATCAGAAACCTAAATCGAAAGTCTGCTTGTTAAAACATTTTCACCGTTCGATCAAAGTTTTTGAGGTTCATTTGAAATGGAAATTGAAAGTGCAGTTGGTAAAGGATCCACATGAAATGGTGGCTCTAATTGAAGTGAGCGTAAGTTTGTTGTAAAATGACCCGTCTTGTTTCCATGCAACCATGTGGAACTTTCTTAAACATTTTTTAATTCCTCGATTTCACTAAGAAATTCGTTTTGGTGGGCGACCAGCACTACAAGAGAGAATTACTCCGAGTGAAACAAATTGTTGGCGTGAAGATTGTTTAATTTTCAGCAATAATTATCTGGAAAAACTAAGTCAAACACGGGTTGGCAAAAGTATGAACTCATCTCTTACCTTTGAAAACTTTCAGGCCAAATGTTCTGGCCTTCTTTGTCTTCTGTAGCACAGCGTCATCTTGTATTCTCAATATTTCCGATTCATAAATGCTGGCGAGTTTACGCCGGCCATTTTGTTTTGTTTGGATCAAGCATTATTCACTCCGTAGGGAGTGAATAATGCTCAATTACTCCGAGATAGCGAACCAATCAGATTGATTGAAACACCAAGATCACTGAGTGAGTATATCCTAATTGTCGGTATTCCATAGCACCTCATGATCTTCCAGAGAGTGTCTCTGTGTATGCTGTCGAAGGCCTTCTCGTAGTCCACTAAACAAAGGTAGAGGCTGGAACCCCAGAACTCAAGCAAAAGCAACATACTTGTTGTTAATAAGTGTCTATTGTTGTAACAATTAACGAAAGGCTCTAATAAACAACAAGCTACTGAGTCTGCGTATACTTCTTACGCTTATGCTTGCGTCGCTAGAAAAACCAGGTTTAAGGGGGGAACTCGATGCAATGAAATGCATCGTACTGCACTGCAATAAAATGTAATGTAATGTAATGTAGTGGTAATGTTACAATCTTGGACAAAACCTAAGCATCATTTGAAATGAACTCACAAATCAGGTCTATTGGTACCCCCTCTCCCTCATAACAATGTTGAAACTTCATTAACTTACACACCATTGCAAGTTGCCCCGTCTCCTGTAAATCCCACTTGACAAGAACATTGATAGGATCCCTCGTTGTTAATACATACAGCATTTGCGTCGCACAGTGAAGGCGAAGCAACGCACTCGTTGATGTCTACAAGAAAGAAGCGGTATTCTTGGTTTTCACCCACCTGACAAGGTGGCCATGTTGGTTGGCAATACAATACAATTTCGTTTCGCAGAATGTGCATAATTACCGGTATATAGTAAAGTTTAATTCCCAGCGGAGAGAGACAGGTTATTGTTCTTCCCTACTATTTAACACGGCGACCATGATGTTACATGCAAACCAGCAATGTGAGAAACACCGTAACATTCACCATGTAAAAATAATGATATCTTTCACTACTTCGACTTAACACATCGTTGTGAGTCCTGCATTACTGCACACGGGATAGCAAAGAGAAGGCATAAGGAAGGTAAGGCAACACACTCGTTGACATTTACACCAGACAAACAAAAATACTGGTAGTCAAGGGATTAATGTAGGAAGTGAAATGCTGGCCGATGTGGACAGGTTCAGGGAGTAAAGATGAACGCTCGTGCCTTCTACATCTGCGGACCCGGGATCTGCATCCTATGTTTGTATGTGGGCTGAGTTTCAGTCCATCTTAATCTTACTCCCAGGGCTTTTCACCGGACACTCCGGTTTTCCCCCCTTTGCAAAATCGAAATCTGGCTGTGGTGCTGTGATTCGAGGTCATGCATGTGTGGTGTTCAGGAGCCGAGCTCCTAGCCGGCTGCACAGCTCCTTCGGTCCGTCCTCGTTGACTCCGCCCTTAGCAATTCAGTCTCTGACTGCATGCGAGAAAGGGCGATTAGCAAGCCGTATGTACCAAATACAATTATCTATTTATTTGGAAATTGTGTGTCCCGGGGGAACATAGATGTCGCATTTAAGTGCTTGAGATCACTGACCCCACTCAGTGGACGATCCCCCCCGGACAAAACTAGTTATGGACTTCTCCTCTTTTTACCTTTTCGCGCCTATTCTTCTCTTGTGGTGAAACCATTTTCGTCTCAGTTTTTAATTTACTGTCATTGCCGTTTGCGAATTTCTGGATACAGTATTCACGCGAATATTTACTAGTTGTACTACAAATGTGTGTTATCAAATCATATATCAGTAAAAAGTAGGTATTTAAAAGTTGATCACCAAGCTCTGTCAAGAAACTGAAATCTTGGCATTGGAAAGATTCATTTTTGTACAAAAAAATAAAGATGTTGGTATTGCTCCTGTGTGTCTTGGTGTATTACCTTGTCACGCGAACCTTGCAGTATTCGGAGATTAGCACTCGCCGTTTTTGAGACTCGGACGGCGACTGAAAGTAAGCTGTTTTCCCTTCTAGGTCATGCTTAGTTCAAAAATTCTTGGAGCCACTGCAGTCCTGGCATGCGAAATGTTCACTTCCGGTTACTGTTCGCGTTTCAAAAACGTCACGTGTTTTTAAAAGCTCCCTATTCTCAGTAGAGTTAAAGTAACATCTCTTAAAGTAACGTAATCTAACTTAACATAGTGTGATATAAAGAGGCGTTGCGTGATGGTGTGTCTATTTAAAAGTGACTTTAATTAACTTACTCACCATTGCATGTTGTTCCATCCCCCGTAAACCCATCATTACAGGAACAGACGTATGATCCCTCACTGTTATTACATACAGCATTTCCGTCGCATGGGGAAGGCGACGCATCACACTCGTTGATATCTACTAGAAAGAAAATGGAAACACCCCCGTCATAGGAACCCCGCATTATGACTTCGATTGTTTCGGCCAAGTCGATGTAATATAACGCAATTAAGAGAAAACAGAGTTACCGTTTGAGTTATTACGGTGAATGGGCGAGGTCTTCAGATTAAAGCTTAAAACACTGTGTAATATCTCTCTGGACGTTGCGCAAGCATTTGAGACTGTCATATTTCCGGTGAATCTCTTATTGCAAGAAGGTAAACTCGTCGTTATGGATGGAATAGCCCGGTGGGGAGGAATGGGGGAGGGGGAGAGGGAGGGGGAACTCGCATATGAAAGGTGCCGGGGATGCTCGTCGTCTCGCTTACTTACTTACTTATCCTCATCGGGCCCATGAGGACTCTTAAGGCCGGTCAGTTTCCCTAATCAGATAATTTTTACTGGTTGCGGGGATTAGCCGCTCGCCCAACCCTCAAACTGGAGGACCAGTGACTACCATTTAGTCTGGCCTCTACCCTTTGACCTTCCCGCCAAGGTTGGGCCTACTGGGGGATACCCCCGACGGTAAAGCTCTCAAGGTCACTGAGGCACGCAAGCTCCTCAACCACGACAAGGCAGCGGGCTTAGGGGTGTAAATTCTGGAGTTTGGATTCTAGGCAAAACGCCATCATATGTAGCCGCGAAGGTCTCGTTTAGCGTTGTACGCTAAGAAATAAAAATAAAAATATGGTCTCTTTTAGGAGTAAAAAAAAAAGCCTTGGATACGCCCAGATTGGTCTCCTTTAAAGTGATAAAGTAACGTAAGTAGCACGACATAATGTTAAATTTATCTTCAATTATTTTAATACACACCATTGCAAGTTTCTCCATCTGAGGTGAAGCCCGCTGGACAGGAGCAAGTATATGATCCTTCACTGTTAATGCATACAGTATCATGGTCGCATGGGGAAGGCGAATCATCACACTCGTTAATATCTACGAGAAAGAAACATGATATTGTAGGAAACCCCTCAAAATGGATCCTGTAATGGACTGAAAATCGTTGTAAGATTTCCATTATTCTGCAGGAACGTGCAACACGCACACACAATAGGGATATAGCAAACAACAGTCGATGTTAAAAACCCAACTCTTTTCCTTGTCGATCACAGGTTCACAGATGTGGATTAACGTAATGTAGGTTAGCGTGACGTGAAGTGAAGTTTCGTGGCGTGACGTGAAGTAACGTTTCATGGCGTTACGTTATGGTAACTTTAGTGACTAAAATGAGTTGCTCACCATTGCAAGTTTTTCCATCACCAGTAAATCCCACATTACAGGAACATGCATATGATCCCTCAGTATTATTACATACAGAATTCCCGTCGCATAGAGAAGGCGAGGCATCACATTCGTTGATATCTACGAGATAGAAAGTTGCGCATCACTGTCTTCCCTATTTCTTGTTCACAGATCTAACGTAACGCGATGTAATTAAAAGTAACGTAACCTAAAGGGGGGAGGGTTAACCTCTTACTTCATTATACCATTATATGACGCGGTGAGTTCCGCGACACCTCTTTTCAGTATCAAGCCACGAATTTTCAAGATAGCGGCGTCCGGGAAAATTAAGAGGATTCCCTGGTTTTGCATTGCCTAACTCTACTGCGCATAATTTCTTGCGTCATTGGCACGCACATCAGTTCGCGCACGTCGATGAAATGGCGAATTTTCATTGACGCCAAGGTTAATCCGTCAAGGAATGGCTATTTTCTCCTGAACGAATTCGGTAACCCCCCTTTTTTATGTCGTATTTTTGCTGAGAACGGTGTTTCCATGGAGTAATAAAAAATCTGCAAAAATCTATTGCCATTTTTTTGGCAATTTCATAAAGTTGTACAAATAAAAATTGTAACAAAAAATTTCTCGTGTAGACGGGGTTTAAATGTTTTTTCCTTATCTTTACCAGGAGTCCATTCATATTTTCGCAAATTCAAGGGGGGGGGGGGGGGGGAGGGGCTAGGTTGTACAGCCGAAACTTTAAATAATAGACTCAGGAAACGAAGGATTTCAGGTATTTTTCTATTTAAGATCGAAATTTTATACTAACTTACATATTTCATATGGAAATTTTTATGTTGATTCTTTTTAGCCCAAAACAGTAATAAAGCCATTATTATAATAAATTCACTATCAAGTTTTTCCTTAGCTTTCTATCACATTTCCCGCAATGAATCTTTGCATATTTTCCCCCATTTTAACCAGAATTTTTCGAAAGGCGTGTGAAGGGAACTCAAAGATAATTTACAGGGAGGGGTATAACGTGCGCGGGGAAGTTTCACAAGTCGTGCATCTATGCCCTGGCACTTCGTACTGACCTTCACAAACGTTACCATCACTCGAGTATCCAGGCCTGCATATGCAGCTGTAATAACCAATGGCATTGTAACAGGTGCTATTAGTGGGACAAACAGGAATAGAAGCTGTGCATTCGTCAACGTCTGAGAAAATAAACAAGAAACGACCTCACCCGTGACTTTGTCAACGGAAGATACGTAGGCCATGTTGGATGAAGAAAAAAAATATTCTGTAGGTAAGACATTTTATCGTTCCAGCTTTCTCTAACCTTTAAAAATTGCCGTATTCCGAGAATCCTTTATTACAACAAGATTAGCGAGACCCGCCGTTGTAACATTCTGACTGTATTACATTTTATCGTTCCAGCATTTCCATTGTTTTTTAGCGAAAAAATACAGCCATTTGTATGGGAAATCGCACGATCTTGATCATGAATCAATTCGGGATGAATAGATACGAGTGATGCCTTAAAAGTGCTCAAAACTGGACAGACCTTGGGGCATGAAAATGGTGCGATTTTTTGTTGGACATATAATCAACAAAAATGTTCTTCATCTACTCTCGAAGAGAAATTTATGTCAGGCTCTATAAACTACGTTCCAATTTGGTGTACCTTTCTTGTTTTATCATATTTTTCTATTTTTTCAGACTTTGAACGTCGTCTAAAGCTACAGTCAGCCATAGTTGGTAGGCGTGTAGCCTGCCATAGCAACCTCGCTGGAACTTTGAGATTGAATGAAGCGCTCTCGTCCGACGACGAAGACGAAAATTTGCGTTGTGATTCGTAGCGCTCTGTCCAGAGTAATAATGTTTTATTTGCATGAGTACAGGGACACCCATTACAGATAACTAATTGTACTTAATATGCATAACACAACTCTGTTTTGTATGGCTTATAATATAGTGCTTTTCATTATAATTTTTTGGGGGGCTTCAGCCTCAACTATGCTACCGTCGGCGGAAATTATTTGTGTACGTGTCGCGATCGCAAGGTCATCTGGGAGGAATTTTGAATCACGTGTTGCAAGTTGCCAATCGGCCATTTTGTGCTTTCTTCTTTGATCCGCACATGTAAGTTGCTTTTTTGTTCAAAATAGACATTGTCGTCAGATGTTTTAGTAAAGTTCGTTAGGACAGATGTGAAGGAAAGGCTCCAACAAAGCAAGAAGTTACATCTCGTGACCTTGGGTATTTGGAAGAAAATAGAATTTTCATCAAAGAAAGTCTCACAAAAAGGAACGAGAAGCTCTTCAGCGATTGGCTCAAAGCCAAGAAGGATAATAACTTTTATGGACTCCATCCGAAAAAGATATTTATGAGAAAAACTGAAGTTTGCCGGGTAATTCATGTGAGAGAAACTAGTGATTTGCCTGTAAGGATAGAGAAGAAATGCCCAGCGGAACGTAAGTGTGTGTTTTTTCGTCCTTCGAATCAGCATTCTACAGTCGTATAAATGAATTTGTCATAAATGTCAATCTACTTATGATGCAATGACTTCGAGTCTTTGGCTCGCTTAGAAATCTCCGCTTCCCCTTCCAATGTAGACCATTTATATATGAGGGATGTTGATCTCAATCTGCCTTTAGATGAAATTTGTTCAATATTATATTACGCACGATTTCTATTACAGTCCTAATGTCAATGAATGCTTCTCGGATGAATATTTCTCTATCCTGTATTGCTATATTAGGAGCTTGACAGATAATTTTGATAAGCTTCAAACCATGTTGTCTAATCTGTATTTTCCTTTGTCCATAGTGGGACTTACTGAGATTACGCTAAAAGTTGGTCAGGATTTATTACTCAATACTAATCTTGTAGGGTATTAATTTAATTAATTGCCAAGTGTTACAAACGCTGGAGTTGTGAGCTTTTATAGGAGTGATCTTAGGAGAACAACAAATGATTTTGAAGCATTATGGATAGAAATTGACATTGAACCTCATCATAATACAATTTGTGGTGTTGTTTATGGACATACCCATAGTAATATTCAGACCTTTTTAGATAACACAAATACAACAGTAGATAATAGAGAGGATAAATACTGTACAGGAAGTTTGCTTCTGACATCAAACAGTGGTCCATTTATGACTCTTCAAAATGCTTTCATGAACCTTTTTTTTTTCACCTTAACTATAGTTGTCGTTTGCTAACTATTGGCTTTAATACATAACTATTGGCCTTAATACAGTTGCAGTTTTAGAAATTCTTACCAAAGTTATAAAATTTTGACTTGCATTTGTATAGCCAAAACAAAATTAAATTATTTCTGAGCCACTGATTAAATGCTTTTCCCAGGTCTTTATGATGCCAGACTGACGACGAATGTGTCAGGTGCCTTGGTTTGCCTGTTACTAGCTACGGCCCTCTTGAAATTCAAAACAAATTTTGATAATTGTTTCCAAATTATTAACACTTAAGCCCCCACATATACGCATTGCGGACCCATTTTTTATTTACTTTTCGCTTTTGTTCGTTTATCTTGTTATGTTATCCGCTGAGTTTTGCATGTTTTAAAAACAAGAGAAGAGCTCTTAAGTAACTTACAATACACGCCACAAAATTAATCGCTTATCTATATGGGTCATCTATCACGTGACCAAACGTTTTTTTAAGAAACCGATCGCAGGGAATAGCGCAGCGGTGAGAGCATTTGCCTCCCACCAATCGGATGTTGAGAGGTTTTTCGCCGGGTCTTCCGGTTTTCCCCTAACCTCAAAAACCAACATTTGATTTGATTTGTGTTAGTTTGTTGATTCAGTTTACAGTATTAGTGCTCCAGGGCTAAAAGACTAGATACTTAAATAAAGTTCCTTTCCTTTCTTTTTAATTAACCGATAACAATAATATTGTTTCCTCATCGCTTTCATGCTGTCGAAATAAGCAAAAGTTGAGTAGTAACGAGAGATCCACTGTTTTGGTCATCGACATGCCGGCGATGACGTAACATGATAGTCAAGACAAACCTGTTTTTAGCCAAGAAGTCAAAGAGTAATAGAACTATCGAGCAATTAATTGATTGCAATACTTACCCTCAGTCTCCATATCACAGAAAGCGAGCACAGTCATTCCAGGTTTGATCGAAGAAAACCAGTAGTTTCGGCTAACAGCTTCTCCTTCACTCATTTTGATCTCTTTGCATGTCTCAGCCGGCAACTCGGGAATCGAACCAAGGGCAGCTTCGAGCAAAACCAAGCAAATGATTTTGAAACACGCCACAAATTTTTATCGAATATGCTGTACTTACTTGTCCTTGGTACACCCTTTTGTAACTAGTAAAATTTCTATCCTATAACTGCCGGACCAGGAATTAAGAAATTGGGCCTCACGCGCGTATGGAATAATTTATCACTAATTTCGTAATTTGACATAAATGGCCATTTCCGAGTTGCGGCACGCCTCGGTTTCATAGCGAGTCCTGGTGCACTAGCATTCAAATGGAAATGAATTTGGCATTTTTATGCAAATAAAACTCATTTTCCTTTCAATAGTTGAGTACCAACTGAAGACAAACAGAAACTCGGAAAGGGCCAATTTGGTAATTTACTGGGAAGGACCAAATTTCAACCTACCAATGCCCTACCTAAGATAGAAACGTCAACAATAAGCAAGTCAAAGGAAAAAAGATAACAGCCATGAGACAAAAATCAAAATAAATGAATGGAAGTAAACTAGATCATGACTCCTGACAGAAGTTTATAACGAGGTGTCAGCAGTTCACTGTATTATCTAAGAATACGGGTCCCGCCAAATTATGCATGACCAGTTAAATTGGGTCTGGTGACCACAACGCTTCTGATTGGTTTGCAACCAAACAGCCGCATGACGGTTTGCTCACGCGTATTGCAAAATCAAGGATCGTGCAAAGAACACAATACCGCCACGTTTTTTTCCAGCAAAGCCGTTGCCTTCCCAGACAAACCTTTATAAATTCTGCAAGGCGGGAGTCACCTTTTGAGCTTGGGCTGCCTGTGCAACATCTTGCAACATTGTTGCATGATGTCGCACATGATGTTGGACTGGCCAAATGCACGCAACATATCGCAACAGGATGGCCAAACGTACGCAACATGTTGTATCCGACAATGTTGCAAGATGTTGCGTTGAAATGTTGCGAGCGATTGGCCAGGCCTTAAAATCACCAAATTTTAGATTTTGACCACAACACTGAAAACATGAGGATATAACAATGAACCATTCATTTTCTGTTTCGACTTTAAAACCGTTTGTACTCATCAAGCTACAGGATAGTTCGCCCGTCTTGCACAAGGTGAACAAGACGGAAAAATTGCAAAATACGTGCAATAGCGTTATGCTATATTTTGGATTGACGTTTTCGTTGCCGTAGCCGTCGTCTTTGCTTAAACTCCTTAATACTGAACACTAATGGATCGCATTCCATGGCAGATCGACACTTCTGGGTTAGGGACTTCTGCTCCTGATCATATTTTAAAACTAGTCTTTTGCCCTTCGATCGCTTTCGGAGCATGGATTTTGAAATCAATCTTTTAGCTTTAAAATAAAGAGAAAGTACAACCCAGAGAAAGTAGCATTCTGATGAAAGAATCATTCACTTGAAAATCGCTGGAGACCAGGAATGACACATCATGACGAAGGAGTTTTTGAGATGATAGAAGTTATTAGTACGCGCGCTGTGATTGGCTAAATTAGCGGGCCGTATTCTACAATACAGCCCGCTGTAGGGCCCGCTCTGCTGCCCGCTGATTTTGAAATTTCGATAAAACAATATCTAGCAAGTTTTTCATGTCGTTCTGTTACATAAACCTGTAAAGCCATTTGAATCTTGCAAGCAAGTATTTCAAACAGCCAAGAAGATTCAGTTTTTCGGATTTTGGCACAGCAATCTTTGTGGCAGTTGAACCTTCCGCTTGACTTCGACTAGTTTCTTTGCCCATGCGCAGGATTAACCTCTTACTAAAATTGTTTTCTCAGTCCGTACTGTAAGTTACGGATCCTCGTTTTTTCCGTTGATTTATGGCCCGCTCGCGATAAATCAACGGGAAAAAAACTCGGTCTGTAACTTACAGTACTGACCTCGAACTCGGTTAGTAAGAAGTATTCACTTGACGCTAGGTTGAAGATGGTTTTCCCTCCTTCTCAAGACTTCGACATCTGGCATGGACGATCAAATTCCACCAAGACATTGTATATTCTGTGGAAATATTTACGTCTAATCTGTTTCGGTCGTCCTCATTAGTTCATCACCGTCGGCCCTCGAGCTCTGGGCTATGCTCAGTTACTTGACGGCTATGGTACATGCCGGTCAGCTCAAAAAGTGAAAGGTGAAAAGCATGCAAAAGAAAAAAGTGAAAACGAGGAGCGATAATAAGAGACAGAGAAATGCTTACCTCTGTTCAAGACTCGTTTAAAGTAATATGCATCCATATCAGGGACGAAGTTCATAGGCCTGGCTTCTTTTGTTCTGTCATTAAGCTCGCAAATACCAACAGAAAGGACAAAATTCAAACTTTGGCAGGTCTCTTCCTTCTGACACTCCATCGCACACTCAAGGCCTATTCCAGTCTTTATCCTCTTATAAGTGTGACCTTGTAGCTTCCATCCCAACTCGGATGCTTCATATCCTCCTCCAGAACACTGACTGACTACGCTGTGGTGTATTTGACTCAGAAAAAGCAAAGCTGATAACCAAGAGATTTGTCCCTCCTCCATTGCACTGGAAATGAACTCTGCTGCTAATTATAAGAGAGGATAAGGGATGCTAACATTCCGAGGATCTTCTAAGGAAAAACGGGAAGACTGCCCTATTCCTAACTTGGAAACAGAGACCCAGCAAACTGTTTTATTCTTATCTATGCAATTATTACTTTGAAATTGGATTTCATTTCAATGCGCGAGACAAACACGTAGGCAGGCTCTCTATTTCGGTTCTCAATAAAGAGCAGAAAGATAACGTTACTATTTTGTGGGAGGCACGGTGGCCTCATGGTTAGTGCGCTCGACTCCGGATCGAGTGTTCCGGGTTCGGGGCCTGGCCGGGGACATTGTGTTGTGTTCTTGGGCAAGACACTTTACTCTCACGGTGCTTCTCTCCACCCAGGTGTATAAATGGGTACCGGCGTAATGCTGGGGGTAACCCTGCGATGGACTAGCATCCCATCCAGGGGGGAGCATAAATACTCCTAGTCGCTTCATGCTACGGAAACCGGAGATAAGTGCCGGCCTTAATGGGCCTTCAGGCTCGTAACAGAGACTTTACCTTTACCTTACTATTTTCCACAGAAATTAAAATCTCAGTAACCGTTTTTTTACAATCGATAACCAATTCAAAAACATATCTTTCAACTATAGAGCACAGTGGGAACGTTCAGTAGCACACCTCTTCACCTCTTACTTGGGGCAGAGCTGTGATAACTTTCCTTTTCGTAAAAAGTACAATTTCCACGATTGTGATTGGTTTAAAAAAATTAATTTCCACTATAATTCACTCGCCAAGTTGTTATCGGACAGTTCTATCAGCCAATCACATTCAAAGCTGTAGTTTTAATCAACCAATCACAACCTTGGTTTTAATCACCATAGAAACAGTGTACAGACTCCAAAATTGGAGCTTTCTCTCTCGAATGATTTTAATGCAAATTTTCCCTTTCTTTCATAACTTGGCTCTTCTCCTTTTCTCGGAAATTATAAAGCCAATTTCTAAGCCTTTATAAATCAAAGTTAATGTGACAACCATGACCTCTGCAAGGAATATGCAATTGAGCCAAGGCTATTGTCTGTTGTCCGTTACAGAGTGACCTTGACTCAGGAGAACGTCATTATCATCATCATCTTTGCAACGTGGTGCTAAGACACCAATAGTGCGAGAACGTCACACCATGCATTATCCAGTCACTTTCTAGGTGCCATGTGCTACTGTGTCATTCCAGTGTCATTCCAGTTCTGTCTTTATTGCGGAAACACTTAAAGGGGCACTGTCAAGCTAAATTTACTGTTTTTAGGTCAAAACTGGGTAAGAATGTAAATTAGTGCTCTAGCTCATACCTATAACATTCCTGACAAGTCTCTGAGATGATATGAAATATAACATGGCGCAAAGAGCTATTCGCATTAACTTTAGGCGATTTTCAAAGGACAACGTCTCCAAACTGGCCTTTTTTTCAGATTTCAATCCATTTCCATTCGCTCCAGCAGTTGGTTGCAAACAACAAGGAATGTTTTCAGTGCACTTCAGTTGCCATTGGCAATGAAACTACAGCATTATTTTTTGGTCTTCATTGGTGCAAAGACGTCTTTTAGTGTTTTGAATTTTTACTAAAATAGCGTGACACTGCCCCTTTAAGCTCAGAAGCATCTACACTGAAACTCCCTCCCTTCCGTCCCTCTTTTCATGCCTAGTGCCTCAATAGCATGCTCCAGGTCATTTCATGGAAATTAGTTAGTTGTGAACTATTTGTAGTTTTCTTACATTTAATGAGCTACTTTAACATGGACTCATGCAGTGTTTGCACATCAATGATACTCTTTTCTTATTTGAAGTCGGTTAAATCCCCATTGTGCTTTGTAAAATAATTATCTCGTCAATCATGTGAAATAAAGGACGCGTTCTTTTGGTACTATTCCGGAATAGGAATACACAGAATAGACGGTATTTGTGTTCTTTTGGGACCTATTCCGTTTTGGGAATGAACGGAATACGATTCTTTTCATTCCGCTCACGATAGCAGAATGAACGGAATGACCGAAATAGCGCTCACTCCGAATACACAATAAGCGTTCTTGTGTAAAAATTTGATTGGAATAGCGATGCAAAATGTCTACCGTGGATGCGGGTGTGCTGGCCTCTCTTCTGTTTCTTTACCGCTGCTAGAACAAGAAGATCTGTCAGTTTGTGTTAATAAAGAAAAAAATTGCCCTTGACTGGTCAAAAGAAATGACGTTGGCATTAATTGGTTTGTGCAAAAACCACGAACTTTTTTTCAATTAAGTCGAGATAAAAACATTTGCACTACGCAAAGCACTCACAAGTACAAAAAGCCTCTTCTTCAACTTTCCCCTTAAAAGGTTTTTAGCAAATAAGGCAAACCGAAAAATCGAGAAACCCGCCAAAAAACAAGTACTTAGGCCATATTTATCTATATTTCAACATTTCGTGCTCCAAACTTTGGGGAAACCTTTTTCACTCGCCATGCCAACGCAATTGGCGCATGCGCAGATAAATAGTTCTCAGATCACCTTCTCTAATGGTATTCCGTTTTCAGAACATGTGTTCTTTTGAAAATTGATATTCCGTGTATTCTGTTATTCCTAATACGGAATAAGAATAGCCAGGATACTCCCAAAAGAAGGCACCCAAAATATAAGTGGGATTCATGTGTTTCCATGCCGGTCACCCTTTGTCCCACAGACTCACCGTACTAGGGTTGTGTGCCTTCTGATTACGCACGGCTACCATAGAAACCAGGGGGCGCAATCCTAGATAGGATAAGGACCTCTCGTGTGAGGAATTCTAACCTTCTGGAGAGGATTGTGGCCTTGGGGATTGTAACCCTTTGGCGAGAATTGTAACGCGCATTGCCAACTGGATGTCATGGCCCTGGGGATTGTAACCTCTTGGGGAGGACCGCGACCTCTCTTTACCTGCCATTTTAGTTAACTTGCCTTTTCATGAAAATTTGGTTTTATCAAACGAGTTGATAAAGGTCGATTTACCACCGTGACTCCGACAATGCAGTTTTCACTGGATCATAAGCGACGGAGTCATAAGCCGAATCGGTATTATATTCTGCTTCCGACTCCGACAGTTTTGATTGTCACTAGATCGTATCGCTCTGCGCCTCTGTTTACGACTCCGACTCCGTCTCTAGTGAAAACCAGCCTTTATAATTACAAATTTGTTTATTGCCTTCTCATGACCTGGTAATGGAGTGCTTCAACTCCTAACCCATTACCCAACGAACTGTTGTCTGTTACACTTGTTGTCATAGGTTGAGCACATTAAATTGTATGATTAGTTGGTAAGACTTAGTGTCGTCCAATTCGGTTTGTAATCAATCATACGAGTGATACCAAAATCGGAGTACGAATGATTTATTTATCACGAGTACTCCACCCAGTCCTATTACCATTACGTGAAAGTCGCCTTTCTTGACGCTTAAAACAAAGTTTCAAACCTTTACATTTTCTCGCTTGTCAGTATGCTATTGTCAGACAAAATAATTTAGAATCAACTGCTTCCATGAGATCTTCGCTAGAAAAGGGACTACTGAAATTTTCAGCTAATATGTTGTAAGTTTGCTTCATCAAAAAGCCAAAAAAAGAACGGTTTAAGACGTAATGAACACGCAACTAGAGATATCAATTTCAAAAATTGCTCCAAAAGTGCACAAAACGCAGGAAAATGCCATTTTTCATAAAACATTCTATTCGAGGATTTATCGAACGGTTTTGACAAGTTTCCCATCTAAGTGTGATTTTGATGAAATGAAAGAGTTTGAGGTTTTTTTCTGCAAAACTGTTCAAACACATTTTTCACAAAATGTTGCCATGTGGGACTGATTCGAACGTTTCTGACAAGTTAGTTCCCCGTAATTATTAGAGCCATTTAGTTGGAATGAGTGTTTGTTAGGTTTTTGCTCCAAATGCAACCATTACAACTTGAAAGTCGTCATTTGAGGCTAATCCGAATATTTTTGGCTAGTTTCCCATTTTTCGGCGCGAATTAGTGACCTTTTGAGGTTTCCCACAATTTAAATATTGGACTTGCTCAGTTGGTGGGAAAAAAATACATACTGCTGGGTATAGTTGTAATATTCAGTTAAACAATGTTACAACTTTGTTTTATAATTGGGTAATTTTCAGTTTTAAAATCCTGTATGTTGGCACTAAAAAGGTCTGATTTATTTAAGCAAGCAACTTCAGCTCACACCAGTTTCTCTAGCAATAATATTAGCTAATGCCGTACCCAAAAGAGTTCAGCTTATTTTTAAACTTTTAGCAAATCTCTTAATAATTAATAACGGGAGTGGTGAAATTTTAAATAAACCATTTTTTTTTTTCCGAATTTACTCTCCCACTGCATCAGGAATACCATCCGCGAGAAACATGTCTGTATCAAAAAGGCCATTGGTCATTGTTTTTTTTTCCTAAATTACCACATACTTCTGAGGGCGATCAAAGCTTCTCTAGCGGAACGTACAAAAGGTAAAGGTAGAGTCACTTTATTTAACGTCGGTAGTTCCTTCAGCTACGAGGCTGGTATCAATGGAAGCCGACGGTGCGCCCTTTACCCCCTCCCCTCCCTCTGTCAGTGCTCCGCTTTACGGGTATTTAAAGCTATAGCTACACGAATCGGAGGAGAGTCGAAACAGACGTATAGGTCACCGATGATCGAACTGGGGACCTCTTGCTCCAAAAGCCGCGCACCATAACCAACTGAGCTACGCCTGCTCCTTGAAAGACAAGAACTCGATCATGCAAAGAAGTAAACTTTAACTGGGAAATGACGACGGAAAAGTTTAACAAATTCACACTTGACAAGCTGTAAATTAAAAGCCATTTATCTTTATATTCTGTGGCTACCTGTCGGTGTGTAGTGGATTGAAATTTTTCTTCTCCTTTGCAAGGTAATAAACTTGAATTGAATTTAACATACATGATCTAGAAGGTGCGTTACGCAAAAAGAACAGTTATCCGGTAACAAAGAAGAAACAAAGAACAAGAAAAAGAAGACAAATGATTTATCCCTATGATATTCCTATGATAAAGGGAAACGGCCACATTTTATATTGTAAGAGAAAAAAGTCTAATTAAACTCATTTAAGTATGCCAAAGTATACTTCAAATACGCACACAAAAGAAAAATATGTAAATGAACTTAAAAACAGATTCGAGCAAGAAAAAAAAAAATACCCTACGTATATAAATGGGAGAGAAGCTAAAAAAAAAAGAAAAAAAAAAAACCTTTTACCTTGTACTTATTCCCTGTTCTACCAGAATGATCAGCATCATTTGTATAAACTAACATTCATATCATTAGAGAAAAGACATTTTAAGGACGCAAAAAAACACGAAAATGCACCATCAATTTCGCAATGCAAGTCACGCAATGCAATATATATCCGGTCATCGTATGACTCGGTAATACATCTTACCAGGCTAATTACATAATTTATAAAAAGGAAAGGAAAGGAACTTTATTTAAGTGTCTAGTCGTTCCAGCGCAGGAGCACTAACTGGGGACACTGTAAAATGAAATTAACAAGTAACGCAAATCAAGTCAAATGTTGGTTTTTGAGGAGAGGGGAAACCGGAGTACCCGGAGAAAACCACTCGGTGCAGAGTAGAGAACGAACAAACTCAACCCACATATGACGCCAAGTCTGGGAATCAAACCCGGGCCACATTGGTGGGATGCGAGTGCTCTCACCACTGCCCTATCCCTGGGAAAAGGTATCAAATTTTTAATACCATCGTAGAAACTTGTAAAGCATCTGTTTACTGGTTTTGATTGGAGTCAACGCCGTTAACATCAATACTACATCGCACTTAACCATATAGTTGGGTCACGGAATGTGGACTTCGGATTACGGAATTGAACTATAGAGATTGACCAAGATATTGCAACATAAGAAATCATTGAAATACTGTGAATTTTAAGGAAATCGTCTAAATTTCCTTCGAACATAGTGTAGGTTACCCATAGCCTCCGTGTTAGTATTTAGATGCAACAGCAGTCTGAGATTACGTTGCTTGGTAAAGTCTTACTTCTTTTATAATCCCGTCAGACTTAAAAGTCTCTGAGAATTGCAAAACCTTTTGGACGCCAGCAAGGTGATGGACTCCTCATTTAAAAAAAAAAAAGCATTAATAATTCATGAACGAAACAGCCAATCAGATCACTGATAAAACGTCAAATGCACTAGCTTTAAACTCCTCATTTAATTTAGAATTCTAATAAGGCTTAGGTTGTTTTTCTTCTATGCTAATGTTCTCCTCTCACAATTTAACTCCTTCGTTCGGACTCCAGAGGGCCACGCTTTTCTGTAGAATGTTTTTGAAGCAGTTCAATAAAATCGCAGGTCGTGTTTTTACAGGTCTAAAACATAAAACCAGATATAACACTCCTGCTCGTTTATTAAACAGTACTTTGGTACGGTTCCAAATAAGAATTATTTGTGAATGAGGTATGTGAAAGGCGTGTATTTGTTTTGAAGAAACTGCTACGTAGTAGGTAGTTTTTTTTCTTTTGTCGCCTGTAACAGAACAAGAAGTTCATTGACACATCACTTCCTAAAACTGTTGGTTCTCAAACCAGACAATTAAGAATAAAGGACCATAGGATATGTATACCTGCGATCGACGTTTTATAAACTGTTTGAAACCAGAGACCGAATGGGGTGCAGGGATGGCGCAGTGGTGAGAGCACTCACCTCCTACCAATGTGGCCCGGGTTCGATTTCTAGACTCGGCGTCATATGTGGATTTATTTTGTTGGTTCTCCACTCTGCACCGAGTGGTTTTCTTCGGGTACTCCGGTTTTCCCATCTCCTCAAAAACCAACATTGGACTTGATTTGTGGTCATTGTTGATTTCAGTTTACAGTGTCCCCAATTAGTGCTCCAGCGCTAGAACGAGTAGACATTAAATAAAGTTTCTTTCCTTTCCCTTCCTTCTTCAAGGTTTCCTCGTGTGGAAGCCAAAAACACCCGAATGGTAATTTAGTAATTGTTATGCGGTAAGTCGAAGAACTCGTTCAAATTAACCTAAGAGTCTTAAAAACGTTTACAATGTTGGCACTTAGGCCCGTTCCAAACGCCGCTCCATTCATGCACCGAGCCTAACTGATGAGTTAAGAGCGGCAGAGGAGCGGCGTTTGAATCAGTTTGGTTCAGCAGGTTAGGTTTGAAGTGGCCAACAATGTCAAGTTCGGCAGGGTCTGTCGCACTATGCGACGTTGGAGCGGCGGCTGATTCACACGGCGCTCTTGTCATGTGCCGACCCTAAAGCGAAAATTGTGATAATTTATAATCTTACCACAATACACTCCGAAGTTTTACCTTGGTACCTAGGCCCCATTGTATGGATTTCAGTTTGGTTCGACCCAGGTACGGCGTATGAATTAGCCGTCGCTCCAAAGTCTCTCTTTAGTCGAACTTTTTTGAGTTAGGTTCGGCACTTGAGCGGAGCGGCGTTTGGATAGGGCCTTATCCCCAGAAATGTACCTAATTAGAAGCAGGCCCAATTTTGACATCCAAGAGTCTAAGCCTTTGCCACCTTTTTCCAACAGTAAGGTGAAGGGTAAAGGTTAGCGTTATTTTTAACTTAGGGTAAATGCGGCTGTTTATCCTTACTTGAGGAACAGCACTTTGGAGACACGTTGTGATGTTAATTGTCTGTATTCCGAGACACGAGTGATGTTAAGTTGGCAAGAAGAGCAAGGGGACACTTTGTGACGCTTATTGAAATCCAAGTGCATCGCATTAGGAGCATTTCCCGCAACGAAATTTCCAGGCTTTTTAAGAAAAGTGGACAAAGCATTACTTTTCTTGTAATAGCTGGGTAATCTGACTGGGTAATCAACTATCAATGTCTCTCGCGATTTTGGACCCGAAAAAGCTAATGGAATTGCCACAGGGGTTGCAAGAGCTTCATTAATACCTTTTAACAAGTCTGACAAGTCACTTAATAATTAATAACAGGAATTTGTGAAATTCTCAACGTAATCATATGTTTCTAATTTTTGAACCCTCCACATCAAGAAAATAATCCGGGTGAAACACCTCTTTATTGAAAAAGGTTCTTATGGCTTATTGTTTCTTGAAACGTAACAAATTAAATATAAAAGCGACCAAAGGTTCCATGGCGAAACGTACAACTATAGCTAGAACCTCCAACGAAGCACAGAACGACTCGCACTCAGTTTTGTAAGAAATAGACTTAAAACTACAAAATTACAAACTTAAGGAAAAGTGTTAATATATATGTAATGATCTATTAGGAGCGTGTATGTAAGAGAGCGTAACCTAATGTAATTGCAAAGACAAGGAATGTGAAAAACCAAGCGCGAGGGGACAATAACGTTAATAAGACCTATATTGAATCAATGGTTCATAATTTAAGCGAGAAATTAACTAAGTTGTAAAATTTATTATATACTGCAAATGATTTGTAAAACGAACTTCTGGTAGAAAAAATACAAAAGCAATCAAAGTAAATTTCTTTCGTTAAAAAACCTTCGTCAAAAAAGTAAAAGTAAACTGAAGTAAAGTGGTGCATTTATATAGCGCCTTTATCACAAGTCTCAAAGGCGTTTTACAATGATCAATTTACCCCCAGCGTACTGGAAGCATATACAGGCGCAAATTGTAGCCGCTTCTAAGCAGTCCATGCATGCTGGTACTCATTTTACCGACCTCGGAAGGATGGAAAGCTGAGTGAACTTCAGCGGGAAAGAAGGTCGCCAAATATTCCACTCTCGGCAGAACCGGGAATGGAATCCGGGACGTTAGGGTTGGAAGGCAGAGATCTTACCACTGCGCCAACCCCTCCGCCCTGTAAAGTGGTATATGGAAATATATATGCTTCGAACACGCGCAAACCGGTGAAAAGACCCTACAAGTAGACCACACAATAATCGACAGCAAGCCTGAAGGGGAGAATAAATGAATAAAAAATATTAATTCTCAACTTACCAAATCCTTACTTCCTGTCTTAACAGAATATCAGCATAACTGATTTATCAGCTAAATTTTACTGCGTCCGTGCTATTAGCGAAAAGACCTCAAAAGGACGCAAACAACAGGTAATCATATCTACCAATTTTTCAATTTAACCGTGCAAAGAAATTAAGAAAATGTACATTTGTTGCCAAGGTAACTTTCACTGCTGTAAAAAGATGAATAATGATGGTTCCACTAAACTTTATTAGCTGCACAATTAACGCAGTTCTAGATATAAAAGCGGAGATTCCGTAGCGTGATCTAGTTTAATTTCTTTCTTTTTTAAACCTTAAAGAGAGTTTTTGAGATTAACAAAGAGATCGGCAGGCTGGGAGGCTTGGACGTGAACTGTTAGCGATTAATCAAGTCTCGGCATATGTATCTTTTTTGGTAAGGTTCCAAATACGACCAGTTTATTTATGAGGTATGTACACAGCGTGTATTGGCTTTCAAAAAATAGGAGTCACCCGTAACAGAACGAGTGGATTGTTCAAGCAAAACCGGAAAAAAAGTTCAAATTCGAGTTAACAGATCATATTCTGACCAGACGTACGAAATTAAGTACAATGCTCTCACTGAATTATACAAATAATTAATGCCCGACCAATAATTTCTGAACAATTTACAAGCAGAGACCGGCTAGTTCAAGGTCTGCTCAAATGGTAGGCATACCTCCAGAATGGAACTGGTTATGGAATGTTCATGGTATTTGCTCTTAGAATTCTGTTACACCAAACCCTTGTATAAGTGTCACTTCTAATTATTTACGTTGTAGGAAGCCAAAGATCAACTTTTCATTAATTAAAGAAAGCGTTCTTGTGAGTTAATCAACGCCATTCGGTTAATATTCTCTGGTCAAGTTTATGTAACCAAAATAAAAAATATCACGAAAAGGATTTGCTCGAGTCTTATATGACACTGAAAATTAGAATCAGCCATGTACTACCGCATATCTCCAGGTATTAATTACGCACGTTGGAGATTAAATTAAACCTCTCGCAACGTCGGACCTGGCAAAGCAACTGTAGTGACCAAAAGGGTCATTGTAGCTTCACGTTTAATTAAACCTTTTAACAAATAACAATTCATATTTTCATTGAGTAGCTACTTTCTCGGGAAATTCCCCTTACCTTAATTATTCACTCCTTATTACCCAACAAAACAAGCGATATTAAACATTTGGTGGTTTGTACCGTTGGTTGGAACCAGAAACCCATAAGGGTTGAAACGTGTAACGGCCCCTTGTGTGCTGGGAGACAAGCTTTTGAATATTCAATTTGCTAAGTACCATATTTGGAACAACAAGAGCGAGGGGTTTCCAAATATGGTACTTAGCACTGAAACATTCAACCAAACAGTTCGCACTGAATATTCGGAAGCTGTGAACGCGCGTTACACGTTTCAGCCCTTATGGGTTTCTGTTGGAACCAATCACGTTTTTTTTACCGCGCGTCACGCAAAAAGTGCCAGTTCACTTTCTTCTGAAAAATTTTCCATAACAACTTTGTTTAAATTGCTCATTACATATATTTCTGTTTTTAAGTACTCCACACGCTGGAAGCGTTTTTAACTTGACAAATTTATACCGTACTCTGACCATGTTAACTTAAATTCATACGTAGAGAAATGGACTGCGAACCTAAAAATAATCCTTTTGGAGTACACCGTCGCGAGTAATCAGTTCCTAAAGAGAATGCTCCCGGGTTACAAAGTCAACCCTACACGAACTACACCGTCACTGTGGTTTTGCATGTCAAAAAAAGGTGTGGTTTTTTTTTGCAGCATATAACTGAAGATCTTATAGCAGTTTCACAGTAAAATCATGTTCTCCCTCTCCTGACCATGAACAAGAAAGATAAAGGTTTAGAGTCAAAAGATATTCTTGAGCCCCATAAACGAGGAGGTTTAAGAATTTCAGTAAATGCTACTTTTATTTTTTTCTCTGTTATGAGACAAAACCAATCTTAATCATTTGTTGTTGACTCGGAGACGTTTCCTTGCAACAGGCAATTTCAAAACCTATCGTCGTATACACAAATGTTTCATTGATTTGAGGAATTTTCAAGCCTCCACAGCACACCCGAGGAATGTTCCAAGAGCCTTTCACACAAACGGAATGAATGTCACGGTCATCTCCAGAGGGCCAGTGGAATACATTATAGCACATTGTTGGCAATAGACCTCTTCAAGGTTTTTTCCACCATCTTGTAGGGGGTACAAAGGCATTGGAACGGGCGCGAGGCCAAACATTAAAAAAAAAAAAAGACGGACGATGCGATCAATATGACTGTTATCCTACCTTCGGTTTTAGCGGAGCACCATTGTTAAGAAAATATGGTCACCCATCGAAGCGAGAAATTTTGGTTTTATAGCCATGACGTCATCGACCGTCCGCCCGTCGGTACGTATGTACGCACATACCTTCACAAGCTCTGATAAGGTTACATGATGCCAGGAGGAACTACGACTAGAACGGAAACGAAAGGAGAGCGAAAGAGAAAGACAACGACAAACCAAAATACCAGTAATAGCTCATACTTAGTGGAAGAAGTTACTCCAAAAATTCTTTCCTTGGGCACTAAACCGTTTCTTATTTTCAAAAAGTGGCTTAATCAAATTTTTATTGTCAACTGGAATTAAATGACAATTAGCTGTACTATTTTGGGCATAAAGAAAAAGTTGATTTGTTGGTTTGTTTTGCTCT
>OX421453.1:19567072-19574572 GCA_949126865.1 Montipora capitata
GCACCGTCATTTTTGTCAATGCTGGAGACTGACTTGATGGACTTTCGGAATTTACAGTGCACATGTCGAAATCCTCACAAGTGGGTGATTAATCTTATCAATCATCATACAAAGTTCGACGCAATTCACATCCACTAAATGCAAAATCAGCAGATGAAGTTCTCGATGCTGTAAAGAATTACTTCTTTTCCTATGGATACCCGAAAAAAAATTATTGCAGACAATGGAGGTGAATTTTGCAATGCGAAACTCGAATTATTTTGCGAGGAAAATCAAATCAAGCTGTCCCATGGAGCGGCAAGAACTCCAACCACACAAGGTCTTGTGGAAAGAAGCAACAAAACATGGAAAGAAAATATGAGGTCATTAATTATGGGGTCAAATAACACGAACATTGAAAAATGGTGCGAGTTTGCCTGCCTTTGGGCCGCTACGCAGGCTAGTGCGAGTACACAATGCAGGCTTCATATGCTATGAACATCACTCTCCACAGGGCAATAAATACAACACCATACAAAGTTGTTTTCGGGATAACGGCACACCGTGAGAACCACCAGAACACTGATGAAGACATTAAATGTCAAGGGGAAACCACTGAGTTAGCCGCTAGTAAAAACACTTTAGACAATGATCAGTGTGAAACTGTTGAAAGAGCAGCCAAACATCAGAACATACGTGAACGACAGAGTCAATAAAATGAAGAAATGGCAAAAAAAACCAGACAATCAAGGAAGGCACCTTTCAAGATCGATGACAAGGTTGCAATCAAAATAGACAGGGTAGAAAAAACGACTCTTGTACACCCGAATACGCTTTTGGGCAAAATAATGGAGATTGGGAAAGACTATGCAAAAATAGTTACTCCACAAGGAATCATTAAGGGCTTTATTTCATTTTCAACTTGAAGGTTATATCCTTGCACTTCGAGGAATGTGACACTAGATTATTGCAAAGAAATTTCTTTCACAGTTGCTTCCAAGGAAGCTAACAATACTTGTCAGTAGCATTTGTTCAGTTTGCAAATAAATGAAGTATAACAAAACTTTTTTTTGACTGCATCTTTATTTCTGACTTGTATGCATATTAAATTTAAAACATAAAATGAATCTATACATTTGGTTACTTTAGTGGACGGTGTCTGTTACCCAAATCGCATTACTTAGTTAACCAGTCAAAAATCCAATTATTGGACCTAAATACCAACCCATTTTATGACCCCAACCCTAACCTTCTGAAAACAAACCGCAATTTTATAATGACAACCCTAAACTCAAACTGACGCAGTCCTTCTGCCTAAATGCACTATCGTGACCATGATCCACACTTTCTGTTTGAAGGTAACTATTCAAAGGCACTTCTAAACCACCTTGGTGAGAGGCGAGTGCTCTCAACACTGCGCCATCCCAGCACCCCAGTTCAATAATCGAACTGGTTTGAAAAAAAAAAAAACAAGCAAACTGGTTTGAAAGAAATAAACCGGTTTGAGAAAATTTAAACCAAAAATCAAATTAAACCACAACATATACACTTAATGAAATGAAATGTTAATAGAACCCATTGGGAACTCGGAAAAATCCGAGCCCCAGATGGGATTCGAACCCACGAGCCTCAGTGATCTAGTCGGATGTTCCAACCACTGAACTACTGGAAACTCTATCAGTGAGCATGAGTGAAGAGGGCTATTGACTCGAGCTGCATCCCGCAGCTACAGAGTCAAATAACGACTGACAGCATAGCTCATAACTGCATCGCGCAGTCACATAAAGCATATCTGAGAAGCGGCCAACCAACCACCCAAGTGAGCGAATGTGAGAATGATATACACATATCAAATGAAATGTTAATAGAACCCATTGGGAACCCGGGAAAATCCGAGACCCAGATGGGATTCGAACCCACGACCCTCCGTGATCTAGTCGGTCGCTTAGAGCATCCGACACGTACACTCATTTTTTTTAAAAGAACGCTTACATTTTTGAGCTGAGGTTGAACGTTCTATTTTTTTTCGCGCGATTTGAGCCTGAAACGTTCTTGAGATGTTCTTAAAGTGCCACTACGGTGAAAATTTTGCATGTCCTTTTTTCTTTAGATTTTGAAAATAGACGTACTAAATAGGTATCATGCCAATTTTTATCTCAAAATTCCCACGGAAAGTATGATTGTTGTAACGTAGTTTTTCGGTTTTCGCTGTCCGCCATTACTAGAAAGGCAAATGACCGTGAGCAAGGAAAAGGCTTGGGTCTAGCTGGATCGCCTGGGGCCTGACGTCATATGCGCAAAGCTCAAAATAAACGCGGCTAATCTCCCATGCCGTGTATGAGATGTGAGAGATCGCCGAGTTGCTTTTTGCTGATATTATATATGTTACTCCTTGATCGACTTGACGCGATGAGCGTATGACGTCACGAGCCAAGTCTTGTGTGAAGACCGCTTACAAAATAATCGCAGGCTTCTCCAATGCCGTCCGAGTAATGGCGGACAGATTTTTAGCGGTTTTTGGCTGGCTATTTCCCGACTTATCTCGCTCTATCGTTCCAAATTTAAATGCATTGTATTATTTTGAACTTAATTTACGTTGAAAAATTTCGAAAAGAAAACCAAGAATTTTCGTCGTAGTGGCACTTTAAGTTACTTGGTATAGTATTTCAATTAATTAATGCAGGCGGTGACCAGGAAACCTATCAAAGTGCATTATTGTTTGCTGTAATGTGTCATATGCTTGTACAGCTGTAAGAAAAGAAGCTCAAGTTCGAGTACAAACTGGAATGGTCAACCACTTTGTTCATGTTAAAAACATGTCGCTAAGTATTTGGGTAGATGGTACTGTTAGACTACAGTTTTATATTTATTCTCTCTTTGTTTCTACTACTCATTTAAGTGGTCTGGATAGCACAAGTATTACTAATATTTTAAAAAATACAACCACACTTTTGAAATTACGGAACATGTTTCGATGTTTCAAACATCATCTTCAGCCATAGTGAGTGTAACATTGAAATTTTTACAAGATAATTCGTATACAGTCAACTCCCGTTACAGCGGACACCCTCGGGACCACGATTTGATTTCCGTAATAGCGAGAGTCCGTAATAGCGGGGTGCGAGAAAATTTTTATCATAAACCATATTTACAGAAGGGGGTCACATGTGTGTTCATGTTCATTAACTCCAGTATCCTTTCCAGACCCGTTGTCGCACGCAAAGAGCGTTAGAACTTTATTTACAAACAGAGCAGAACAGAACGGGAGTTACGTACCCTTTGTGTACAGCACAAAGTACGTAAAAAAACAATCATCGTATGTTGCAGAAATGTCCACACATGCATCGTTTTGGTTTCCTACTGTACTGAAGTACAATAATCTACATTTCTAAAAAAAAATATTTACAAGGAAAAACCTTAACATGAGCTATTGATTGCATCAGCGATCACATTGTCTTGAAATATGGTTCCAATCGGCTCTATGTACTTCTCCTTTGAATTGCGACTTCCTCCACATTGTCGCCAAGGAGACTAAAGTCATTAGCAACTTTAAACTCCCTTCGATGATTCAAAAAAGCAGAAAAAATAGACTTGATATGTGTACAAATATTCCAAGATGCTGCTCTGTGTCCGCTATAACGAGAGAGAAAACAATAAAATTGTGACGTTGGGACCGAATCAAGTGTCCGTAAGTCCGTAATATCGAGAGTCCTTATTAGCGGGAGTTTATTTCAGTCAAACGCCTGTAACTTTCGCCGGGGATTTAGCTGCTGTCCGTAATAGCGGGGTGTCCGTAATAGCGAGGTGTCCGCAAGGCGGGAGTTGACTGTATATATACTGTTGACTGTATATATATATATATATATATATATATATATATATATATATATATATATATATATATATATGTAAATTCAAAAGTGTGGCTGTATCTTTTAAAATACTCATTTAAACAAATGAGCAAGACAAAGACGTTTTTAACTGACTCTCAGCCTGGGTATGTTCTTAGCATGTTCTTAAAATTATGGTTAGTCTCAGCCTCAGCGTTCTTATATATATATATATATATATATATATATATATATATATATATATATATATATATATATATATATATATATATATATATATATATATATATATATATATATATATATAAAAAGAAGCATGTTGGTGATCAGATCTAGATTATTATTGAGTGGCTGTCTGCTTTATTAACTTCCATAAAGGTATCACAAAACAAGCAAGCGACATGACGTACGCAGGTCAAACTACCTACGCTAAGGGTCATCTGCTCCCTGCAGAGACGTACTCCTTCACTGATGCGAACATGCTTTCAACCTTCACCTACACAAACGCTGTTCCACAGATTACAGGATTTAACAGCGGCCAGTGGGCTCAGTATGAAAGAAAGATAAGAGAATATGCCAAGAGCGGGTGTAGTCCGCTCGGTGGGGACCTGTACCTGATCACTGGCATCTCAGAGGTTACCCTCCAAATTGGAATGAGTGGGCTAGAAGCGATCCAGAACACACTTAAAGTCCTTAAACCTAATACCGACGCGATCAGCATTCCTAGATCCATGTGGACAGCCGGCTGTTGCATAAATCCTTCTAGCGGTGCATTGGGAGCTTTTGCTGTGATCGGAAACAATCTTAGGGACAAGAATAAAGTCTTCATGTCTCAAGTGGAGATGACTAAGCTGCAAGACTTCCTTCTCACTGGAGTTAATGGTTTTGGAGGAACAGCCATCAATTTGTTTCCAGCAAACCCCGGATGCTCTGACCCAGGAAAGAGGGTGAATTTGTAAATACGACCGGCAACTGAGGAAATTGTGCCAAGCATGCCAAGAGGACAGGCAAACATGCATGACGCCACTACTTCTTTAGCATAGCTTTGATGCGATGTAAACATTACGGTCTTACTTTTCCTTTCCTTTGAGCAAGCCTTATAAACGTAAAGAAACTTGAAAGAATAAACTTCAGACTTCCAAAAAATGATAACGAACAAAATTGCTTCTTATAATCCCGTTTAGCCAAGTGCAGCTCTTCGTTTTTGGTTTCCTGTTCTCCCATATCCTTTCAAGATTGTCCCAGCTGTCACCAGTGCCTCTAAAAACACATTTTCATTCTTTACTCACTGCACAACAAAATGGGGCCACTCAACCACAGGAGGAGGCCGGTGTTGTCTAGTGGTTAGGGCGCCGGATTTGCATACGGATGTTCCTGGTTCAAATCCCGCTCGGGCACTAGCAGGACTTATCTTCGACGGTGGTCCCGAATTCAACTCCACCACGCTTTGTAAATAGCCAGCTGGTTACCTCCTGCCAGTTGGGTTTCGTAACTCTGTTACGTTAGAGCGACTTTCATATGACCTTGAAAAATAAACCTAAAAACCCAACGTAAACAAATGCAAAACGTTTGATTGGCTCATCGAACAAAAACAAACTAGCGCGAATTTTCATTGGCTTAGCAAACACGGATGCAAAAAGCGGACACTAGGCTTCATGTGTGAATGCATTTGAAATGCAGTAATGTGATTGGGCAATTAATATTGAACTGTGTACTGCCCATATTATGAGTTTCCTTGACGGGAATAAGGCGAAGCTTTGTTTTAATCTTTCCAAACATTGGTCCGTGAAACAAATAGACCACTATCGATATGTTAAAATTCAGCTTGATAGTGAGGCATAGTGGACAAAAACAAAAGAAATGGATAAACATGTTCATTCACTTTCCTTTGTTTGTGTCCTCTATGTCTCGCTGCCAAGCTGAATTTTAATATCTCGAAAGTGGTCTATTGCGAACACTTTTTCAAGGTCAATGCAAAAGTCGCTCTATTTAAATTGTTCGTTTCTATAGCACGGCCCCACAAGCTTGTAGCTTTATTAAAACACCATCGTGTATAAGTGAAAGTACTTTACTTTTAATCACATCTCAAAAGTGCCCTCCCAACAGTATATTAGAAGAATATCTCTTCTTGTAGATGTCAAGCATACACCAAGTCTATCCAGTAGTTCTTGAAGCTTTATGAAATGAAACAAAAGAACAGTAAAAATTCATTAATCATTATGCCGTTAAATTCATGAGGGCCTATGATGTAGTGCGGTTATTTTATAAACTGCTGTAACCTTTTCTCAGAGCAGTTTTAAGACGTTACTAAAGGTAATGTGTGTGCTTGGGTTAGTAGTGCTTGAACAATTGATGCAACATAGAATGAAGCTTAGCTGCTATTGAAGGTAACGCATTGCCTTATAAATAGAAATCTGTGCCGAGAAATGACAACCAGTGGTAAAAAATAAACCTGGCCCAACATTTATAAAAAAATTTTTTACTTCTGACATAAGTTTCCTGTTAGCAATATTCTATTTCAGTCTTTGAGCTAGGGTTTGAACTGACAAGACAATGAATTTGTGTCACTTATCACGGTGCAAGGGGTCTGTGTGGTCTGCCATTGCTGACTTTTCAGTTGGATCCCAAAGTCAATTTATACAACCGTACGAACAAAGCAGATTGTAGCCAACGGTATTTTTAGCCAACGCTAGTTTAAGCACGAGTGAAAAGCCATTACCAAATAATTATTTTATAAACATTGCGCTCCTTAAGCTTACCTGTTTGGTACATCCACCTCCAATGATGAGAACAGTACGTATTTTAATGCTTCCAAAATACTTGGACAGTCTCAAGATTGCGGCCCACACAGTTGCACCCATCGAGCCGACCGCTTGAACAATCATTTTCCGTTTTGTTTTCTTCAACAAAGATTGCTCTTCAAGTGTTGTGCACTGAGCATACGTAGGAATAACAAATGCAGGACCTTTCCGAGCTGAGAAACAAAGTTACGTTGCAGAACTTCTCGCATTTGATATACTTGACAACCGCTTCGAAGGCTGATGCGGAGACGGAGAGAGTTCGACACCTCTTCATCGAGTGTTCCGAGCTTTGATCGGGCTTTTTAGAGTAAATTGCGCTTTCTGAATTAACTTTTCCATTTTTTTCTCAAATGCAACGTAACTTCTACATAACACTTGTGAGCCCGTATCGTCTTCAGAAACTGAAATGCCACGCCCTATTCCTGGGTCTTTTCCCCTCCCCGCCCACACGCGAAGGAAACAGAGCTAAGAAAGAGGTTGCCACGCGGGTGACAAAGATACAGGGGTACCCAGCGATAAACGTCGGTGGAATATGTGTTCGGGAGAGTCTGGCCTAAGACTTTCGGTACTACGTTGCCGAAAAGCTATAGACTTCTTTGCTAAAGCATCACCTAAGAGATTCGCAACCAGGGAAAAGTAGTCCCTTACGTCTTCGGAAGGGATATTTTTGCAATTTTTGATACTTAAAAAGGTCACCTAGCAGTTTCGGATTAGTAAATGGTTCGCTGGTAACTTCTTAGAGGTAAAGTTCAGCTAGCAATTTCTAAAAGGAAGATTTCATCGGACACCTTAATTTTCAGCTAAGATATCCAAACAGATCAAATTCTTTTAGGTGATAAAATATCTCTTTAGCCTGTCTTTATACTTTA
>OX421453.1:19579572-19582072 GCA_949126865.1 Montipora capitata
TATATTAAAGTACGACAGATATTAAATAATCAATAAAAGAAAAGCATAAGGCGAGGATGCCCATATAGAAACCATTAGGGCTTATTCGAGCCATAGGCACCTCAAGAAAAATACAAATATATAATGATAAATATCACTAAGTTTCAGAATTTTCAGCTGCTTGAAAATTGGTTAGCACTTTTTGATATGATTCTTAAAACCTTTTTCTGAAGTAAAAATATGCGAATTAGATTAGAAGGATAGGTCGATCCCCATACTGATATGCAGTAAACAAGATAAAGATAAACTAAGAAAAAATACAAGGTGCACAAAGAGGAAGCTTGCTTTATAAATTATGCCAATAGATTTTGATATTTTTCTAGCCACATTAGCAATGTGTGGTTTTCAAGAATAACACCTAAAAACACGGTTTCTTTTACTCGTCCAATGGCACATTGACTAATCACTAGATTGATGTCTAGTGTTTGCCTTTTTTGCCTGGGTTTAAATACAATAAAGTTGTTTTTTTTTAATTTATAGAAAGCTTATTGGCTTGCACCAGTCTGTTAAGTTAGGTAATTCTTCATTCAAAGTTTTTTCAATCACATTCACATTTTTGTGAAAAGAAGATGTTAGTATCGTCAGCGAATAGGATGAAGTCTAAAACGTTTGACACATCACACATATCATTGATGTAAATTAAGAAAAGAAGAGGACCAAGAATGGAGCCTTGAGGGACATCACACTTGATAAAATGATGTGAAGAATGACAGTCCTTAAATTGGACAAACTGTTGTCTGTTTTTTCGATAATCGGAAAACCAGTCAAATGCAATGCCACGAATGCCATAGTTTTGCAACTTAAATAAAAGAATTTGATGATTAACAGTGTCGAAAGCTTTAGATAGATCAATAAGTATTCCTACTGTAACCTCATTACTATCGATAGCAGGAGAAATTTTGTCATATAATAGAGCTAAAGCATATTCAATTGAATAATTTTTACGAAAACCAAATTGATTATCGGAAAGTATATTATATTTACTTAAGTAATCAATAATAATAATAATAATAATAATAATAATAATAATAATAATAATAATAATAATAATAATAATAATAATAATAATAATAATAATAATAATAATAATAATTTAATCATTTCTATCGCGCCGGCTACATTAAAATATGATCGTCGGCGCGTTACAATCAGTTGAAAAAATAAAAACTGTCTACATGTATACAAATATTAAAAAGCCCAGGTAAAATTACAATATTAAAAAATTGAAAAATATTAAAAAGCCTTGGTAAAATTACAGTATTGATATATAAAAGGAAAACCACAGAATATATCTATTCATACAAAGTCCTTATAGGCTTGCCTAAATAATAAAGTCTTTAAGTGCACCTTAAAGGAGTCCACTGATGTTACTTTCCTTAATGACTGAGGAAGCGAGTTCCATAATTTCGGGGCAGCAGCACAAAAGGCCCGATCCCCTAGTGTTGTCTTTGTGCGCACTCTAGGATGAGCTAACAGTAGCTCGCTATTTAACCTTAGAGAATAGCTGGATTCTGCTTTAATAATTTTAAGGTCGCTGATATATTTCGGTGCCATACCATTAATTGCCTTATATGTAATCACTAAAACTTTGAAAATAATTCTATAATGCACAGGCAGCCAATGAAGTTCAAAAAGCACAATTGAGATAGGTTCAAAGCGCGATACATTGCAAATAAGGCGCGCGGCAGTATTCTGAACACGTTGTAATTTAGACAGTTGAGTTTGAGGCAATCATACAACAGACTATTATAATAGTCAATTCGACTCGTCACCAACGCATGCACAAGCAGTTTAGTAGAATCAACTGAAAAAAAAATTGCAGATAAAAGTATGATACACTACAAATTTTATTAATATTAGCGACCATACTGAGCTGCTGGTCAAACCAACAGCCCAAGTTCTTGGCTTCATGGCAAGGGTTAATGAGATGATCACCGACAGCAAGGGGCTCTACACATAGCTTAGCTAACTGCTGTCTCGTACCAACCAGTAGAAACTCCGTCTTCTCATCATTAAGCTTGTGGCGATCCATTAACATCCATTGGCGAAGGTCATCTATGCACCGCTGCATATGCGAAAGTGCCTCTACATGACTCTCACGCAAACCAGGCTTGAACGATAAATAAAGCTGTGTATCGTCAGCATAACAATGCACTTCTGGAAGATGACGACTGGTTATCTCGAAACATTTTGAAGCATAAATCACAAACAAAATAGGTCCCAAACAAGAACCCTGAGGAACACCGCACTGCAAGGAGAAGCTATCAGAAAGAGTTCCATTGATTGTAATGCGTTGGCTCCTATCATGCAGGTAGGATGCAAACCACTCCAGAACTTTGCCAGAAACGCCAAATCGAGTTTGAAGACTCGTTACTTAGCAGACACTTTTTGGAAGATCTCCGCACTAGCGCAATGACATCTTCATCACTCAGAGGTGTGAACTCATGAAATGATTTCACAA
>OX421453.1:19592072-19609572 GCA_949126865.1 Montipora capitata
CATTTTATAAAGCATTAAGCCGTTTCATTCACAAGATCGAAACGTGCATTCTCTTAACTAATACCATAGGTTTCTCAATTGTTGGGTCGTCATGAGAATTTGGTTTTATATCAATATCACGCCTCTTAAGTTGTTTAATATCTTTATTCTCACTACCTGCCTGACTGACATTTCATTGAAATTGTGAGGAGCATTTACAAGCTGATCACTTCTGGGAATCAAAGGGTTAAAAAGCTTATGAATTCTTTTACAGCTTTTTAACTGTACACACGAATCGCATTTCAATGTGGTTTGACCCCCAGTAGCCGTGCACTTTTAATCAGTTTTAATCAGTTGTCACGGGCTGTCAAGTCTTATTAAGGGTGTCTTTTATGTTCCTTATCTTTCTTTTTTACAGAACCAGCACACCATCGCTCAGTATAATGGCGCACCTGATATCATCCGCAAGACTCTGAGGTGAGCTTTGCATTCAATGACAACAAACGACCATTCTTATGGGTCTTCTCTTTGCCAATGCTATTACAGACTGAGCTCATGTTCGTAGCACATCAACACGTCACTGACTGGCTTGGTCGTGTGACGAGACTACCAATCAGGAAACTAGTTCTTCGAGCCTTTAAGGAGAGGAATACCTTATACAGCAATGACCAGAACCAGGTTGCTGGCCAGCGGTTTTCGTTAAAACAATGGTTTGCATGAGGTGCTCAGTCTCGCGGGCTCAGAAAACCTGGTTTTGGTCATTGTTATTTGAGGTTTTTCACTTTAAGAAGAGGTGCTTAGGGTTCAGTACCAGGGGATGAACTAGGGGGGGTACTAGGGTTCAGGGGATGAAATCGACATCACGGCCTTGGCGTGACAACGACGACCTTAAAGGGGCTATGTAACGTACTTTTAGGGTGTTTCCGGGGAAATCTTTCAGTTAATCATGAGTTTAAAGCTCGAAAATGGTAATGTAGAATTATTTACTACTGAAATTATCGTTACAAAAACGGCCTTTATCGATTTTCATTCCGATGAAAAGAACTGATAGACCCATATCCCCAATGTCCAAACAAAAGATTTTGCACGTCTAGCCTCTCATTCAGTGTGAGCCTAGATGTGCAAAGACAATGCAAAGGCAAAGCCTTTATTCCCCACGGACTCCAAAGTGGCCGCCGATTGATAAAGGTGAATTGCCTGTACAAAAAGTTGCACTGAACTCATCTCCTTGCGATAGGTTAAGAATGGTCTATTGCGAGTTAACTTATTAATCATTTTAGGGTCATGGGTTCGCGGCCGCCTTAAGCCAGTCTATTATTTAACATAATGATATCAGCTATTAACCAATCGCCCTCGCAAGCAGAGCAAGCGAGCAACGCAGCTCAAGAGGGTACAAGTAAAGCGCTCCGGGCATTTAACCTCAGGAGGAATACTTTTGATCTCGGGGGAAAATTGAGAGCCAACGCAAACTTAGCCCACTTACGGTGTCACCTGGAATTTCAATTTAGGCCACGTTGGAGGGAAGGGATTGTATTCATGATCCCCTTTGCCACTTCTCAAGTTTTTCATTTATTTCAATAATAATTCAAAGGTAAACGAAACTGAAAAGAAAATGAGAGCTCCACTCAGGATCCAAGCATCTAGCATATTGTTCTAACGACCACACTGATTTTAAACGGTTATTCACAGAAAATAATCGAAGAAACTGTACAGCACAATAATGCGGATGAATGGTAAAAGAAAGTGTAAATTTGCGCCCGAAGATTTAATATGTGAACTAAACGTTTCGAGGGTACTGTCTCTTCATCAGTGGTTTGAAAGAAACTTAAGCACTGAAGCGTTACGTTGCATGCGCAATCTTCACTTGCTTAGCTTTCAAACTACTGATGAAAAGGGAGTACCTTCGAAACGTTCATATGTTAAATTCTCGGGCGCAAATTTACACTTTCCTTTACCATTCATCCGCGTTATTACGCTGCACAGTTTCTTCGCTTATTTTCTATGAATAATCGTTTAGAATCAGTCTAGTCATTAGAACAATATGCTAGATGCTTTCTTTACCATTATCCATATTTGAGTTATGGCTTAAAATCATATGACGTTGTCTAGCCCACAGACCAGCCCCTGGGCTACTTGACAATGAACTTGAGTACACGAGCCCAAGAGTGAATTAGATAAGGGTGTTAATCTATCACCTGCAGCCTTGCCCCAGCAAAGTCACAAATTGATTTATTTTTGGATACGCTTTGCGCGGGAAACAAAGAAAGCGCCGCCAATTTGTCCAATCAGAAGAAGCCACGTCTCGCGTGACTGTTCTTCCATGTTTTTTCATGGACATGACAACTGATTTTCGTTGGAAAGGGTATCTTAAAAATAGACTCATTTTTAACTGTGCTGGGGAGCCCACCCATGCCATAACAACACTCTTATCTAATTCACTCTTGGCTTGCCCTAAAACAGCCATTTGCCAGGGGCTAGTGCTAGTTTAATTATTGTAATTGCTGCCTGTGAGAGGTTCATAAAAAGTGCGCGTCAGCATGTACCCCTCATAAAGGTTTTCTCTCCAAAGCCTACAAAGAATGTGATTCCTCTCTGCCTTATCGCAATCGGAGACTCTTACTTGGTCGGACTAATAGACTAAATGACTTCATTTGCTGTAACTCGGGAATATCAATGTGTTGTAAAACTATGTATGTTTATCGCTGGCCTACCCGGCAATTCTAATAAAACTGCAAATGGTGGAATAAACAAGGATGTATCCATCCATCCATATAACCAGGAATTCTCGTAGTTCAACGGGTAGACCATGTGACCTGTGTTACGTAGGTCGCAGCCTGGAGTACCTTTGTCTGTTGCCTAACACCTAGTGTTGTCTGTTGCATTCGTTTTTACTGTCATACCTGAGTTTCGTGGTTCTCTTTTTGGGCGTTTTAGATTGAAGGAATAAAAGGATTTTACAAGGGACTGGTACCTAGTGTTCTAAGGTGAGACCAAGTTGCTTTCCCTATGGCGTCATCCGATGATACGGAAAGGTTATGTTATGAAAGCGGAATATGAAGAAAATCTCCCACTTTCCTAGGGCACTAGGATAATGTCATCAGACGTAAGAAAATATGTTACACATTTTCTTACGTCTGATGACATTGTGTCCTCCAGGCACTACTTTGTAGAGTTAAAAATATCTGGAAGGCATCTTGCAAAAATAAATGAACATAGTTCAAACAAGGTTCCTGACTATAAGAAGACGTTTGCGCTTCAAGTCTGTAATAGGCTAGTTTCGAATTGTGCAGCAACAAAAGAACGGAGTCGAGGTTCAAGGGAATAATTAGCATTTTGTTTTGTTCAAAACAAAGGAAAATGCAAATTACTCCCCTGAACCTCGACTCTGTTCATTTGTTGCTGCACAATTCGAAACTAGCCAATTATGCCTGACGAATGTGCTGTTCAAGTGATGCCATAACTGAGTATTGGCGAGACAATTGTCGCATGAACTAAGTTTAATGTCCTTGCTCCAACGAGTCGTCTCTTGTAGCTCCGAACTGGTAATCGGAAGGTCGTAGGGTCGTCGCTTGTTCGGGAGCGCTCGGATTTCTCCCAAGTATCCTCGAGTCACCATCGATAAAAAATCTCTTCATTTCATTCACCGGGGTTAACGTCTATCACAGTGGTAGAGCTTCCGAACTAGTTATCGGAAGGTCGTAGGTTCGACTCCAGCAAAGGAGCACTCAGATTTTTCCCGGGTATCCCCGAGTATCCCCGAGTCACCATCGGTAAAAAATCTCTTCATTTTATGCAATGGGGTTAACATCTAGCACAGTGGTAGATCTTCTGAACTAGTCAACGGAAGGTCGTAGGTTGGAATCCTGTAAAGGAGCACTCGGATTTTTTCCGAATATCTCCGGGTCACTATCGGTAAAAAGATCTGTTCCTTTCGTTCACCGGGCTTAACATAACATCTATTTCAGTAGTGACATTGAGTATTTCATTTCGAAACGAGTTTCGTTTCCGAATGAAGTTCTTACCGTATTCACGTGAAGAATATTGATCGGAAACATTTTCGCGCGCTGTTTTCGCTTTTAATCAAAAACAAAATCAGCCCGACTTTCGCCCTTAACCACCGGCATCTAAAACGTTACTCGTGCGCTACTTGAGCTTTAGCTTGGTATGGAGGGCCGTGAATTAGTAGATAGTTATTGCAAAACGTATTTCGATTGAAACCCATAATGAACTCATTTCGCGTATTGTTTCGTACAGTTGTCACAGAAGGGGGCATCACGTTTATTCATGAGATCGGAAGAGGCCCAACCGCCTTGAGAAGAGGACATCTTTTCTATTGATACCACTGACCGGTTGGCTCAGGTGGTTGAGCATCGGGTGCAGGAGGTCGTGGGATCATAACTCCGGCCTGACTAACACTCAGGGTCTTAAAGTTACTGAGGAGAAAGTGCTGCCGTTGTAATGACATCTGCAAATGTTAGACTCTCTACTGATTCTTCTCGGATGAGGACTACAAACCGTAGGCCCCGGCTCGCAACCCTTCAATGTTCATAACCCGGTGGGACGTAAAAGAACCCACACACTGTTCGCAAAGAGGAGGGCATGGAGTTCCCAGTGTTGTGGTTGTCCTTTGTGGTTTGCCCAACGCATTCTCTACCTTGAATTTCCTATTATCGTGAATTCGTAATTTGCTCCGAAAATACTATTATCATTAATTTACAAGACTGAAAGCTTGATATGGATTATGGGAAATGGTCACATTTTTTTTTTTTTAATACAACAAAATTTTCCGTTGTGTATAGTGTGAATCAAAAGGAGGTGCCGTCATATGACATCTCCTTCCTTGTAGCAAAATTCTTAAATACTTCCTCTTACGTATCATCATTGGGGAGTTTAAGAAATGAAAACGACTACGGTTACGACAACAACGTGAGGTTCTAACGACAGCCTAAGCGTACAAATGCGAACCTTTCATGCTATCATTTTGCTCTGAAACCGCTCGTATAAATATAGTTTTAGGACAATTCGCCCTCAATGGAATAATCGCGAAAAATGTAAGATTGTGTAAAGTTAAATCTTGACGTGACATTTTCGCACACGTCGCCGTCGTAGATCTTAAATCCCCTATTGATGAGATCTGAAGAGCCCCAACATGGAGAAGGGGGCATGTTTTTTATTGATACAACGGCAAGAAATAAGACAAAATGTTCGTTTGTGTACGTATAGTGCGAATCAAAAGGACATGTTGTCCAATGACAATTCCTTCTTTCCTAACTATGCTTACTCATACAAGCAGCAATAGGCCACTCTCAAAAGTATCATAATATTCTTTGTTTGCACTTTATAATTTTGCATAAGTATTGTTTCCAGTTTCTCTTTTCACTTACAATGGGCTCAAGAGAAAATAAAAACAATTCTTAAGCAAACTTGTGGAGGGGAAACTAGGCGTATTATGGTATTTTTGAAAGTGGCCTATGCACTGATAGCCACAAAGAGATAACAAAATCCGTAAAAATCTGACACTTCACTCTCAAGACTCTGATAACGTGATAAATTACATATGTAACATTCTAGCTTATCGTTTTTGTTGGTGTTTTGTCTTTCTTTCAGAGTTACACAAGCCTGTGCCCTGACCTTCGTAGTTTATGAAAATGTTGTTCACTTTTTTATGCCGCTCAACTAAAAGGAAAGAAAAAAAAAGAAAAAAAAAACGAAAAATTATCCTCTCTTTGAAAGAGAGTAGGTTATTCCACTATCGCAAAAATATCGCAGTAGATCTGGGTTGGCAAAACGAGGCTGAAGTGAATTCGGAAATGGCGGATAAGGTGACCTCGTGTTAACATGGTACATGCAATCTGGCTGGCGTCTCCATATCTCGTGAACCACTTGGTTGAACTTTGGTCAAACCCATGTGCTCAAGGTTATTTGAGCACCAAATAGATTTGTGATCCGCCGGGCGCGTTTTGTAAATACCCAGCTAATTTCCCACTCCAATTGCAAGTTTGGGCTTTATATGTTCATTGACATTTTTTCTTCTTTTAAAAGCCCCATAAAATTCTAGCCTAAAACAAAACCTTGTATTAATCATGCTCGCAACCCGTGAGAGACAGTGACAGAAACAATGATATGTTTGGTAAGGGGTTGGGAATGAAGTACTCCACTAGCAGGCCAATGAGACTAAATGCCATCACTAAAGGAATCACTGGTCTAGCTTGGTGGAGGGACCCCAAAGAGGTCCTTACTCCTTTTCAGAGCTGCAGGTCACAATACCCTGAAAGATGTTACTAGTTCTAAAGGAGTTTAGACTCATGGTTACCATGGAAACCCATCCATTCTGTGAGTCTATGGGGCCAAGAGTGCCTGTATGGGAGCACTTCGTCCCAACATAAAGTTTATTAGTGCATTTCAATTGGACAAATGCAAACCTCAGATGAACTACTTACTACAAGATTTAGTCCTTGGGATGAAACGAGGCTAATCAGTTCGTTCAGTGTCTTTAAGGCAGACAAACTGCATTAAGTCCCAATACTATTGGTGGCTAACAACAAAAAAGAGATCTCAAAACCTATCGTGAGCTCAGAAAAGAGAAAAAGATTCATTAGCTTTACATATTAAAACTAGGAAATGGGCTCATTCCATGCATTTTACTTTTTCATTACTTTAAAGTAAGTTATTAAACAAAACTATAGATTTTGACAGGAACCCATAAACTGGAGCCTAAAACTCCAATACTTAGTCTATGGAACGTCATTTTCACAGATCAAGCTATTTTTAGACAACATCTTAAATCAGATTTGACTTGCACGAGCGACCATTCTCAGTTCCATGGGTATTAATTTCTCATGTAAGATTTGTGATTAGCTGGAAAGGTCTGGTTTCGCAGGAAAATCTATCTAAAAATAACTCGGTCTGTAAAAACGCCGTTCTACAAATACAATGAAGCTGTACGCTCCTAGTCATGGGCTCCTGATTTTAAGAGTTCCCTTTCAGATTTTTGTTATTGCTTTTATCGTTGTTATTTTTGTTTTATATGGTTGGGTTTGGCGCCACTCCAATCCCGTTCCACGCAAGCCTTGCCTATCGTATATGCTGGTACTCATTTACGGACCCCAAATGGATGGAAAGCTGAGTGAGCTTTGTTGCATGCGTACTGGGATTCGAATCCAGAGCGCTGGAATGCAGTCCGCGAGCGATATCTACTAGGAGCGCGACGCGTTTTTAAGGCACGGGTGGAAACCTAGAAGTCAACATTTTGCATGCCAAGAGAGTAGTCCCTCCCAGACTTTTAAACTGATCGTGTCTAATCGAGAAAAAAAATATGCTTAGCAATGTAATTTTAGGAGTGTCAAGACCAAGTAAAAATAGGTCCGCAATGCGTACGTGTGTGGCTTACAAATTGCAGTTTCAACATTGAGTTCGCCCTTGGAAGCTTAGTGACGTTTACTGTTGGGTATGTTACTTCAGAGCTTATAGGGCAGTTAGTAATGATCCTAAAACTACACTGAGCTTGAGAAATTGATACTTCCACGTCACTGAATCATTCCAACAAGTTGCATACCATGTCATGAGACTGGAATTCCACAAAATTGCTATTTAATGTATTCTAATAGCAGCACTTGCTTGTGGGAGGGAGCCTTCAAATTTCCTTAAAATTCAAGTAATTTTCAAAACAACGCAAACAAATCAAGAGCTTTGCAAGGACTCAATTGAGACTTTCAAGACAGTAAAAACCCATCTAATACTTCTACAGCAATAATTACTGTAGAAGTATTGATAATGCGACATCACAAGTGAAGGTATCCCAACAAAATACTATAGACCTTATTCACGATGGCCGACATGTTGGATTTGCTATTATCATGCAAATTAGTTACTCACATCTGAGGGGGCAAACAACACAAGTTCGAGAGACATCTTAGCCACACAGATGATTTGTTTCACGCTCATTGAATGTTTATAACCTAAGCAGTAAAATAGAATGATAACGCAAGTTACTTCGATGTTTTTTTTAGTGAAAAATGAACAGATAACGAAGTAGAAAGTCAAAATGTTAAAAAGAAAAGCAAAAAAAATCAGATCTCATCGAAAGATTAATGACAATCGATGGTAAAAACACGAAAGTTTCTGCAGTCTCTGACGTTTATGAACGAATGGAAAGGGTCATGATGTTTTGTCAAAGGAAGAAATTGATCACGTGCTAGGCAACCATAAAGGTGCACGTGATCACCTAGTGTCAACAGAATGAACTACGGGAAAGAATGTTAATCGTTCGTCGTTTTCAGAGTAAAACAACTTACTTTTTAACCAAGAAACTTCCGTCTTTGGTTTTTTAATTTTGTTGTAATATTTAACTGAATATTTACATTTCATCTGTCGGGTCAGGAAGCCTTCTTTGTCAGGTTCCTGAGGAACGTATCTATTTTGACTTCAGGGTGAACTATTTACACAACTGCGAGGTTGAGCGGCCATGTAATTGAAAATCTGAACATCTACGAGATACAAAAACAGACTTGCGAATTATCGCAAATCACAATGCTGGCAAGCACAAAAGCAGAAGAAATGATTAATAAATATGAAGTTTGTTAATATCTGAATACTTTTGTGTTAGAGTAAAGGGATATAGACCTCTTTCATAATGGCGGCCAAATAAAATGTTCTTTTGTTTTAATGCTAATAAGCCTAACTAGCCTTTCTACGACGAGCAAAAAATAGAAACGCCCGCAACAAATTTAGTCGCATTTACCTCTTCGTCGAATTCTCATGCTTATCACAGGAGTTTTTAGTTATTGTGAAAATCTTTCTCTATTCGTTAGCAATCACCCTTTCAAATTTCAGAGAAATCGACCGGTCTGCGAATATTTTATGACTTTTTTTGTTGTTAAAAAGGGTTGACAGGCCTACACGACTCCCTTGTACGTGGTCTGGTTTCTGTTGCCTTTGTCATAATTTTGCTCTCTTGAGTACATATTTGAATGGACGCCTCTTTTAGGCGGTTCCTGTAGTATTCATTTAGCAATGGTTTTTGCCCTATGAGGCTTTAAATTTGAATCTCTATACTGCTGTGTGATACGTTTTCTTCCAAGAAAATAGTTGGTCTCGAAAGTAATGTTTTTAGTTTCTTGGTGTTGATTTTCTCAGCAGTAATGTGAATGTGACCTTATAGCGTCTCGCTTTTGCGCCAATTAAATTCTAGGCTCGACCGATATATTTATCGGCGGTAGAAGCGAGTAATCCTCTGGTTTTAAATGTTTGACCCGGGCCCGGGTTCATTTTGTTTTTGAGCGCCGGTTGCATTGTGCCCTGTAGTGGCTTTTTATAGGCTTTGCTTGTCTTTTTTTCTGCATTTCTTAGCAGATCGTTATGCTCTTTGGAGGCAATGTTTTCTTTAATTGTTTTACTCGTTCTTCTGACTTCTTCAGCGTGTTTTGGTTTGTGGCCATGGTCAGTAGCTATCCTCCTTGAACTTCTGGAGTTAAATCGTTCTCTTCGATGCTCTTTTGATATTTGATGTCAATGTCTTTAAGTCGCTTCTTTGTCGAGGCATTAAGATAACCTGACTCTAGATGGAGTTTGGCCAAGTGGATGTTCTGCATAATGGAGCAAGTTCGGGCGATCAAGTTGCGCGTGTGACCAGTTATCAATATTTTTTCACAAAATGTTCCCGAATTGTCAAGTATCACCACAGAAGACAAGAACATCATTCAAAAACCTTATTGTACGCAAAAAGTAGGTTCTGGAGGTAATTTTGAGGGTGGAAATCAAATTTACGGCAGACGATAAATACAAACTCACGAGGCATGGTATATTTATTTAAGTTAACACAACAGAAAGACGCTAACCTCAATTTGACACGAAAATGCTTTACTATTGGCATAAAATCTATTCAATTAAGCTCGCATATTACAAAACATGATGAATTCATAAAGGCAACCTTTTCCAGCGAAATATTTTTTGAAACAAACAACATATTTGCTATGTGAGGCAATCTTTCTTTCAAAAACTTTTTGGCTGTAACATTACCAATTATTATTATCTTTTTTACCTGAAGACTGTGCAGAGAACAGAGATCACAGATCCACTTAAGGTGTTCGATTCCTTCTCTGTATTTGTTGAAACCATAAGTTACCAGAGAATTTTCCATTTGGTTTCAACGTTCTACATAACAGCACACTTGGTAAAATATTAGAAATACAGCTCACTTTGATTTCGGATCGACGGGCGATAGTTGTTGTCGAAGTCCATTACTCCTCGCTTTTAAGATTCCAGATATTTATTTTTCACCGCCAGTCTTATTTATCCAATTGACGTTCCATTCTTGAGCTCGATAAGGGTATATTTTGTTTAAAGATCCACTGAAACGCCATGCGCGTTACGATGCCTTTCGACGCCATTGCAGGTTTAATAATTAAATGTTCTTCTGTGTGCACCAGGGAAATCTACGCATTACCCCAGCCCCCTCAAACCAAATAAAATACGCACAGAAGACTCAATGCACAAAGACACCACTTAGCAGGAGAGTGAGTGACAGGCAAGACTTTTACCGACACGGAAAAAAATAAATAAAATAAATAAAATTAAAAAAAAAAAACAAGAAATGAAACGCAGATTCCGACTGGGTTTGGCAACTCAGTAAGAAGATAAAATAAAAATAAAAATACCAAGAAATGAAACGCAGATTCCGACTGGGTTTGGAAACCCAGTAATTAGGGATTTTAAGATACGGCTACGGCGACGACAATGCAGAAAGCGATGCGAGTACTATTGGTTTCCTAAAGACGAAAAATCGTCGTCCTGCACGTATGGCACGTATTTTAGTACATTTCCTCTCCGTTCTCTTTAAAACAACGTGAAATAATCGAATTTAAACTTTAGACGACAACGTGAGCATACAACGTTTCCACATTTCCGTCGCACACCGCAGATTTTTTCCGGGAAAAATCGGCTAAAAATATTTGTGGGTCCACCAGCTTGCCACACACCAGCCGTGTTTTTTTGTCGCGACTAATTGTGCCGAAGATTGGGGCCGACTCACCCAAAAGCTTGCAACAAGCTTGCCCTCTTTTTCAGGTGCCCACTTCTCCAAATCTGTTTGATCTCCGCCAAGTTGGAAAAAGGCGCTTGGCCACGTGACTCTTATGACAAGGTTAGTGCGCTTGACTCCAGATCGAGTGGTCAGGGTTCGGGTCCTGGCTGGGGACATTGTGTTGTGTTCTTGGGCAACACACTTTACTCTCACGGTGCCTCTCTCCACCCAGGTGTATAAATGGGTACCGGCAGGAGCCCATCTGGAGCGTGCAACGTCCATACAACGTCTGTGAAACGGCGTTTTCACAAGTAGGTTTATTTTTAGACTAGCCCTTCCCGCGAATTAGGTCAAAAAACAAAGGCGTTTCCGGTTCGGTGACCCTTATGACGTCAGTTTAATTTCTTGTAATTGGACATCGGGCTCCTGTGGGAGTCTCATTAGCGGGAAATTCAATCCAAAAATAACCTTACTTGTGAAAACGCCGTTGCACGAAAATAGGTAAGTTGCACGCACCGGGTGATGGGCTCCTGGCACCGGCGAATTTAATGATGGGGGTAACCCTGCGATGGACTAGCATCCCATCCAGGGGGAGTAGAAATACTCCTAGTCACTTCATGCTAATAAAACCGGAGATAAGTGCCAGCTTGATGGGCCTGATGGGCCTTTTGGCTCGTAAGCATGTTGGAAAAGGCCCTTGGTCACGTGACTCTTATGACACTTCCTAATTGGTTGCGATGCGTGCCAGGTCCGACAGAAAATCTTGGTCGACCACCGCACACTAGCCGTCAGGGCCCGACAAGACATTTTTAGATCTAGCACTGTCAGATATCGTCCGACAAGCCACGATCTTGCCGCAGGCTTGTTTGAATTCACCGTACACTAGCCGACAAGTGAAGATTTTTTTGTCGGCCGACAGAATAGGGAGCTTACGAAACGAGGACGACTACGAGTTCGCGTTATTCATATCACTACGAAACTATTTCATGTCGTTTCGCGTTAAAAATGTGTAGTAACTGTCGAGGAATTAAACTGGTATGAATGGGTTGGAAGCGTAGAGAGAGCTGAAAAATTCATCGTCATGTGCTAACGTCCTCCACAGAACTTTGAATTTGGTCATTTCACGTCGTCATTTAGGAGATGATGGCAAAGAAATGTACCAAAATGTAAAACGCACGTGCAGAGCGCGCAGAGCCATTGTTTTTGCCCACTAAAGTTATTTTTTTGTAGCGTCGTCGTTGCCGTCGGCGTCGTCGTTTCGTAAGCTCCCTAATATATCCTAGTGTGCGGCGGCCTCAAGAATCAACCAATCAGATTACTGTCCTGTGAGTATCAATACATTTTCCCAGTATCAGACTCGGTATTTTCCCTAATGATCCCGCGCGATTCGTCACAAGATGTTTTGTCTACCAAATCAAGATAATAGGAAGTACGAACTACTTTTCTCGCTCAATTCAATTGTAATTAGTGACACAGTAATACCCTATTTCGATCTTGAAATACTGTACTAACAGTTCTCAAGGATTCGTATAATAGTGAAGCGGCTGAAATTGTGGAATCCTCACCTTTAAGCGAGAATTTACTCAATTGGTTAACTTGTCAAAAAGCGACAAACAAGCCACAATTCCTCTGACAGGACCAAATTCTGTATCAATCTTGTCATTGCACGAAAACTTCCACGAAAAAGCTAATTGAGCTTGCATCTTGTTTATCATCAAGCTTCAACTGGCTTAGATGGGGAGGGAAGGGATGGAGAAATAAGTAGATTGCAACCGGGCGTTTTAGATGGTTTTGGTGTTACGTCAACGGCGCCATGTTTGTGAACAAAATCAAACGTTTCGATAGTCTGGGGCTGCATGCTCACGTATGTTCTGTATAAATATGTGTATCTTTTTCTTTTTTCTACATGTTATGTTGATATCTTAATGGCTACTTTCTATTTATTCCAAAGTTTACAACTTGTAATGACCTTTCTGTTTTGTCATTTTACCCACCTCGACTAGCCGATGCTACCCGCAAAAAGCGGCCGTTTTTCTTCTCTTTTTTCACGCAACAACTAAACTGTTTTGAAATTGAATTGAATTGAAATGTTACAACCGATTTTTTTTACACCTCCATTTGTTCCGGGGACAAAGCTACATTATATGCCTTCAACTGTGCAATCTTGCCTCTGAAAAATTGTCCATCGCCAAGCCTCACTCCAAGCCTGGCATTGTCCTGTGTTCCCAGTTGAAACCCGGTCCCGATACTTTCGCTTGCAACCTCTTCTCCGTCAACCAACAATTTGGCTTCGCCGGTTAAGTGGTTGTACGATGCACCGACAAACGTCCACCTATCTGTTGGAGTAGAGTTAGAGCTGTGGAGGGACTTCGTTAATTACTCCGGAATCGCGCCTTCTTAAGTGGACAAATATTTTCTCATTTGCTAAACGGAGCACAACACCCCATTTGTGGTCCTTTAACGCATAGTTAAATACATGTCCGTTTTGTCCTTTGTAGTTTAACCAACACAACACTGTCATCGAGAAGTTTACATTTAGAGCTCCACCAGGGAAGTTGATAAACTCGATGTAGCTATTGTCGTGTCCTTGGGACTCGTAAGAGCCATTTGCTCTTCCACCAGGCCCTGGGGTACTCGATTATTGATTTCTTTGGTACTGTATGAGGTGTTGAGAGGGAACTAGTGAACCGGATCCGGTGGACCTTTTGTAAGAAAAAAGATTCCGTATTTGTTACTTCAGAAAGCAAGCTGTGAAGCAAAATCGCCAAGCATATGTTAAATAAGTTTTTGTAGAAGGAAAATAATATTATAAATGTTAAAAATGGGATAGGCCTATGACTAAAACTAAAGTAATGACAAGGGCGAGTATTGGAGCAAAGAGCATGGTAGTAATAATTGCAGTGTTAATGGAATAGGAAGTCGGAATGTAAATACTTCTTGCAAACCGAGTGTAAGTTCCACACTCTAAGTTCCGCACTGACTTTTTTATCTGTTGATTTATGAATCAACGGGAAAAACGAGGATCCTATACTTTCAGTACGGACCGAGGAAACGAGGTTCAGTATTAAGATATTTATTATATCTCAGAGAAAACCAGGCGCGTGTAAGGAAACTACTTAAGCGAAGGTTCAAATAAATCTTCTTGACTTTTTGAAATAGTTGCTTCCAAGATTCAAACACTTAAGGAGATTCCTTAGTAATAAAAGTTGTCGTAAGATGATTTTAAATTTTTCTCTATTGTTCCATACATTATAGTGACTCGAAATGCGCAATAAAAAAATTAGTCACCAAGCACGTTTGGGAGACACCGGTCTCCCGCAGTCATTTACTTCATGCAGGGTGAACTTTGCTGGTGTGGCTCATTAATTTCGCCAGAATCATCTTCCCTGCAGGTAATATAGAGAAAGCTGCCGCTGCCAAGTGCAGATACAGATTCTTTCCAACAATTCGACAACTGCAGAGGACTTCTACAATAATTGCAATGTTCAGCAAGCTCTTTAGAAAGCAAACCGAGCTCGACAACACGCCTCCCCGATATCACCGTTTCAATTCCACCCAAGGACTAAAATTACATTTGTGTATCAGCAAAGCTATCTCTCGACTTTCTTTTGCAAGAGTCTAAGAGTTCTTCTCATTGCTGCTGTGTTGTGCTCTGAAAATTGTTCTTTCTGGCGAGCTTTCCCGGTCGAAATGTCGCCTTTTGAAATGTTGCAAATTATGCTGTGGTGCGCAGGAGAGGATGCGCAGTACAATACTTAGGAATTAATCACCTCAAGCGAAGTTGCATGAGGTTGTTACCCATGTGCTTGTTCTCATCTTAAAACGATTGCCTTTTTAGGTAGTGGTACTACTGATATGGGTGGCCTCTTAGATTATTTTATTTCGTAAATGAAAGATAAACGATATAGCACTATTTAAAACCGTTTTGATACCTGAACTTTCAGCTTGTCCACAATCTATTTTATTTAAGCTTAATTTTTACTTTAAGAGTTGTTTTTCTATTAACTTGGCAGGGACTAAGGGCATTCACAAAGATAAACTCAAATCAGATTCAGGGTAAAGGGGGAAATACAACGAACAAAAACCATATTTTAACCTACGACGCAATATGGAGTAGTGGGAGAGTATATCTTTAGCCAATCTTTGCATATAAAACTTGGCCACTACCCTTTCTAACACCAGAATGTTCAGCTTTCTTAAGAAATGCCTATTTTTTTAAAAGTAACCCTTAAACATCTATGAGGGGTAATTCCAGTTAAATTCGGGCTAATTAATTTAATAACTGAATTTATTGTAGAGTCGATGGAAAAGAAAAATCATAATTACCTTGTTTGCAGCCATAGACTTCTACTCTCATTGATATGTGATTGTACCAAGTGACGGGTCGGAATCGTACATATCGGGCCATGATTGGTGGGTTTAACTTGTGATAGATGATTGAATTTTGATCGTTATTTGCAGCGAATTCCTAAATGGAAATAAAGAAGACAAATGGTGAAGCGGAGGCCGGTAATTTTTGGTGACTGGCGAAAGAATTCATGATCCATAGCATAACCGATGACAGACAAAAGGAAGAAAGTCCACAGCATGTTGATAATCCAATTAATAATAAGTAGGGGATTTGAAAAACGAAGGAAAAAGTGACCTTGGTAGGAAGGTTTGAATAGGGGACGACAACCCACATCCCGGGCCCGCATCCTGCGCCGTGAGAACGCTTGGAAGATTATTACGTTAGAACTACAATGATGGTCATATGTTGTTGGGAAGGTTGCGCGCATCGCTTCACTTCACACCTAATTCGATTATTCTAACTATCGGCTGAACTATTTGGGAAAGAGGATGCTCTTGTGGCCCCCCTCCCCATATTTAATGTTGGAAGAAAAGTCACCATTTTGTTTGATGCAAAATCCAACATTGATAAGGGAGGGAGGGGGGGGGGGGGTGGGGGGAGGGGGAAGGAAGGCTATCTCAAAAGTGACGCTACCTTCCCAACACTTTTGTCCAGGATTGTAGCTAGTTCTTAACTTGATACAAAGAGCAACGATAGGTGGTTTCCATTGTCGGGCCTTCTTTTTTTAACCGCAAGTATATTAATTCCTTCAGAGCACGTTATGACGAATTGCTTATCATCACATCTTACTTTGTCAACGGTCTGTCCTTCCTCCCTGAAGTATCGGAAGGTAGCTCCATCGTTACTGTATTGAAGTTTGTACTTTGTAACCCATTGGTTAAGCTGATGCCTTCCTTGTGAAGCTACCGCAGTCACTTTAGTGTACGACCCTTGCAGATCAATCTGCAACCATTGATTCGAATCGTTATACCGTGCGGACCAGGCACCACGTTTTTCTCCTGACTTTTGGAAGTTAAGTCTTCCCTGGATGGCGGCGTGATTTAGGTCCCACTCAGAAGACGCTTTTATTTGCGCATCTTTGATTGCGCCAAATTCCATGCCAAGAGGTTTTTGGCATTCTGGTTTTCAAAAGTGAAATAAAAAGTTGTGGTAAGAAGCAGTCTTTGCATGACCACATTTCGTTGAAAGTAACAGAGACACTTCAAGTCGTTAGAAACTTAGTAATAATGTCACTAGTTTAATTTATTTATGTAACAATATATAGACAGCAAATTAATAATGGAGAGCAAACATTTCTCACTAAATGGAATTAACTTCTGTCTTTACGGCAACTAACCAAATGAGGTCGTTATTGAATTTCGAAAACATTTACATCATGTAAAGAAGATTGAATTGAAGTCCCTAGATTCAACTAAAAACAAGACGATTTAAAGAGCAAACAATTGGCATACTTTTTGTAAAAGGGTTTCCATCAAACAAACATTGTTTGCCCAAGTGCATCTTCACCATCATCTTTTCGCCATTTTGCACACCTAGGGCACTGTGGGAATTGCACCTGACTTTCAGTGTAATTACCTCATTTACCTACACGTGGGATGCCATAGGCAGACCATGCATGAAATCCAGCCGTTTTAGCTTTGAGGTGATTCCTTAGTAATAGAAGTTGTCGTAAGATTTTCTTTAAACTTGTCTGTATTGTTCCCTACATTATGGTGACTCGAAATGCGCAATAAAAAGCAAAAAAAAAAGTCACCAAGCTCGCGACCGTTTGGGACATATAACTTCCTCGTGTTACTCATATCATCATTGACACTTCATCAATCAAGGGCATGTTTGTTCAATCGGTTCACGCTACGTTTCGCAGGAACGGGAAACAGACCTTTGATGTAATTCTTGAAATAACAAAACAGGTGTATTGTATTGTTCAAAAGGAATAATTTTATGTTTGTTTTATGGCACAAGCACACGTCATGAAAAGGCACTGACTACAAATATTCCTCCGGTGCGTGACCTAGAGGAGACAATTTTGTGTCCACGAGTGATGGCTACAAATACCTTCTTTTCCCTGTAACTTTTTTTTCTGACTTAATTTTCTTTTAAAACGTTTTACAGCACAGAGGGAAGGAGTAAGGCAATAAAATTATGCCATA
>OX421453.1:19612072-19627072 GCA_949126865.1 Montipora capitata
TTCGTTTCTAAAGTTCTGCAACTCGTGAAATAAAAATCCGTACGGCGCACTTTCTATGAAGTAATCTATTTATACGTACAGATGTAAGGGCCGTCTGTATTATGACAATCGGACTGCGTGCAACCATAACTCCATACTACACGCAGAACCGTTTACTATTTGTTAATAGTTGTGTGGGTCTCTCCTTACCATTGATAGAAACAAAGACGCCCAGAAATACACGTAATTAGATGAAAGCGTATAAGCGTCATGAAGTGTCCCCTGCTTGCTCTTCTTCCCAACTTTATCATCACTCTTGTCAAGGAGTTAAGACAATTAACTTCACAAAATTACCCCTGAATTCTGCTCGTCAAGTAACGCTAAACGCCACGATCTCCTTTGATGTTTTTAAAAACGGAGTAGTTGTAGTGAGGAGATGACATAATGAATTAATTAATTTAAGCTAGTGTACGTTACTGACTCGTATTATTTTGCACAGTTGTTTTTTAATTTTTTTTTTTTTGAAGACTCGTGCTCGAACCATTCTCTATAGTAACGTGCATCAATTAAGCTGCTCGCTGAACCTTTCATTTCTCAACTTTAATTCATGCGTACTAACACTATTCGCTCTTATAACTGATGAAGCCTTAAGAGTTAGCCAAAACGTCTTAAACAGCAACAAAATATAACGAGTCAGTGACAAACACTAGCTTAAATTAAGTAGGATCTACTGTTACCTAAAAAAAACGCAAATGCTTGCACTTAAGGGGACACTTCGCGTTGGATATCAAATTTGGACGTGCATCTATTTTTATGCATTCCTGAACCAGCAAATAATGATGGGATAAATTTGACAGTTATTGTTAAATGAAGGAATACAATATCTTGTAAAAGTAAAGAATAAAAGACATCCAGAACGACGTCTCACCTGAGCAGTTTTGTCCGTCTCCAACATATCCTTCCTGACAAGTGCAGTTATATGAGCCAATGGTGTTGTTGCACAAGGCCACATGGCTGCAGTTGTGTTCTCCTGTTGAACACTCATCGATATCTGGGAACACAGCCAACAAATTAGTAAAGTCACTTCTTACTTCCAAATGGCAATTTGTCGTATATCGGAAAAATCAATAGTTGGTTTACCATTAGTCGAACTCTTTCCGCTGTGAGAATTTTCATGGTTCCTATCCTATCTCGATCTTGCGACAAAATCTGTCTATTAGCGATCTCGCATCATTAACTTAATTGCCTTGAAAAATCCTTTTTCGATTTCATTTCGGAAAGAAGCCCTCAGTTGTCTGCTAGTTGCTTTAGATTAACACATCTGATAGATACATGTTCAACTAATATCCCTTCTTTTTGGACCAGGTCGTACCAAATATTTAATAATTTTATGTTTTGGACAAGATTATGTGAACGATAGAAATGAGACGAATTGTTTTCCTTTTTTGGCTTAGAGGCTAGATATCAGGCATTTCAACTTTAAAATGGTACCTTCCCATTCTTTGGCATTAGTCACAAATTATTCGAGGAGCTACTTGGCTAAAACCAACCAACAGAATATTTCGTGAGGCTCAAATTGTTAGATGGATCTTACCGTTTTCGCAGTCTCGTCCGTTGAATCCCGTTTTGCAGGCACACTTGTAACTGTCCTCTTCGTACAATGGCAGACATGTTCCATTGTTCTTACAAGGCCAAGCGCTACATGGTGACTGTAAAGAATTCAAGCAGATTTATTTTATATAGATTTGGGTGGAATGTAAAGCTAAATCTCGATTCCTATGAGTTTGTATAAAGCCTTTGTCAGAGGCACGGCCAAGCAATGACTTCCCACATATTTGTTAACACAGCAAAACCTTCTATTCGTCTTTCAATTCAAGAACTAATTTGACAAGTGATATTACAAAGGTGGTCAAGGTAATAAAAGGCATATTGACACTTAATAACTGGTTTCAATATTTAATTTATTCCTTTCGGTTTTGTAAAATAAACTAAGGCTGTTATATCTCGGCGAAAATCGACGTCAGCCCCAACCCAACCAGCGACGGTGGTGGTGGAGGTGGTGTGCGACGTTCTTCGTAACACTACTCACACGTACGCAATGCGCAATGCGTACCTATTTTTTTAACGTCTAGATTAGCGATACTTCCACCAATCGTTTTCATGCGTGTCACATCTTATCAAATTTACACCATAGACCTTTGAATTTAAATGGTTTATCAATGTCATTGCGATAGAAGAGAGAGAGAGAAGGAGAGAGAGAGAGAGAGAGAGAGAGAGAGAGAGAGAGAGAGAGAGAGAGAGAGAGAGAGAGAGAGAGAGAGAGAGAGAGAGAGAGAGAGAGAGAGAGAGAGAGAGAGAGAGAGATTGATTGATTGATTCACCTTTATTTGAATACGGTAATTCCATAACTTACATAACTGCTTTGCATGAAAGCCGTATAGAAACAGAAGTAAACACTATACAACTACACTAAGAATATGTACAAATAATAAGATATAGTAAAATGTAGTCAACAGTTTGCCTGCCTACTAGACAGTTTTCTGTTAAAGATAGCTTTAGATTCGGACGCTTTTATGTCATTTGGTAATGAATTCCACAGCATTCCTCCTCTGTATGAGAAAGACCCTTTATAATATTCTGTTTTTGGAACGTGGTCCAGCACAACATTATATTCCGTATTTCTTAACATAGACTTATAAGGGTTGTTCTCACAGACATTCGAGAAAAGATCGCTTAAGTAACAAGGTACATTTCCATTCAGTGTATCATACATTAGTATAAATGCACAGGTGATTATACAAAATCGCGCGCTCTCATTGGCTCGCTATCTCGGATTATCAGTCGATAATCACCTAGACGGACAAAATGGCTGCCAGTAGTCGTTTTGCCACTGTAAGTGAAGATGATTTCGCGTTGAAATGTTTTTTTTCTCTTTTTTGAAATAATCACCTGTGTATTTATACTAAAACAATTATTCGCCTCAGGCTCAGTGATTATAGGTGAATATTCACCTCGACTTCGTCTCGGTGAATATTCACCGATAATCACTTCGCCTTCGGCGAATAATTGTTAATTAATAGACTTTAGGTGCCTTTGACGCCTTAAGGCAAGCTCTTCCCAGTTTAGTTGTTTTCGTATTTGTGCTGAACGAACGTCATAACCTTGAAAGGTTATTATGCGTGCAGCACGATTTTGTAAATTCTGGACCCTAGTGGCAAGTCCCTGGTCTAAATTGTCCCAAACAACATCGCAGTAGTCGAACACAGGCTGGATAAGCGATTTATAAATAGTATTTAGAACATCTAATGGTACATAATTACGAGCCTGTTTTAGACCACTGATAGACCGATTAACTTTTGAACAAAGTTTGTCAACATGCTCGTTCCACTTAAGATTTTCATCTAAGTAAGTTCCTAAATATTTTGTTGTTTGGACTCGTTTAACATGATTGTTGCCAATCTTAATTGGAAAGTCTCTTCCTAAGTTAGATAATTTGAAGGTAGTTGTTAAGAAAATATACTCCGTTTTAGTGACATTTAAGCTTAACTTATTTGCAGAGAGAGAGAGAGAGAGAGAGAGAGAGAGAGAGAGAGAGAGAGAGAGAGAGAGAGAGAGAGAGCCAGAAGAATAGGGCACTTTTGTAACTAAAACAGGGAACTTTTGTAACGAAATTAGGGAACTTTTGTAACGTAGGGAACTTTTGTAACGTGCGTAGGGAACTTTTGTAACGCATTTAGGGAACTTTTGTAACGTGCTTAGGGAACTTTTGTAACGGTAGGGAACTTTTGTAACTAAAAGTAGGGCACTTTTGTAACCGTCGTATAAACGTGCTTTCTGACAAAAGAGCGCGCTAAAGAGGCTTCTATTATTATACATTGTAGTCACCATCTGACTCCTTATTGGCTAAAAACTTACAGTTAATTCTGCGAAAGAATGCGACTTACACATTTTTAACTAATCTGCTAGTAAATTAAAGAATAATCTATAGATTGCCCTGTTTACATCGCTTTTTTGTCGTGTTGTCGAGCTTTTGTTGCGCGGTTTCATTGTTGGCGGACTGTTTTTTTTTTTTTTTGCGCTGTTGTCGCGCTATTGTCGCAATGTTGTGGCACTGTTGTCGCGTTGTTCTCGTGCTTTCAAGGCGCTTTTATCGCACTGTTGTCGCATTGCTGTTGCGTTCTTGTTGCGTTGTTGTTGTGCTGTCGTCATGCTGTTATTGCGTTCTTGCTGTACTGTTGTTGCACTTTTATTGCGCTGTTGTCGCGCTAGTGTTGCGCTTTTGATACGTTTTCGCGCTGTTGCTACGCTGTTATTGCGCTTGTGTCCCTCTGTTTTTGCACTGTTGTTGCGCCCCTTTTTTGCTCTTTTATTGCGCTGTGGTTACGTTGTTGTTGCGCTGATGCGCTGTTAATGCGTTGTCGTTGCGCTGTTGTCACTCTCTTGTCGCAGTGTTTTTGCTCTGTTGTTGCGCTTTTGTTGCGCTGTGGTTGCGTAGTTGCGCTTTTGTCGCTGTTGTTGCGCTGTTGTTGCACTGTTGTTGCGTTGTTGCTCTGTTGTCGCGCTGTTGTTGTTCTGTTGTCGCGCTGTTTTTGCTCTGTTGTTGCGCTTTTGTAACGCTGTGGTTGCGTTGTTGCGTTTTTGTCGCTGTTGTTGCGCTGTTGTGGCGTTGTTGTTGCATTGTTGTTGCGCTGTTGTTACGTTGTTGTTGCGCTGTTGCTCTGTCGTCGCGCTGTTTTCGCTCTTTTGTTGCGTTGTTGTTGCTTTGTTGAGCGCTTTGGTTCCTTTTTTTGCCTTTTAATTCTTGCTCAACCGTTTCTATTCTTTTTCTTTTCAGATGACAAAGTATCGTGGCATCAGTTGTACTTTCCTTCTGCAATGTGTTCCAATTAGACCTTAGTCTCATTTTCAGACTTCCTGGAAAGTTTTCCTGCCTTCGTCTTACCGCATTTGTTTTGTAAAGGGTTTTCAGCTCTTCTCTTTTTTTCCACCCAGGTTACTATGTGCTGTTCATTGAGATGAATACAGGCAAATAGTTGCAATAAATCTAGTTTTAAATTTTAAATTCCTTCCATTGATTTGTGATCAGGGAGCAACTACCACAAGTTAATTATCAGAAGTCGTTGTAATTTTTTCGAGCACGTGACGTAACAGAAAGTGGTCTATGGCGACGAAATAACCATTCCTTTCAAGAAAGAAGATGCAATTTCCATTTACTCGTTTAACACAATGGAAATAAAAAAAGATAACTTTATTTCAATGCAACTTTTAATATGATCTCTAAGGACTGAGCACCCGAACAACATAATAACGCTAATAACAATAAGTTAGAAAACTCAATAACAGTTGTCAAAATGAAATATCACAGCTTACTTTCCTTCCAATCAAAATGTTACTTAAGCCCCGGCCAAACGATCGCAACATGCCAACACAACATATCGCAACATCGTTGGGCGCAACATGTTGCGTGCGTTTGGCCATCTTGTTGCGACATGTTGGGCGTTGTTGGCTCAAATTTGACCAGTTTCAAACTCCAACATGTTGCAACACATCGAAACACGGTGGCCAAACGCACGCAATATGTTGTGCCCAACAATGTTGCGATATGTTGCGTTGACATGTTGCGATCGTTTGGCCGGGGTTTTAGGTTAATTCACCCCAGAGAATGCGACTTACTAACAACAAGATCGCTTTAGGCTACATGCACTTGAAAAATGACTTCACGCTCATAAGAACAAGTTGAAAAAAGTCAATAACAGTTGCCAAAATGAAATATGACAGCTTACTTTGTTACTTAGGTTAATTCAGACGCGTAGCGTCCCATACGCATATACGCACGTGCGTATTTAGCATGCGCTTTTTAGCAGCGTTTTTCGTCTAAAAACGCTGCTGAGCGCATGGTCGAGGATCCAGAACCAAAACAACGTGTTTGCGGCTGGTTTAGTCAAAATAAGGGCAAGACGCTTTGTTCTTTGTTTGTATTCACACAACTTTTTCGAAAAAGAAATAATGAACGCAGCATTTTTCGCTCAGTTTACTTGTTTCTAGATCTTATGTACTTGTGCGTATTCGAAAAATATGACCACGCTACGCGCCTGTAATTTACCCCCGAGGATGCGACTTACTAACAACAAGATCGCTTTAGGCTACATGCACCTGAAAAATAACTTAACGCTTGTAAGGACAAGTCGGAAAAGTCAATAACAGTTGCCAAAATGAAATGATGTGACAACTCACTTTTCACTATCTTCCGCCATTTAAAACCTTACCCACAATGTAGGTTAAATTTTTCCTGTGCATGCGTCGTTCATATTTAATGCGATTGACCAACAACGATAATAACAGCAAAGTTTGATAACTAGTAAGAGTTGCCCGCAAAATGAAGTGATATGACAGCTCACTTTACACTATCTCCCATTTAAATTGTTACAGAGGTTACATTATCCCTGTGCGTGCGTCGTTCATATTTAATTCGAGTGACCAACAACGATAGTGAAAGCAACTTATATCACTAATAAGAGTTGCCCGCAAAATGAGGTGATATGACAGCTCACTTTATACTATCTTCCATATGAATTGTTACCGAGGTTACATTATCTTGTGCATGCGTCGTTCATATTAAATCCGATTGACCAACAACAATAATAACAGCAAGTTAGATAACTAATAAGAGTTGCCAAAATGAAATGATGACAGCTCACTTTACATTATCTTCCATTTCAATTGTTACCGAGGTTACATTATCCCTGTGCATGCGTCGTTCATATTTAATTCGACTGACCAACAACAATAATAAAAGCAAGTTAGATAACTAATAAGAGTTGCCAAAATAAAATGATATGAAAGCTCACTTTACACTATCTTCCATTTCAATTGTTACCGAGGTTACATTATCCCTGTTTATACGTAATTCGATTGACCAACAACGATAGTGAAAGCAACTTAGATAACTAATAAGAGTTGCCAAAATAAAATTATGACAGCTCACTTTATACTCCCTTCCATTTAAGATGTTACTTAGGTTACATTATCCCTGTGCATGCGTCGTTCACTTTAAACTACCTTCCATTTAAGATGTTACTTAGGTTGCATTATCCCTGTGCATGCGTCGTTCACTTTAAACTACCTTCCATTTAAGATGCTACTTAGGTTACATTATCCCTGTGCATGCGTAGTTCACTTTCAACTACCTTCCATTTAAGATGTTACTTAGGTTACATTATCCCTGTGTATGCGTCGTTCAGATTTAATTCGATTAACCAACAACGATAATAACAGCAAGTTAGATAACTAATACGAGTTACCACAATGCAACGATATGACAGCTCACTTTAAACTATCTTCTATTCCAGATGTTACCTAGGTTACATTATCCCTGTGTATGCGTCGTTCATATTTAATTCGATTGAGCAACAACGATACGTCGTTCACTTTAAACTACCTTCCATTTAAGATGTTACTAATAGGTTACATTATCCCTGTGTATGCGTCGTTCATATTTAATTCGCTCCTTAAAGATCTTTATTTCCAGATGCCTGCTAAAAACAAAAACGGCTTGATTTCATAAATTTTACATTGTTTAATTATGAGTATCAAAATACCTTAGCCACGCCTATAAAGTTTAGGGGGGTGGTTAACACGCTAACACGCGGCTAACACAGAGATAACACACTCTTCAAATCAGTATGTAAAATTACAAAAATTGCTGTGCTTAACTTGAAGTGTTGTGTCATTAATACAGATGGGTAAAATACGTATGGCACAGAATAGTTTAATGGACAAACTGAAGCTTTTTGTGGTAGCTAATAATTTTAGAGATGTTGTCAGTGGACACAGTAGTCAATGTGAACGACGCACAGTTGAAATTGACCTAAGTAACATTTCAAGAGGAAGATAGTGAAACGGTAAGCTGTCATATCATTTCATTTTGGCAATTCTTAGTAGTTATCTAACTTGCTTTCACTATCGTTGTTGGTCAATTGTATTAAATATGAACGAGGCTTGCACAAGAATATGTTTATCTAGGAAACATTTTAAATGGCAGATTCTGTAAAGTGAGCTATCATATCTTTCCATTTTGGCAACGCTTATTAGTTATCTAAGTTGCTGTTGCTATCGTTTTGGTCATGAATTAAGTTCATGCATTCTATTAAGCTCTCTTTTATATCTCATCGACTAGTGGTTCATTCGTATTCCGCTCAATTGGAGACGGATGTTGCTTATCCGAAACGTGTATTACAAACTTAAAACTGTGTGTTTCTAGCTCAAAGTCATTAAATATGAACGACGTATGCATAGGGAAAATTTAATCTAACGTGTTGTTGTTATTAGCGTTAACTTGTTGTTTATTTGCATTTAGCCTAGGGCGATCATGTTGTCTGTCAGTCGCATTAAATATGAACAAAGCATTTTCAATGGTAAATTAGCCTGAGTAACATTTCGAATGGAAGGAAAGTAAGCTGTCATATCATTTTATTTTGGCAACTTTTATTGAGTTCTCTAACTCGTTGTCACTATTAGCTCTAAGTTGTTGATCAGGCGCATGCAACAATCAGTGACCATATTAAGAGTTGCACTTAAATGAAGAGATCCTTTTTCCGTTATGTTAAATGAGTGAAGGTAAATTGCGTCTTTTTCTTGAAAGGAATGGTTATTTAGTCGCCATAGGCCACTTTCTATTAAGTCTCGTGCTTGAAAAAGTTACAAGGACTTCTGATAGTTAACTTGTGGTAGTTGCCCACCAATCACAAATCAACAGAAGAAATTCGAAAATTGAAACTAGATTTATTGCAAATATTTGCCCAATAAACAGCATCACATAATAACCTGGGTAGAAAAAGAGAAGAGCTGAGAACCCTTTACAAAACAAAAGCATTAGGAAGAAAGCAGGAAAACTCTGCAGGAAGTCTGAAACTAGGACTTAAGCTCTAAATGGAACACATTGTGGAAGGAAAATACTACCGATGCCACGATACGCTGGCATCTGAAAAAAGAAGAAGAAAAAGAGAGAGGTTGAGCAAGAATTTAAAGAGAAAAAAAACAGTGAGCTAAAGCGCGACAACAGTGCATCAATAGCCCTACAAAACATGACATAAACAGTGCAACCTACAAATTATTTATTAATCTTCTAGCCAATTAGTGAATAATATAAAAGTTACACTGTTTCCCATGCATAATTTAATTGCATAAGCTTTTAGCCAATAAGGAAGCAGATAAGGAATACGATGTATAATGTTTTGTAGTTCTTTTGCCGAACACAAACATCCCTGAGGTAATCGCCGGGCGGTTGGTTGTTGGTGGTCTTATATTCCACAGGTTGTTATACACATAACCTTTTTGCGCGTAACTGTTAAGCGCATAAATTGCAAAAAAAGTGATGTGTAAGGAGCGACTAACTTGTGTCGTCAAGGGTGTTTATTATACATTGTAGTCATTATCTGTCTTCTCATTGGCTAAAAGCCTACAGTTAATTCTAGGAAACAGTGCAGCCTACAGATTACTCACTAATCTGCTAGCAGATAAGTGAATTATCTAGAGGTTGCGCGCGCAATGCATGATTTCCAAGAGCAATGTCAAGTTCACGGACAGCGAAGTAAGAAGATCGCTTGTCGAAAATAAACTGTCATCATCTGTCTTCTCATTGGCTAAAAGCCTACAGTTAATCCTAGGAAACAGTGCAACCTACAGATTACTCTCTAATCTGCTAGCAGATAAGTGATTAATCTAGAGGTTGTGCGCGCAATGCATGATTTCCAAGAGCAATGTCAAGTTCTTGGACAGCGAAGTAAGAGGATCGCTTTTCGAAAATAAACTGTGTTCGGTGCGATAATGCGTTTTTCGTTATTTTCTTGAAAATAATGTGTAGTAAAACAAGTATTAGATTCAGTTTTTATGATATCCAAAATAATCAAGGTCTCGGTTAGAGTTATCAGCCTCAGCCTTCGGCTTCGGCTGATAACACTTACCTCGATCGATCGACCTTGATTATTCCGGATATCACGAAAACCTCATCCAATAATTGTTAATGTTTATATTTACTCATTTGTATCATGTTTACATGCCGTAAATCAACATGTCACCAACTTTCGCGTCTGTAAAGATTTACCGCTTATACACGCCTTATTACGCGCGAGTTCAAAAGAACTTTTCGTAGTCATAACTTCCCTTCCTTTATAAGAAAAACGATAAAAATTGGGCCACTTGCCGATGGCATGATGGCGTTTAATTTGATTATAATATTGTTTCCTATCTCTTGAAAACTTTCCCTGAAAATGGCATTCGGAACTTCTAGCAAATAGGGAACTTTTGTAACGTTGCTGTTTTTATTACCGAGGTGACTTTGAATCTATTTTTAAAAAGGAAAGATTGCTTCGATTCCTTAGATTTTTCACTGGTAGATTACCAGATAACTGATCTTAATTATGTGTGATTTTCAGCGAATTTGGCTTAATAACATTGATGGAGTAATGTTTTCAAAATAAGGAAACCAAAAATGGGGTTTTTCCGATTCGTGATTCTATTCATTGGCATAAAGAGTCAAACACTTACACGGCAGATTTTTTCTGGCCGTCATAACTCAAATTTGATTTAATGTGGTAAGCGAGAGAATGGTGTGGCATATAAATGGTAAGGTAATAGCTACATTTCGGCAAAGAAACCGGGATTAAAGCTCTTAACAAAGTGCTTACCACGAAATCGGGCACTTTTGTAACCTCCCAGCTGTAGATTTGCATGCCGCTCAGTCATTTCTACGTGGTATTAGCTGACTACTTGTTTGCATTGGAATGGCATGTTGAAGTGTATTTCAATGTTTGAATCATTTTGCTGCATGCATAATTGGGGTAGCTATTGCAAAAAGAGAGTAGCGTTGCAAAAGTGCCCTATTTTTCTTCTAGAGAGAGAGAGAGAGAGAGAGAGAGAGAGATAAAAGAAGAATTAAAAAAGAAAAGAAACACAAAACACACACTGTGCGCCATAAAAGTCCAATACATTCGACATACCGCGATGCTAAAGTGGTGAAAGGACTCGTTGGAAATGAATTTGTCCAATTGGTTGTACTTGTCCGAAGGGAGCAGTTCACAAAGCAGTTTACCGTTGATGTCCGGGTAAGCAGCCAGGTTGTATGAAAAGCATGTCGGAGTTTCCAAGCAGGCAAACGAGCACTGGGGCATCCAGTCCACGTGACTATACCCAAGAATGGTGATATTCAAGTAGGAGAATTTGTCTTCTTTAAAGTTTACGAAACTGACACCAACGTTAGGTTCTCCGCGACTGATAGCTTTGTCGGCTTTTTTCTCTGAAAAAGATGAATAGCGGCTGTACAAAAACATAACAGTATTATACAAAGAGAAAGGTATCGAGGACGCGGCGGCGATTACGAGGACCTTGACAACAGTTAAGGTCTCGTCATAGGCTTGTAGTTTTGAAACCAAACATATATTCCTCTGGTTTCAGGAAGTTGTTTTTTCTATGTTAGGTTCTCAAAGCAAAAACAAATAGTGTTAAAGGTTTAAACTACAAGGAATGGCAAATTCAGCTAACGATGTAATCGTTTTTTCACCTTTTCGACGTGTCTTGGTTTTATACCATTCTTTGTTTAAATTCCCGGTCAGAAACATTGTTTTCAACTTTGATGGAAGGTAACAAATGCAAAAACCGAGATATCAAATATTGCCGACACCCTTCAGCCAAACATATCTAATAACGTTCAAACAAAAAAATACTATTCGTAATGTGATCTGTCTCGTTGCCGTAGTAACGGGTCGCAAATTTGACACATATCTAATTATCATATTACACATTATCGCTAATGCACTCACGTGACAAAACGGCCATGTTGGTGCCAAAACAATAGGAAAAAATTTGGCTCAAGATTTGCATAATAATAGAATCAAATTCCTGCCGTGACGTCAGGTACAATAAAAGAATTACTAAAAAAATTCCGAAAATATTCGTTCCTGATCAGTTTTCCGTCAAATGTATGTCCAAGAAAGCAGAAGAAATGAGGACAATTTTTATTTTGTATACAAAAATTCATAATCAACATTAATTTAAATTAACCAAATTCGTCTGGATATTGGTTTTTGTGTTACGTTTTTTTTCTTTTATTTTCTTTTCATCTTAATTTTTTTAGTTCTCTGTAAATAAGTTATGTGTTTTTGAAAAGCATATTTTCTTAGCTTTAAAATGATGTATTGCTTTTCCCCTAACTTTACAGTAAATACTTTTCGAGAAAAAATAAAAATAAAAATAAAAACATTTTCTTTCGATGGCCGATTTCGCGCGGTTTTCTTTTCAAAGGGAACTAGGGAAAAGAGTCTTAAATACTGACGATAAGAATGTTTAAAAAAAACTGACGCTTCCAACTTATGACGGGCCCTCTCTTAAATTTGTTGACTTCAGGTTGAGATACAATTGAGTAAACAAAACAACGTATCATACCTTTAGCAACTGCATATAAGGGGAGGATTATTAGTATTAGCAGAGAAGCTTTCAGAAATGTCGTAAATCCAAAGGGTTTCATCCTTCCTTACTGTTCGACCGTCAGTTTAGTTCAAACCAGTGAGGTTTTGATTACCAATGCTTATCCAGACGTAAAACGACTTAATAATAAATTGTTCGGGGTTTTTAAAGGTGTTTCCACCTAACTGTGGCTAAAAGCATCAATTAACCACATGAATATTTCATCAAAGCCCTGAGGACATCCCTGTTGAAATTCAAGCGACCTGCTTTACTATATTATACTTTTCTATACAAGATTATCACTTACCCAATATCACATCGTTCTTTCTAAAGTATCGCTTTTTTTACATGGAATACCACTGATTCCTGTAAGGAAAATGTAGATCGTTGAAAAAAAGAAAACGCGCGCCTGGTGCTACTTTAAATATAAAGAAAGAATAAAGAAAGACAAACTAAGTTCATGCCAACGAATGGGAAACGATGGAAAATAAACACACATGCTGGGACTCAATAGAGCCAAAAGCCGACGGCTTTATTATTCTGTCATATCTACTAGACTCTTGCTACAGTTGTTTAATTAAACCTCAGCTCGTTATGTATGACATTTTCAAGATCTGCAAAAACCTTCAGCTTCAACGTTGTCAAAGTTTGGAAGATTTCTGTTGGCAGTATAAATCTCTGTTACGAACCTAGGAAGGCTCATCAGGCCGGCGCTTATCTCCGGTTTCCGTAGAATGAAGCGACTAGGAGTATTTCTACTCCCCCCTGGATGGAATGCTAGTCCATCGCAGAGTTACCCCCAGCATTTTCGTCGATGCCCATTTATATACCTGGGTGGAGAGAGGCACCGTGAGAGTCAGTGTCTTGCCCAAGAACACAACACAATGTCCCCGGCCAGGACCCGAACCCGGACAATTCGATCCGGAGTCGAGCACTCTAACTATGAGACCACCGCGACTATGTACTGGACCCATCGGAAATAAGCGTCAGAAGATTCAATAACATTATTCAGCCTAACAAAAGACTTTGTGTAAGAGTTTTGTCCCAAAGCTAATCATTTTTTTTAAGCAGTGGGACGTCTTATCATATGGTTTAATATTTAATTCCTGTCTTAGTTTGCAGCCTTGAAATGGCAATCAGTTGATGGAATGACTGAATTCGGATTAATAATAAGTAATAGAGGACCCGTCTTTGTCGACGTTCGTAACACATGGTATCCGATGCTCCCTGTTCAAAAACGAATTGGAATCCTCTAAAACAAATAAAGAACAAGACTCAGACAGAAGACAAAAATATTAACAGTGCTGTTACATGAAATGAAGTAGACAAACTACAAACTTTACTCTTTCACTGTTTTTGAGGAATGTTAAGCATTTGTCAGAGAGGAAAAAAAAAGTGTTTGTTTTTTTCGGAATGAGAAAAGAAATTGGATATGTTTTAAAGCTAAAATATATGGCGCCTGTCTGTTGCTATGGTGACGTCACAATAATGCGTGCATCTTGTTAAAAATAAGTTACCCCAACGTTACCGTCATATGAGGAACAGTTGTACAGCCATTCCCTCTAGATCTAATGGGAGAGTCTTCAAATTGTCATGGAAAACTGCTCTGAGACACCTTGAGACTTTCTGTGATTTGTAACGGGAAAATATCGGCCAAAAACAAGTCATCGTTAATACATTTGTAAAGTACCACTGTGATGACGAATATCATTGTCGATAAGAGTACAGATAACGCTGAACCCCATTCGATTTGTTAAATGCCTATCTCTTTCTCTTCAATGAAAAGCACTCATCCTTTGAAGTTGGTTTTCTTTCTTCTCCCCCCCCCCCCCCCCCCCTCCTCCCTTCCCCCTGCCAACAGTGAACAGACATTTCCCTGTGTGTTTCAACATTGATTCGGAGAAGGTGGGACTTCTATTTGGAAGGCTTTAGTGCAATTTTGACAGTTACGCTCAGTTTCTGACGTCTGAGAGGTTTTCAGTCCCATCCTGGGGTTAGCGTCCTTACTATTTTTGCATTATACTGTAGCTAGTTTCGCAATAACCCTAAGTGATAATGACTTTGGTCAAGTTGTTAAATTTGTGTGGTTCCTAAAAAAATTGTTTAAGTTAGCGGGTGTTTAAGGACTCTGTATAAGAGGCGCTCTTTAGTTTGGTCCATCTCTAGAAAGCTTCTGCAGAATTAATGCTGAAAGTTTCTTCAAATCCGTTAATCCTCCAGTGATCTAAAAATTCATTTTCCTAACTGGCGCCACAGTAAACACTTAATGACTGGTCCCGAGGAAAACAGTTCATTTTGTTTCCCGAGAATCTCAATGTTTCCCCGAGGCGCAGCCGAGGGAAACATGAGATTGGAGGGAAACAAAATGAACTGTTTCCCGAGGGACCAGTCATTAAGTGATTTGTTATATAGGGAAACAAATGGGTCAAACATTTTGAAAGAAGCGGGAAGATTCCAGCGACAACATCAGGCCACCTTCAACTGCACGCTCTGATCACGTGCAACAGCGGTCAACATTTCGCGGGTAACAGTGAACTGTTCCCCGTTTGACGTCATAGTTTT
>OX421453.1:19632072-19639572 GCA_949126865.1 Montipora capitata
AAGGAAGCCCTTTGCAGTGGTAAATTATCAGTTTCGCAGAGAAGAGGAACAATTTCCTTAATACCGAAAAATGAGTGCGATTTCATGGACGTTTCTAGCTGGCGCCCAATAACTCTTTTCTGTAAATTATCAAAGGTAATTGCCAAAAGAATCGCAATATTCTCAGCTAAATTAATTCACTCTGAACAAACTGGTTTTGTAAAAGGAAGATATATTGGTCAGAATATAAGATTATTGAATGACATAATGGAATACTCGAAATTTGTGAAGCTTCCACGAATATTAATTTTCTTTTAGTGGATTTTGAGAAAGCTTGTGACTCAATTGAATGGAACTTTATATCAAAAGCTTTGGAACTGTTTCATTTTGGTCCTGTTGTCAGAAAATGGTTCTCGGTCTTATACAATGACGTGGGAGTCTGCGGCAATGAATGCCGGTTTCTTGTCAAATTACTTTAAAGTCTCAAGAGGAGTACGGCAGGCTTGTCTACTAAGCCCCCTCTTGTTTATTCTGGCGGTAGAAATATACACCTTATTCCAAAATGGCAGGCATTTAAATATTTTTCTGTTTTTATTCAAATTAGCCCTTGATGCCTCGTTCTTAAGCTTAACATTCAAAAGAATATTTTGTCTTGAATGAGGCATTAAGGTCTAATTTGAATAAAAACAAAGAATATCTAAATGGTGGCCATTTTGGAATGATGTACATTAGCATGTAAAATTCGTCAAGATCCAATTTGCAAAGGGATCGACCTTCCAAATCAACAGGAAGCTAAAATTTCTCAATTTGCGGATGATACAACTCTTATAGCTAGGGATGCTAACTCTCTTAATTGTTTTCTTCATAACATTGAAATGTTTGGTAATATCTCAGGTCTTAAAATTGAATTGTACAAAAACTAAAGCAATTCCAAGATCCTGAACTTCTCCTGTACCAAGGATCCAACAAAATCACCTGGAGCATATCTCTCTTACAACGAGGACAAAAATAATGAAGAAAATTTATTTAATAAGATTCGTAAAATGAAAACAAAATTGAACCTGTGGTTGACGCGAGACCTTACCCTTTATGGCAAAACTTTGCTTGCAAAAACAATTGGTATTTCCTAGTTAATATACCCAGCATCCATGCTCACCATTCCAGAATCAGTAATTAAGAACACACAAGCCCATCTATCTTCTTTCTTGTGGAAAAGCAAGAAGGATAGAGTGAAAAGGCCAACCTCGTTCCCAGGGTCTCTCTTCTCTGCCTCCTTTGGTCGTTGGAAGAGAGACCCTGGTTGCGGCTGGTCACGTGACCACCCAGAATCTGGGTGGTTAAAAAATCTGCTGGAAGGGTGGGGTAAGAGGGTTTTTGATTGTCACAGTGACAAATTTACTAAGGCAGGGAGAGAGCGGTATGTCGCTTGACTCAGTAATTTTCGTGCTAAAGTCATGTTTCAAAACCAAACACCCAATTTTTTTTTTTACTTTGCTGACTCAAGTTTATGTAGGGTTTGTGCAACTGTTTGTGACAGAGATCACAATAATAACCTGTTAAGTGAAAGGAACTGCGGTCTTCTCGCCGTGGCCGAAACGTTGCACGGAAAGTCATTGCCTCGAGGAGATTTTCCACACTTGGTCTGTAGGCCGTGCTCTAGGAGACTAAACAACACCAGGCTTCTCCAGATCCACGAGAAAATAAATGTGGTAAATATAGGTCTGGGATGAACAACTAATTTTGTTATTTATGCTATGTGTTGCAAATTGAGAAAAGAATAAAGCATTGAGGTTAATTTGAAATAAGCTTAAATTTAAACGAACGGCTGGCTATGCCAACATTTCATCTAGACTATGAACTTTAAAAACGTTACTGAAATTTGCTCACCATTCAAGGATGCAGTGAGCTTCATCTACTACGACTGCTTTGATGGCTGATAAATAAACACTGCTTTGTAGAACTTCCAGTCTATTATTACAAGATAAAAAAGCCTCCGAGTGACAAAAAACAATCTCGTATCCGGCCTTGGTGATACTTCACGAGCTCCTTCACACTGGGAAATAACCGGCGAATCAGCGTCGATTCCTTTCTTTACTCCTAGCACCGCTGCTTCCACACCTCTCGCTCTCAATTTAGAAATTTGATCATACATCAAAGCGTTCAAAGGTGAAACAACTAAAACTACAGACTTTGTTACCGACGTGGTTGCACGTGTTTCCTCTCTTTCCCTCAACAATCGAGGCAGAACTTGGAAAACTAAGGATTTCCCGTAGCCGGTAGGAAGAACAGCAACCAGATCTTTCTTTAAATATAAACTTTCCAGGCAAGTGACTTGTTTCACTTTCAAAATTATATCGTCATAGCCAGCCGAAAGTAGCCCCTTCTGAACACATATCAGAAACGCGAGAGCCATTTTGAAACCAACAATTGTTCAACTTCACCTTCCCCCGGATGGTATTTTATCGTCCTCGCGACCAAATGTACTTGAGTATCCACCCACCTTGCGGTTTTGGATGGATAGATGGTCACGTGACCAGCCACAACCAGGGTCTCTCTTCCAACGACCAAGTGAGGCAGAGAGGAGAGACCCTGGGAACGAGGTTGTGAAAAGGCTGGTGATCTACCAGCCACTCTTAGAAGGTAGTCTCAACTTTCCTAACTGTAGGACCATGATCCTCTCATTGCGTTTAGCTTGACTAAGTAGACTGTTAAGTGGAACAAAGGATACATGGAAGGCTATTCCAAACTACTATTTCAATAAACATGGAGGTCTGGCATTTCTTCTTAATTGTAATTACAATGTTGCAAAAATTGCGCAAAGTCTGCCCCGCTTTTATCGAGAGTTCCTAGAATATTTTAACGATGTGAGAAAAAATAGTCTTCATGCAGGTTAGAAATAGTAAATTTATCCTGTGGAATAATCAAAATATTACAATTGATGGCAATTTAGTGTTTTGGAAATCATGGTTCGACAGTAATATAATATTTATTCATGATGTTATAAATTCGGAAGGGAATTTTAATTCTCTTGATGAATTTCAAAGAAAGTTCAACCTCAAGGTTAATTTTTTGTAGCATTTTCAACTATTACCTGCAATTCCTACGGATCTCAAAAAACAAGCTTTTGTATCTTCACATGCAGATTTGCGTCGTGATTCTCTTTTTTCTCCTACTCTAAAAATCTCAGAGGACGTAAGTTTAGATTTCATGAAATTACGTTATAAAAACTAACATAAACTAATAACTGAGAAATCTACAGCTGTCCTAACTTCTATTTAGACTTGGGAGAAGCATTTTCCTGTGATTTAAGATAATTGGAAAAGGGGGTTTAGCTACACTTGTGCCGCATCTAAAGATAATAAATTAAGACAGTTTTCCTTTAAGTTTTTGCATAGAATAATTACCGTAACGACTCGAAAAGAGTTGAAAACAATTTCAGTTGTCTGATGATGGTCTCTGTCCTCGATGTTCTAATCGATTCCATCGAGCACACTTTCATTGGTTGTCCTGATTCCACTTCTTTCTTCAACTTTACACGTGGGTTGTTCAATGGCATACACAATACAAAGATAGACCTCACTAGCAATCAGCTTGTTTGTTATATGTTCTTGGAGAACCTCCTTACTTTCAACTTCACTATTCCCCCAAAACGCAGAACAGACATACTTCTTCTAAATCAGAAAAAAAAAATTCGATGTAAAGTATTGGAAAAGAATTTGGATCTTAATGATTTTATTAACAAGATTTATTTGCAATGGAAATTAGAAAATTGTGCCATCCAGCAACCCCTCTATTTAGTAGAAGGTATTGAGAAAATGTCAAAGTAATAGAATGTGTATTAACTAAACTCTTCTTTCTTCTATTATTTATGAACTACCTTCTTTGTTTGTATATGTCATTTGATTTATGTCCTATAAAATAAAAATAATAAAAAATAAAATCACCAATTAATGTCTTTGAAAAATGCGTGGTTACCCCAAATGTTGTTTTTGGATTTCAATAACAATTGTTAAGATCTACATTTCCTGCATAATCATTAACCGGGGCAAAAATACCTTTGAATTAGTAGGCACCGTCCTTAATAGCTTAAATCCTCTTAGCCAATACCTACCCAATGTTGGGTCATAATTAGGGACCTTAAGATCTACGACGGCGACGTCGACGAAAACGTCACCTTAAAATATAACTTTGTTCTAGTACATAATGGTTGGCTCTAATGTAATGGTTGACGGGTTCAAGTCTGCTGAAAAAAAAACATCATCTGCGGAGTGCCTCAAGAGTCCGCACCTGGCCCGTTGCTGTATGTGTTGTACACAGCACCAGTTGCCGATATTATCAGGCGCTATGGTCTGGGATTTCATTTTTACGCAGATGGCACCCAGTTATATCTGGCTTTTGAGCAAAGTTTTCCTGACCAGCTGGTGTCTTTAGCATATATTGAACATTGCGTTAAGGAGATTGACACATGGATGCTATGCAATAGGCTGAAACTCAACGGTGAGATGTAGAAGACGGAATTGTTGGTGCTAAGCGCACAACAGCGCTCACGTCCAGAAATCAACGATGTCCAAGTTTCCAACGAATGCATTCAGCCATCTACCTTAGCTAGAAATATTGGTGTGATCTTTGATCAGCACATGTCTCTTGAGCAGCATGTTGTCAGCTTCTGAAAAGTATGCTTTTCCCATCTTCGTAAAATTTCAAAGATTAAAAACTGCCTTTGAAATCTGACACTGAAATTCTTGCACATGCTCTTATAACCTTAAGATTAGACAATTGCAATTCCTTACTATACGGACTTCCAAAGTTCCTTATGGATTGCCTCCAAAATGTTCAGAATTCCGCTGCTCGATGAGTGACAAGAAAGACGGAATTCCTGCACATCACTCCAATCCTCAAGCAGCTGCATTGGCTGCCTGTCTACAAACGCATTGAGTTCAAGATACTGTTAATCACATTACATATGACATATTGCAACCTTACTTACCATCAAGAACGCTACGTTCTGCAACAAAGAATCTGTTCAAGTTGAAGTACCACGAACCAACCTGGTCAAGTATGGCGAAAGTTCGTTCTCTTACGTTGGCCCCAAACTATGGAATGAACGTCCAGATAATATACCCGAAGCGAAAGACCTAACTACATTTAAATCGAAGTTAAAGGCGTTCCTTTTTAGGACTGTTTTCTGTTAGTTTATCACTTTTAAAGCTGTAAAGTGCTTTGAGCTTAAGGATATAGCGCTATATAGGTTTATTATATTGTTATTATTTATTATTATAAGTCTTTGCGATTATTTCATCTCGTCCACGTCGTACAATGTGGGCGAAGTATCCTAAAAAAAATCGGTAAGAGCGGTCTCAGACTGAAACTAGAGAATGCAAGATTCTTTGTTGCATGCTCACGTTGTCGTCAAAACCTAAACTTTGGTGATTGTACGTCTTCTTCATGCAAAGTACCGCTAAATTATGAACTAAAATCTGTGCCGCACGTGCAGCACGATTATTTATGCTCTTTTAACCAGTGATGTCATTGGAACATATTCAACTTGGGGGTCATATCGCTGAAGCTGTAACATCATCCGTTGCACCCGTTTAGGCGCCTGGAAAAGTGGTTTCGGAAGAAAACTTCTAGTGGCTTGTGATCAGTTTTGTACTCTTACATACTGATGAAATTTGGTGCATCTATAAACTATTGCTAGCCTACGGATTTCCTTTTCAGTTGGTGAATAAGGTTTCTCAGCAGCGGTGAGTCTCTTTCTTGCATGAGACATGCCCCCAAAGCCATAAGATGATGCATCTACCGAAACCGTGATGGGTTTGTTAACCTCATAGTACTGTAGTGTAGCATCCTTTGACAGCTCTCCTTTAATGGCTTGAAATGCTTCCTCCTGTCGTTCCGACCAGTGCAATTCTACACCCTTCTCAGCGGCTTGGTTAGATTAGCTAAGTTGGGAATGAACTTGTTCATGTAATTCACCATTCCAAGAAATCTTAACGTCGATGGCTTGTCTGTTGGAGACGGCACTTGTTCTACTGCATGCACAAATCTTGTTTGGACCTTGTTTCAAACCATTTGCTGTCAGTATATGCATGTCAAATATAGGGGACTTCAGTTGTCATAATCTTCATGTTGTTGTGGTTGAGCTTCAATCCCACCTTTCTTGACCTTTCTAACACTTCGGTTAAACGGCGGTTGTGCTCAATCTCCTTTTCTCCCCAAACAACAATGTCATCTGCAACGGTCTTGACTCCCTGTAGGTCTTCAAAGGCTTGTGTCGTTCTCTTTTGAAAAATCTCAGGGGGCGGATTGATACCAAATGACATTCTTTGATAATGATATTGGAACTAATAAGGAACTAACCCATTCTGTTGGCCCATCTGCTCTGCGAATGACACCCAGTTGTTCCATTCTGTCAAGTTACTGCTTAACATTATCTCTCTGTATGAAGGGTATTTTACAAGGTGGGTGGATCACAGGAGTAATAGATGGATCAATCTTGATGCTATAAGTGCCTTCTAAATATCCACTGAATGCCATAAAATACATGCATCTTCATACTACTTGATAATTTCACTGACATCTTGGCTCAGTTGGCTATCAGGCAGATCTTCATCTGCTTGGGTATCCACTATACTGACTCACTCTTTTTACTTGATTTAACTCATTACGGGTTTGAAGACGAATTATATGTGTGACTTGCTGTTCAGTAATCTAAAATTCTACCGGGTGGATCTTTCCTCTCAGTTTCACCTGGAGGGTGAGTTACTCATCAATGTTTTTTTTTTGTTTTTTTTGTTTGTTTCTTGTTTTTTTTTGTGGCGAGTATATGACACAGCTCGAGTGTTTGAAATCTTCCTTTCTCTTTAGTTAATTGGCAAAAAGGATGGTATGGCAAAACATTGCACTGAGCACCAGTGTCCATTTTCACATTCACATATTGCTTGTTGATAAATACTTTTTGCAGCCAATCTTTCTGTATGAGCGGCTTAGTTTCCAGGACCAATAAATAATGTATCTGAATTTGAATCATCCAAACTTCATTCACTTACTTGCTTTCGGTTGTCCCTTGATTTCAGCAGACAATGCTTTCTCGTAATGATTCCTTAATTTGTTTACATTTGTGACAAATTTGGCCGTAGGCGCGACATTCCTCGGAGGGTGCTGTTGTCCGCACTTTTTACAAGAAAATAATTTCTTCGTTTGTCGATATTTTGCCGTCCCCCGATGACCCTTCCTGGAGGCTTTTTAACGTAGCCTTTTACCGAGTGCACTTCACGGTCATCCACAGCAATGTTTTTGAGCCGACTGTAAGTAATCTCTGCTGACTTGCATATTTCAACAGCTCGCTCCAAATTTAAATCTTTTTTCTCTCAAGAGGCGTTTCCTAACTGCATTGCTTCTAATGCCGCAAGCGATACCATCACGAATCAAAGAATCAAACAACTCTCCGAACTCACATGTTCTCGCTAGCTAGCTCGCAATTCCGTGACATAGGCGTTAATTGTCTCGGTCCCTGCTTGT
>OX421453.1:19644572-19657072 GCA_949126865.1 Montipora capitata
TTGCATAATTATGTATTCTCCTAATGTTTTTGGCTGCTCTATGTAGAAGAAAACATTTATCATGCTCATCGGGGACGACATCCACTTCTTCCATGCACAACAACACCTAAGTTCCAGTACCAAAAGTACTGCCTGGCACATGTGCACTGGTGTCATGGACATTAAGCCATCTGTTACAGCCATCACACTACCAGCAGAATGTCAGAAGCTCCATCATGTTGTCCATGTTGTGTCCAAAACTGGTACAATCAAACAGTGTAGAGGCGGAGTGTCAATTGAAGCTATACTGAAGCACTTTAAGAAAAACATTAACCATTTCTTTAAAATTAACATACATGGCCACATTGTCCCCAGAGTTCAAAACAATTAAAATGAGTGATGCCAAGAAAAGCTGTCAAAGCCTGAGGTATAAAAAAAGTGGAAGCAACAATAACCAAATAATTTAATGCAAAAGTACGGATCAAGGTGATATTTGATCAAATTTCCTACCGAAGCAAAATTGTGAAAAATTGTTGTTTGGTCGAGTTTGCTTTCTTGAACAAACATGTGCAATAGTGATCACTTGAAACAAAATTTTGGAAAAAGTGATTCTTTGATCACATTTACTGCCCTAAGCAGGTGGAAAACTAATACTTTGATCGAATTTGCTAACCAGAGAAAAAGCGATAAAAAGTCCATCTTTGATCACATTTACTGCCCTAAGCAAAAAGGTGGAAAACTAATACTTTGATCGAATTTGCTAACCAGAGCAAAAGCGATAAAAAGTCCATCTTTGATCACATTTACCAGATGGGCAAATCCCTGTCAAATGTCAGTTTTACATCAACTTTGTTGCGCTTGAAAATGCCTTGAAAAAGTGAAGGTTATCCTTGGTTTTTTGCATAAGGGCAAATTTAAGGCAAATGCAGCATTTACCACCATTGCCATCATTGCAAAGTTGTGACAATTTTGATCCTACCTAATTTGGCAAACTTAAGCAAAATCGAGCAAATGTGGCATTTTCCATAGGTTTGCACTAAATTTGCTATACAGGAAAATCCGTTTTTTCGTCCAGTGCAATATGCAGAGCTAAAAATACCTGGAAGTCATCTTGCAAGAATAAATTAACATAGTTGAAACAAGGTCGCTTACGATAAAAAGAATGAAGGGGTAGTTTCTAAAGAAACTGTGGTGCTGCGTCGGTGGGGAAGTAGTATACAAAAATTTGGTTTTATCAACGGAGTTGATAATGTAAATTGGCCACCGTACAGAGATTCTAAAAGCTGACGTTTCGAGCGTTAGCCCTTCGTCAGAGCGAATCGAGGGATTATGGGTTACGTGTAGTTTTTATAGTAGAGTAGGAGCTACGCTATTGGTGGTAACATGGCAACGTGAAAAATAGGAATATATTAGTTAAATGAAAAGCGTTCGTTAATACCGTGAGGATTAAGGGTGCCGATTTGAAAGATGAATTTTTGTTCCAGATTCCTGCGGCTTTCCGTCGTACCTAGATGTAGGGAAAGGCCGCAGATAGCCATGTGTTTGTAGGAGTGGTTAGGCAGATTAAAATGGCGAGCGACTGGCTTAGATGCATCCTTGTCATTCTTCTCAACATCGCGAAGGTGTTCGCGGAATCGGTCACCTAGTCGTCTACCTGTCTCACCAATGTATAATTTATTGCATAACGTACAGGTTATGCAATAAATGACATTTGCGGAGGTACATGTGAACCTAGCTCAGAAACGCTCCTCCGCCTTGCCGAACTAGTTTTAACGCTTAACTGTTTTTCATTCGCCGGCAACTATTACAAACAAATTAATGGTGTAGCGATGGGCACAAGAATGGGACCTAGCTATGCCAATCTTTTTGTAGGATATGTTGAACACCAATTTTTTAATCAGTACAACGGCCCCAAACCTGAACTCTACGGCCGCTACATCGACGACTGCATCGGCGCTATTTCATCCAGCAGAGAAGAACTCGATCAATTTATAACCTCCGTCAACTCTTTTCATCCGGCTCTTAAATATACCTGAGAGATTTCGGAAACTTCATTGGCTTTCCTAGATATCAAAGTTTCTATTAGAGGCAACGTGCTATGTACTAGTGTGCACTACAAACCTACTGATTCACACAGTTATTTGTTGTATTCATCTTCACATCCATCACATGTCAAGAACTCCATTCCTTATTCTCAATTTCTTAGACTTCGACGTCTATGTAGTGATGACTCCGATTTTTCCAGCAAATCAGAGGAGATGTGCCAGTTCTTCGAGAAACGTGGCTATCCTGTCTCTGTGGTCAAAGCGGGCCATCGTCGCGCCCAACAACTTGATCGACAGTCATCACTACAAACGTCACAAAAAGATAAGAATGACAGAATTCCATTCACCCTCACTTTCCATCCTCATAATCACGCAGTCAAAAGCATCATTCTTAGTAATTTTAAATTACTCCAAAATGATCCTGAGACTGGTAGAATCTTTTCGCAACCTCCACTTATTTCATTCAAACGCGACAAAAACGTAGGCAACTTTTTAGTTAGAAGCGCGCTCAAAACTAACGAGCAACCCGGCACTTTCAAATGCGCGCGCTCACGATGCAAAACTTGTCTTTTCATTGTTAACACTAGCAAGATATCGGGACCTAAGCGATCTGTTAAGATCACCGATCGTTTCACATGTACCTCCGCAAATGTCATTTATTGCATAACCTGTACGTTATGCAATAAATTATACATTGGTGAGACAGGTAGACGACTAGGTGACCGATTCCGCGAACACCTTCGCGATGTTGAGAAGAATGACAAGGATGCATCTAAGCCAGTCGCTCGCCATTTTAATCTGCCTAACCACTCCTACAAACACATGGCTATCTGCGGCCTTTCCCTACATCTAGGTACGACGGAAAGCCGCAGGAATCTGGAACAAAAATTCATCTTTCAAATCGGCACCCTTAATCCTCACGGTATTAACGAACGCTTTTCATTTAACTAATATATTCCTATTTTTCACGTTGCCATGTTACCACCAATAGCGTAGCTCCTACTCTACTATAAAAACTACACGTAACCCATAATCCCTCGATTCGCTCTGACGAAGGGCTAACGCTCGAAACGTCAGCTTTTAGAATCTCTGTACGGTGGCCAATTTACATTATCAACTCCGTTGATAAAACCAAATTTTTGTATAAGATAAAAAGACCTTGGCGCTGATTCAGTAATCCAATATGGCTGCTATTCACGTGAGTGAAATTGTTCCATAACATCTGAGTATGAGTATTTCCTTTTGAAATGAATTTCGTTCCTGAATGAAATTCGTACCGCATTCGCTCGTTTTCGCGCACGCTGTTTCCGCTTTCAATCAAGAACAAAATTAGCCCAACTTACGCTCGAAAACACCGCCATCTTGAAAACGTTCTCATGCGCCAATTGTCTGACACAGGCGCGTAGCGTCCTATACGCAAATACGCACGTGCGTACTTGAAGTTACCAGAAAATTTTGAAATTTTAAGCAATTGTTTCTATTTTTAACTTTTACTTGTACGCAACCAAGATTTCCTTATGAAAACACCACTTTGATTAAATTCTAAAAACTAAAACAAAAGCTATACCATGTTCTCACCTAGTTTTGCATGGTACTTTTTTTTACACTAAGCAATGCAGTGTTGTTTGGTCAGCGTGCAACAAAAAGGCGAAGTTGCAAAGGAGCGACGTTCCAAGAACGTTCTTGAGAAAGGAGCGGCGTTCTGAGAACGTTGTTGGCAATTCCAGTCAAGCTAGCGCAACCAAAACAATGTTTTTTTTGCGCCAAGGTTGCTCAAAATAAGGGCAAGACGCTTTGTTCTTTGCTTGTATTCACACAACTTTTTCGAACAAGAAATAAAGAACGCAGTATTTTTCGCTTAGTTTACTTAGGTTTCTAGATCATATGTACTTGTGCGTACTTGAAAAAATGACCACGCTACGCGCCTGTGACAGTGTACAGTTTGCGGCTTCATTTCGGTATGGAGGGCCATGAATTAGTACATTGTCATTGCAAAACGTATACTTTATTTGCATTGAAACCCATAATGAACCCATTCTGGATTGCATGACTGTCTCGTTCAGCCGTCCCAGAAGGGGGAAGTACGTTTATTCATGAGATCGGAAGAGCCCCAAAACTTGAGAAACGGACATCTCTTTTATTGATACCACCAATCGGTTGGCTCAGTTGGTTGAGGGTCGGAATACTGTGCAGGAGGACATGGGATCAAGACTTGGGCCGGATCAACACTCAGGGTCTGGCAATTACTGAGGAGAAAGTGCTGTCTTTGTAATGACAACTTCAAATGTTAGACTTTCTAGTTTTCGTGGATATGACATCTTCAAATGTTAGACTTTCTAGTTTTTGCGGATAAGGACGATAAACCGCCACAGCCCTCAACACTTCAATTTTCATAACCCCATGGGACGAAAAAGAACCCACACACTATTCGCAAATAGGAGGGCACAGAGTTCCCGGTGTTGTGGTTCGTCCTTTTGGGTTTGTTCCCGGTTTTGCGGTCTGTCCTCACTGGTATATCATAGTTGGGAGGGTAAACTTTCGGACAATCTAGCAACATCAAGATACTCTGAAATCTGATGGTAAATAAAGATATGATGATAATGACGATAATAATGATAATGATGATGATGATGAGGAGGAGCAGGAGGAGGAGGAAGAGGATACAACAGCAAGGAGTACAGCTAAATGTCCCGTTGTTCATGGTGCGAATCAAAAGGACGTACCGTCCAATGACAACTCCTTTCTCGCGGAAAAATTCTTAAATACTTCATTCTAGGTATCATTGACGAGATCTGAGGAGCACCAACATGGGCAGGGGGGAGCATTTTATTGATACAACTGCAAGAAATAAGACAAAAACGTTCGGTTGCATTTAGTGCGAAACAAAGTGACATGCCGTCTGATAACAACTCCTTCCTTCCTTCTGACTGTAACTATGGGTATGGCATTACTACATGCAAGCACCAAGGCACTGAGAGCCACTTGTCGATCACAAAACGCTTGAAAAGCTGACAACTTCACTCTCATTGCTCTTTCAACGTGATAAATTACATATCTAACATTCTAGCTTATTGTTTTTTGTTTTTTGTTTCTTTTTTTTGTTTCATAGTGACCCTAGCCTGTGCCTTGACTTTCGCAGCTTATGAAAACGTTTTTCACTTCCTCTCTTTAAAAGCGTGCAGTTTATTCCGCCACAGCAAAAATATGAGTCTTTCTGCAGGTACCGGAAAGAATTGTATTTTGGTTACTTGGGATTTGTCTTTATTTGGAATTGTTTTGTTTCGATTTGTTTTCTGTCTTGTTTCTTTTGTTTGCGTAATCTGTGCTCCAGTACCTGCAGAAGGAACCAAAAATATCGCAGTGGAAGTGCCTTTCAAAACGAGTCTGAAGCGAATTTGGAAATGACCGATAAGGTTGACCTCATTTCAAGCTTTTGAGAGGGGCATGGTTCACCCTAGCTGGCGTCTCCAGATCTCGTGAACCACTTGGTTAAACAATAGGCAAAGTCAGGTGCTCCAGAATATTTGAGCACCAATTGGATTTGGCCCCGGCACGTTCTGTAAATAGCCAGCTGATTGGTCATTTCAAGTAGGGCTTTATACGTTAATTGCAATTGTTATTTTCTATAGAAGGCCCATGAACTTCTAGCCTTAAACACAACCGTGTATAAAGAGAGCGTCTTTTAATTTTGCATTACTCTGATGTAAGTTGTTAAAGAAAACTACAGATATCTCGGGATCCCTTTCTATTCAATGGCTTTTATCATTCTTACTGTTGTAGTTGTCTCCCCTCCAATTCCGTTTCACGCACACCTTGCCCATCGTAATTTTGGCACTCATTTTACCGACCCCAAATAGATGGAAAGCTGAGTGAGCTTTGGCACATGCGTGCTGGAATTGGAATCCACAGCGCTTGAATGCAGTCCGCGAGAGCTGTCTACTAGGGACGCAAAACGTTTTTGAGCAGCGGATGGAAACCGGAAGTCAACACTTTACATGACAAGAGAGAAGTTTCGACCAGATTTTTGAACTAAATATGTCTAATAGAGAAGAATTGCTCAAAGATATAAATGAGGGAATGCCAAGACAAATTCAAAACGAAAACAGCTCATTTCCGGTTGCCGTTGGTGGAAGGGAGCTTAAGCACGTGACGTTTTTGAGATGCGGACGTCAACCGGAAGTGAACATTTAGCATGCCAGAACAAAAGTGTCTCTCTTACCTGCGATCAGGCTCCATTTTCGTTATGCGAAGGCAACCCAATCTCCCGCCTAATAATGTAAACATTCTGCAATGGTAACTGAAGCCTGTTAATGTAGAGTGTCTAGATTTTCATTTCAGTATGATCGCGGGTGCTCTTGGGGGTTCTAGCTTGTTCCAGGTATTGGGTGATGTCATGTTTACAGGTCCAATTTTGTTATCCAACACAAAGTGTCCCTGGTCAATCGTCGATCGATCGGTCGGCCGGTCGGAAGGCCGATCGGTCTTGGGTGATGTCATGTTTCCAGAAATTCACGTAATTATATGCAGGTCCAATTTTGAATAGTTGAATATATCGAACGACCACAGGCGACCCAAACACATAACTTTGAATGCTCAGTCAACTTAACGGTTTGTAGGGTTCATATGGGAAACATGAAATGCAGAAAAAAATCGGCTAATCCTAGTTTACAGTGAGGAAAATAAATGAAATAAACTTATTGTTATTTTTCCTTGTGTCCTTGTGTCGATTTGAGGCCACGGTTCTGGGCTAGTTCGAAATTTGCTCCTATCCTTCATTAAAAGAAGACAAGGCTGGAAATTCCGATCCTCTGAAGCCACTGATCACTCCGCGATCGAGGACGATTTAATCCCAAAAATCGGCTTGATTCGGCCTTTTGCCCACTCACACGTTAAGATAACAAACGATATAGCATAAACTGAAAGAGTCCCAAAACATTCTCCACATGCTAAGAGAATAAATCAGTTTTCACGAAGAACCCGCCGCTTTCTCCATCTTGAAGTAGCGTTAGCCTTTTGAACAGGACACGACCGCTGGCATGGTGACAATTTCACTTCTCTATACGGGCACGGATCCACGATCAAACTTCGCCCATCTGGATCTTTCTCACGTCCCCACGGGCTTTTGACGTCTAAACCCTTTGTCTCGAATAGCCAATCGCGTTGTTCAATTACGCATAAACGTGCAAATATTACTATCGAGAGTTTTCCCACAGAAAAATATGACTTCCACCGCGCTTTTCTGCCGTGTTTCGAAGCTGAAAAGACTGGCCGAACTCAGCAAGTCGTCGACAGCCTAAAGCAAAGGAAAATATCCATTTAAAACAGAGAAGAGAGAAGTGCCTCCAACATTCTTCTTTGGCAATGGGCATTTTTATCCATCTGACCAGCAACTGTAACAACAAATTGACTGCTCTACTACTGTACAACTCAAGGACCGTGTGACAAGTGCACTAAAACTATATTTTTCTGGTACAATTACAGCATTTCTATACCAACTAGAGTCGAAGTGTTAAGCCTATGTCAACCATGGGTCAAGTAACTGTGAACTACCAAGCGAACTACGCTTGCGCAGTACCTACATTACCATATTTTCTTTCGAGGCAATTATTCGCTCAAACGGATCCGTCATTTATATTTTCACATAGGTTTGTCGAGGTTCCGGCAACACCACACAGAATTGGAAATTTAAAAAGACTATAAATGACATAATACCAGAGTCAAAAATATACTCTACATCAAAACCTTTTTCAGAAAATAATATTTGAAGACTTTTACATGACAGAGTCAAAATAAGGACAACTCAGAAAGGGGGACGTACGGGTTGAAGGCTCCACCTGGTACATGAATTTTCAAACGATTGTGGAAAAAGTCCTTTGCCAGGACAGCTGTAACATTCTCACTTGCACCAATTTGCCGTTCACCGCGTATTATAAGACTAAATTAAACCTGTGTAAAAGCCTAAATGGTTTATACATAAAAGAAAACCTTTTATTTGTCATGACGCCCCGGCTGGAACCGCAAAGACAGGTCAGAGAAACTAGAGAAGAAACGAAGGCGAGTTATTTCCAGGGAATACAGGAAAGAAAAAAAAACAGCAACAACTTTCTCGAATAAAACACAACTGAGTAAGAAGTAAAAAAAGAAAACCGCGACTGACACCAAAAAAACAATAAAAACGTTCTTAATGACCAGGCGCACCAAACACCTCTTCTAATCACCTGTTCCAAACCAAATTCATGACATGAGCCTTGCATACGGCGAAAGCTACAGAAATTTAAACTGACCAATCAGAATTCAGCGAGCTGGAAAAAACTGTGCTGTCCGACGTCACGCCAATTGTTTACATTCTGATTTGATCGGTGGATATTAGCTCAGCCTTCTCTTGTGACTCTCTTGACCGTCGCTTCTCTGAACTCAGCGAGACAGAAATCACGCATTGTTCTGACAATCAATTTGCCAATCCGCTTTATCCAGTTTATGGATTGGGTTAGCACACACGTAATTAACAACCAGGATCGATTTTGAACTTGATTCTGTAGAAGAAGAAGACGTTGCTGAGTGAACATCCCTTGGTTTGTTCAGCGCTTTGATGTCCGACAACTGAGCCGCTCTAACGAGTGTTGGGTCAATCACATTTGACCTTATAAAGTTCTTTCAGCTCTTGTTTGTGTCCATCATGATCGAACTATGCTGCTTTATGCCAACTTCGATGGCTTGTGGTGAGCTTGCCTGCTGCCAAAATTGTTTTTGTATTTCGGCAAGATTAGTCTTATTAAATTGGTCTTAGTGCTGTGCCAAACAACGAACAATCCTGTTCGGTATTCCACGTGCTTGGCGAGTCTTGCACGACCATCGTCTATCAGATCTGGAATGGAGTTTTCTTTCAATGATTACAACTTGCAATCATTCTGCAAACATCCACGGAGCATGCAGCACTTTTTTAGTGACTCGAGGATCCTTTTTTGCTGTTTCAAAGGGATTCGTGCATTCTTGAGCAGTTTGTTCTTCATTGCTTGTATTTTTTCGTTTGTTCCTGGTGGCGCAAAGTAACTTTGATGATTTGAAAGTACTTCCTTAATTGAATTAGCGATTTTTTATTAAAGGGGCTAGGTCACGCAATTTTAGGCAATTTCAGCACTGATCAAATGGTCATAGAATTAACTAAAATATCAAAATAACTGTTCAAAACTATAGAAGAACTCTAACAAAACACAGGGAAGCCAAGAAGGGACATGGATGGACAAAACTGGAGAGGATTGAAATGGACTGAATTTGGGTAAATTTGAAAAACGTCGGCCCACCTTTTTTCAAATGTATATCAGTCTATATCAAAATGTCATTTACACAGATGGAAAATCATTCTCAGTTGTTATGTGGCCTTGATTTTCCAAATGAAAGACTCTTGCTCTGCCAATATGACGTTTAGAGCTCATAATTAACAAAATTAAACAAAATTACCTAAAATAGCGTGACCTAGCCCCTTTAAGGAACCATCAACTGAATGGTACACAAAATTAGGAGAAACTGTTGGTTGAATAGTTAATATTTGTAGACATAATTATGTACCCAGTTTAAGTACTAAGCTCAACAAGTTGTTTGGCTCCACAAGCTTCAGTTTCAGGCCAGGGATCCGAATTCACCCAGGTACTGGTACACAACCATAGTGTTCTTTGGAAATTGAATGGCTCCTTGAACACCTGGTTGCTTGAGAAGAAACTTGATGTGTTTGTTCTCTACATTGGTGAATGCAGCCACTAACTGTCCATTGTGGATAAACTCCAGACCAACTTCGGGGGTGGAAGCTGAATAATGAATAATGAATAACGAGTATAAATAAAAAATGAATAATGAATAATTGGGTCTGAAAACGCCGGAATAATGAATAACGCAGTTAATGTGCCGGTGGAATAATGAATAACAGCAATGAATAATGAATAACCTACAAAAATGTAACAAGAATAATGAATAATTCGAACTAAACACCCAAAGAATAATGAATAATCGAGGTCCAATTATTCAGCTTCCACCCCCGAGACCAACTCTTCTTTCAATTTATTCTTTGTTAAAGTTATTTCCCATTTTATAGGGCACTGTGGTTGCCAGATTCACTTTCAAACTTATCATGGAAATGTAAATCAATACCATTGAATAGGCACTGAAAAGTCAGTCCCTTGAATTGTTGTTAGAAAATTAATTTAAATGCATATTGAAACATCAGTTGAAAAATATTTTTTCATTTCCACTTTGTGAACCTAACATACATTATTGCTTGGTCATTCAATGTCTTGATCACATCAAATTATTTAAATTTAGCTATTGTGTCAGACCTCCATAGAGACACTATCTTTATCTAAAAACTTAACTGGTTGCTTTTAAGTTTTTGGAGCCCTTTTGTGGCATATTTAAATAGGCAGGAAATGTTCCACATTTTATGGCAAATTGTTCTGCATAGTTTTAAGGAATATTGCAGCCAAATGTTATTGAATATGAGACTAAAATATGCTGTTTGACATTTTATGAATTTAAAGACTATTAATATTGTTTGTGCTTGTTTTAAAAGTGTTCCTTCAATAATCTTATTCTGTAAAGATTACCTTGGGAGAATTGGATTAAGGCCAGTTTTTTATTCTAGCTTCTTTCCCCAGTGCCCTCTGAGAATGGAGTTGATTTGGTTTTGCCCAATGTTGAAAGATGAAACAGTATGAGTTTATTAGTATGCAAGGTGTCCTCAATTAGTGCCCTGGTGCTAAGAATTTGTCACTTAAATAATGTTCATTATTAATAAGGGGGTTTGCAAGTATGCATCCTCAAGGCAGACCAAGTAACCCTTATTCTGCTTGAGGCAGTTTTCCGAGGGGTAGGTGCTTCCGGGGTCGTGGTACCCAATGGGGTAATGTTACTTCCCCATCTGTTCAGCCTTTCCGGAATGTGGTCCAACCAGACAGGCCAAGCTTCTTTCCCGAGGCAACCAGCAATTTTGATATGTATGTCCAGATGAGGAAGTCCACAGTTTGTTAAGCAACCAGGCACCTTAATGGTACGACAGACTGAAAATTGCTTTTCTGAGTGGCTGAAGGTCACCTCAGATCCAGAAATCGTGGACTATGTAGAACGTTGTCACATACAATTTACATATGATCCTTCTGAGCAAATGCATTTTTAATGTTCATCAGCAGTTTGTTATGTCTAGGACATTTTCTCAAGCTAGAGTAACTTTGTGTGATCCGAGATCACTGCATGAACTCGGGGAATGCTTGGCCTATTTTACCAAATTGGGTGGATGGTTCGCACAGACTGATGTTTCATTTTGAGAACTACAATGCAGCTGTTAGCTTTCGGCATTTTAAGTTGGATGCAGTCAACCCAGTCCTTATTTCGCTTACCCCGTGGGGAGCTTATTTGCCCGTCTTAGTTTTTAAAACTTGCCTATTATGCTTGTCTCGTTGCCTTAAAGCACAGGAAATTCCTTCAGTTTCCTTTAAAGAGCAGCTCTATGAATTTAAGTCCTTACTTACGAGTTTGACATCTGTTCCCCGGGAATTTTCAACAAGGGTTTGGAACATCCCCTGGCGGTCCTTAGGCATAAGGGACTTTCAGTGAGTTTGCTTCTCTGGTAGTTGGTTTTATATTGCAGGGAAAGGATGTTCTTGGTTGCTTTCACGCTATGTGAGAGTCAGTTCAATTATCATTAAAACTGTTTTGACCCCCACAATTGCAAAGGGAATCACTTTCTTGGTTCTCAATCTAGATTCTGACTTGATGTGGGTGTAACTATCCGATAAAAAGGAAGGGAAGCTGAAACTCTTGTGTTTAGAAGCTCTCAGTGAGAGGGAGTTTACTATTCGCTTTGTTGTTCAGGTTATCAGAAAGGTATTGTCTATCACTACCAGGGGTCCAATTTGAGAAATTATATTACCGTTATTCCAGACGGGATAAATTTCTAGCCTTGGCCCATAATACAGGGGATTATGATGCCCTCGTGTCTTTATTTTGCTCAGCTAGGGCACTGAGTTACAAATGTGGGTTGAGAATGTCCCCCAGGCGTTTTGTTACATTGATCATCCACTAGTGGCTTATATTTTTCAAACTGATGCGAGTGCTAGTGACTGGGGCATTACCTGTGCAACTAATGTATCTTGCAGTTTCGGGAGCAGGAATCGCTGCACAGTAATTCTAATTCCCAAATGTCTGGGTAAGATAGAGGCCGACCAGGCCAAGGGCATCTTAGTGGTGCCAGCATGAGCCACTCAGGCTTAGCATACTCGAGTTCTACCAATGATGGGTCAGCAGCCTTTGGTCTGGACTCCCGTCCACCCGTCTGCCAGTAGCACGCATAGAGTGCAAAATCAGCTCAAGCTGATTGCATGGCCCATTATCTGGGTATTCTATCCTATATTTTCTTTTACTTATTTTTATTTGATTTTATTTATATATTTTTAACAATATTGTAAATTTTATGGCATACATTAGCTTGGT
>OX421453.1:19662072-19669572 GCA_949126865.1 Montipora capitata
CACATGCAAACGGGTCATATCTGGCCTAAAGCCACAGAATCCTTGATCAACTTGTTTTAGACCATACCGATGTGGCTTCTTCCTCTTATCAGTTTCTTAAAACCGTTTCTTATACTCCTAGTATAGTTATTGCTGTTTTAGGAGTAAACTCATTAAAGATACCGTGTAATAAAAATAGGTTTAGTGAATTCGTCACGAATAAGTTTGCTCTTGAACTGATTACAATTGCCATGTAATTCCGTTCATTTATCTCATTATAGTATTAATTGTTTAATATACCTTCTGAGCCGAAATCCTGTAATTCAGCTCATTGCTGCAAAAGGATGAATTAAACATATCATTAACCAATTAATTAATTTATTTATTTTAATTAGGAGCGTGCTTTATGAGAGTACAGCTGCACAGCAGTAACGATCCAATCGACTACGTCTCGCGTGCTTCCCTTACACTTCTTCTGTGCCCTCATGGTTAAAAACCAGATGGAAGACTCCTGCTCGTTTATTAAACAGTACTTTGGTACGGTTCCAAATATGAGTTATTTATCAATGAAGTATGTGCAAGGCGTGTATTAGCTTTGAAGGACTAGGTAGTTATTTTTTCTTTTCTCGGTCATAAATAACAGGAAGCTTATTTAAGGGGCAAACTCGAGAAAAAACGTGTTCTTTCATAGCTTCTAGAAATTAACACAACACTTCCCAAACCATTGGTTCAGATCAGACAATTAAGGAGAAAGGACCATAGGATATGTACACCCGCGATCGACGTTTTATAAACCATTTGAAACCAGAGATCGCGAATGACTCTGGTAAGGTATGCTCGTGTGGAAGCCAAAAACTCCCGAATGGAAATTTGATTCTCGAACTCGTTCAAATTGACCTAGAGTGTTAAAACGTTTACAATGTGGGCACATATGCCCAGATATGCACCTAATTAGAAGCAGGCCCAATTTTGACATCCAAGTGTCCAAGTGTCCCTTTAATAAGTCTAAGCCTTTGCCACCTTTTTCCAACAGTAAGGTGAGGGGTAAAGGTTAGCGTTATTTTTAACTTGCGGTAAATGCAGCATTTTTTTTTTTTGGGAGGGGGGGGGGGGGCACTTTGTGACGTTTAATGGCTGTATTCCGAGACACGACTGATGTTGAAGTTGGGAAGAAGGGCAAGGGGACACTTTGTGACGCTTATTGAAACCCGCGTGCATTGCATTAGGAGCGTTTCCCCCAATGAAATTTCCAGGCTTTTCAAGAAAAGTGTACAAAGCATTACTTTTCTTGTAATGGTTGGGTGATATGACTAGATCATTTTTAATGTTACAATTCTGTACGTTGAATTTTGAGATACCTTCAATTTTTTCAAGAATCAACTTCCATTGTCTCTCGCGATTTTGGACCCGGAAAAGCTAATGGAGTTGCTACAAGGGTGGCAAGAGCTTCATTAATACTTGTTAAAAAATCCTTAAAATTATTAACGGGAATTTGTGAAATTCTCAATGTAATCATAATTTTTCTAAAGTCCGTCCCTCCACATCAAGAATATAATCCGGGAGAACACCTCATAATTAAAAAGGTTCTAATGGCTTATTGTTTCTTGAAACATAACAACAAATTAAATTCAAAAGCGAACAAAGCTTCCATGGCGAAACGTACAAACTATAACTGGAACCTCAACCGAAGCGCAGAATGAATCGCAATGTTGCAAGAAAAAGACTCAAAACTACAAAATTACAAACTTAAAGGAAAAATGTTAACATACGTAATTATTTATTAGGAGAGTGTAAGTAAGACTTCACGTGACCTATTGTAAAGGCAAAGACAAGGAAAGTGAAAAACCTAGCGCAAGGGGACAATGACGTTAATAAGACGTATATTGAATCAATGGTTCATCTTTTAAGCGAGAACTTAACTAAGTTGTAACATTTATTATATACTGCAAATGATTTGTAAAACGAATTTCTGATAGAAAAAAAAAATACAAAATTAATTAATCAAGGTAAATTTCGTCAATAAAGAAGTATATGAAAATATGCTACGAAGACACACACAAACACACAGACCGGTGAAAAGAGCCTACAGGTAGAGCACAAAATTATCGCAAACAGGAGCCCATCTGGAGCGAGCAACTTTCATACAGCATCTGTGAAACGGCGTTTTCACAAGTAGGTTTATTTTTAGACTAGCCGTTCCCGCGAATTCGGTCAAAAAACAAAGGCAGTTCCGGTTCGGTGACCCTATGACGTCAGCTTAATTTCTTGTAATTGCTCTTCGGGCTCCTGTGGGAGTCTCATTAGCGGGATATTCAATCTAAAAATAAATCTGTCTGTGAAAACGCCGTTACACGAACACAGTAGAGTTGTAGGCTCCGGGTCATGGGTTCCTGTCGCAAACCCGAGTATCTCGAGATGCGTATAACGTATGCGCAATAACAATAGTAGGCACCATCCTTAAGTTAGTAATTTCTGCTGTTGTTCTAAACAGAAGAGAGAGGGTGTAAAGATTATTAGTCAGACGGAAAATGATGTGAGAGATTACTGTGCAAGTAATTTTAGTTTTAGTTGTTGATTAAAATTGTTGGGTATTGTTCGCAAGGCTTGTTTGTTAACTGCTGTCAGCTCAGACGTGTTTGATCCCTGTAAACTGTATCCACTAACAACGATTAATTTTGTACTTTATGCAGAAGCATAATTATTTCCATATACACTGTATACAGAAAGCGGCTTTCTGGGGCTAGAGACAGGAGGTCCGCTTTTAGGCTTTGCTAAATCTAATATATTATTCAGTTTAGAAATCGGAAATAACGTTAACACGTATACTGAATCAATGGTTTATCTTTTAAGCGAGAACTTAACTAAGTTGTAACATTTATTATATACTGAAAATGATTTGTAAAACGAATTCCCGGCTAAATAACAGCACTCCTAAAGGGCAGAGTAAGGAGAATAAATAAATAAATAAATAATTCTTAACTTACCAAATCCTTATTTCCTGTCTTAACAGAATATCAGCATAACTGATTTGTCAGCTAAATTGTACTGCGTTCGTACTATTAGCGAAAAGACCCCTCAAGGACGAAAACAACAGGTGATCACATCTATCAATTTTACAGTTTATCCCTGCAAAGAAATTAAGGAAATGTACATTTGTCGCCAAGGTAACTTTCACTACCGTAAATAGATGAACAATAATAAATTGCACTAAACTTTATTAGCTGCACAATTAACGAAATGAAATTTTTCTAGATATAAAAGCGGAGATCCCGTGGCGTGAGTTACTAGTTTTATTTCTCTTTTAAACCTTAAAGAGAGTTTTTGAGATTAACAAAGAGATTGGCAGGCTGGGAGTCTTGGACTTGGACTCTTAGCGATTGATCAAGTCTCGGCATATGTATCTTTATTGGTAAGGTTTCACATAAGAGTTATTTATTTATGAGGTATGTGCACGACGTGTATTGGCTTTGAAAAAATAGGAGTCACCTGAAACAGAACGGGTGGTTTGTTCAAGCAAAACCGGAAAAAAGCTCGAATTCGAGTTAACACATCATATCCTGACCAGAAGTACGAAATTATGTACAACGTTCTCACTGAATACAAATAATTAATGCCCGACCAATAATTTAATTTAATTTAATTTATGAACAATTTACAAGCGGAGACCGGCTAGTTCAAGGTCTGCTCAAATGGTAGGCATACCTCCAGAATGGAAATTGTTATGGAATGTTCAAGGTAGTTGCTCTGAGTTTTCGAATTCTGTTTCACCAAACCCTTGTACAAGTGCCACTTCTAATTATTTAGGATACCAAACATCAACTTTTATTGAAGAACGCGGTATGGTGAGTTTATCAACGCTATTCGGTTAATATATTATCTGGCCAAGTTAATGTAGCCAAAAAACAAAAACAAAAAAGAAACGTTTACAGTACCACGAAAAGGATTAGCTCGAGTCTTATCTGACACTGAAAATTAGATTCAGCCATGCACTACCGCATATCCCCTGGAATTAATTATGTGCGTTGGAAATTAAAATCCCTCGCAACGTCGGGCCGGGGAAAGCAACTGTAGTGGCAAAAAGGGTCATTGTAGCTTTATGTTTAATTGAAGGACTACTTTCTCGGGAAATTCCCCTCACCTTAATTACTCACTCCTTATTTCCCAACTCTTAGAGTTACTAAAAATGACTCGAGACGAGCGATTTTAAACATTTGGTGGTTTGTACCGCTGGCTGGAACCAATCACGTTTTTTTACCGCGCGTCACGCAAAAACTGTCGCTTTTCACTTTCATCTGAAAAAAAAAAATTCCATGACAACTTTGTTTAAATCGCTCGTTATATATATTTATATGCTCCACACGCTGTAAACGGTTTTAACTTGACACATTTATCAAGCTTCAAAAAGTGGCCGTACTCTGACCCTTTTAGCCTAAATTCATTCGTAGAGAAATGGGCTGCGAACCTAAAAAGAATTCTTTCAGGAGTACACCGTCGCGAGTAATCAGCTCCTAAAGAGAATGCTCGCGGGTTACAAAAGTCAACCCTACTCAGTGGACAATCGCAAACTACACCGTCACTGTGGTTTTCCATATCAAAAAAGGTTATTTTTTGCACTTATATAATTGAAGATCTTATAGCAGTTTCACAGTAAAATCATGTTCTCCCTCTACTGACTGTGAACAAGAAAGATAAGTTAGAGGTTTAGAGTCAAAGGGCATTCTTGAGCTCCATAAAAGAAGAGGTTTAAGAATTCCAGTAAGGACACCTTTTATTATTTTTTTTCTCTGTTACAAGACAAAACTAGTCCTAATACTCATTTGTCTTTGACTCGGAAAGGTTTTCTTGCAACAGGCAATTTCAAAACCTATCGTCATGTACACAAATGTTTCATTTTTGTATTTGAGGATTTTTCAAGCCTCCACAGCACACCCGAGGAATGTTCCATGAGCCTTTCACATGTACAAACGGAATGAATGTCATCCCCAGATGGCCAATGGAATAAATCATAGCTCATTGTTGGAAAGTGTGTTTCCATGTCCATCTTTCTATCTGGCTCAGCGCCCGCCTGTCTGCCCAGCGGTGTGCTGGTGAGGTCACCGGGTTGTGTAACAGTGCCTACATCAGTCAGTCAGCAAGTAAGGCAGTCAGTCCGTCCTCCGTCAGTCAGTCAGTCAGTGAAACGGCAGCTTTCTAATCTCCCCACGGAGGTCAATTTCCTTTTATCACTCAGTTCATACAACCTCAACAAACCTCAGACAGTCAAATTGCGGCATTCAGCCGATTAGCTCGTCCGTGCATCGGCTGCAGTTCACAACAACGAACACTTAATCATTATTTTGTCCACCCATCACACTAGGTGCGTTTTCGAGTGAACAAAACTAAATAAAAATCACTTTCTTCTCTTTTTTCCTCGGGTAGACCAATGTGGAGGCCAATCTATCCTCAGCATCCCGTTACAGTAGGGTCTTCCCCAGACCTCTTCGTGATATGCAGCTTCACGACTTCTTCTGCGCACGTCGGATGGATGCCCACAGTCGACGATAAAGTATTGTATGTAAGGCCACACCTTGAAAAAAATTGTGCGTAGAAACACAAATGCAGATTAATTCTCTTTTTTTTTTATGTTCGAGAGAACAGAATACATTCGCCATCTTGTACACAATCCCAGTGAACAATTAAGTCGAAAGACACCAGAGGTGGGGAAAGTTTGTAGTTTGTTTAATTTATATTTTTATCATAAATCGCCTTACTAGGACAGCGCTTACACAAATCGCTAACAGGGGATGGATTACCGACACAAACTGTGCGATGTGGTATATTATATGATAATATCGCAAAAATTTTGCTCATTTATTTTGCGGTTGAAAGGATGGCTCAGCGGTGATAGCACTCGCCGCTCATATGTGGGATGAGTTTGTTCTTGGACCTTTTCTTTGCTCTGAGCGGTTTTCGGCTCCAGGTTCTCCGGTTTTCCCATCTCCACAAAAGCCAACATCTCTAAATTCGGATGAAGGAGCTTCCTGGGTAAATATTTCGAATTTTCTCAGTAGATTTAACAAATCGAAAGTGGTTCAGCGTTTTCTGTACTCTTACCGACAACGATATTCGTCATCACAGTGGTCAAAATGTTGTCGATAAGAGTACAGACAACACTGAACCACTTTCGATTGTTTTTTATCACAATATTCAACGCCAAAGAAAGTGTTTATTTCAGAGCGTGACCAAAATCATAACCCAAAGAAACAGCAAGCGTTGTCTATAACTTTCTCGCAATATGATTGGTTTATTTCCCAAAATGAGCGTTCCTGATTTGCTATTACATTGCGTCATTGCGTGACAAATTGACGCAAGCATGACGCGAGCAGCGTTGTCTATCGACAACGGCAAATTAGCCAATCAGATTGCAATTTTTAAAGCAATTGTGGTAAAAATCAATATTCACTCTGGGAAAACATCGGCACTTTACCGTATCGTTGCAGCCCTAATAAACGTTACCTCATGGCCGCAGCAAAGCCCTGAATAACTTCCCCAGCCGAAGGGCCAAGAAAATGCATCCCTAAGATGACTTGATCCCCCTCTCGGAGACAAACTATCTGCACAGAAAAATTGTATTTTATAATTTAATTATCCTGTCATAATCTACATATTCAGTTTGTACATAGCAGTTATTGTATCAGAAACCCATAAGGGTTGAACAAAAGACCTTTGAGTGCTTCCACTTAAAATTCTTAAGGAACCACAGAGCCCCCAATTCCTTGCGGTATTGTTGGCGCGGCAGAATAGGGAGGGGCGCTGTGAAATACCAGCGCTGCCAACCCAATCTCCCGCCTAATGATGTAGACAGTCTACAATGGTAACTGAAGCCTGTTAATGTAGAGTATCTAGATTTTCATTTCATTATGATCGCGGGTGCTCTTGGGGGTTCCAGCAGAAAAAAAAAAATTTAAAGTTGCATTCCCGCACAGGATTTGAACTCGGAGCACCCACTTTGAAGGAACTGTTTTTATCCACTTAACCACTAAGGCTACATTCACACGGTACCGGACGAATTTTCGACCGGTTGAAAATTCATACACTTAGGGGTTCCGTTCACACGGAACTAAGCTAAACGTACGAAAATTTAGACGCTTCACCGTTCAAAAATTTGAACGCCAAAATCGGGGACAAATTTTTAGCCGGTGCGGTCGAAAATTTGACCGGCGCGCTCTGAACACGTCTGAACACCATAAACGTCCAATTATTTTCACGGTAAAGGCTTGGTGAATGCGGTGCTGCTCAGCTGGAAGAAAAAAACATGGAGGCTGCCTTCTTAATCGCTCTTCTCGGAAATATCACGGCGTTGATGGAAAATATCATCATTCAAATGGCCTTGACCTGCACAGCTTACCAAGCAGGAAGAAGACGCTGTGTTAGTGCCTTTTACAAGCAGAAAGCCGTATCCAAAAACGTCGTTTAGCTATCCATAATCCAAAAAGAAAAAAGAGAAAATATTGGGTGAGACCGGGAAGAACATCTCTCTGG
>OX421453.1:19679572-19729572 GCA_949126865.1 Montipora capitata
ACACTGATATTCAACCTTGAATTTAGAATATTCAAATTCTTGTCCAAATTGCGGCCCAAAAAATTATCGTTCGATGCGGTACATCTAGGTCTAAAGCAGGTTATAACAGTTGAAATATGCCTCTGAATTCCCTTTCCAGCACGAGAACCACGGCGAGTTGGTCGATATCTTGCAATTCCAAGCTTGACTAGGTGTGTCCACAAAGAAGGTTGTAATGGCCGAGTAGATGAAACGTTTGATATCACGTTCATCAAAGATAAACGCGAATACTGAAGCAGCATTATGAGACTTCCAATGCTTACAATGTATTTAGCAGTAAGCTTCGTGAAATTTAGGTTCTTAAAGCAGAACGAAACGAGATGAAACGTTAGAATGAAAGAATTGTCATGCTTTTGTGGTAAGCTGGAGCGTTTACCGTTTCACGTTCACGCAACGCTAGATCTCTCTACGAGCTACCACAATCGACTTTATGATGAAAGAGCGTAAACATAGTTGTCTGATATGCTATGATATAGGAGGAGAGCCAAAACCAAACTTTATCCAGACGCGTGGTCCAGCAAATAGGTACTGGATTTATATGCAGGTACTATTGGTTCAAATCCCTCTCTGCACTCTGGATGGATTTGTCTTCCGTGATCCCGAATCCCAAATTCAACGCTTTGTTCATAGCCGTGTGGTTTCCACCTGTCAGTTGGGGGTTCTTAAGGTGGCTGGAATCAGTTTCAACGTTTCCACGTATCGCTCTTATTAGAAGGATCGGCACTACGACACTGTATCATTTATTAGCAATATCGTGGTACCAAATGAAACACGGCTTTTGCTGAACAAGATGCAGTCATTATTTTGACGTAATATGTCACCGTGGCAATGGGCAAGCCCTGTAAAAACACCCTTTATTTTGTCTTTAGTTGCTTATATCTTAAAAACGAACTCGGTGGCCCCCATTTTTTCTATTTCTGAAGAGTAATCAGAAGGGCAAGATGAAACTTTCTGCAAGGAAAAAAAAAAATATGTCTAGGGGATTCAGAGCCACCTTAATTACGTGTTTATTTTAAAGGTGGCTTTGAATCTGCTGGACAGAATTTTTTAAACTTTGCCGAAAGTTTCATCGTGGGTGTTTTTACGTCACAATAATGACTGCATCTCTTTCAGAAAAAATTCGTGTTTCATTTGCTGGGCCTTCCCGTTGCCAAGGTAACTTATTACATCACAATAATGATCACGTCTTGTTTGGAAATAATCGGTGTTTCATATGGTACCATAACATTGCTGTTACGTGATTTAGTGTTGTAGCGTCATTCGATCTAAAGAGAGTGTCTTCTAAGTGTTGAAACCCTTTCGAGCCTCTTTAACACAACTACGTTTGGTTTGAAGTATTTCTTTGCTTGTTATACTTAAGCCTAGATATTATCCTAAACAGTCGGCCTTCTCAGGACTCCTGTCACCAGGACAATCGTACTTTACTCAATTGTCAAATGCGCAATGCAACGGACACATCATCATCATCATCATCATTAAAGTATGGTCTCACCGGAGGATTTCAATCACTGAGTAAAACTTCACACATTGCTAGTACCTCTTACAATTCTCGAAGAAACACCCCTAAGTTTCAAGTGCTCACTTTCACACACACAAAAGAAAAGTAACCTACCAATTGCAAACAAAACAGTTTCAAATGTTTCTTGGTGTGATTCGCCTGTGACCGTTTCTTTCCACGTGACATGAAGTAGTCCGTTGTCCTTTTTGTCTATTCTAACGGGAACACACTGCTTTAAGAACCGGGTTCCGTGGTTCTCCATGTAATCTGTCACAAGTTTTGCCATTTGCTTGTGTCAAGAAGAAAAGTAATATAATAATAATTTACTAATGATAATACCAATAGTGATAATGATAATTCTTAAAAGGAATGACAATGATTATGATATTGATAATGTGATAATAATTAGATTTTCCAATTCACTTCTTTTGTATCTTGTTGTGGAAAATTGGCGAAGGGAAATTACTATGGTGAACGTTTGTTCTTTCATGAACGGGTTAATGGGACTTAATTAATTAAACTTTGCATACAACGAATTGCGACCTTTGTCTTTAAGGTTTCAATTTCTAAACTTATTCTCTGCAGGAGCGGCATAATTCATTCAAACAGCTTTTACGTACGGCCCATTACGCCTTAAAATTAGACTTAACGTTCTGGTGGCTTGTTAGCCGGTGCGGAAATTGCGCTGAATATCAAACATGTTTGACATTTTCTTCGCCGCCAACTGTTCTCACGAAATTTTCGCCTAGTGTGCTGACACCGAACGAACATAGCGCAGGCGACGATAACCTCGTGTCGCCATTACGCATGTCAATTCAAGGTCAAAAGGGTAGTTAGTGACGATGAATCAGTTTAAGTGGGTAGGTCAGGAGTAATGCAAAATACTTGATCTTATCGAGACTGAGTTCATGACAAATTTCTTTACTTGCACTGAATCAAGGTATTAGTTTCTTTTCAGGGTACAACCAGTGACTCTACTGTCCTAAAATTCAAAAGCATGGAGCTTGAGAAATTGAGGTTCTCGGTGACAAATAATAACCAAACAATAACAGCGCTAGGTGGGCGGGGAACACCACTGGCGCTAAATACGCTTGAATTCTTCAAGGCGGAATTGAGCACCGCGCATTTTGCCCAGTGTGTGCCCGGCTTCAATGGCTCGAAAGAAACGAACGAGAGAAATGATCCTCGCACGTATCTGGACAATGGAAGCAATTGTCTCTGACTTATAGACACCTGAAAAATTCAAGTGGCTCCAACAGGATTCGAACCCATGACCTCTGTGATGCCGGTGCAACGCTCTACCAACTGAGCTTTGAAGCCACTCAGTTGGGAGCAGGTCAATTTGTTGGGCTCATGTGTTAACGTGAAGGACTCAATGAATGAAATGATGTATGTAATTGAAATACGTGTTTATAGACTAGAACACATGAACCCAACAAATCAATATTTCTCAGAGTGATGATATACAATTGGGGGAAGTAAACAGTCCAGCTATTCGGCCCAACATAACCTATACCCATGTTTTCTCAAAAGAGAAATATGGTTTTGATTTAATGAAGAATCTCTTACTTGGTCGAAGCCTCTGAGTGGAATGGATCTCATCATTAGAGAGGTGTCAAATCCTAAACCAGTCAAGAAACCAGCACACTCCAAAGCAACATCTAACATAATATTCGATTAAGGAATATGTTGCACAACCAACCAAAATGAAACCTTGACAGGAATTAAAACTACACGTTTAATAGAAATAACAAAAACAAGAATTTATAGGCCTGAAATATATACGACATTTAAGGATACAAGATGCACCGATAACTAACCTGGCAAAGAAAAAATGCATTGTTCATGTGAGATATACGGCCTTATGTGCGGACACGCACGAAAAGGATTAAGTAAGTAAGTCATGTGAGAAAGAAGTGATTCCGCCTCTTATGAAAGAGAGAGCTTTTCATACTCAAGCAATTTGCCTTCGACCTGGATTCGCTTGGTTTTTTCCTTCCTTCGGACGTGACATTATTTCAAAATGCCATGGTGATCCAAGGAAGCTAAGCGTCAGTTAAAGCAGCCACGGTTTGAATTAGATTTTAGGGATGAAGATACATTATGATGTCCAACATGAGATGCATTCATCCCCACTGAGGACATCTAACTTGCGACTTAATCTAAACGGTTTGGATGATGCTTGTCGCTGACCAGACGAATAGGTGACTTGTTATCCATTTGAATATTACATTTGGATTTGCCTTTTTTATGAAGAAAGTTTACTCACGTCTTTCCTGGGGAAGTTTTTAAGGAAAATAAGTCATCACTGCTTATACCATACTCAACAGCACCAGGTACCTGGAAACGAAAACGCAAGAAAAACGATAACAAACTAAATGATAAAATTTGCAACATCATCATCATCATCATCATCATCCAGGAGCCTACATCTCCAATACAAGGTCTACGTCACGGCTTTTTCAGAGATCAAGCTATTTTTAGACGAGTTGTTAAATGAGATCTGCCTTGCACGAGTTACCATTCTCAATCCCATGGGTAATCATTTCTCATGCAAGACTTGGGATTAGCTGGAAAGGTCTGGTTTCGCGGGAAAAAAACCTAAAAATAACTCGGTCTGTAGAACAGAATTTCACAAATTCAAACCAACATTCGAACTCCCCGGCCATTCCACTTACTGCTTTTGTCTTGTGCAAATGTTGGTTTTGGTTCAATGGTAATAAACCTCTTGATTTCTCTCTGTTAATTTCCAAATAGAGGTCATATGGGAAGTTTTAAAAGAGAAACGGTCTTCTTCCAGTGTAAGAATGGCTTATTCATGGGGTTTGCTCTTCGGCCCATACATAAGCGCTTGTGATTCCGACTAACCTCTTTGGGAAGTCTTGGCCTTCCACCAACAGCAACCACAAAGTTTTTTGCTCTTAAGGTTTTCTGAAAGGGAACTTCTGTATGTCGTTACTCACGGTAAAACATGCGAGACATGATATACATTAAGCGGGCCTTCTAAGAGGCATAATATCAACAGGGGCTATACATCGCATAGCATCTACGATAAGTCAAAGATTGATACAAATGTAAATAGAATTCGGTAATAAACAATAAACTCTGTCTTTTCAACTTGTTTGTTTGTTTGTTTATTTGTTGAAGTAGGTTAAGAGCGGAGCACCATGGGTAAGGTATTTTGGGAAATCTAACCATGGGAGAAATTTTGGTTATGACGTCACGTACGTCCGTTCACCCGTACAGACTTTCGGGGTGGAGGTGGGGAGGCAGTACAGCCTCTGGAGACAGGCGTGTTCGAGCAATTTTCCTTGGCGGGAAATCGCGTGGCAGTGTTGCATCACAGGAGCTTAAGCACGCGCGTTTTTGAGACGCCGATGGCAACCGGAAGAGAACATTTCGCGTGCCAGGACAGTGGTGTGTCCCATTGAGCGTTTAAAACTAATCATCTCTAATGCAGAAAAGATATTTAGCAATATAAATGTGGTTGTGTAAAGACAAATTAAAAGGGAAAACAGCTCACTTCCGGTTGTAGTCCGCGTCTCAAAAACGCAAGTGCCCAAGCTCCTTATTAGTGATGAGCAACGGGATAAAGAGCAGGAAACAGCACTAGAAAAGGGGCGACTAAATTTGAGAATTTAAGGGAAGAAATCCTCGAGAGAAGCTGAGGAAGGAGAAGAAGAGAAAATTTTAATGAAAATCAACGTGAACCTGAGAGACATAGAGCAAGAGACAAAACACTTATTTACAACGGTTAGCTTCTAGGTAAGCTTATGTTTTTCTTCTTTACTAATAAGCTTATGTCTCGCTGCCTCACATATTTTGCAAAACTAGCTAAAAACAGGAAGCCCTAAAAACGTTTGCAATTCCGTGTGGACAGAGATTTTGACATATTTCAACAATCATATTTTATAGGCTTTTTGTGTGAAATGGGTGTCCAGTTGTGAGCTGCTTTGTTTGGCAATGCAAAAAAAAAAAAATGGAATTTCAAACAAACAACTGAGAGCCACTTCTCTTACAGCGAAGCCATTGGTCACAGTTGATACAATAAATGAATTGGTCTATGTGTTTTTACCTCTGTCCCATTCTTTAACACTGCTTTGACGGTGTGAGGATCCAAAAATGAGCCTCTTGCATTGAGATACTCAACTTTTCTATTAAAGAAAAGAAGAACAAAAACTAAAACAACACGAATGATAACAACAACGACAACAACAAAAACAACAACAAAAGATGTGCTTCTGTTATGTTTGAGCGTGAGTTGTTCCCTTAGTGCGTGTTGTCTTTTGTTGCATCTAGTTGTTCGCCCGTTGTCTTAAGTTGCGTTTTATTCTCACGTTTGTGCGCGTTGTCTTTAGTTATGCTTGTGTATTCCGTTGCAGCGCACAGTCTATAGTTGTCCCATAGTCTTTTGTTGATTTTGGTTGTTCGTGTGCGCTGTCTTGACGGTCTTTTTTTACGTTTGGGCGTGTTGTTTTAGCTGTGTTTGTGTGCTCCGTTAAACTGCGCGTTATCTTTACTTGTTGCGTAACGGGAACTGTCTTTTATTGCCTTTGGATGTTCCTTCAATGTGTGCTGTCTCAAGTTGCAGTTAGTTTTTTTTCATTTGCACGCGCTTCCTTTAGTTGCATTTGTTCCCCTTCGTGCAAGGTGTCCAAAGTTGTGTTCCATTAAAGCGAGCCCCCTTCAGTTCTCCCGTACTTCGCACTGTCTTTTGTTGCGTTTGGTTGTTCCTTTTGCTATGTTTTTCGCTGTCTTAAATAGCGTTTAGGTAAACGTTTGTGCGCACTGTCTTTGTTTGTCTCTGTGCGTTCCGTTAGAGCGCACTATCTTTTATTGCCTTTGGTTGATTCTTTAATGAAAGTACAGACGTTTTTCGTGTAAAGAGCCCGTGGGAAGGATAGAAACTAGTTTCTTGGGGACGGATGAGAGGTAACTGCAAAATCAGAGTCCTGGGAAGGATTCCGTAACGCCGGTCAGATACTCTATCAATGATTTACAAGAAAACTACGCTTGGTTCTTCTTCAGCAAATGGTCTCGCTCGTCTGTGAGCTCTACAATGCCATTCGCCTAAGTTGCCCTTCGTCCGTTGCCAGGCAACTGGTTTACCATCTTTCATCAGTGTTGAGGCAAATCTCGTTCCCAGGGTTTTTCTACTCTCGGCGCAGAGTTGAGTTGAGGGAAAAAGCAACTTACTTGTCATGAAGCTGTACCCTGTGCCCCCAGTTGAGTGACTTAATGTGACTTTGAACAGCCATAACGAGTGCTTCCCTAGTAAAATCAAAGTCAATTAAAACGAAACACCTTGCACTTTCAAAGACGACGAAGTCTTTGGACTAAAACGGTTGATTAAGAGTCCTCAGCAGTACTTTGCGCTCATTCGACCCACATTTGACGGTTGGAAATGGAGGCTTCTGGTTGACTGAATTCAATTTTTGCGCCAAAATGAAGTATTCTGATTGGTGGATTTGAAAAGCTTATAAATGCGAGAAAGCTGTTTGTTTTCCGGGGGTCGACACAGGGGGCGCTTCGATTGGCTGTTTTGAAAATTCAAAACGGGCCACGGTTGGATGACGGCATCCTATAACGGTCACGCAAGGAAAGAGTCCCACATCAAATTGTTTTTAAATACTTAGGACCTAAATATTTATTGGCAATTCTTAACAAAAAGCGCTATTTACAAAATAGACCAGATCGAGTCATACAGCACATCTTTGGAGAAACTGCAAAACGCCGTTTATAAAAGAGATCAGAGTCGCACACAATGTTTTGGGAAGCTCTTCATTTAATTATTTACAATTTTCAACATAAAATGCTGTTTACAAAATAAATATTCGGCCGACTTAAAATTAACTTGAGCATCCACAATCACTGACACATTTCCAAGAAGTGTTACTTTCTCTGACTGTATACGATTGACGGATTCAGTTACGTCCATAGTCCCAGACAAGACATCAGTTCTACAAAAAAAAAAAAAAAAAAGAACAAAAAAAAAACCGTTAGAGATGTTTACCGTGGGTCTCACTCTCATCCTTCAATAACGTGTAGAATACGGGCATCTGATGCCCACCTAACCCAAAAACAATTGACAAGAGTCATCTCGTCACGATTGCTTTTCATCAGGTGGGAGGATCTCGCGCAAAATTGGATTAAACAGCGGGTTTGGACCCGAAAAATTGGCAATGCATCCACTCGATGAAAGAAATGTCATAACAATATTACCATAGGGAGCCCAAGCTCACGTCACTACAGACAGCCGTTGAGAATTTAAACGCGTTATAAGACTTTGTATGGGAAATAAAATACCGTCGATTATGAAGCCTAAAAAATGCTCAATTTAACGTTCATTCAATAAAATGAATAAAAATGACTCACCTCTGGTGTATTCTTGTGCCTTTTGGAGTTTATTTTACAGTTTCGGGAAGTCCATGTTTTCAATGTTCTAAGACGAAGTCAAGGCTGCACACTAAGATTTCGACCGTTGTCAGCTCAGAGGCGGTTTGCGACTCGAAAATTCATCCCAGCCAAGATTTTTTCACGCAAAGCTAAAGCCGCATCATTTGCGAACCTCCGTGAATGTTTTGTCGTCAAAAATCCCCACGCACTTGGCTGGAAATGAGCATTTTCTGCTTCGATTCCACGATAGCTGATGAATTTAACAGCTGCTGATAACCACACAGGACACGGAGCTTGGGTCCGAGGTCAAATTATGTTCCAGTCATTTCATGTACAACACTTACCCCACCCCCACAGCGGCTTCTCGAACGTAATTTGACCTCGGACCCAAGCTCCGTGTCCTGTGCGGTTATCAGCAGCTGTTAAATTCATCAGCTATCGTGGAATCGAAGCAGAAAATGCTCATTTCCAGCCAAGTGCGTGGGGATTTTTGACAACGAAACATTCACGGAGGTTCGCAAATGATGTGGCTTTAGCTTTGCGTGAAAAAATCTTGGCTGGGATGGATTTTCGAGTCGCAAACCGCCACTGAGCTGACAACGGTCGAAATCTTAGTGTGCAGCCTTGACTTCGTCTTAGAACATTGAAAACACGGACTTCCCGAAACTGTAAAATAAACTCCAAAAGGCACAAGAATACACCAGAGGTGAGTCATTTTTATTCAAATTATTGAATGAACGTTAAATTGAGCATTTTTTAGGCTTCATAATCGACGGTATTTTATTTCCCATACAAAGTCTTATAACGGGTTTAAATTCTCAACGGCTGTCTGTAGTGACGCGAGCTTGGGCTGCCTATGATATTACTAAATTATATTGTGCGCTTCCCATGCAATGATCAAGTGCGCATCACAAGATCATAGAAATAAGCAATACTGTATTTAACAAATAAAGAAGCCTTGACTGTGTTCTGTTCTGTTGTAAAGCAGTTAGGACGCGGCTAGAGCACTCAAGAAGTTGGGAGAAACACTCGCCTAATTTTCTTCAAAACTTCTACTTTATTTTCAAAGCGAGCGCTGCTTGTGGCGAACTGAGGTGTCGTCAGCACAGTGCTTTATACTCTGATAAAGCACGCTAATTTGGACCAATCAGAGCGCTTGTAAGAATGTTTAAAATTATTTGATTGGTTAATGAAACAAAGGCTTGTCAAAACACCAATCAACTGGAAAGTGGCTTGACAGAAATCACACAAAATTCGAATTTATGGAAAAACAAGTGCCTCAATGTTCGGTTTCAGTCCGTAAAAAAACAGCAAAAAATAGGATCTAAATAATTAAGTTAAGTGAAAACCGGCCGAATTGTTGCCCATGAAAACCTGCACGTTTCTGACATGACAATTGGAAAACAAACTTCATTGCTTGCGACTGGAATCTGAAAACCTGTCGGGAATTTTGTAAATGAAGAACTCCAGCGTGAGGACTTTCTGAGCTTGAAAGAACTGCTGGACCGGGCGACGGCTGAGGTCTTCCATCCAAAGCACTTAAAAGAATATCTGAGCAAGCCTTTCATGTTATAAACTCGTAGATTGGAATCGTTTCGTATTATTTTCTGATGTGTGGAAGACTGCTAATCTCCACGTGTAATCTAAATTATATACAAGTAATCGGATATCTATAAATCAACTGCAATAAAAAAAGCGCTGTACAAACAAAACCATATGTGGTAACGTATCACGCAACAAACATAAACGTGACTATAAACGCAACTACTATTTTACACTCCCCCTAGTTGATTCACAAACTGACAGCTTCAATAATACCCAAGGAAAAATTCGGAAATTCATCTGCCATTTCTGCGGATGATAGCGTGAGCTTTCGTTTGTTCCGTGCTTTGTACTCTTATAAAGCACGCTGTTTAAACCAATGAGAGCGCGCGTTATATAGAAACTTTATTATAAAAAAACTGTAAAAATGTAAAAACCGTAATGTATTCGATAAAATTCAACGTGAAAAAGACAAAAAAAAGTTCAATGTAAATATATCTAAAAGCAGGTTTTAAAAGACCTGTCTTAGCTTGACCCTTAAACGTCTCTAGACTGAATGTATTTCCTAGTTCTGCTGGTAGTGCATTCCACAAAACAGGCACAGCTACTTCAAATGATCAATGTATATAGACATGCTTCATTTCACCTCTAAAGTACAGTCCATATCTTATAAAATGACCAAAGAGAAAGAAGAAAAAAAACTTTTGCTACAACTGACCTTAGAAATTTCATAGTGCTCATGCGCCAACTCGACATACAGACTTGCCCTTTTCCAGCGGGATAAACTGCTTGGGTTAATCGGGCGAGATAGCCACGTGAGTGGAACTACTACCTCCTAAACGGTGTCACAACATCCGATCTGCGAAACACAACCGGCTATTCAAAATAATGCTTTAGAGTGAAAAGAAGAAGACACGAATGGTGCTACTCAAGGAATTACAGGGGGAACAGCGAGGGAGCGCCATTCGTTCTTTGTAGACTTTCTTCAGACTTTCCCTTCGCTTAGCAAAAACAATTTGTCCAAGAGCATCACTTAAAGATGATTCCTCAGTATTGCACTGCGCATCCTGTACTGCGCATATGGTGTGTCAATATTTTTAAACTGGTCAAAAATTTGCAACATTGCAAATATGGCGTAAGTCGATCATACACGCTGAAACAGTTCTCAAAACACGTGAAAGAATTTGTGAATGACCCGTAACTCTTTACGAAAAAGCATGCGCATTCCGAGAACATGGCGAATTTTGTTGTTTCGATCTACGATAATCGAGATAGACAGGTATGATGGTGTTTTACTCTTAAACGAGCACGGTGATCTATATTTTTTTATGGTATAATTTTGGTGTACAAATTATCTCCTTCAAATCAAATATTTAATTTAAAAAAGTTATCGGAGGGAAAAAAAGATATAGCAAAAAACGTACACAAAGCCACTTACCCAGGGATGTAGATTATGCTCTTGAAAACAACGACTCGAGAAACGCCTTGAGTCGACGTCGTTTTAAGGTGAGTGATTTTTCCATCAACTATGTAAGACAGTGTTCCATATGCTCTAGACGTTCTACCTATCAGGTGTTTTTTCAAGTGTTACTTAAAAATCCTCTCGTTTAGCTACCGCAAAATGTACCCTGAGTCGATGAAATGACGCGCGTGATTAGAATCAGTACACACATCAATGGGGTAAGATTGGCCTATTATATCTCTTAAGCAAGCATGGTGATTTATTTTTTTTTATTGTTGTTCTCAAAACAGGGATTAGTAGGGAACATTCAGGGACAGTTTCAAGAAAATCGTTCGACAACTTTTTTTTCTGAGGAATCACCTTAAGTTCTGCTGGGAGATAAATAGTGCCAGCAGCTTGCGTCACTACAGGTGCAGCTGAAATGCAAGATACTTTCCTTCATTGTAACAAATTTGCCATTTCGAATTTGACTCGCCTTACACAAACACTGACATCGAGTAGGGGACTATCATTTTTTTTATACTCAAGGTTTAAAAAAAATAAGTTTCCTCTCTTCTATAGAGTGTTTTCACTCACGTGATCAGCAGCCTTGTTTTTTCAAAGAAACGAAAGAAAGCGTTTGCATGACAATAGAGTTCAATTCCCGGGGGTTAGTTGGGGACACCAACATGGCCGTTGTTCCATTGATTAGAAAAACCAACATGGCCGTCGTGACGTAACGTGAAAACACTCTTTGGTACTAATGAGTTCTTTGCAAAGCTGCAGTTGCCCCTTTGAAAGGGCTATTTATTACCACGTAGCTTGCTTAAGGGCGGTAGATGTTGTTGTCGCCACGAAACAGGTATCAGACGCCATATTGGAAGAGCGTGGGGTAGGTCTGGGCCAGGTGACAAATGACGGGTGGGGAGTGGGAAGAGCGGAGACATTCTTTTTGAGAACAAGGACGCCTACAGTGGTGCAGCAAAAGAAAAAGCAAAACAAAACAAAACAAAAAACAATTAGAACGTACCAGCAGGAAAAATCAATGCTGGCTTCCGCAAATATGTTCCCTAAACTCTTTGTAACCACGGAGGAGACGGCGAAACCCACGACCCTTACGTCGCGTCTACCACATTACTGGTTACTCCAAGGTGGTGTGGGGTGCTTCGTGAGTCACAGCTCCTTGTACATCAAAACATGCTTTCCCATAAAACAGACGGCCACATTGTAGACATTGAGGGATACGATATACTCCGCCGCGATAGGAATCGAAATGGTGGTGGTGTAGCTTTGTACATCAAACAATCCTTGAATTATGTAAACAGACAAGACCTAGCTCTCTTCTCACGAAGATTTAGAAATTTTGACGGTTGAAATTAAAAAGCCCAAGTCCAGGCCATTCTTGCTGACAACTTGGTATAGACCTCCAGACTCGAAGGTTGAACTCTTTGACAAATTTAAATCCTACCTGCTAAAACTTGATGACGAAGATAAGGAGAGTATGATTGTAGGTGATACTAACTGTAATCTATTACCGCAAACGTCTGACCGCAATGCTGAACACTTGAAGTTTATTACCGAAACGTACCAATACATTCAATTGATAGATCAGCCAACGAGAATCACTACCACTACTAGAACACTAATCGATCACATATTCACGAACAAACCAGACATCATAACAAATCATGGGGTCTTACACGTTGGTATTTCTGACCACAGTCTTATCTATGCTATTCATAAACATAATACGCCCAAAACTGATCCAAAAGTAATTGAATCTCGACAATTCAAAAATTTTGACAGTGATGCCTTCATTGAAGACATAAAAGATACACCTTTCCATCTTGCTTCTCTTTTGGATGATCCAAGCGAAATGTGGGAAGTTTGGAAATCTCTGTTTCTGGAAATTGCGAAAAAACAAACCCCGATAAGGAAAAGAAAAGTGAAAAGTAAATCTTCACCGTGGATATCATCCGAACTGAGGCAGAAGATGAGAAAGTGTGATTTTCTAAAAAAGCAAGCAGTCAAGCAGAATTCTCATCAAATGTGGAATGATTATAAAAAGGCACGAAACGACGTAAACGCTAGTGTTAGGGAAGCCAGGACTAACTTCTTTAATGAGAGCATTAAGAAGCATAGTGGTAATCTTAAAGAAACTTGGAAGGTAATAAATAGTTCCCTGGGACGCAATTGTAAAGTGACAGTTATAAATAAACTTGTTTATGAGGGCAAAGATTTTACAGAAAAGCAAGATATAGCTGAGCAAATGAATAACCACTTTTGTTCCCTAGGTAGTAAACTGGCATCTGGTATTCCAGACACTGCTTTTCAACGAGAGGACTTTTTAAATAGAACTGACTCAAATTTTTATTTTCGCCCTGTAAGTGAAGGGTACATTCACAGCCTGATCACTAAACTCAAACCCTCGGTAAGTTACGGATTGGATAATATTTCTAGCAGACTTCTAAAGCTTTGTAGTCCATACATCTCAAATTCTATATGTGATATAAATCAAGTGTTGGATGCTGGAATATTTCCTGATGATTGGGAAAAGGCAAAAGTACATCCTATTTTTAAGTCCGATGAAAGAAATATTCCAACCAACTATAGACCGATTTCTATTCAACCTGGTATATCAAAAATTATAGAGAGGGTCATGCATACTCAGCTGTTAGAGTATTTCCAAGCAGGAAATCTTTTGACCGACTCTCAATCTGGATTTAGACCAAATCATTCAACCTGTACAGCTCTGATAAGTGCAGTAAACCTTTGGCTTACCAATATGGATGCTGGTAAACTTAATGGTAGTGTCTTTATAGATTTAAAGAAAGCCTTTGACACTGTAGACCATAACATCTTACTACGTAAACTTTCTTGTTACGGTGTCACTGGCAATGCTCTTCAATTGCTTAAATCATACTTGATTGATAGAACACAAAGATCTTACGTAAATGGACTCTTATCCACAGAACAATATGTATCATGTGGCATTTCCCAGGGTTCTATACTTGGGCCATTTTTGTTTATAATTTTTGTAAACGATTTCCCAAAATGTCTACAACATACAACACCTGGTATGTTTGCCGATGATACGTATATAACTATGGCTCATGAAGATATATCCACAATTGAACGTTCCTTAAATAGTGATTTAGCTGCAGTACATGATTGGCTTCAGACAAACAAATTAAGTTGCAATACCTCCAAAACTAGTTATATGACTATTGGTTCTCGGCAAAACTTGACAAAAGCTAAATTCATGAATTTAAAGATGGATAATTGGCCAATTGAACATAAACCTTCTACTAAGTTATTGGGGGTTCATATTGATGAAATCCTAACCTGGGATGATCAGATCAAACATATTTCATCTAAAGTCTCGAATGGCTTGCGAATGTTGTATTTAGCTAGAAAATTAACTGACCATCAAGAGACTCTTAAGACAATTTACTATTCACTTATACAACCTTATTTTGATTATTGTGATGTTGTATGGAGTGACTGCTCCAAAACACGCGCTGACAAATTACAAAAGTTACAAAATAGAGCAGCATGGATTATTACTAGGGCTGATTACTCTATTCGATCATCAGCAGTGCTAAATTCTCTAGAGTGGTCTAACTTAGAAGAAAGAGAGAAAAGGCACTTGTTAATTATGATGTTTAAAGTATTCAATAACAATTGTCTGACGTATCTCCAGGAGTATTTTCATAGAACCTCAGAAGTTCACAGTTATAATTTGAGGGATTCGAGCTATGACTTCCAATTACCGCTACCTAAAACGAATTTTCTTAAACGTTCTTTCTCTTATCGGGGTGCAAATGCTTGGAACCAACAGTCAAATCAAATACGTGAGATAAGGGATCTTGCAAGCTTTAAACATGCGATATCCTAGGACACATTTTAAATCGCTAGGGCACATTTTTTACATGGCTTACAAGTTCGTATTATTATATAATAAATTATGTTGGTTACTAATTATTACTATTGTTTAAATTTCTTTGACATTAAATAACATTTCGCGCTAAGTTATATTTATTAGTCGTTTTAACATTTATATCTTGTAATTCTTGTAATTTTTTAGCATTTATATTTTGTAATTCTTACACGGCATGTCTGAAAACCAGCTTGCTGAGCCATTTACCGTGTTTTAAATAAAGTTGATTGATTGATTGATTGATTGGTTGTTCGCCGCGTAAGGACGCAGACCGATAGTATGTCTCAGCGCGATCTTCGCATCCATCCTTCAAACAGGGGCCACAATGATTGGTCTTGTTTGCGGGCTAGCGTGCTGACCTTGATGATCGTAAGGGGTCAGGCATCGAGCGCAAAAGTAGCTCTTGCGAAAGAAGCGCGGCAAGAGGCTGATGGTGTGGTAATGGCCATCCTCGTGAAGGATGCCTAACAAGGTCTCTCTCGCCTTGCCCATAAGCGAAAGTAGCATTACATGTACTTCTGTTGGCATCGATGACGCTGATCTGCGAAAATGACAACAAAAGGGACAAGCAGATTGCTCAACGCGCTTCTTACCTTGTAGTCGTAGAGGATCGGAGCGGAGGCTATCAAAATCAATGCAGCTCTTCAAGTCCACAGGGTCCGGGGCCGCGCGCACCTTTTCCTAAAGAACAGTGACAGCAGCATTGCGATGTTGTGGAGATCAATCAAAAGCCTTCATTTCCAACCGGAAAATGTGGGTCAAACGTGTGCATAGCACTACTGTCCTCAAGTCGAGTTTAGAAGTCTTGCAATTTATCGAAAGTATCAACAACTTGCTTGGTGACGCGAACAAGATTTCAACTACAAAGATGTTCAGCAAAAGCTGAAATTATCTTTTGGACCTACAATAGGGGAAATTTTCCGGTGAGGGCTACAAGCCTCAAATAAGCAACTTCTTGGCAGGATCTTATTATTATGCTCAACTGCTGGCACCTTTTTTGGAAAAATAGCGCTTCATCATGCAGAAATGGAATGGTCTTGACTGATTTATTTGGTGTTCGTTTGAGGCAAAAAGCCGGACGTTTTGACTGACCTGTTGTACTGTCACGCCAAAACTGATTCCCTAATGCTTAGCGCCAGGACTTCGGACGAATAATTAAACTCTTAACTGGTTAAACCCGCTATAAGTAAGTTTGAATTTTCACATTTGCCCTTGGCGGAAGAGTAGAAGCGACGTTGCATTGACATCACGACGCGCATGCGTGACAGAACATCGAGGCCTTTTTGCTATGCCTTTCATAGCACTAAATTAAAAGGCATTCTTAGTTTTTACACCTTAAAATGAATGAACAAGGCTATTACCATGAAATAGTTCTTTCTTCAGGTACATTCCATCCAAAATGCCTTGCATCCTTGAAATGAAGCAGTGGACAATACAGCGAAAGTGAGTTTTGGAAGCAGTAGAAGTTTTAAGTTTTATACTCAGTTGAACATTACCAGCTTTTTAAAATCAGTTTAGCTGTGAGATGACAAATGATGATGATGATGATGATGATGATGATGATGATGATGATGATGATGATAATAATAGTAATAGTAATAGTAATAATAATAATAATAATAATAATAATAATAATAATAATAATAATAATAATAAGACTTGAGTAGACAAGAATGTTTCGCGTGGATGGCGACCTGGCAACGCGCACCGACTCATACGATCGCGGGTATGATGGAGCTGTATGAGCAGATGCTAACAACAAAGGTATACCCTATCATAAGATCAGTACCTCCTGAAATGACAGCACCTGTAGGTTGTGTAGGAAAGGAACAGAGAGTATGGCACACGTGATCGCGGGATGTTCAGCGCTGGCCCAAAGTAAAAATTTAATACCTTGAGAGGTGTTGTACTTTGAGCTTTTACGAGACCTTAAGCTGGTTGATGAGGTCCCCCCATGGTACTCCAAGATACAACCCAAGTCATTGTATAAATCTCAAGATGTGCAAGCATTTTGGGATATTCCCGTCTTCGCAGAGCATAACGAGGTGAGGGAAGACCGGGTGGATGCGAGGATCGACATCCATTGGGAGAAGATAGTGGGTACCATCGAGATGAGCTGTCCGTGGGTCGAGAATCGTGGCAAGAAAGATGAAGAGAGGGATATTCCCGTCTTCGCAGAGCATAACGAAGTGAGGGAAAACCGCTTCGATGGGAGAGGAAAGCAAAGTACATGTGCAAGGGTTATAAGATCAACCAATACAATGTGATCATAGATGTGCTGCGAGGGCTGGAGTGTGGACATGGAAAGATCCCTCAGGGTGCTCCCAGGTTCTAGGTGCAGAGAAATCTTAAGGCTAATGCGGAGATCGGTCATTTCAAGTACACTCCACATCGTTCGGACAGTCAAGGCTGCTGCCTAATTGACTTTAAGACGGTAGTAACCAGCTGCCAGTCTTTCTAGCAAATGTTAGGACGTCGTTTTTAAATTAGTTTTTTACAGGCATACGAGCCGGTTGTAATTACCGTTATTAGATTTTTACTATTTTGCACTTAGTATATTATAGAAAGTTATAATCTCTGAAGGAGCATAGGTTACGTTAATACGCCTTATGTTCTTTAGTAAGCTCAGCATCAAGAAGTACAATACTGCTATAATAATAATAATAATAATAATAATAATAATAATAATAATAATAATAATAATAATAATAATAATAATAATAATAATAATCATAACCATAATCATAATCATAATCATCATCATAATCATAATCTTAATCATCATCATCATAATCATAATAATCATAATAATAATAATGGTAGAGGACTCATATCATTGAGGACTGTATAAACCAAGCATGGTTATCATGCATTATCCCTGAGAGCCTACTGGAAAAGGAGAACTATAAACTCCTTTGGGACTTCAGCATACAGACGGACCATAACATCGAGGCTACATGTAGGAGGCCAGATTTAGTGCTTGTTGACAAAAGCAACGAAAAGCTGTCATATAATAGACGTGGCAATTCCAGAAGACAGTGGAGCAAAAGAAAAGGAGGCCAAGAAGGTTGAAAAGTACCAAAATCTGGCCGGAGAATTGAGTAGAATGTGGGAAGTGAAAACCAAAGTCGTACCAATAATATTGTATTGGGGGCTTTAGAAACAGTGCCATTGCGATTGAAGGGCAACTTAAAGGGCAGAGGAGTAGACACATCAATTACCTTAATCCAGAAGTCTGCATTGCTGGGATCAGCAAGGATACTAAGAAAAGTATTGGAAATGCAAAGGACAGGGAAAAGAAACATTTTGGTGTTCTTTGGCAACTTGTTGTTGCCCGACACCACAATTTTACCAGCTGTTAAATAAGCTGAGTAGCATGACTATAATGATGATGATGATGATGATGATGATGATGATGATAATAGCGGAGCTCTCTTAATTAGAGTGTATGTGGTTTGACTGTTTTAAACCACTGGCAGGGACAAAAACACCAAATACATGTACCAAGGGCATGGCATCTGACAGGATGCGGCGATGCGGATCCGCATAATTTACTGAAATCCGCATCTTCCGCATAATTCCGATATTTTCCGCAAAAAACAGAAGAAATACCTGATATTAGTGATAAAGCAGCTCCTTAACATCCTCAAAAACATAAAAGCCGAAGAAATTGACTGTTTTGAAACGTTTATTTTCCTGAACATTGAAGAAAACACCCCATTTCGTTCGCAAGATGAAAGTTTGTAAGAAAGATCGTAAGCAGTTTCCGCGCATTTTTTCGCCAATGAGCCTGGACACTAGTTTTTGTTCCTACAATGCTTCCCATTGGACGAGAAACAGTTACACTTCAGCAAATGACGTAACTGATGAGAAACTAAGGGCGCGTTCGATTGACCGTATTCCGGAATAGGATTACATGGAATACAAGTTAGAAATCCTTCGTTTTTACGGAGATTCACATTAAAAATGTCAAACACCTGCTAAAATGCTATTTTAAACATATCTTTATTATCCTTGTTGCTTCAAAACGCCAGACATACCGTTTTGAATTCATCACTTCACGTATTCTTATTCCGGAATACGGTGAATCAAACGCACCCTAAGTCAATGATCGAGGGAATGGATCGCGCTCCAAAGGTATTACAATTTTGCTCCATTATCTCCAAATTGAAACAAAATTCATGACGAGAAACAAAATAATTTTTTATCGCTTTATTTATTTTACCAAAAGTTGCGGCAAAATCCCAACTGCTAACCCTTTTATTTCAACGGTGAAAGCTGGTCGCAAATTCGTGACTCCTCCATGTATTTTAATCACAAAGGGCAAAAATTCAGTCACAAATGCGATTGTATTGGTTGCAATTTCGATTACGGATTTACCGTAAGCATGTAAATACATTGGACGGGCCTAATTATTAGTTTTATAACTTGTTTAAGTTTCCGCATAATCCGGTGTAATTTCCGCATAATCAACGCATGTTTCCGCATAATATGGCCAAAAATTTCCGCGTAATCTTTAATTTTTTTCCGCATCCTATCAGAAGCCATGCAAGGAGGAGACCTCATCACTTTAAAACTGGAATATAACACAATACTGGCTTGCAAATTCTCCACTGGCATAGAAAAAAAATCAATTACAGTGTGATTAACTAATGATAAATGAATTCACAATTAATCATGTGTACAGTGTACATGTATGTGTTGTCCTTTGTCCTGATGATACTTGCACAGCTGCAAATCTTATCAGTTGTAAATGTGATACAATCAACTCTTTCACTAGATGTTACTGTTGATTCTTGGAGCATTCTAATTATATCACATCCTATGTGTTTTATGTTATCTTTCCCATTTAAGATTTTGTCACTCTTATTATGAAAGGAGCTGTGGGTTGGATCTGCATCATTGGTTTTTATATTTGTGGTACAGGTTGGGAAAGACCTTGTAGGAAACTGAATGTTCTATTGTTTTTTCACCTGCCTTTGTTGGTAAATTGATTAAATAAATGAATAAAAAAATAATTCTTGGCCCCATTTTGCTGCAAAGTGTCAAATCAGTTTAGGTGCAGTTTAAGACTCTATCAACCACTAACACAAGTAATGTCAGAATGAGAAGTACAGGCAGTATGATGCATAAATTTTGGCACTTCAACATAAATTAAATAGACCGTACAGTAACTGATGTACACAGTACAGTATATTGTAAATGAACTTACAACCTTCAAGAATTCTCCCAGCACTGCAGCTTGATGCATGAGCTTCTTTGGTATGCAGCCCACATTAACACATGTCCCACCAAGACCCCAAATGGTTCCTTGTCAACAAGAAATCAGAGTTAGATTAGCTTTTTCAACAATAGGATTGTCTTACAATGTACATGTAACATTAGATTAATTTAGATACCAGTATTCAGAAATTCCCTCTCCCTAGCAAGTCAATAATAATGAACAATTATGGCAATTGTAGGAATTTGCAGGTCTGGAATCCATGCGTTTGTAGAAATTTTTATGAACCATGTGGAGCTGCAGGAATCCCACAATAATAACTTGAAAAGACAATTAAATAACGTAGCTTTATTCTTGTTGAATGATCATCGACAGGTTGCTTTTTCCAGTTTATTAGCCAAAGCTACTATTAGGTAAGCCTGGTTCTACATGTAACCATTGACAACAGCAGAAGGACATTCAAGTAACAGTCACGCTTCACAAATACTTAGGCCAACAAATTGAGCGACTCTCAACTACCGGTAAGTGGCTTCATAGATCAGTTGATAAGAGCACTGCACTGGCTTTATAGAGGTTGTGGATTCGAATCCCGGGCCATTAAAGTCACCTGAATTCTTCAGGTGTCAATAAAGAGACAATTATTGCTTAAATTGTCTAGTTAGTTCAATCATTTCTCCAATTCATCTCTAAACCACACTTCGCAAACATTTGTCGACCAAAGACAAACTTTCCTTGCTTTCTACCATTGGTCGGAAAACTACCTTGGTAACCACGTGTTTATCCTTGCAGGAAAAATATGATATCATGATTGCAGGAATCCGTAGGAATTTGTAGGAATCTACAACAATATACCGTGAACGGAAATATTCAATAATAATTTTGTTATGCTTTTCGCAGTATGTCTGATAATAATAATAATTATTAAAATAATAGAAATCAAAATATTATTTATTATTAGCAAGTACCTGATGAGACTGTTGGTAATTACAGATGTACTCAAACACAAATATCAATTAAATTTGCAATTTGATAATTTCTTGAATTACCAAAAAACGAGATGCTTCCGTGAAGCATACACTGGGTTGCCTGTGGTACGTGCTACAGAAAATCAGAAGGCACTGAATTGTGTGGTATTGAAATACAGCATTCCAGTCTCTGAAGAATAACAAATAAAAGAGAAGCGAAAAACATCGGCTTCTGGGCTGACATGTTGATAATTTTCAAGTTCCGTCACAACTTCTTTTCACCACAAGTGTGCCCTCTGAGCATCTGACAGCTTTGTAATACTAAACTTCACTGAAGTCAAGCCCTGTTCAGCGGGGTTAGTGTTAGGATGGGAGACCAAAACAATAAACCCCTCATAAAAAACAGAAGCATCTGACCGAAAATACTATTAACGCTAACAAATGCGAACTCAGCAAGGTACAGATTTTGTTAGCTTGCTTTATGCAAAACAAATATTGATGAAAAAGCAAATAACTATTGATACACAGTTTTTAGAAAGAGCAGAAGGAAGTTTCCGGGACGTTCGATCGAGAATAAAATATTTACGACATGAAAACAACATTAATTTTGAACCGTGAATATAGAATAGAAAAAGTTACAATCAGCGACAAACATTTTGGGAGATTTTTGATAGGTTCAAGTAAATTGCAAAATCAAAAGTGACATGGCCGGAATTGAGCGGGCGCCGTGATTAAGTTACCGCGGCATGTTTCCTCGCCAAACAGTGAAGCATCTGTGTCAAATGATGGCAAGATACCGGGTTTTTTTGTAAGTTTCTTTTTCTGTCAAGTATTATAAAGTTTGAAAATGAAATGAGCGAAGTCAAAACAAAGATCACAATCGCCCAACTCTTGTTTATGCAAAGTCAAAATTTACTCTCCAAGACGCGTACGACGTTATTTATCACCAGGTAATTCCATCATTTTGGAAATAGCAGCTACTTTATTATTCATCTGCGTCACAAGTTTTCACTGATTTTGGGGCTCATTTTGTTGAAACTCAAGCACGCTTCCAACAGGCCTGTGAACACTTCCTGCTTACAGAGCAATACTAAAAAACTTCTCCCATATCACATTTCAACCTTAAGCTCGAAAATTCAATACACAACATGATATTATAATTCACAAAAGCAGAAAATACCACAGAATCCTTTTCCAGCAAAAAATTTATTGAAACAAACAACATATTTGCTCTTAGAGGCGAAAACCTCTTCCTATTTCATTGCGTGCGTGAAGACAAGAAACTCAATCGTGTCAAATTACCATGTTGCTTCAGTTAAATACAGCTCACTTTGATTTCGTCTCGACGGGCGATAGATTGTTGTCGAAGTCCAGTACTCGTCGCTTTTGAGATTCCTGCCTAGTTTATCCAACTGACTTCCATTATTGAGCTCCATAAGGGTATATTTTGTTTAAGGATCCACTAAAACGCCATTCGCGTTACATGACTTTCGACGCCATTGCAGGCTAAGTTAATGATTCTACTGTGTCCACCAGAGAAATCTACGCAGTTCCACTACCCTCTCGATCCTAAGAAAATACGCCCAGAAGGCTCTATGCACAAAGACACCACTTACCAGGGGAGTGACAGGCAAGACTTTTACCGACACGGAAAAAAAATAAAAAAAAATAAAATAAATAAAACAAACAAACTAAACGCAGACCTCGACTGGGTTTGCCATAGGCAACCCAGTAAAAAAAAAAAAAAAAAAAAAAAATATATATATATATATATATATATATATATATATATATATATATATATATATATATATATATGTACCAATAAATTTTCCTAACTTTTCAGCCAACCACTTCTGCAATCACCATTCAAGCCGGTAGGAAAAATTGAGTAATTACCTTTTTTTTCCCTTTAAAAGTCAGTACACTGTATTATTGTGGGAGGCGCAGTGGCCTCATGGTTTAAGTGCGCTCAACTCTGGATTGAGTGGTCTGGGTATGGGTCCTGGCCAGGGACAGGGACTTTACTCTCACGGTGCCTCTCTCCACCCAGGTGTATAAATGGTTACCCGCGAATCTAATGCTGGGGGTAACCCTGCAATGGACTGGCATCCCATCCAGGGGGGAGTACAAAAATACTCCTAGTCGCTTCATGCTACTGTAACAGAAACCAGAGATAAGCGCTGGCCTGATGGGCCTTCTAGGCTCAAAGCAGACTTTACCTTACACTGTATTATTGAAATTTCCACTTTCTTTTAAGATTGCAATCAGTACATTAAATTATTATATCTAACTTCCAGAGCATCCCAAGACTTGCCTATGTAAATAAGATGTTGCTGAGACCAAGAATGGGATTGAAATGTGTCTCACAGATATTGACAAGTAGATGGATCTTAATAAACTAAAGCTCAACAAAGGGAGTCTATGCTGGACTCACTCACTCTGGAAGTTGACACTGAACAAGCGTCCGATTATGCACACAACATTGGCGTGGTGTTTGACACTACAATGATGTTAGAAAAGCATGCACATAAATGCACAGGTTGAATCATCCATTTAATTCCAGGAATATTGCTTAAGTTAGGAAGTATTTATCTTTTGAAACATCTACAATTAAATTTTTGTGGGTTCACTCTTTTGTTTGCTTGACAACTGACAACTGTAATGCATTACAGATGTACTTTATGGTCTCCCTAAATACTTAATAGAAAAGATACAGAGACTTATAAGGGATTAAGCCCACCAGATCACTGTGCTTTCTTTCTGCTCCATTAAAGCTCAAACCTGCTAAGTACAATAATTATGATGAATTATGGTCTCAGGTCTTTTAAGTACACATGCCTCTATTGCAGAATGAGTCAACAGCAACAGTATGCTTGCCTGCTAGTTTATTGCTTTTGAAGTCTAGGCTAAAGATGCACCTTTTTGAGCTTGCTTTTGAGTTGTAGCTACATGTATTTATTTGTTTATTTATCTATTTTTTTTTATTTTAACTTTTTTCTTGTGATTAATTTTTAATTTGTATGTGTACTGTATACTGTAAATTAGGATATTAAATTTTGTTATTTTATGCTTATGTAAGCCCTTAGAAATGGTGTTATAAGCATTATATAAATGCCATTTTTATCATCATCATCATCATCATTTCATTATAAGCTGACAGCCAGTCTACAGTACCTTGTGTGGATGGGTGGACATAGTCCAAGACAGCAACTTTTTTTCCATACTTAGCAGCTGACAAGAGAGAAACATAAAATTTAATTAGTGTACATGTATATTAACCAGATAATTTTTTCAAGCGAAGGGTCATGTAGACCATTTGAGGGGTCACACAGACGATGTGCCAGTAGAGGCTCTTTGGGGGTGGGGGAGGGGGCTAAGATGAGCTCACACATTTACATGTTGAATCACACATTCTTGATGTACAATTTTTTTGTAATGTTGTGTCCCATTTTGGGGTCAGTTAGTTTTTTAAGGTGTGGTAATAAATTCAGTTCAAAGATAAAGAGATGTTCTCAATGCACAAAACACGCTCTTGTAAAAATAAGCATTTCTTAATTAAGTTAAATAGTCTGCAAAAAAATTAACTACAAATTGCTATGACAGACGTTAAATTCCTTCATGTCACGCATCTCTGGCAGTTGCACAAAGCAAACATTTATTCCACCTACTAGGAAAGGACTGTTGTTGTTTCCGCTTCATACAGTCATGTAATTCCTCTTCGTTTCAGCCTAATGGGATGTTAATTCACTGTGCCAGGTCAATTTTTTTCCCTTTACTTTTGCACCAAAAAGTATCACAAAATCCGGAAGAGTTATCAGTAAAAGACTAGCCAAAAAACAGATAAAGAAGAAAAAACTAGTTTTATTAAATTCTGAATTAGGTTTGTCAACCTCTTGTCACATACTTTCAGAGCTAAACAATGTACTTTTCAGCCAAGGAACTTATGTCTTTAGTTTTCTACCGTAATTTTGTTCTTAGACTAATATTACACTAAACATTTACATTATTCATCTGTTGGTTAGGAAGCCTTCTTTGTTGGGTTTTTGACCCAAGATCCGTCTCTTATCTGGAACACTGCTAAAAACACTAAAATCTGTTTTGTAGATACTTTACAGAGGTGCCAACCTATTGAGATCTAAAATCTTGAGATTTTTTTCCATCCAGTTTCCCCACCCCTCCCCCCTCAATCAACCTACCCACTCCCCCTCCCCTCCCCTCCCCTCCTCTGCCCCCCCCAAAAAATGCACCCACCCATCCCCCAGCAGCTCCTTCAGAATACAAGAATATTCTGCCGCCATTGTGAATTTGCGGGAAAACAAGGTACTTACATGTCAATACTTTTTATTGGTTAATCGGAGATCCAATCAAACAATCGGTTATATGGCTATGATAGCTAAAGGCAAGCCATTTTGTTTAGTTCTATTAACATGCGTTTGAAACTCAGAGATGAAGAAATGCATTAAGAAACAATGAAACGAGTTTGAAAAAATCGATTTTTTTTTCAACTTGGGGATTCAATTTGAGTCTAGAATGGAGAAACGTCTGTGAAAGGTTCAGAGTCGTTTTTATCCAGGAGATTTAATGACCCGTACAGGAGACCAGGAGATTCGTTCCGTATTCGGGAGACTCTCGGATAATCCGGGAGAGTTGGCACGTATGACTTTATCACATGCCCTTTGCACTCAGTTTGTCCCTGAATTTGTGTATGCTACATGTACAGCCTCAAAACAATAAGTTTCATGGCAGGTTTTGTTGGTAAACTAAAGATCTTGTTTGGATTGGTAAGCTTGATGAAACCCTTAATGTGCAATAATGAAATCTGACAGGTGGAAAAAAGCTTGAATGCAATATGCCACTGCATGCAAAAAAGAAGCAAAGCAGAATTTTGCACTGTACCATCCAGAAGAAATGGTTCTAGAAACCTTTAATTCATTGCTATTAGCTGTTGAAGTATAAAATCTGTTTGTTCAATTTCAGCACTCTAAACTAGGAAACTAAAAAGCGTGATGCTAAAACCAGTACAAGTAACTTCTTCCCCTGTTCCTTCATTTTCATTTTCACGTTTTGTACACTGTGATTTTGATCCGGTTTGCATGTCTTTTTTGCACTGTGCAGAGTTCATAAATTTAGTTCTGCTTAATACGCATCTGTACATGAAAAGCACTATTCATAGAAAACAGCAAGCTTGCACACTGGTGTATCATTGTTTACCGTAGCTTGTGAAATAAGCTTGTATGACTGTGCATTCACCTTTTTCACCCAAATCCTGTCAACAATCACATTTTATTCACTCACCTAATTGAAAACTCATCATCTCATTAAAATCATGTACATGTACGTACAAGTACTACACTGTATTAGTGAATTGATTTACAGAGGAAAAAACATTCATAAAGGGATACCATGATGATGATTGTAACCAACCTGTGATGTAAATTACACTTGAGATAAATATTGCCTTTCTGATAACATGAGTTACTGCAATGTAAGGTTTCTTTACCTTCCTTGGAACATGCAAGGCCCCCAGACCCACCCCCAATAACAATAAGGTCATAATCTTGAGAATCTGAAAAGTAGAAAAAGAATTAGCGAGACTGACTGTCAGATTTATTCTAATGGTGTGCTCAGAATTAAGGCAAGGAAAAAGACCGGCTGTCTACTTTCTGTGCAAGTTCAAAAGTCATCATGATTGGATTATTATGTTCCATTAATTTTATGATAAAACCCTTCCACCCCACCATACAGAAGATAATTATTCAAATGTGCCCACCACAGAAACAAAAGACCCTATGTTTCAACAGCCAAGGAGGCTCTGGTTGGCATATTAATGATAATAGGTGACGTCAATGATATCTTCTGCAGTTCAGTTGGCTACAGTGTATAGAGGACATCCATAAGAACACAAGTGGTAGGAATCTTCACTGGCAACAGCAAAATATGAAGGAGGCAGGAAAGGCTTTTTAAAGGGTTCTGATAAAAAATCCGAGGGGTCGGAATCATACATACTCATGCTTCTATACCCCGGGTGAAGACTCCCTGTTTAGAGAAGTTTGTATATACCGAAACGTTTCGCAATGAGCCCTTAATTTTTATGCAGAATCAAATATCTGAATAGCATAATTGGAAAGAGAAGTATGTCTCCTTCTCATCGTACCGCAGTACATTCGGCGAGTTGTAACCTCTCAAAACTTCTTTCCTACCTTTTGAGGAACTCAAGGTACGAGATCGAGAGGCAAGAAGCTTGCCCGTTGTCAAATGACCTCTGATGTGTCTAAGACGAACTGAATGCCTCAGAAAACTCATGAACGTTGACTGTGCTGTGTGGACCTCACTAAAATACCTCAAAGATACAAGCAAAATAATGTCATGTCTCTTCTACGACCAGAAATGTTCCAGGCGACTTCAGACTCAACATATGCCGGGTTACTAAGCTTGTCTCGTGCCCAGTCGCAAATGCAGCTCAATAACATCGTAGATCGGTAGAAAAGAACCAAAGTTAGTAGATAGTATAGATTAAAGCTCTGCAGCTGTGTTTTGTGTTAGGTTCCATTTAATACTAAACACTTAATAATTGGTTCCAAGGACTCATGTTTCCGCGAGGCGCAGCCGAGGAAAACATTGAGATTCGAGGGAAACAAAATGAACTGTTTCCCGAGGGACCAGTCATTAAGTGATTTGTTATATAGCACAAAAAGAAAAAACGTGCAACGGCAACAACAATGGCGGTCGTCGGTCAACATTCGCGGGTAACAGTGAACTTTTACCTTCTGACGTCATAGATTTTGCACTGTTGCTCTTTTGGCAGGAAATTAAGTTGTGTCCATTGCTTTCTGAAGCAATCCAGCGGAACGGGCGCTAATATTATGTTCATCCAAAACAGGAACCATTCTCGTCACCAGAGCCTCGGATCGACCCAAGGCTCTGGGAAACTCTGGGGTCGAGAATGAACAGAAACCAGAAAACTCTGGTTCCAGTTGAATAACTGCGCGTGCGTGAAAGGTCTTCTGACCCTGCGTGGAAAGTCAAACCGCTCCTCTGTGTAGCAGTCATGCCTTAGGCTTCGAGTCTTTCGAAGCCATTAGAAATTCCTTCCGCATGTAACCGCGGTCAGTTATCTATACCCTTACCTCACAACATTCGCAGTGTTTAATAGTTTCTAGAGGAAAAAAACTTCGCAAATAATTTTTCCTTCGAAACTAACATCCGGTAAAATGACAGCAGGGTTATTTCGTTTGAGGCCGGAGGCCGGACGTTTCGTCCGGTGTTTTCCCATTCCATGTCCGGTAGTTTGATGCCAATATTTGAGGGGTTTTTTCACTTACTTTTTAAAGAGAATTTGAGTGAGCTCCAGTCTTGCCTGGGAAACTGATTCTTGGGTTCCAGAGACACAGGAAACGGCATTTTTGAGTGTTCTATTTAAAAAAATGTCCTCAGGGGGCATGCCCCCAGACCCCCCTAGGATGTACTTGGACGGTTAGGGGAACTTCAAAACAAGCGCGGACGTCTTGCGTTAGTACTCTGCGGTTTCCCTATGCAATGTCTTGCTCTATCAGGGACTGATATCCCCTCGCTTAGACGCCGAAACCACTATGCATTGAAATCGTTTTTCCAATTTCGTGTGTTCAGCGCGTTAGCAAACAATCAACGTTAGCGCTACACATTGCGTAGATTTTATTCATCGTACAAATTTCGCATGAACAATAGAAGACAAGCTTGAGAGTACATTGATTCATTCATTGATTCATTCATTCATTCATTCATTCATTCCTTTCGTTTTTCCTTCCCTGCTTACTTTCTTCCTTGCGGCTTCCTTCCATCCTCTTTCATTTTACATTCACATTCCGCATTAGTTCGTTCCTTACTTCATTCCTTTCCGTACTTATGTTTCTTAATTTTAATTATGGATTCATTTATTAAAAACTGACTTTGTCTTTAATGGTTTTCTGATTCATCTTTCGGAACTTGATTATTTATCACTCTGTTCTAAAAAGCCTGAATTTTTCAAAGTACTTTAACGTGATGCCAGGCGACAACTGCTCTGTCTTTGGCTGCAGGAATCGGAATAGGCCATTTTACAGCTGTTTGCTCAGTGACCAACGTAGGCTGTGATTGGCTGCGAGGCTGCCGGTGATCTTGTATTGATACAGACCTCACTGCTTTTATCATGTATATTGTGTTGCTGTAATTCAAAGTAGCCTAGATTAACATTAAAAAAACACAAAGGTTTGTATCAAAACAGGGCCACTGGCAGCCTCGCTTTATACTTATGCCAGGTAACTTAGCTACAACTTATACCTGATTTGTAAGTAATGTTAAGTTGATTTAGGCGAGCATTGCACTATTTAAGATCAATAATTACTGCAGCAACTGCGTGCATACCGCATAAAGGACCGGAAAATGGACGGAGTCATGTCCAGGAAATCTCACTAGTGTATACAATCGAGATAAAATGTTCTGTGCGTTTATAACCTTGATCGAAATGTTTGCAGTAGTTCCGGCCCTCCCATGCTGGGCACAAAAACGTAAATTAACAGCCTCGCTTTCCGTTTACCATATTGTTGGCCGCGTCGTACGGAAACTCAATTCCTTTCTTGAAGAAATCCGTGAGACTCTTGGTGCAACTACAGCACGCATTAAATGGAGACACAATGACGTATAACATGGCGCCTATAAACCCCACGGGGAGGGCAATGATGAAGAGAATGATAAGCCAGATAATGCTCCAACAGAGACTGCACAATGCGTCCACAACTTTTGCCATTCTGGGTTTGATCGAAACTCACTCTGCAAAGGAGCGGAAATGTATGGAATAAAAATGTCAATGGTGTAAGTTTGACGGGGTCGAGAGGTGAAGTTTCCACGCGGGTAAAGCACAAATAATGCTATCCTGGTTGCCTCGCCACAACGAGTCCAAACGACTTGAAGTAATTTAAGAAATTAACGGAAACCGACTTCCGTTTCTAAATATAACTTCCCCTACAAACGCTCTGTTTTTGTCTGTTTATTTTCTCTTGCTTGCTTCCAATGACTCGGTCCAGGCCGCTTTTGACATTTTTGTAAAAAATTGAACCACCTGCTATAGATGTGCATAAAGAGCAAGGCATTACGTGAGGGGAAGCCTCTTTGACTGGCAAAGAAAAACGGTCGAAAGTGGAGATAAATACAATGCACACAACCATAAATCACGGATCAATTTAGTTGTTACGTTAGTGGAAGTTGAACAAAACTCATCGCCTTTGAAGTGGTTAAGCACCGGGACGTTCAGAAACCAGGACGTAAAATTACCTTAACACGAACACAGATATCTAACGTCGTAACTAAAAGTTTTAACAACCTGTTGTTTTTGAGAGACAGGTTGAGCGAATGAAAACGCGGTCATGTGTCAGAGCACCAAGGACGCAGATTAATTAATCAGCCACAGCCCCAGGAAAGTTGTGTCTATGAAGATATTACATTACTTACTCGCTTTGGCTACTTCTCTTCTATGTTCTGACCTGCGAAAGCTGGAGACTTATGTCTCTTATGTGGAGGAGATCATTGTAAATTGTTAATGGATTGTTTGATTTCAATTTAGGTAATATAGAACTTTGACAGTCTACCTGCTGTTTCGAGCTCGATGTTACCTTCATCACTGTGAACGTTCCAAAGGTAATATGAAAAAAAGTAAACATACGAAAAGAAAAGAAACAAAATTGCAAAACCAGTTACGCTTACACATTTTCAAAAATCATCATATTTATACGATGCAGACCGCGGGCTACAGACTGTAGCCCACAATCCATTATTGATTACAACCAGCCGTTGAGTATCCTAACACACTCACATCAAGTCCTATAGAACATATCCTCTTTCAGAAGCTTCTGTCTCTCGACATCGTGGCAGAAATCTGTCAGACTGTTAGCCCACCAAATTCAAACGAATTTAATTTGACGAAGACTTGGGCCTCCAAGAGAAGAGTGGGATATAAGTGTTTCATTTGCACGATTTGTTAGAGAGAATCTGGACAAACTAAGTTTTTACATTTACACAACAATCAAAATTTTCATTTGATAGGTGGCAAACAGTAGCTGTCAGAGCAGCCGTGTTTTGGTGCAGGGACGCTGGTAAAAGTAAAGGGTCGTGACTTTAATCCCTGCTGAGAAAGTGCAGCTGGCACAGAGTTGGAAAGCGTGGATAAGAGTTGTGGGAGGGGTGGGTAAGAAGAATGAAAATCCTCGTATTTTCACCTCTCCCCTTCCCCACCACCACCATCACGTTGAAAACGTTGTGTTCTTCCTTCAATTAACCTTTGCCGCTCTTCCCAGCCCTCTCTCAACATCACATCCAAGATGGCGGCGCAGCCGATTCGCTTGCGCTTCTTACTGGGTTGCCAGTATGGCAAACCCAGTCGAAATCTGCGTTTCATTTCGTCGTTTTTTTCCGTGTCGGTAAAATTCTTGCCTGTCCCTCCCCTGCTAAGTGGTGTCTTTGTGCATAGAGCCTTCTGCGCGTATTTTCTTAGGATCGAGAGGGTAGTGGGAAATGCGTAGATATCTCTGGTGGACACAGTAGAACGATCAACTTAGCCTGCAATGGCGTCGAAAGTCATGTAACGCGAATGGCGTTTTAGTGAATCCTTGAACAAAATATACCCTTTTGGAGCTCAATAATGGAAAGTCAGTTGGATAAACTAGGCAGGCGGCGAAAAACAAACACCTGGAATCTTAAAGGCGACGAGTAATGGACTTCGACAACAATTTGTCGCCCGTCGAGCCGAAATCAAAGTGAGCTGTATTCTAAAATTTACCAAGTGTGCTGTTATGTAGAACACTGAAACCAAATGGAAACTCTGGTAACTTATGGGTTCAGCAATGACAGAGAACGAATCGAACACCTTACGTGGATCTGCACAGGCTTCAGTAAAAACATAATTGGAAATATGACAACCAAGAATTATTTGAAAGAAACCTTATCGTCTATGTTGTGCTTCATTATTCAAGGAAGAGGTTCTTCATGGAAACGGTTTGATCCTGAAATTTAGTTTGTTGCAATATTGCGCATATTTGACACGATTGAATTTCTTCTCTTCACGCACGCAATGAAATAGAAGGGGTTTTTGCCTCTAATAGCAAATATGTTGTTTGTTTAAAAAAAATTGTTCGCTGGAAAAGATGGCCTTTATGAATTCATTATGTTTTATGATATGCGAGCTTAACTGGATAGTTTTTATGGCAATAGTAAAGCATTTTCTTGTCAAAATGAGGTTAGCGTCTTTCTGGTGTGTTAACTGAATTAAATCGTGAGTTTGTATTTGCCGTCTACCGCGTAACCTTGATTTCCACTCTCAAAATTACCTCCAGAACCTACTTTTTGCGTAGAATAAGCTTTTAGAATGATGTTCTTGTTTTGCATAAATCAAGCTAACAAAATCTATACCTTGCTGAGTTCGCATTTGTTAGCGTTAATAGTATTTTCGGTCCGATGCTTCTGTTTTATGAGGGGTATATTGTTGTGGTGTCCAATCCAGAAACTAACCCCGCCGGTCAAGGGATTAACTTCAGTGAACTTTGGTATTACAAAGCTGTCAGATGCTCAGAGGGCACGCTTAAACTTGTGGTGAAAAGAAGTTGTGAGGGAACTTGAAAATTATTAACATGTCAGCCCAGAAGCCAATGTTTCTCGCTTCTCTTTTATTTGTTATTCTTCAGAGACTGGAATGCTGTAGTTCAATACCACACAATTCAGTGCCTTCTGATTTTCTGTAAAACGTGCCACAGGCAACCCAGTGTATGCTTCACAGAAGCATCTCGTTCAACAATATATACGCCTGTTCTGCAGGCTTAAACAGTACTTATCTCCCCTTTCCTGCGAAATATTAAAAGATGCCCCAAATGCAACAAAGTCGTGCTCAGGTGGTTTAAACCAAAATTTTAATTTTGCTTTTTTGTAACTAATGTCCCAAATCCCAATAAGTAACATTTTTTTTATATATTCACGCCCCTTATTCATCAGTTATTTGATTATAAGTAATCGACTTCTAGATCGAAAAAAATAACTGGTGTACGTTATTAATTAAAGCTACAAATATGTACATTATTAAGTAAAAACTCACTACTATATCTTAAATAAAACTCGACCCCTCTTGCTTGTATGGGCAGCTGCACTTTACCAACCTCGTTCCCAGGGCTTTTCAGGTCGATTCGTCAATCTTTACTCGATCGACACTCAACCGACACGCGACCGATATGTTTATGGGCTGTAGAATAAGAGCCGACCGCTGGTCTACCGAGCCCATCGACCGTCAATCAATCCACCCAACATTTTACCGTCATATTTCAGACGCTTAATCGACTTTCTGTCTTTAGCCAACCAATAAATATTTGTAATCTGTCGGTTGATATTCATGTTTACGTTAATGTTGAAGAGTCCTCGCTCGACTATCGACTGACAGAGGACGACATTTGGTCTATGTGCCACCGGTACTTGACCGATAAGCTACCGATACATCGGTCGACATCAATGGAAGCTGGACCTATTTTTCGGTTGGCTGGCGGTCGATATGTCGGTCGAGTGTCGCTCGAATGTCGATCGTGTCTCGACCGACATACAGGTCGATATGTCGATCGAGGTAACCTATAAGATACATGATCCAGACAACTTGGTTATCAGAGGTTTCTCAAACGTATCATGTTTTTCAAAGGCATGCATATGATTGAAGGCAAGAGTTCATTGCTAGTTAATAAATTAATGAGTATTTTTAACAACCACTACCTCTATCGACACAGAATGGAGTTGAACGTTCCGGTATAAAAAACGTGGGAAGGAATTTAAATGTGTTTAAAATGTTCGAATTACATCATTATATTTAAAATGTTCGAATTACATCATTATATTTAAAATGTTCAAATTGGCATCATATTTAAAATGTTTGCCCCGGCACCGTCCAAAAGATTGTCCACAACCTTCGGTAGTAGTTAATTAGCTAAGTTTGCAAGGATCTCTTTTTCTAGTAACCGGTTTGTCACTAAAACCTAAGGGGTAACTCAAAATTACATAATGCCTCTCAATCGCAAATTTACCCATCGTTTTTTTCATTTACAATACCTTAAAGTCAATGTGGTGTTTAGCAATAAGGAAATATTTGCTCTCGTTATTGTTTGAATTTTCTTTCATTAGCATGTGAGTTTGCTCACGGAAGACATTTGTGCTATTTACAAATGGATTTCAAAAGTAAAAGAACTTGTTAAAGTTAGTGAAATCTCCAATTGTAAGCCTTTTAGCTTTGACAACGAGCCATCCCGTTAAATTCTTGGGTGGCAAATCGCTAATGTCGCCAACGATCCCATTGACTTTGTAAAATTTCGAAGTAATTTTCAAAGCATCGTTGCTCCGAGATTATTTGGTATATTTTGCGGACGGTTCAAATTTTCAGAGATAGCTCATTGTGCAATGCACTTTCAAAATTCAGTGCCTTATACTCGGCTGAGTGATTAGAAAAACGATAGCCTTGTGAAACTGAGGCAAAAATGCAAACAATTGAAAGATTTCCCACTTAGATTTAGCAATGAACGTTTTTAAGAAGATCTTTCTCATAACGGGTTTCACGATTGCGGGCGCGCGTGCTGACAGTATCCTCCAGTTCTCTGCTGATGATATCATTTTGACAAACTTACGACACGCCTTTGACCAAGCATCTAACAGAAGCCCCGTTTTCTTGGCTGAAAGCGAAGTTTTGTACCATACTAACTGAATGGTGGGAAAGCATGGATTCATGGGATAAGAAAAAAAAGAACACCTTCTTATCTTACTGGATGGCCATATTGCCATATGTAGAGAAGAAAATGCGGAAGTTCGTAGGTCTTATAGCCAATATTTCGCTCGTCTACCTAGCACATGTAGTCAGAGAATACTGGCTTGTGCATGTTTCACATTGAACACTGCAGCACCAAATAAACTTACACTTGCATTTGATCTGTTTGGATTGTTCCACCGTTTTGTGTTTAAGTCTGCAAGTTTCGCATAGACCTCGACATTTGCTCGTAGAGGCTTCGTCACTTCGGCAGGTCCTTCCCAGCATCCCAGGCGAGCCTACAGTATCATTTCGCAGACAGTAGTTTGGAGATGCTTCGAGATAAACAAGCCTTTTGTCCTTGTTAGAGATAGCTCTCAACTGTCTGTTTATGTTTTCCTTAAGTTGGTCGTCCATGTAAGATACCTTCGCTGCATCGTTGTAATTCTCCTTCAGCATTGATCCAACTTCATCAAAAGCACCCAGCTCCTTCCAGCAAGTTTTCAGGGTGCAACTTCCTGTTACACCATGACATTTACATTCTCTCTTTGTGTTGGAGCGTAAAATCTGTGATGGAAAAAAGAAACAAATATTTCAAACTTTCTGAAACAGAAATGGTCCTAAAAGATACATCAACTTGGTTGATACGATTAGTTGCCAGTCCTCTGGCTGAAATTTGATTCATTCTTTCGAGAAGGTAGCCAAAAACTGGAAGAAATCTCACTGGAATAATATTCCAAGTCATTCTACAAGGAAATTGTGTACCATCACTGCAGGAGTAAATTTGGTATGAATCTATTGTCGTGCATGTGTTCACTTCTTCCACATAACCTCAAGTTTGGTTAATTCACATCGTTGTCAGGACGACGTTCTCGTAGACTTCGTCGTCGTGCATGTTGGAGATCCCAAAACTTTCAAGTTGGCGGCGCCCAGAAAAGTTAAAATAAATAAATAATTAATTAAATGAACAAGCGATTCCGAAGTTCTTTTGCTTTGGATAAGGGCACATCTTTTGAAACACTTTTAAACAAAATCGACTGCCAACATGTTTTCTGTGGTTTCTTTTAAATTTTTTATTTTTTATTTTTTATAATTGGAGTAGTGGTTCTCTTTAAGAAGATTTGAAAAAAGCAGTTGTGGTCGTATAGGATTATACATTGCAAGCCATACGTGCCGAGATATATATTTTTACCCATTTACACTATTTCAACTCATGATTCAAATTCTATGACAGTTTGGGAATAAGAAGTTCCAAAATTTGTGGGTAATCGCAGCGTGAGTCAACTGTCGGCAACAGTTGGTTCCCGACAGTTGGTGGATACTGGGTTTTCTATTCGATCTGAAGGGATGCCTGCGTTTAAAATCGTTGCAAGAGTTTTTCGCGTCATGAACAACGCCAACAATATTCGGGCCAAAACGTGAAAGTGAATATCATCATTCATCCAGATAAAATTCAAGTGAAGAAATTTATAAATCTTTTTCCGGAATTTAGGTCTTGATTATCAACAAACGTTTCGACTGAAACTATCAGTCTTCATCAGTGAAGTTTGTCACGTGATAGTTCACTATCATGTGACAAACGTCGAGGAACGGAGGGGAGGGCCCGGTCCCAAGTGTGAGACAGAGAGAACCGGAGCCCGCCCTTTCTGTTCAGGGTTGGGTCCTCCAACCCTTCCTATAACGCTTCTTTTATTCCCCTCCTTCGCCAATCTCGTTCTTTTTTCTAGGATCTTCACTTCATTCGGGCCAAAAGTTCGCAGTTTTTTAAAATCACTTTCAAGGAAACGCGGAGTTTTCGCAATCATCACGGTATACCCATTTCAAAACAGTATTGTGCCTTAGATCACACAATACAGATTTTAAGCAGAATACGTCTTTTCGAGTAACTAAAAAATACAAGACAAAAGGGAAAAGGATGAAAAAGTAGCCCTGCGATTATTATGGGCTTTTCGAACTCTCAAATCTTGATGAGGGGGCGCTCCTAATCGCGTGATTTGTCCCCACGAAAAAGAGTGCAAAGGTTCAATTATATTTTGCCCTTTTGCTGGCGTATAGCAAAATCATCCGACGGATAGTCATAGAAACCTAAAGGAACTTAACTAATCTCCAAATCTAAAGGGCCGAATAATGTCTCAAAGGTTTTACGTAGAGTCCTCCAATTATTTGTTTGAATTTCATTTTTGAGTCATAATGGCAGATACATTACATGGTTTAGATTTAAGATTCTCTTGTGAGGGTATTGTTTCGTCAATACAATTAATTATTAACTTGATTTCCTGATTGACACTAACTTATGTAATTAACCCACGTGAATAGGTCAGTTTTTCAGTTCAGACGTTTTCAGATTCGAAGATATGTGCATGTTTTGCTAATCTGTCTCGCTGACCCGTTTTCTGTTATACCCTGACCTATTTTATCTGTTGCTGACCTGTACACCTTGAAACAATCCTTCTAGACATCGTCAAAGTAGTAAGTGTTCAATGCTGTAATTCTAGTTAATAGTTTTACTCGCGTGTTTATGTACCGATGAATCCTGTTCGGTTTCTCAAATGTAGTATTTTGTTCTTTTCTTTAGATCGAATAATCTTGTTGGAATAAATTATACGATTTGCGTAATCTAGTTGGATTGCCTGTTTGGTTTTATTGGACCAGGTATCTTGGGACGAGGTACAGAAAAATGGGTACCAAAGCCCTCATCTCACAAAAAATCTTTCGTTTTATCCCGAAACGTTCCTCAGAGCTCTACTTTATCCATGAAAAACAGCAAAAAACGATAATTTAAATTAAAAGATACCCTTCTTCCAGCTTCATTGTTATGTAGGTTGAAAGCTGCTCTGGCGTCATTTCCATTTTCCAGTTTATCGATAAAGCGCTTGGTCATCTTTTCTCCATATTTAATGTTATCGCTGCATCCACCCCACTGCCAATCATCATCGGGTTTGTGAGTTTTCTTGATGATTGCGCAAGTACATCCGGGTATCTTTCCCTTCTTGCACTCTGTCGTGATCCGGTGCGTGATGGCTGCCGCGCTAATGGCGTGGACATATGCAGTTTCTCGAGTAGCTATCAAAAAAATAAAAAAGAAAGGAAACTTGAGGGGTTGTGTTACGGCAGTGCAGCTCATTTTGTGATTTTGTGTACTTTTACCAATTACTCAGTCGCACCTACTCCCTACGCAACTAAACTTAACCTAGAAATTACTTTCAAACAGCACAAATGTGGGCGCGTTTCAGTTGGGATGATCCGAAAAAGGATCATTGATCCACTATCGCTCAAATCATGATATATTAAAGGAACCGAAGAATCCCTTCCCAGAGTGGATCCATCAGTTCCTCTAGTTCATCCTAGTGATCTTGGATCAATGATCTTTTTCCGGATCATCCCAAAGAAACGCACCCTGTACAAATCAAAGCTTCGAGCCAAAAAATTTCTGATCTGGTGAGCACAGGTATATTAAGTCCCAAACAACAGAGATTAACTATTGCGTCCTTTTGTATTTGTTATTTTATTGAAACCTTCCTTCATTGCTTAAGCGAGTCTGTTATTTTTACATGTACGTTTCGCTTTATTTCTCCAGTTGCCAGTTTTCAGTCGTTGAATTTGGCTAAATTTCGTGACATGCTCTATTTTTTCGCTTCCCCACAATTTATGTCTAAACTTGGGTTCAATATTCCCATCGCATAGACGGTATGATCTCAGAAGTTCTTTTAGTAGTATTTGGAAGTAAGACGAGAATATTCTGAATTTTAATGAATTACAGGGTTGTAGTGAAGCGACTTGCTGCCGAAATGGCAGACGTTTAATAACTTTCACCCTGAAGACCAAGCTTTCTGCAAAATGGTTTACGGTCGTCTCCACCACAAACACGCACCGACGACACTCACTCAGTCATCTCGCCATCACAACGTTATCATCAAGCCTCAAAGGAAAAGTTACACTCAGTGGTGCGTTGACCGATAGTGAAACATTCTCAGTGATGGCAAGACGACTAGAACTCTTATCAACATAATATACAATCTCTGGTGAATTCTTCTAAAGTATTCAGGAATTTCAATTTAACTAGCTACCGCTATATCCAAATATCTATTCAGTCACAGGCTCAGTCAATATACTCGTCGATTAGCACTGCTACTTGCATGTATTGTATATATATATTGTAACCAATGGGAAACCATTATTTCTGAGTCGTTCTGAAAATTTGAGGGGTTATCAGACAGCATAAGAAATATCAAAATTAGCACGCTAACAATGTTCATCCTTGAGTTCTGTCAAATTATTTTATGTGTTCTGCTGAACTCAGTCTAAAAGCTGTCCTGTTGTTGGTCGTGAAAACTGCTGGACTTTTGGTGAGTTGTATTCAGCCATTTTGGAGTACAAACGCGGCAAACTTAACATGGGATCCTCATAACTTGTAAAATCGCAATACTCCCAAACAAATAAGCGAATAGAGAAAACTTAAAATAGCACCGGAAATAAAGCTGCAGCTGTCAAACATCAAGTGTAAATACACGAGACTTGAATCATCGAGTTAAGCAGCAACTTAGGTTGGGCAGCTGCGTAGAACGCCTGGGAAGAAACGAGAAGAGCTGGGCGGGGATCGATTGAGTCGCACTGCTCGATCGCAATCACACTCTTCGAGCCCGAATCAAGCCTTAGCCTGCCTAAGCCCATGCTTTCTCCTCCGAACTGCGTTTCTGCTTTACTGCGACGACCGTCAACTCTCTTGTATTTTAATTTCCGCGTTCAATAAGATGAACATTTCATATAGTTTTATATGTCATTCGTTCGTTCACCTCTTGTAGCAAGTGTAAAATTTCACCAGATTCACAGTCGACGTAAACGGGATTAGTGTAATATTTGTTTTGCCTTTGCGCTAATTAAGTTGCCATAACTGTTATGGTCAAGTATTGAGACTTCTGCAGTGAAATCATCAACAAAGCTATTTTACGGTAATCAACAAAAGGACAAAAGACCACAAGCAAATTCACCGACTGCACTTTGATGTTCCGCTCGTGTGGGAAGTGGAATTCGAAAGAAGCCTCCAATTCATTTTTGACGCCCTATCGCAAAACAGACTCAACTTTTTATCCTATAAACAACTTAGATGTCTTAAATGCTTTAGACATGTTTAGCTTTGCTTTTAGCTAGAGATCATTTGTACACAATATCAATGCAGTGTTGACGAACAATAAAGGCTCTTTTGAAAAAAGTCCAAAACTGATGAAAATATCAATGACACATGGCGCATTTGCTTCTTGCTGAAAAGGGGACGGAATTAATTGAAGTGGCGCCACAAATTTTACCCCAAATGTTTAATACCTCATTTTTTCATATTAATATGCTGCACCTCTGGATGGACTTGATTAATTAAAGTCTTTTTACGACTTTGCTAATATCAACTTAGCGGCACGCAATGGTTACATCAAAGCATAAAAGAGACTAAAATAACACAAAAAGAAATGAAAAGAGCTGCCAACCAAATAATGGAAATGACGCGAATTGGTACCGTCCAGGAAATTCTAGTAGGAATGAAATTGCATTAACACACTGAAATGTGCAACTGTCTGCGATTTAGAGAAATTTAACCATTAATTAATTGTGTATTCGTATACTTAAGAGAGGGTAAGCGAAGTTGCAAGATCATCATCAAAATTCTTTTTTGGAAAATTCCTCTAACTGCTGATAGCTAAGTACATGAAGGTCAACAACTCGATTCGTCATTCACGCGGCAAAAAATAGGCATTTAAAAAATGCTTTGGAGACAACGTTGTCTAATTTCTCAGCGTTAAAACAAACTTACCATAAGGAAGTGTCCTTTTTAAAAATATTGGGAGCTGTTTATGTACATTTTTGTAGTGAAGCGAACAATTCCAGATTTCGTTTTTGAATTGTTTTTGGCATTCTTGCAGCCCAAGATGGCTTCCTGTCTTAATGATGTTTGACAACAATTGGTATGTCTGAAAAGAAAACATAACAAATAATAGTAAATTCTTGCGGATAAAGGGGCGATCACCTTTAACAATTATTGAATTTGCCAACAACAGGTGTCAGTTACACAAGAGAAAAAAAATGTGAAATATTTCCAAAGCGCTTAGAATTTGTTTATTACAGCGTTACAGCACAGGCTTTTGCGAACTACAAGCTCTCAATTTTGGTCTTCGTACAAGGCTACGCGCTTTTGGCTTTATTAATCATTCTTGCAGTTTTTTGGCTTGGTTTGAGAGAAAAACCTGTGTGCAGAGCGCTTCCTTCTAAAGTACGTGTCATGTAAAGAAAACAACATTTTCCCAGATATTTTGGCATTGCCATATTGTCTTATTTTCAAGCGATATTGGCTTTATGACAAGATTTAGTCTGAGAAAGTTTTAAAATCGAACACATCTTTAATGGTACCGGTAGCACTTTTGAGGGTGCTATCGTCCGCTTGCTTTAAACAAAGCGACTGTTCGAGGAAGACCCTCGCAAACGTGATGCTCTTAAGTTAAGTAGCTAAACCGGATTTATGCACTTATACCTCTTGTCCAAGAATTCCATCAGACCTGTTGAGAGAATGAGAGTTCGGCGATAAGGAGACCACAACGTCATTGTTAGGAAAATGATTCGTAGTACTACCTAAATGAGCTCTCCCAAGTGCAATATCAGACATTTCATAAAACCACAAAATGATTTGATTTTTTAATGGTCGACTAAACGGACTCATCCAGAAACGCTGTAAGACTTGTTTACTTGGCGAATTAAAATGGGAAATGGCCTAAAAACCGCTTCCTATATTATTATAACATACATGTATAATCACAGTAATATTACATAGAACACTTTGCGTGAACGTTAAAAATCGTCAATGTTTTTACACCCTTCAGTGTAAGGAAATCGGTTGTCTAGGATCTTACGCACTCAAAATTAACCGCAGTCATGTTTGGAATATGAGTGCAGTATCTTGCCTTGTTCTATGCGACTTGAGCTGCATAATTCGGTGCCCATTTTAAACAGAGCCATTCAGTGTGAAATTCTTATTTTCGTTTTCAAGTGTTCATATTTTCATCTCCTTCATTGCAACAGGGAGAATGCACTATTTCAAATATTTCAGGCCCATCAGTATAGCGGAACAATAATGTCACCTCAACTTGAAACTTAGCGAGGCCCCGCTTTCTCGAGTCTTCAGTTCAGCTCAATGGCAGAACATCCGAACTAGCAAACGAAAGGTCGCAGGCTCGACTCCCACAAATTAAGGCGCCCTCTGATTATTTTCCGGGTGTCCTGGTGTCACCAGCGGAATAAAAATATATCTCTTCATTTCATTCACTTAGATTAAAATTTTGGTTCTCGTTCCTTCTAGATCAGTTTTCGTTTCACATGGTTGCATAACAAACAAACGTAGATAAATTAACTTTCAAACTAAAGGTGACATTGAAGAGCTCTTCAAGCAATTGCAGTGTCAGTCGACAATGTCACACTGGAAAAGACAAGACGCAGTTTGCACTGACCAAACACACGACCAGTAACTCTTCCTTTAGATAAGTGAAATACTATTTGTTGAATAATCTAATATAAGGCAAATCTCGTATGGTCACTAAATCATTCAGCATATAAAATTAACTTACTTGACTTGGGCTAATCCACAGTCTATCAATCCCAACGAGACTATCACCAGAATCATGGTAAGAAAATTCATGCTTGGATGTGACAAGCTCCGGACGGTCCGTGTAGATTTAGATGAAATGCCGCTTTAAGCCTTGTGTCGTCCTTTTACGAAGCTGGCTAAAACAAATAAAGTCATTAGCAAAACAATCTTTTGTGCAAAATCCACATTAAGTGGCTGAAGGTGTGAAATGGCGGCAGCGCTTGATGGATCACGGCTTTAAAGTCACAATAGCAATGATATCTCATTAGGATTCTAATCTCCATATATCTAAGCATTGATATGGTGTCCTTTGTCATAAGCTCGAAATGCCTAAGGCAACATTCCGCTTTTTGGTTAATTCGCTGATAATTCTTTTCCACAGGATTTTTTGCGCATTTTAAAAGTCTTTTTTTTTTTTTTGCCTCCAGCTTTAGACGTCATGAAAGTATTTCAATAAAAAGAAGCACTTTGCCGAGTCTGTATTGGAGAATACCTTATAATTGACCGACAGTTTTTGGTTTCCAGTGTTTTAACCAAAGTTGTTTAACCGGAAGTCTATCCGAAGACTGAAACAATGCATTTTTGTGTTATAGAGAATTTTATAAAAATACCGCAAAGAAAACACCTCGTAACCTACGAGAAGACATCACATTAGAAATTGGCCGCGCTTAGGAGACCCTTGGTTAGAGGTCGGTGTTAAGATCATACCAGTGCTTATTTTATAATAATAATAATAATAATAATAATAATAATAATAATAATAATAATAATAATAATAATAATAATAATTATTATTATTGACTGCGATGCGGACTGTCAAGACAGACTGACAGAAGCAGTAACTTTGAACGGAAAAAATACCAAAATTGAACAAAACTTTACCTTAGCTTTCATTTCACTGTTCTTCTCCGACTAACGAAAATGCAGAAATCGAATAAAACGACGGGCAGCCAAGAGTCCACTTCACTAGAAGAGCGATTATGGTTTTTAATTAGGAAACGCTTTTGTTTACAGCACTAATCAACAATAATTTTCTGACATGGACGGACGCGGGGTTGCCAACAAGGGGCTAGATCAGAACGGAAATTGAGAGGAAAAAACGAAAAACCAAACAAACAAACATCAACAACATCAACTACAGACTCCAATGGAATATTATTTAGTCGTGTTTGGAGTTCTTGATCTGAAAGCAAAATCAGACGTGTGTCAAGCCTAGCGGATCGTTAACATTGCTGATTGCGAAATAAGTGTAGGTCACGTCCAGGCGGCAAAGGTGGGAATTAGGTACAGCAAAAATCTTAAACGTTTCCGTGGATACGTGCCTTGGCAACTTGTCCCGCAGGGGATAGAGTATTTATCCTCGAACTCTTGGACTTTGGTCCAACATGGTGGGTCCAAGTTCATGCAGCCGTGATTTTGTAGATGCATTCCATGGTTTTCGGCTGACAGAGTACAGAACCCACAAACATTAAGTAAACAGCAAACCTCTTATTAGTTTCCCGTTATATGATTAGAAATTGGCTTTGTTCCACAAGTATCAATTTAGAAATATCCGCTTTGATAAAAATCCGTAAAAATGAGCTGAAACTATCCAACAAGTAGTTTTTAGACAGGCTATTTTCTGGTACCGTTAACTGCAGGGAAACAATTAATTTGCAAATATTCAACTTGCTTACGTTTGGGTGTACTAGATATTAATAGCATGGTTTCGCACCGAACAACCAAGCCTTAGTTTCAACTTTGAAGTCGTACCGGAATTTGACAGACTCAACCTTTGCAATGAATGATACAAGCTCTTTAAGTGTGCCTTCGTTTTTAGCCATACTGCCAGTGAATATAGGTCACTAATATACACTACTTTTTAATTAACTAGTACATTAGCATACAAGCCGATTCAATTCGAACAAACACGTACAATACATCGCCATTTAATATGGTAAATTGAGAGAATCCTGGATGATTAAAGTTCTTCGTTTAATACGCTATTTTTCTCTATTGTAGAAAAAACCAAAATGCTATTTCTGGGAATTTCGCAAGAGGAATCGATTGGAACGAAAATTTAAGTAATGAAAGCTATGGAATTTCGACTTCAAGAAAACCTTTTGAAACCAAGTAATGGATTTTTGTTGAAACTTGACTGGACCGGAAATTTTCTTCCTTTAGAATTGGTCCAATCGCACTCGAGCCTAGTTCTGCTTTCTCTAAAGATCCTGGCTTGCAAATAAAATAGCGGCACTCGGCTTGAGCAATGACAGGCCCCGTACACACGTATATATATCCGGATATTTTCGAAAACGGAGACTTTTTCCGTCACCGTATATAAGAAAACCTACGTCCACAAGGAAACGTTTTCGAATCGTATTTGCCCGTCCACATGGATACGCGAAAACGACCATGCGTGCACGTGCCCAAGGTATCTCGAACCTCTGATGACATCCCGGCTTTTCAACACGGTACGTTTGCCAAAAATCTACTCTCTGGAGAGCTTCTTCAAAAACTGTTGTTTTCGGTGATCGAAAACACCGTATTCTTGTGTTTGACAGGCAAAAACGGAGGAAAACAAACTCCCCGTTTTCGAAAATATCCGGATACGTATGGATAGTCAGAAAATTGTGTTCTATTCGAAAATTAAATTTAAAACGTTCAACAAAACAAGGTTTAAGATCGAACGGGGTGAGTCCAAAACAAAGTTAATTTGACAAACATTAATAATATACGTACTGAAGCCAGAACTGTACGTGCTTGCATATCCTAATAGGGGTCAACTAACGAAACTCAAGTACCTAATCTACATACGAAACAGGAAAAAGTCTAAAGGGCGGCAACACTCAAGGATCCTGAGACGACCACAAGCCCTTCGAAAAAGACAATATTTTCTTTTGTTATCACGTGCGCTCGGAATCGAGTCACTTTTTTTTTTCTTTTCCTCTCATATTTTGCCTAAAAGTAAGCAAGGAACAAGGTAACCAAGTTCTTATTCCGCAGAAATGTGACATTCATTGACTTGGCTTTGCTTTGGCTTTGGCCGTTTTACCTTGTCAACTTGGATCCCTGACGATCGACAACGTTGGCTGCGGAGGAAATCGAGTTAAATTGTTTTAAGAACATATCTGAAGTAAATAAGAATCACTTTATCAACAGGAACTGGCCATCGTATCGAGTGTATTTGCCGGATTTCGAGTGGTTTCAACAGAACTAGGTACTGTTTCTGTTGTTTAGGGTAGCCTTTCACATACCGGACTAAAATGGCGGGGGACACAAGAATCATTGTTATTCCGATTAGGACTTGCTAATTAGGTATAATTGTTATGTTGGCTTTGTTCTTTTCTTTTATGGACATTAAATATTTCGGATCCGGTATATGAAAGTCAACGTTCGTTTTATCCAACTACTGGCCAGAGAAACATGACTGTTGCTATATCTGCTATCGGCCTTCCGTAAAGGTCAGACACTAAGTCTGCTTTAACTTGCAAATGTCTTTCGATTTGGATCAGGATGAGGTTAAGGGAATGATATTTGTCGTGCCGAAACTTTAGGAAGGCACGTTTTCAATTGCCAACTCTTGTTAAACAGCTGCACAGAGTCTGATTTCTGGTAAGCAAGTTTTTTTTTTTCTAGCAACCTTGGTGGGCAGGATATTTTTTTCCCGCCTAAATGCTCTGCAGGATATTTTTTTTCTCTCCTCGTTTCTCTGCAAGATTTTTTTTCCTCAAAAAGGTGTCGTGTTTACATTTACAGAATGTATTTACATTAACATTGTGGTTATTGCAGTAACAGTTCTAATATGGAGCTGCAAACTTAAAATGTTGTAAGCTATACAAAATCATTGTTGTATAGCTACGTGTCTTCGGAACGTCATTCTTTAGAATCATTTAATGTTACCTAATAACAATATTCTCATGTTAGAAAGTGATGCTCCACAGGTAGATTTGAAAATGTTTAGCTTCTTAATTTTAAAAAATAGCTAAAAATAGCAAAAAGCAGTTTCAGCAATGCTCATAGCATGGTAATTACTGCTACAATCATTAGTTACAATTTAAAAGTGGACTGAAATCTCCAAAACAAATGTTGATCATGGTCTAATTTGTTATATGTTGTGTTATATTATATAAGACATTGCAAAAACCTTATATTTCAATAGAAAGTAATTACATGAAAATGCTTCAGCTGGAAAGATTAAAAATGAACAAATTATTTTTCTTTGTCTAATAAAACTTGATTCTTCAAATAGAAAAATTTACCTTCATTACTGCTTGCGATAAGCTAACGAGTTTGGATACAGTGCGAGCCAGCAAGCCAGAAATCCCCGATCCCAATAACCGCAAGCTAACTGCAGTGCTAACTAGGCTAACCAATGTGTAATTTAGGCTAACCGTAATAGCTTGCATGACTCCTATGACTTGGAGCCATGTGAACCAAGCAAGCAAGAAATTTCTTATCCCATTACAAGGGCAAACCGCAAGCTACCTAAGCTAACTGTAGGCCAACCGGTGTGACGTTTAGGCTAACCAGAGTGTTATTTAGGCCAATCAATGTGTTATTTTAATAGGCTAACCAGAGTGGCTCGCTGTCTTGCAGATTATCCGGAATGGTTGCAGTTTTGCTGGGATTTTATAAAAACCCCCCAGGAATGATTAAATAGCGTTGCAACATTTTTTTTTCCTTGCTTGAAGCAGTGCAAGAATTTTTTTTCTATTTCATTTGTGCTGCATGCAATTTTTTTCTCCTAACAAGCGCTTGCAGGAAATCACCCCCCCCCCCCCCCCCCCAAGAGCCCAAGAGTTCATTTAAAGAAATATTCTTGTTTTAACTGAAGCGCTTTAGTAACAATTGTAAAAATGTAATACTCTGGATACATAGTCTCGGACATTTATCTAAGAGGAACTAGTTATTCCAATTTATACTTGCTTTGTCCAATGTACTCAAGAATGAAAAGAGGGGAATAGGCAAGCGTTTACAGTCAGGACAAATACTGAATGGAACGGACGGTACTGATTCAATCATCAGGAAGAAAGCACCAGTTGCCAGTTTTATAAGTGCAGTTTATACAGGAATTACGTGATCAGAAAGCCCTACTCTTCTCAATTAAGATATGACTTGGGTGCATTCTGAGGCTTCTTGAGCGGTTTGGAGTTTCAGTTTATTGGTGTCGTTTTACACGAAATTGTGTCATTCTTCACGTGTATTTTTTGGAGTTTTACTGGTGTCGTTATACATGAAATTGTGCGATCTCAATGTGTATTTTTAATTGCTGATATATATTTTAACTTTTAATTTTGTAATATAGATAACGATAGATTTGTATTACTGATTTTGATTTTAGGGGTGCAATCAGTTATATTGCAATGAGTACTACACAGTCGAATGTTACCCTCTGTAAGTGAAGCATTTACTGTTTGTTTGTTTTTTTGTGTTTTTTTAAGTGTGCTAGCAACCAACCGTTAAATCATCGAAGTTCCATTCACACTTATCCATGAAAATTTGAAACCTGCCCGCTACATGGAGTGAAACGCTACCTTGTACCTTGCTAAACATAGAATCCAAAGGTAGTAACATTACACGTTATTAAAAATGGCGTCGCTCTCTATTATGTCGCTTTTTTTCCTTCTTCGCAGAAGAAAAGAAATCGATCTTAAAAGGAGAGAATCACTGCAAGTCTGGTCATGTGAGTCTTAAGCTTATCAGCAGCAGAGGGAGCCAACTGCTTGGAAAAATCGCTCGCGAAATCCGACTGTTCCCAGGATATGATGAGTTTCAATAAGTTTTTTTGACAAACTTATTCCCAAGACATCTCTTCTTCCTCGGTTCCGTCCACTCGTATGTTAATCGATTCAAGTGTTTCTAAACACTTATATCTAGCTCTTAGCAGTCTTAAATTAGTCCTCAAAACACATTTCCTACGCTTTTCAAGTGCGGAAAGCATAATACAGCCAACGCAAACTTGTATCTTGCTAAACGTCGGCCACCGAGTAAGTTTTCTCGTCGGTTGTTGATTGAATTGTTTATCTAGTGATTCAAAAGAACGAATTCGAAGGCATCGACAGAAAGGGGAACGGTGCCTCACCCGGGAATGTTTTATTGCGTTCTTGGAATGAACTTCCGGTTTTTGAAAATTTACTGAACATGTATATCACTTGCATTTGCTCATTTTAAGTTTAAAACGCCTTTAAAGTTTAAAAACTTTAAGGGCGGGTTATTTTCACGAAATTTAACTTAGGCTGCGGTTTCAACATTCACTTTAGCTCTAGCATCTTTTGAAGTGGGTTGCTTGATGTAGATGTGGTTTTTTATCATTGTTTTCCGTTATCTTCTCGAAATTGTTTTTCACGATGAATGATCGTGTGTATACTTGGATTGTCACAAATGAATAAAAAACTAATTTCCTTTTGTTGAAATTGAACAAAACTCTTTTTAAATTACCGATTCATTCTTTTTTGGCGTTCTGGTTCTCGACCCTTATTGCTGATACGTGCCTATAACTGCTGTCGAATACAGTAGCAAAGTCTGATTTCGAAACCCCAACTTCACTCTTGTCATCTATCAACCCACTTGATACAGTATGAATATATTAACGAGTGTTCTCCTTCGTAGCTCGCTTCAGTGTATACATGCATATATGTGAACGGACGGATCCTTCACATTCACGGTAGCGTAAGGCCTCTCTTGATTTCTGTGCCGTTCACCACTTGAAACGAATCAAATAATTCACCTTCAAGCAACGCAAAGCGCCATTCTTTGAAACTCGCTGTTCTCCAACGGTCGTTGCTTCCGTCCAGTTGAGAGCGTTTACTCAGACGTTACAGTCAATCTTTTTCAGCTCACCACTGAGGTAGAGTCCACGGATTTTTCTGTTTCATTCTTGAAATGCCAATGCTTTATTTTCTATGAATGACATTGATTACACTCCTCACGGAAATTATGTATAACTAAGTGATCTTATGCACCGGCATGCGCCATGACATTGCAATAAACAGGGCATGCGTACATAAGATGTTCGACCAGATCTTTTGGATGAACGGATACGCCATTGCTATAGCTCTGTTTGACCTCCTGTTCGCGGCCAGTTATGCGCCTAGAGATGATTGAAAGATGATTTAATAAGGACTCTATAGGTACCGAAGAACAAACGGTCTTCCAGACCGACATTTTTTAGTGCGTTTTTTGACTGAATTTTGCAAACATAAAGATCTTAGCCTAGTGCGGAGTCTAGTATGCTCAATGATCATCAAAAAGAACTCAGAAAAATGTGAGACGTCTAAGGCATATCTTGCTTATGTATATAGTACCCGAGAAATCATGGAAGGGTGCACTTCCTATGACCTTTTTCGAACTGAACTGTGGTGATGCGTTGGTCGGGTTTGAAACTCGATCACAGTAACAGTGTAAGGGAGATTTGTAACATGCATTTCGAGTGTTAGCCCTTGTTTATAGCGAATCGAGGAATTGTCGGTTGTATGTGGTTCAATTGTATGGGAGAGGGAGGAGTTTTGCTATTGATGGAACCTTGATAACATGAACACAAGAAATAAATTAATTGATAGGAAAGCATTCATTGATTCCGTTAAG
>OX421453.1:19734572-19779572 GCA_949126865.1 Montipora capitata
GGCGTGTTCATTAATGAGCTTGTTAAGTTTATTATAAAAGGAAGAAAAACATTTATACAGATCCGTTTGCCATTGAGTTATCCCAGTCAGTTTCCGAGACATCGTTAATAAAGCATCCTTCAGAGAAGTTAGAATATTCGCGAATTTTGTACTTTGTAGTAAGATTTTTTGGTATAACACTGTGGATAAAGCAAAATTGGGAGTAGTGATCACTACTGTCTGACACGATATTTCCACCGGTAATTTTATGATGGAATCTATTCACAAAAATATTGTCAATGAGTGTGGGAGAATTCTTATAAACTCTAGAAAGTTTATCAATTACAGGGAAGAACGAATTACATTGTAAAGACAACAGAAAATGATGGGAGTAATCGGAAATTTCAGATTTGAGGAGATCAATATTGAAATCGCCCATAATAAACAAATTTATAATTTATGAATTAAGTTCGACTCATGAAAAGTCCGACGTTTGTCCCAGACTCGTCTTTACACGTTCTATCCGTCTGAGGCGGACGGATCAGTAGAATGTGTGGGTCGATACAAATACAGGTCGTTAATTGAGTCAAAACGTCGATTTTATCATGAACTTATAGGCTCTATTTAGTTTGTGTCATGTAAAGTTCGACGTTTGACTTGGGCCTTATTGATAGCAAACACCTTTTTGCAACATCATGTGAAATCCCTTTGCTTACAATCATTTCACAACAGCAATATTTTGGCTGGGTGGCCGATACTTGGTAAAGACCATAATGCCATGTTTTATTGAATCCATCAGTACTTTTATTTTCTAGTTTGACATGCCAAACATTGTTTATACTTGACTCGGATTAATATATTCTGTCTTAAATCGGCTTCAGTTTCAGTGCAATTTGGAGCTCTTTTCGCCTAATTTTTATGTACTGTTTCAGCCGTTGGTGAAACCTTCATCGTCTAGGCCCGGATCACGGGTCGAAGCACGGTTAGCACTAACCAGCGTTACAGTGCGACGCGCCTTTCCGTGGCCACCTGACAAAGTTTTTTACAAATTATTAGCCAATCATGGTGTGAGAATTTCATTGACAGTCACCCCTCCTTGCAAAGTTCGCACACTTGTCATTTGAATACCGTTGAATGGGTTGTTGAGTTGACGTATTTACACGTAGTTGTCAAATGTGAAAGTTTGTAGGGTGGTCACGGTAAGGGGTGTTACATTGTAAATACTATGGAAACTTACAACGCTAAGGACAAATTAAATTTAAACCAGTAAAACGAGTTAGCAAACTTGTTTGGCGCTTGCGCATGTGTTCATGGGCGAGCCAACTGTGTAGTGATCCACATTTATCCCGCGAATTAATAAGACGAAGTGATGTCAAATGTATATCACGTGGAATGACGTGCTTTGCAAATGCTCAATGTAAAATCTAACGGTTTCTCGCAGTGGTATCTCTCTCGGGAAGCGTAGGAGACAACCAATTGCATGCTCGCAGGGTATGCCGTCTTAAACACGAAGACACACTAGGAAAGTCGTAGTGCCCTAGGCACATGTGGATGATTTGCCAATCAACCATGAACGCATGCGCATACAAAGTAAATTCGTGTAATAACAAAGCCCCTATCGGGAATATGTCCGTAATTTTATGAGCCTGATGTTCTCTATCGTTCTTGTTTTATAAATCCCCAGCCACTTTTTACGCATAGCTTCTTAGCAAATAGTGCTTATAAAACCGCAGACTTATCGAAACTTTCCCGTTATGCACCGAGTTCATATTGCAGGGTTATGTATCATCTATGGCATTCATGCTACAAACTAGTTATGTAATCCTTTTTCGTGCACTGTCCACTTGTACTTTCTTTGCTCATTGTGTGTTCCTAAACACTCGAGTGCATAAAACGAAAAAAGGGGTGAAAAAAAAATGACCCATTCATGAAATATCTTATGGTATACCAAATGACTATGTAAATCTATATGACACTAAAAGCATTGTGATCCTTAAATTAAGGTCAATGGTACCAAAAAGATAACTTTCGACAAGTAAATTTATCTAAATTGGATCCCGCATAATGCAATATAGCTAGGCCGCATAATAGCCATAAGCAAATTTTGCCTTTGAAAGGGTCGCTCTATTACGAAAGAAAGCTAGATGACGAATTGAATTATTCGTAAATTTAAAGACAAAATATTGTAAACGCGAAGGAATGAGATTATTCTCTTGATCTCTGGCAGGATTAACAGTTTCGTGTTCTTCGCCCAGAACCTCGAGTTTTCTGAGTTCCGCAAATCATGAGACTCAAAATTAAGAAAATATATATACATATTCATATCCCCATGAATTATATTGTTTCTTTTCCATCCACCTTGAAAGATTAGCAGACCTCAATTTTCTTGAATCACTTCTGTCTGTTTTTTTTTTTTTTTTTTCTTTTTTTACAAAAGAAACAGAATGGTAAGTGACTATACTGGGAAATGAAATGATGTACGTGTCCTGCATGATATTGAATTTTCTAAATAATTTAACTGGCATATTTACAACTGAACTTTCCATATAAATAAAATGCGAGTCGTTTCGATGCTCGTTAGCTTTGTCTTTTTGTTAGGAAAAGAAAAGAAATGTACAATAAGGAACTCTCTATCGCTTAAAGAACAAGCCAAAAATTGCCCATTTCCATCAATACCAATCAAATTCAAATACAAATCAATTCTTTCAAGTGACTCTTTTGACACTCAGACGATCACTATCTTCAGTAACACATCAGATGCGCTTTGGAAGCCTGAATTTATTTGTAAAACGTACAAAATATCTCAGTTAGCTTTCCGCCGCCATTTTCAGACCAGCCTTGGTTTTCCGAAGCTCACCACGTCTATACCAGAACTTCAGATTACCGTCTTAACACAGGAAATAGATAACTGAATTGCGTCGAAACTGTCACATTTTTTGGATTAATACCCTGACAAGCTTAAGAGGACCTTCTTAATTGTTGCTTTCAATTCCTCTTGAGCAAATGAAACTCAATATGATATTCAATTATTAATCCCATCTTTGATTTCCAAACAATGAATTATTTTATCTTTATCAGTAGACTTTCAGGCAGTTGCTGTCAGTGAATTCATCATTCGATGATCCACCTTGAACAGTTTTACATAATCGAAAATTTTGGCAGAGATCCTCGATTTTCGATTTGATTTACCCCATTCTATCCGTTGCCAATGGACAACCTCAAAACAGACGTTTAAAGGAGATCAGTATAATTTCTCTTCTAAAGTATTGGATGATATTGACCTTATTTGTGTGAGTGGTTATGAAAGCGGCAAATGGGAAGTGAAGAAAAAAGGGGAACGAGTATTTTTAAATGTGGTGCGGACCAGAGCATTTTCGTCTTTATAAAGCAATCGATCAGTTCTGCATCTTAAGAAGTCCATCACATCAAGACACATTGTCATAACCATTTGCATGCATGGAAGTGTTAGCCAAAAATGAAGCCCTACTGGTTTCAACTGAAGTAAATGCCTACCTCACTGTTATCCAGAACAGTTCGTCTTTTCACTGTTTTGTCCACAAAAACTGTTGTACGCGGGCTAAGCACTGTTTTTCTCACCAACTTACAGTTTCATAGTCTGTTGCAGAGACGGTCTGGCGAATGGCTATCTTTGCACATGTATCGAGCCCTTTTATCCCATCGTCTACGCCCAGTCTGGCTCGCTCAGCAGATTCTAAAGATTCCTAGAGAGATTCCTAACCTTTTTTTGCTTAATCCTGGTCATATTAATTACCAGCCCGAATATTTACACTCCTGCGCCTGCGCGAAAACTTGAATGAAAGTATTTTAGTTTTCTGCCACAGACGCCACGAGTATCTGCAATCTTTGATTTATTTTCGATTTAGTTTATTGTCGCTGCTTGCATCATGACGGCACTGCCAGCTTTCTCTTTCTCTTCTTAATCTCGTTTATGAAGTAATCTGCGTTTTCTTAACAGCTTCCAGGCCCTTTTATACAGAAAGTCTGCACCCTCTCATCTGTGCAACCCGGCTGAAACAACGGTTGTACGTTTTAACTCTCTTAATATTCTCCGTTCTTTTACGCATGAAAAGTAAGTAAATAAATTAATCAAATCAAATTGCCATGTCTTTTATCGTGTATTTTTCCTTGTTTTCATTGTTTACCTAACGTGCGGATCAGGATTAAATTTTACAAAAAGATATATTTGCCGGAACTTGATTAACGGGCGATGCGTTAAATCCTTTCCTTTAATAAGTGAACATTCTGTTTACTTCGAGAAGTTTCGTTTGTTTGTATTCTTTTTCGTCCTTTTTTGTTTTGTTTTGCATTTCACGTCGAAAATGGAATCTTTAAATTTAAACCGCCTCTACAGTTTGATGTCATTAGCCAAAAACTGCAAAAAATTGGCATACTGAAGGAATGTATTTTAATTAAGAAGGACCATTGACTTTATCGGGGTGAGGTGCTGAGATAGCCGGCGCAGTTGGGAGAGCTGTCGACTCACATTGAATGTCGACCCACACTGAATGTCGACCCGGATTCAATTTCCAGACTCGGCGCCATATGTCATAGTTTGTTGGTTATCTAACCTTCTCCGAGAGCTTTTTCCCCGGGTACTCCGGTTTGCCCCTCTCCTCAAAAACCAACATTTGGTTAGATTCAGTGCATTAATTTGTTGATTTCAGTTTACGGTGTCTCCAATTAGTGCTGCAGCGTTAGAAGGCTCCTTGATCAGATGAACAAAAAAGTTCAGGAAAACTTACGAGATCCATGAATGGCAATAGCCCTTCTAAAAAATTGGTCTTGTCGTAGATACGCAGAAACTGAAATCAAAACTTTTAACATTGTTTACGCTTCCGTCATCTCCGCTGTTCAGAACCTAATTCCAGTTAAGAGTGCAATGCCTTTTGAGTACTGGCAATCGTTGGCAGTGGCTATGTTGTCGGTAAAATCCGTTCTCTGGTTGCACCCGTTTTTACCTAGGTTAAATTGGTGATCCTTATTTTGCCTAGGTTACACTCCCCAACCCGGCCCTAAAGGATTGAAAACACTAATACCTTCCCTCAAGCTCTCACTATCTTACTCATCTCAACACGTCCTCTTAATGCTTCGTGTCATCTTCTCGGTTTCTATATTCAGTCTCAGTCCCTTCAGTCTAAACATTACAAAATAGTAAGGGAACAGAGAATTGTACAGATCTGAAGTTCTGTGTCCTGTATGTGTCACCACTTCATTACAACTACCAACATGCTCAACCCACCACAGTTGAAATCACCACAGATAAATTATTCGCCGAAGCCGCTGGTTGAGGCAAATAATTGATCTGCGAGATACTGACAAATCACGATATTTTGCAATAACCGAGTTCAATAATTGTTTTATCATTCGATCACCGAGTTTGCTTTTGTTTTAGGGAAGCCCTAAGCTGGCAATGCCTTGCAGGAGTCAAGTAATTAATGGCAGAAATCAATTGGTTTCCTTCTCCGTATAATTATATTTGTAGACTTCAAATTGTACTTACAGTCAAACGTTCAATAACAAAATCATGTAGGCATCAACAAAGCTGAAGAATTTCACAGTTTTCATTTGAAGTGTATCCCGACAAGTGAAGGTTTGGTGTAAAGCTCGCCATTCTTTTTTCTGGCTTTAGCATAATTCTCCTCAGTACATATGCATTTTCGAACTTGTCGTTCGCGTCGATGACACGAGTGACTCTTCGTCTACTTTTCTTTCCTTGAGATACTCTCGAAATACATTGACTGCAACTTTTTTTTCCTTTCTTAGCATTCTCACTGTTCTTTTGATCAAATAAAGATGTCAAATTATTATCTGACAGCTCGAGCAACCGATCTGCCATTTTCTCACAAGAGCGTGGTTTCAATTGCGCATGAGCAGAATATTATTTGCGGCAAAACACTTATTTGTTAGCAGTTATTTGCAGGTCACGTGGTGGGCTCTCGCCCAATGAAAAGGAAGGAAAAATACATCGAATGATAATAATAACCTTTATTTCAACACGATAGTTTTTAACGCTGGTAGCTTGTGGGGTCGTACATAAACTATAATAACTAATAAATACAAACATTAAATACTAAAATTAAAAATAAGGATTAAGTTATCCTATAAAAGTGCCGCAGTACCATAACGTACTATTGAAAGTCCTGTCAAATTATCTTATCATATCATAAGGTCAAAAGATCCTTAAGAATATACATAATCTTTCCTCTTAGACGGGCCATGATTGAATTAAAATTAAAATCCTGAAAATATTTTTTACGTCCTAAATGCCTTGTTGATAAACGCTTAGGATCTAAATCAGTGGAATCGTGGTTATCGCTTATTAGATTCCCCAATATTACCCCTCTGTATGCTAAAGAGTTTTCCCAATACTTGGTATATCTCGCTCCAAAAGCCGCGCACTAGCCAACTGAGCCACGACTGAACCATGACTGCTCCTTACACGATGGCATATCTTTGCTAAAATTGTAGATAATTCAGCGTGGTAGAGTTGAAACCGGGACAACCCGGGAAACAAACCAAACCAGAGATTAGAACGAGATCTGAAAAAGTATTTTTTCATACTTTTACAACAAGCAGCAGCACCTCGTTTACCGTTTCATGTGTGTATAAGATTCTATGAATTTTGGCAGTCGAAACAAGTTCGCGATTAACTATTGCATCGTTGAGATTGGTCTTCGAGCATCACGGATCTCTTAGGAATGTAAAATGCTTGTGATACTAGCTTTCTAAAGAGCCACTTTTGTCATGAGTAACAAGTGCATTTACATTAGGTGTCCTTGCGTTTCGTGTAGCTACTTGTTGTGTCTGATAAAGCTTCTGTTGTAATAAGTTTCTTCCGTTAAGCTGTTAGGGAGTCACAAATTCATTGTGCTGTTTTCGTCTGGTCGCCGGTAGGGTTGCTGTGAGATGACAGGCTAAGTAGCCTCTAAGTGTTAGTCGGTTTCGTGTAAACAGTAGTTCATTGTGACGGTCGGTCTAGAAAAGGTATTTCACGGTTCTTCTCGATCTCCTTGCTAAACTGAATGTCGGCGTACTGTCTGTCACGGTGTTCGTGGAATGATCCGATATTTCGTTTATGTCTGCTGCTGTTATAGTATATTCTACATAGCTTTGCATCCGCGTAGTTAGAGTGGCATTCAGTCGGTTTGTAAGTCGCATGGCTCAATCAATCAAGCAATCACGTTCTTTATTACACAAGCACTTACACAAGCACAGCTTTTACGTGTCTGGGCGTTAGGCGCTAACTGGGGACACATTCAGGGCAAACCACAATACCGGGAACTCCGTCCCCTACTCTTATGGAATAACGGGTGAGATTTTTAACGTTCCACAGAGTTTTCTGAACAAGGGTTTTGGGACATACCCTACGGTCCATAGTCCTTTTCCGAGAAAACTAAAAAGTCTAACTATGCGTTAATGTTTTCACAAAGGCAGCATTTTCTCCTCAATTATTGTTTGTCCGGACGGAATCGAACTCAAGACCTCCCGGACGCTAGTCCGATGTTCAACCAAACCGTGCAACCGAGCCAAATTGTCAGAGGTTAGTTCCTTATACTTTTGCACGACTATTCCAGCCACATGGAATTTGAATAACCCGTGACTGTTTCCTGCAAGTTTGTCGTTCCTCAAGAAAAAGGTGAAAAGTCAATTAAGTGGCAGTCTAAGAGATGAGCCAGCTTAAGGATGTCAGTCTTGATGTAAACCATGCACTGCAAATTCTGAAGAAGAGCCATTTTTCACTTATGATAAAAACCAATCAGATTGTAGTCGTCCCTTAATATAATTACACCATAATGAACCTTTTCCCTTTACGAACAGCAATGTATCTGGTTTGGTTTGCTTTAAGCATTGTGAATGCCAAGTTTAATGCACTTAACTCGCTTTTCTTTTTTGGACGCTCAAAACGTACACCAACGTACACAAGTAGCAGACGTTCAGCGTGTTGCTCTATAAAGTGGCTTACCGAAAAAAAAAAAAAAAAAAGCTTTCTCCGGCATAACGTGATAATTTTCCCAACTGAGGCACAAGGTATCGTCAGAAAAAGGTCCGACCCTGTGGAACAGGAAAAAAACTGATCTATCTAAACAATTCAAAATGGTTAATATCCATATGGAATGCGACCCAACTTCAGTGTAATCTACGGAATATGGAAATAACCAGCCGTTTTCGTACCGAAAGCAATAACACGATTTTGACAAGATCTCGTACATTAAAAAAACACTCAGTACGGTTAAAATCGGAACAACTTATTCATCTCGTCATTTCGATCTATTTTCATTATAGATTCTGTAAGTTATCAGTGCTCGTTTATATAATTCATTCATGGATTATTTCATTGCCACTTACCTTGGCTTATTCAATTAATTAATAACGACGAGCAATCGAAACTTAAACATACTCCAGCTGTTCCTATCTCAGTTCACAATGCACTTCAGTGTCAAAATCCGTTTATGTATATTCCTTTCTTAAACCAAAAACTGAATTTAATGGTCATGATGGAATCTAATAGAAAATGATATGCATGGGGCATTTTTTTTACCCAAGAAGGGACTGCGTATGATCTAGATTTGCAAGACTTCCGTTCGAGTGACTTAGTAGACAATAAAAGTTGTTTAACCGAGCAGGTTGAGATTTGGATAGAAAGAAAGCCTTTAGATTTAAAAATACGATATTTTAAGCAGTTGGGCCAAAAGACCTCTGGAACTATGCTGACTGTCCTATTGCCAAACATTGTAAGCGTCTGAACGACGGTTTGCCTGCCAATTGGAGAATGTCGATGCTCTGTTCCGCAAGCTATGTACAGTTCTGTTAGTTAGTTACTTGCTTCCTTTGAAAACGATTTTGCACGATTTGTTTTCCTCTCTCAGTTTATTCGCGGCCTAACTGTAGCGCTATATTGAATACGATGGCAAGCTATAGAATTTGGTTACACTTAACCCACTTAACCTGGGATTTACACAACGCCTGCATCGAACGACTGGGCTCCATGTATTCTTAATATTAGATACCAGCGACATACTGTGCTTGGAGAAAACGTTGCGGTGTCCAATCATTTCATCTAGGTTCAACATATTGAGTTTTCCAATGAAGTCTCAAACAGAGTATTTCATAAACATCATAGCATGTGGACGGTTCTAGAAAATAAATCATGTTAGCGGCACTTGACATTTTCTGTAATCAGTTTACATGCAAATATTTGTACTTTTCTCTATTGATATATAGGATTTTGCCAGCGATGGCATCTCAAGCTGGGCGATAGAAAGATCCTTACTCTCCCCCAACGTTCCAACTATTCTTTCAGAACGGAATGTTCGTCATCATCATAGCAGCATAATCTCTATTCAGTTATACACGGTAAAAACATCATCTATATAAATATTACTATCTAAGTCATAAAAGAAAACATTCAGATCTACGCATCACTAAAAACTGTATACAAATTCAAAGTTCTATCGTTCTGAATATTACTACAATTAAAAAAGTACTATAAAACCTGTTTTTTCATGAATGCCGCGTCGGATTTAATTAGTAACCGTCGAAAGCTAGTCACAGATGTTGCTGTAATTTGTCAGATAATGTTTTGCCACAGTTATGCGCCGATCAAATCGAAACTTCAACATCCCCCCCTCCCCCCTCCCCCCCTTCCGGAGCAAACCACGGGCGGGTATGACAGACAAATCCTTCAAATCCGACGATAGAGTAGAGCATTTGAAAACCATTTTGGCTCGACGGGGCGGGAATTTGAATGATCCAATCTTTAAAAGTTCAAATGTCCGGGCTTTGCCCGGGGGGGATGTTAAAGTTTCGAGTTGATCGTCGCATTACCCCATTGAATGAATGAGTTGCCGGTCCCCAGGCTCCTTCGTTTCTCCCCTATATTTGCAAAGACCTCTGGGTTCGCCAGGGGGCAAACAAACCAGTCGCGCTGCTCGAAATTAAAATACTCGATTAGAAACATTCAATAAGAAGTATTTGTAGGATTTAAGCTCGAGTTAAAATTGGGAGATTAGAAACGTTCAATAAGAGGTATTTGTAGGATTTCAAGAAATATAAATCGTTCGAGTTTAAGTAGTAGTCATAGGTGGTGGCGATCACCGCGTGCAGTGAGTGTATGGATGCGACAATGACCGTCGATATTCAGAGCGGCACATCAAACTAGTACTGTCTTTCGTTATCGAACCAACAAAGAAATGACAGCTTGGGAGAAACAGCTTCAAAGAACAAACTTCAAGGCCAACAAGAGCACCATAAAGTTTACTCTAATCATTTTGCCGGTCGGTGCCGTTGTGATACTTGCGAGAAGCCCGTTTTGTATATGAAAGGTTATCCAGTCGAGGGCAATAATGTGAAGGCTGGAGAAAACATCGACAAGAAAGGAAAACGAAAGCAACATTCAAAGCCAGATTTCGAGCCTTCAGTGAAGCAATGCCGTGATAGCTATCTCGAGGAAGAGTCGGATTAAAGTGCTTCGTCCTCGCGCAATTCCGACTTAAGTTTTCCACTTTCAATCGAGGATGATTTCACAACGACGATCTTAATTTTATTTTCAGTTGTGTATTGCGTTCCATCAGCATTAGTTCGGTTTGAAGAAGGAAATAGTTTCTGATCAGTTTTGATTTTCGTTTCAAAAACTGTATGTGACGAAATTCGCTTTTCGGTCGTTTCTGTTGAAGATGGTTTCATTTCCGTTTTCATCATGGGTTGTCACATTTTCAGAATAACCCTTTACAGGTATGTTCTTTATCAAAAGTAGCTGATGGTTTGAAGTCAGATATAATTTAAAATTTGAAAGCCAAAAGAGGCGTTTTTGAATTTTTTTTTTTTTCGAATATAAACGCTTTCATTGGAAAAAGTTTGAACAATTTTAATTGTAAACATTATGTTCTGTGGTTTAAAGTAATTTGGTTGTTTTAGTGGAGTCGACTGGTTTGTTTGCTCCCTGGGGAACCCAGAAGTCTTTGCAAATATAGAGGAAAACAAAGGGGCCTGGGGACCGGCAATTCATTCGAACCAACCTCGTTCCCAGGGTCTCTCTAACAAGAAAGACCCTGGGAACGAGGTTGCGATTGAACTTACCCGAGATAGATATTATGCAGGAATGCAGGAGGCACATTGTTGCTAAATAGATCCAATACCAAAACTTTTTTTTTTCGATATTGCAAAAGTGATATGATTACTCCATGATAAATTGTCGTCAATTAATACACCGAGAGACTTGGTGAAATTAATCCCGTTTAATTGTGCACCATTAATTTATAAACTTGTGGGGGAAGGGGGTAGATTGTTCAATTTTTGTCTTGATCCAATTAACATAAATTCAGTTTTTGTCATGTTGAGAGTCGATTTATTTGCAACGATTTATATTTGATAAATCCCGAATTACAGAAACCTTAATTAATGGTGCAGATGTATTTGTCAGAATAAGTTAGGTGAGTATCATCCTCATACATTCTTGGTTCCGAAATTGACAAAAAATCGGGTAATGTACCAGTCAAATTAAAGCTTCAACATCCCCCTCCCCGGGCATACACCGGGCATTTGACTCCTTTTCCTGCCCCGGCGGGGGGAGGGAATTTGATCATCTTAGTCTTACTGGTGGAGGGGCATTTGATCACCACTCATAGGGTGTGGGGAATTTGATCGCTAGCCTCGATTTCATGTTACTTTCTACGTGGGTTCATAAATCATGGCAGAGACAAACTTAGATGCATTCAAAGGTAAAGATTCCGCATTCGTGGCTGATTGGTTGAAAAGCAAAGGCCTACACAAACTTTGTTCCGTATTTGAAGGTATTAAGAAGCAATTTACAGTATATTGTCTTTGAATATATAAATGTATTAAATTGTATTTACAATATAAGCAATAATTGAATATAATACCGACGTCGCCGGACACGCTTAAAAGAGGTCAATTGGTTTGACCGACCCGGTGTATTTATGAATATTTTAATACATTTGCGACGATTGATATGTAGGTGTATAAATAATAAAATGAATTTATGGAGTGTTTTAAAAGTCGTTGCATGAACCTCCGTAAAACCAATGCATTCAGTTTATAAAAATCTGGTAATTTTCCCAGGGTTGGGGGCATTTGATCACCTGAAATGGACCTATGATAAGGCATTTGAACAGCTTTTTGGCCCAGGGAGGGGGGGGGGGAGCATTTGAACCAAAAATTTCCAAAAATTCAAATGCCCGGGGGAGGGGGGAGGGGATGTTGAAGCTTCACTTTGACTGGTACATAAGTCGTTAACATATAAGAGGATCAACAAAGGCCCCAGTACTGTCCGCTGAGGGATCCCGCAAGTCAGAGTGCAACTTTAATTATTAACAGCGCATTTTTAGGCCCGCTCTAAAAGTCGCATTTTACATGTTCCGAATCTAATGCAAATAAGCGAAAACAATAAGTTTAAAACGGGCCTAAAAAAACCTGTTTACTATTCAAATCTATTATTAGTGTCTTTAACATATTTCAGATAACAGGTGTCAGCGCTATTAGACAATAGAATGGGATTAGCAAGTTTAGGTCCAATTGATATAATCGATGAGAAAATGGTCATTGAAAGTATTCGAAACGTCAGGTGATTTAGTTAAAGAAATACCATCCAGCTTTATCTCTCTAATCGATGAATTGGCAACTTTTCGAGAGGTAAGGTCGTTGATCACTTGCCACGTTTTACGGGGCTCGCCATTAGATTCAAAAGCCGTGGTCACACTGCAGACCTTTTACTACTCGACTTGTTGACAGTCTACCTCGGGAAACTGATTTTTTTCAATGTGACCGATTTTTCCCCAAGTCACGAGAACAATAGTGTTTCCCTTGACAACTACTCCAAAGCGATAGCTAGGGAAAGTTCATTTCACCAGAAAAAAAAAAACAGGTAATAGCCCTTTTCACGGTTACAAAAATTTGGTTTTATCAACGGAGTTGATAATGTAAATTGGCCACCGTACAGAGGTTCTAGCTTTTAGAATCTCTGTACGGTGGCCAATTTACATTATCAACTCCGTTGATAAAACCAAATTTTTGTATACTACTTCCCCACCGACGCAGCACCACAGTTTCTTTAGAAACTATCCCTTCATTCTTTTCACGGTTAGTTTTTCTCATTTGCATTACAATATAATCTAGCATGTATGTGAGGCAACAGACTTTTTTTGCAGATACGGCGGCCATTTTGATTTCTATTGTTTCAGAAGACATTATGGGATGCACAGGGGGCAAATTAATATGTATTTGCCCCCTGGGCACGTGAAATAGAGCCCTTTCAGTTTGTTCACCATTTGGAATACACTCAATAAGTAGCAGTCGAAAAGTTAGACACAACTTACCTTGCTTATTATGTGCCACATCCAGACAAGCGAGACTCAGAATAAAGTACGTTTCTCAGAAATAATGTAATGGAAGCGATATTTCATAGCACGTGGCGAATACTGCAAGGAGTCTAAAAGGGCGATGGTCTTCCGAAATCATCTTTCATAGCTACGCGTGACCTTTAATTCAATGCCTGTTAGGTTACTGTTTCCATTCAATGGTAGTACTTACGAAGGTTATAAAATAATTAGGAAAGTACGCGCACTCTCATTGGTAAATAGCAGTGTTTAGATGAGAGTATGGAAACACGGTTGTGACATCATACGAATTTTGATTGGTTATGTATTGTCACTCGGGGGAGCTGGGAGAATTCGAGAGAGTTATGCAAACCCGAGACGCAGTCACGGAAAACGTCTTCTATTGCTTAATTAGAAAATGCGCTAACGGAGGTTATTAGTAACGCAAGGTAACGGAGGTTACGTTCAAACCACTTCGATGCATACCCTAACTGTAAAATCCAGCGTAGAAATAGCACCTCAACGTTAAAATCGCGAAATGATTTAGTAGCAGCGTTGTCAGGAGCAAAACCACACCACAGAATAACCATTGCGGAGAAATCGAAGTAACGGAGGTAATTCTCTTATCCATAACCCCCGAGTTGTATGAACTTGAACTGAAATTTTGCGCGTCGCATAACTCTCTCGAAAATCACTTATTGTCTGAGCATACGGACATAAAGAAGAAATGATATGGGCACTTTATCAGGGAGACAGGGTATTTCTCTCTCTTTCTTAGAACTATGGACAAATGTTTCGATGACGAAACTATGAAGTAGAAAGCGAACACAGGCCAGTCTCAACGATGGTGAAAATTCCGTTTCATACCTTTTCGTCCATTAAAGACAAAATCAACAGTATAGGCGAGAGCATTGCTGCATTGGACTCGAAAGAAGACAGCTAAAACTGCAGTTTAGAGGATGGTTTAACCCTTTCACTCCTGTGGGGTTCCCCATTGACGAGTAAAATCGTCTGGCGTTAGACAGAGTAAAATCTATAAGTCTCATTGGCCCTTACAGGAGTGAAAGGGTTAATGGGGACATAGTTTTTGAGTGAAGCTAGCTGTTGTTAACCCTTTCACTCCTGTGGGGTTCCCCATTGACGAGTAAAATCGTCTGGCGTTAGACAGAGTAAAATCTATAAGTCTCATTGGCCCTTACAGGAGTGAAAGGGTTAATTAATTAAGGTTCCAAATTTCCAACAAAAACAATTTTCTTTGGCTTGAATGCTACTTTAGTAGAAAGATCGTTTCTAAGTGAAGGGAAAAAATAATTGTAACGTTCCAGTAACCTTATCAAGAGCAATTTTTAACGCTAAGACAGCTATTTTGAAACTATTTTGGCCCATTTTAACTGGGAATGAGTGTTGTTAGTTTTCTTTCTGGTGACCGGCGGCTACGTTTATAGTCGAAACAAATGAAAATGTTTGCATAAGAACGCAGTCCAGTTCCCGATGATAACGTTTGGTTCAACAACATGACGGCGGTTTGTTTCGGTAAAAATAGCCTCCAACGATTCGTAAGAATCCACATCTTCAAACAATAAAGGGAATAACACTTACTTAATTGTTTAACCGTTAAGTTCTCCAATTTATTTACATTTTTCTTTTACATTTTCCGGAACATTTCGAGCCTTAAGCTAGCAAGAGCTGTTGCTTTTTAATAGATAATTGAGATAGTCGATAGTGAGTAAGCGATATTTCTAACAGTTATAATGAGTTTAACCACGATTTTCTTCTCGTAGTTTCGGCGCACTAAGACAAAAAAAAAAAAATTCAAAAAGTAGCTCGGTGGGACACTGACTCGTATCTCGTTAACTTCCTGTTATATTTTTAGTTAAATTTTCTTGAACCTTGATTTTCCTCTCCACGTGAACCTCAACACTTTCCAACAACAAGAGCACTATTCCCAGTCTTTTCGGTTTGCAGATTCGAATGGATAGCAATTGAAGATTAATTTTACCGCTTGGTGCATGTTGTTAATGAATATTCCTGTCTGCATTTTTCGCACTTTATGCTACAGCACCAAACAAACTTACATCTGCAGTCAACTTGCTTTTCCAAAGGTTCAGTTTGAGGGTTTAGTTTGCAAGAATTACATAAAGATTGACATTTGCTCTCGCTAACGTCGTCACTACTGCAGGTCCTTCCTAGCATTCCGGGTGATCCCACGGTGAGGTTCCTCACACAGAAGTCTGGTGATGAATCTAGATACACCAGTTTTTTGTCCCTGCGCTCGACTGGCGTTTTGCTCTTTTGATCCCGTAGCGCGTTGTCAACAAGAGTGACTTTCACAGCTTGCCGATATTTACGTTTGAGCTCTGCGCCAACTTTGCCAAAAGGCGCTAAAGATCTCCAGCAAGTTTTTAGATTGCAGCTTCCAGTAACACCATGACATTTGCATTCTCTCTTTAGATTTGATCGCACGACCTGTCATAAAGAGGAAAAAAGTGACCATAATCCGTTAGATGGCTGGGGCTACTAAAATTGCACAGCAAAATTACACTCATTTTAATATAATTTTAGTAATATGAGTGGTTTTTAAGGTCTTTGGTGCAACGACTAGCCTTCCAAAACACGACAGGCAAACAACGCTTATATCCCATTAACAAATAGATTCCATGTTGCCGTGCCTCTTTTCAGATGACATCAAAATGTGGCCCGGTATGAACAAAAAAGTGTCATTGATGTTCTTGCCACATTTTGACGTCTTCTGTTATCTATTAGAGACCTTATGCCAAGGAACACGACCACGGCTACGGGAACGTCTAAAAATATTATTTTCCGTTACCGTAATAATCTTGCGATGACTCCAAGCCGCTCGGCTTGGAAAGTGTGAGTACACATTCCAGGAATAAAATTGGTGAGAACGATGTGGATATTTAGAGCGAAAATTGGAGATTCATCGTCAGATGATCTCGTCCTCCACGTGACCTCAAATTTGATCATTTCACGTCGTCACTCGGAGAACGGTAAAGAAATGTATAAAAATGGTAAAACGCACGAGCAGGGCGTGCAAAACTATTGTTTTTGCTGATTAAATTTCTTGTTATGTGGCCTTCTCGTATCTGTCGTAGTCGTGGTTGCTATTATTGAACAGAAGCACGACAACAGTCTATTTTGTTAATGGGATATAACCTTTCTTTGCCTGTCATGTTTTAAATAATAAAGAATTTTAAAAAGTTTTTGATTGATGATGACGTCAGCTACACGTCTGTCCTCTAATAGATCATGGGTTAGCCTGTGTACAGCCGCCCGCTCTCCGAAAAAAAAAAATACTTTCCGAAAACTTGCCAAGAAACAATGAGTTCTTATTGAACCTATTCGTATTTTTTAATGAAAATATTGAATCCTCTTTTCAGTTGTTATTTAATAATGTATGTCGCTCCTTGAACTTTTGAAAAAAAAAAATTTCGAGGTTCTGTTGGAAAAAAAAAAAAAAAAAAAAAAAAAAAAAACCTACTTGTTACCATCAGCAGCAGGCAATGTTTAGATATGATTGATGGCAATATTGAAAATGGCTTAGAACGCGGTTTTGTTAAACATCGTCTAAACTATGTTTTAATAATCGACCCAAAAAGTTTATGTCGCACATGCGTTGCAAGTTGTAGTTTCCCCAACATTCGTGTCCTTAATGGTCGCGATTCTTTTGGTCAGTCCATGAATCTCGGACTTTCGGTTTGACTGCGTAATCAGAAGTTTGATAAAAACACAGTTGCCAAGGGTTATAACTAACGAATTAGTGCGCACATATTGCAACAAACTTGAAGAGGTGCTGTTGACCGCAAGAATCGAGACTATAGCATGTGCACCAATCTTGCGCCATGTCGGATCCAAGTTATTTTGAGCGTTATTTCCCTCTTCGTTTCATTTTCTTATGCCAAATGATCACGACCACCTTTGGATATTGATCTTACCGTAAAGAAAAATTAATTCAAAAAGAAGTCGCATTTACCTTTCTTCCTACTTCATTGTTGTGAAGGTTAACTGCGCTTCGAGCATTCTGCTCTGGTGATTCCAAGCTATCAATGAAACTCTTGGTTTTATTTTCTCCAAACCAAATATTATCACTGCATCCTCCCCACTGCCAGTCACCGTTTCCTTTCGCCGGTCTGTTCTTTGTGTCAACGCACCCACACCCTGGAATCTTGTGTTGCCTGCATTGAAGCGTGATTTCGTGTGTGATTGCCGCTGAACTGATGGCATGCAGCAAAGCTGTTTCAGGAGTGGCTGTAACAAATATCAATTGTAAATGGTTTGAACCCAGAGAAGCAAGTGTCTTGTTAGCTCACTGCGCCGAGTAAAATTTGACACTGTCTTGGCGCAATGTATAAGACCAATTAAAGGGACCGTGAAACGCATTGACCGAATGCAAAAATGGCCGTCAACAAATTATTCTTTTGTCTTTGTGTTAATTAGCCTGGCTAGCCTCGTTAACACGTGTAAAAATGAGAGAATTTTGGCTGTGAAAAGAGGCTAGTCAGGCTAATTAACACAAAGACAAAAGAATAATTTATTGACGGCCATTTTTGCATTCGGTCAATAGCACATGCACGTCTAATGAACCCTCAACATTCTTGTAATAGTTTCATGCAGGAAATGTTGGCAATGTAGGGCCTTGTGCCGATAACAAAAATCTTACTGCAGTTGCTAAAAGTCGACAACTTCATTAAGAAATGTATCTATATTTGAAGTGCAGGCTTTAGACGAAAGAGAGAAATACCGGTAATCTTCGCAGTTATCTGGACAATTTAATAAAAAAGTTAAGTGACTTCAAAGGGATTTCAACCTATGACCTTTGCGATGCCGGTGCAATGCTCCATCAGCTGAGCCTATGAAGCCACGCAGTTGACAGCAGGTCAATTTGTTGGCCTCATGTGTTCCCGTTCGAGTCACCTGAAAATTGTCCAGATAAGTGCTCGGATAATTTCTCTCTTTTAACTTCATTAACTTGCTAAATGAGGCAATATATCATTTGACGTTCGTCGTTGAGCTCAGAACGCTTCAACGCTTAACTGGTGTAAGACTCTTAACTATTCGTCCCTCAACTGCCCCGCATTTTCGAGTAAAATCATCGGACGTCAGACGGAGTATAACCTTTAGAGATGTCAAAGTAAAAGTGGACCTACATGTTGTTAGCCCTCTCATCCCGAGGATTCATTTCTCGAAAGTCTCGAAAAATTGCGGGCTTTTTTCAGAAGTCATCAGTTTCCTCAGTATCCGGCGTAAGAACAAAGATGTTAAGTCAACGAGATTCACTATCATTTTGCTTTTTGTTTTCTTGAAAACCTGTTACATTAAAAGATATCATACGCGGAAGGCAATTTTGCAAATGCCTTTTCGGGACTTTCGAGAAACAGGCTCCTGGTCCGGCCATTGACGAATATAAAATGCGTTAGACAGAATGACGTCTGTAAGAAAGGGTTAGTATTTCACTTTTTGTTTCTCTCATAAATTTAACTCAGAAGTTCAAATTCTAATCAAAAGTTTCGTTTTTCACTGCAGCCAATCAGAATGATGATTGCCTGACCGTTAAAGGCAACAAAAACAAACGTGAAAGTAGGTCGAAGTCACCCAAACACAATGCTGAATTTGCTGACTAATCCGTCCTGATACAGTGACCGATGCCACTGAAAAACGGAACCTTGCATTGAGATTTAAACTGTGTAATGCGCATGTTTATGAAAGGCGTAGTAATGAAAATGTGGCCTAAGTCATAAAAGCAGAGTCACTATCACAGCTGACAGGGTTTTCTTACCGTAAGGCAGTGTTGTTTTTACAAAGATGGGTAGCTCTTTATACACATTCTTGTTATTTAGTGTGCAGTTCCAAGGATCGTTCTTGAATTGTCTTTGACATTCCTGCAGTCCCCGGTGTCCTCCAGCTTTTACAATCCTCTGAAGTAACGGATAGACCTGGAAATGAAATTAAGCTCTGTTATGCAAGGCTTTCGATTCCGTAGTACTAGAAGTATCAGTGTCTTGCGATGCAGTCATCGAGGTTTATTTAATATACGATTGGCCTTCACGTCGGATCACTTTTATTATTAATTTATTAGGGAGTTTAAGATCTGCGACGCGACGGTAACGAAAACGTCATTTAAAATTGAAAGTTCAGGTTTATTAATCATTTTCGTCCTTATGTCGGCTTGTCTAACTTCTAAAAACTAGTGTAAATCTCCAGGAACTGAATTAGGAGGTGCGGTATTGAATCTACGACAGAAAATTCAAATTCGCTGCCTTTTGTTCACGTTCTCCGTAAAACTTGAGAATTGGTGATTTCACGTCGCACCCTGCAAGCAGAGCCTTTCTTTTGCTTGCTCGATTTTGGCGTTCTCGAGAAAGGCTCTGCATGAATCGAGTAAGATCTTTATTGAATATGCGCTGCATGTTGCCAGGATACAGTCTCGAACCCAAGCCTAATATGCCAGATCTCGCCGCCATCTTGGTTTTTCATGGTACAGCGGGCTCAATTACAACCATCGGTTTTGTCACTAAAGGGACGCTCGCACTGGAATAACCGGCTTGACGCGGGAAAACAAGATTGACTAGTCCAGAAGTTCGGGCTGCGGCGGCTTCAAAGAGTTGACGCGATTCGGGCAGAGCCTACTTTTCTCCTCCTCAGTAAAGAAAAAGACAAAAGGAGGCTCTGCTCGCAGGGTGTTCACGTCGTAGATTTGCCGAAAATGTGAAAGAAATGTACAAAACTGAAAAATGCACGTGCACAGCGTGCAAAGCTATTGTTTTTGCTCATTAAATATGTAAAAATTGTGACGTTTTCGTTGCCGTCGCGTCGTAGATCTTAAACTCCCTATTATGAATACGTCGTTTAGATCCCTTGACAAGTCCGACAAGTGTCTTTTAAGAATTGCTATCAATCCCATCAAAACTAGTTTTACATCTTCATTTAATATGCTAAAATTGAAAACAAAAGCCAGTACATCAATACACTTCTGTTTTTATGCTAATCATCGTCACTAGCCTCGTTAGCACGAACAAAATTTAAAAGACTTTTTAATAATTTCTCGGTCGCCATTTATGAATACGGTCTATACTTCTCTTGTAGAAGCCAATTAATTATTGTTTCTATATTGTATCCTTTATTTTTTGAAGGGCAGAAACACTTTTGTACTCGTGCAGCTAGGTCGAACGAAAAACCAAAGATTCTGGGATTAAAAAAAAAAAAAACCAAGCCCATTTTGGACAGAGCAATATATGAGACTTATGTTGTCCCGATCAAAATTAAAAGCAATTTTACTCTAGCATATACATTAAATATGTAGAATATTAAAATATTATAAAGTTAATAATAAATAAATTAATGTAAAATAATTAATTACCTTATTACATGAAATTTTCGCGACACTGTAATTTCGCGAATTTTGCGATGTTTTTTGAATCGCGAAATTAAAGTGACGCGAACAATAAGTGTCGCGAACATAACATGACGCGTAAATTAAGTGAATAACTATACATCAATAATGGATATTAATGAAGAAAGGACGAGTTTATCAACATTAAAAAGTTGACAAAATCACGTTTGTATCTATTCCGAGGCAATTGCAACTCCTCATACCAAGACATTTACAATCTATCATTCGAGTCTTAATGTATTTTTCATTTCTTGGTTTTTACATCAATGATTCATGATTTTTAAAAGCGATTTTGTACATTCCCTGGATCGGAAGTAATTAAAGGTCGGTACACACGAGGGAGCTTGCATCCCGCAGCACGCTCCTGCAACACGCTCCCGGAGCAAAGCTCCCTCGTCTGCACCAACGATTTCTAGCGAAAAAATATGCTGCTCAACAAAACTTTTGCTCCCGAGTTTTGCTCCCTCATATCAAACTGGTTTGATATGAGGGAGCAAGCTCCAGGGGCAAATCTGTTGCACGAATCTGTTTCAGGATCAAGCTCCCTCGTGTGTACTGAAATTTGCTTGCCGTGACATGACGTGTCTCCAGTTGGCCAATCAAATTGGCTTATTTTTTTCATCCACAACAGTTCCCATGCCCCAATCGGGTTGTTTCGTCATTAAGCTCCCTCGTCGTGTCCTTCGTGTGTACTGTTTGGGGTACTTACCCGGGAGCGTGTTTCGGGAGCAAGCTCCCTCGTGTGTACCAGCCTTAAACCATGCATGCATTTTGATGAGCTTTTCTCAGTGTCGTTGTCAGTCATGATTCCCGAGTTTTAAAAGAAAGATTCGTCATTCTTAAAAGATTTTAAACTATGATTCATGATTCATGATTTCGCTTCCATCCCGAAATTTACACAAACGACTCTGGAGATCATGGTCAATTGACTAAAATTAACGAATAAGCGTAAAATTCTTACGGAAATTGTTAGAACTTGTTACTGTTCTCATATAGACCCGTCGCTGCATCTCTTGTGGTTAATTTTGACGTTATTGTAAATGAAGTTGTTCTATTTTCTTAAAGGATATGTTAAATGCCTTTAAATAGCGTCTTAGGTACAAAAGATCGCGAAATTAAAGTGATTCATAGTACAAGAATTTCAGAAAATCGCGAAATTTAAGTGTCGCGAAATACGCGCATCCTAAAATCGCGAAATTAACGTGTCGCAAAAATTTGATGTAATAAGGTATATATTAATTATAATTACTTGATTCATTACTTAATTAAAATTATTATTATATTGATTCTATAAAAGTAGTATTGTTTCAATGAAAACCGAACTTTGAAAAGCGACCAAATGCAGCAATTGCCTGTGATAAAGTTGGCTTAGTAAAATGGTTTGAACATCTCGCGATAATTACACATAACTACTGTGTTTGGGTCTCAGTAGCCATTTCAAATAGCGCTGATCCATGACATTTAAATCTGAACACCCATTATATTATAAGCGAGCAATTCCTAGACGAAGTCGGAGTGAATTTACAAAGAAGTATACTGATGTACGTCAACTCAAATATAACCAACCTTTAGTCGATCGCCAAAAGGTGCTACGGCTTTTACCTTTCTGTTGAGAAAAAAAAAAGAAATTTGTATGAGGTCAATTGGAAGAAAATCACAGCGAATTATCACTCGTTTTAGACTAGACCGCCCCCAGCGGCGAAGAGCGAAGGAGAAACGGATGCTTTCGCAGGCTATTATGCCATTAAATTTAATATATTGTTGTATGTTATGACTACAGGTTTTCCAGCAAAGTAGTTTAGTAAATCAGTAAACTTAAGGAGAAATACAGCTTTACTGATAGCAAAATAAACGACAATATGGTGATTGAGTTAAAAGTCGATCTTCTAAAACTCAGACTTGATGCACACCGCCACAGAGTCTAGTCAGGACCGTAGATGATGTAATTAATTATGTAGGGGCACGTAACTAACACATTGTAGAAATCTTGGACTTTTGTGAGTACTTACTCAGAGAATAAGTATAGTGTCTTTTCATTATTGCTGAGATATAGCTATTATCTCATTCTTTTGTCCAAAATAACACCTGGCAGATAAATGCACTCTTTTCCTTCTTCTCTAGCTTAACGATAATAGTCTCTCCCTTTGGGGCTCGCAGAGTCAAATTGAGTGAAAAACAGCCAGCGTTACAACCGTTAAAAGGGTGGGAAAGAGGGAGGCAGAGGGAGTGCTGAAATGGAAGGGGTTATGCACTCGCTCTGCATGCCTTTTCCCCTCCCCTCTTAACGTTTGCTACGCAGGCTAATTGAAAGAAAATCCATAAAATCTATTTCATTACGAAATGCTGTTCCACAGAATCACAAATAATGAATGATTAACTTAAACAAGGGAGGGCCGTTGCCAGTATGAAGCGAGCCGAAACATTTGCCTTTGTCCTTTTAATGATTTTTTTTTCAAGAACTGCATTTTATGGCTGTGGTTCAAGGAAATAATTCGTATAGTTGGTTCATTATGTTACGTCATCGCCGCCATGTTGGTGAACATTCGTCCAACAGCAATTGGACTTCGCAACATTGATATCTGCGTCTCTAGAGATTAGTTGCAAACCACCCACACTAGCAAGACCCTCTTTATCGCTTCGGTAAGAAATTTTTTTCCGTGTTACGGCCTTGAATTACGCTGTCTCAACAAATTACTCAATCACATTAGCATTGAAATTCTATATCAGTTTATTCCTTTACCTGAACAAACAAACTTGACAAATAGACTTTTATTTTGAAAACGTTTGACCATACCTTTTTCGAACAGCTCCTGACCGAACCCAGAGCACAGTAAGACAAAGAACAGAAACAGTTGCTGCCAGCCTCATTGTTGCTTCCTTGATGATGCAAGGCCTTTCTTGATTTTTTTTTTTCTTTTACGCTTGGCAGCGATCTTCACTGTCTAATATCTAAGCACAAAAAACGATTCACTTAAAAAATCACGCCCGTGAACGGCTTATGACATATTTGGAAACTTGGAAACAATACATATTGACCTTCCCGGCATTTTAATAATACCCGGATATCACGTCATCAGCATAAAGGTTCATTATGGAGGCGGTCAAGGGTGTTTAATTCGCGTTTCGAGAAGAGTCGGCATCTTTTTAGACTGAGCCTTAAAGCCTCTACTGCGTAACAAGAGATTTAAATTGTTGCAAATGTTGTTAGGCTCTAAGAAGGGATAAGCTGTGACAGCATGGCATCTTCAGTATACTTCTTTTCAGCTGTATACACAAGTGTAATTAATATTTCGTAATAAACGAGTTCTTTCTGGAATTTTCATAGCCAAGGAGGTGCATTGAAGAAGCATTAGGCACATAATGAGGTCGACAACCCCGAACTAATTAGCCTTTTGAACATAATTGGAGGGCCAGGCCGTCTTTTCAAGCTCATTGAAAGAGCTGAGCCTTAGAAACGTCACTGGCGCCTTTTACAATAGATGCATTCGCATAGCAAGGATAACAAATAGACAAAAACTTGCTTAGTAGGAATCAAAAAACAAACTTTCTTTTAATCAGGAGAACCTTTGCGGGACCTAGGGGCATGGCTGGGATGACAGCATGGCATCTTCAGTATACTTCTTTTCAGCTGTATACACAAGTGTAATTAATATTTCGTAATAAACGAGTTCTTTCTGGAATTTTCATAGCCAAGGAGGTGCATTGAAGAAGCATTAGGCACATAATGAGGTCGACAACCCCGAACTAATTAGCCTTTTGAACATAATTGGAGGGCCAGGCCGTCTTTTCAAGCTCATTGAAAGAGCTGAGCCTTAGAAACGTCACTGGCGCCTTTTACAATAGATGCATTCGCATAGCAAGGATAAAAAATAGACAAAAACTTGCTTAGTAGGAATCAAAAAAAAAACTTTCTTTTAATCAGGAGAACCTTTGCGGGACCTAGGGGCATGGCTGGGATGCAATATAAATTCAGGTTTGTTCAGGTTTTGGTGGTACACAAGAAAACAATCTTGCTCAAGAAAAGCAGAGAAAATTGCTTTAATTTCCCTCTGATATCGATACAAGGTGCCTCTGTAAGGCTTTTGTGTTCACAATAGCGCTTGAATGCTTTCGTCACATAACTACTGCAAACGAAAAATATCCCGGCACTACAGAGCAACAGCCAGCAATCACGACCGACCCATGATGCCTCGGGAATATTTGGAAAAAAAGATGGGTTTACTCCGAGTATCATCGGCAAAAAATAGATTTCTTCATTGGATTTACCAGGGTTTCATTCAACGCCTCCTTTATTATAACTCAGTTTAGCCGATCATATTTCAGTCCGAATACTATGACGTTACAATAGTTGAATGATCTTCCTCACAAAATTTATTTCTTAGAATATTTGATCTAGAAATCTGAACTAGAAATCGGCAGGTCAAATGTGCAACTTCTGCAAAAGAGTACTCCGATTGTTTTTGTTCAAAGCCAGCATTCCTCTAGTCATCATTGATATAAATACATCATTTCATTGCTGAATAATTATAAGAGAATTTACCCACCAAGAAAGTGAAAGCAGCATTTTATCCTGTTTAGAGCTTTGCGAGATATACAGTAAATGAGATTTGTTGCTAGAATTGTTAATAATGTACCCCCAAGACACATTAAAATTAAATTAGGCTGAGCGTTAAGTATATTTGCTTATATAAGACACACGCGAATTATATCTAAATATGAGAAAAACTATTAAATCCACCAGAATTAAATCACTTTCTCAAACCCAATTCTTTAAACAATACAAGCTGTAATTCTTGAGTTCCCAAATTATCCATTAATAAGAGTTAAGTGGCCATCTTGATTATGATCTTTTCACTAACAGTTCCCGATTCTGTTCAGTATTGCATCATTTTAAAATTGTACATAAAAGCTTAGCAGTGATCCTGTTATTACGCCAGCTTGTTTTTATTTCATTTTATCGTATTAATGACTTTCTTTTTTTCTCCTCCATTTCCACGATGCCTGTGCCAATAACTCAACTGACTGCCCACATTTTGAAGTTTTTCCTTGTATGTATTTTATTTTGTTGTAACGTTATGCAAATGAATCTTATTGTTTGTGGGGCAATTCCTGTAAATAACGCAAAAATAATCAATATCAAAAATCAAATCTAAATTTAGTTGCAATCACGTCGAAAACCGCAGTCTCATACCGTCATTAGTGAAGCGGGCCGACGCTAGCAAAGCCGAGATTAGCGCAGGCATAAAAATGACCAAACAATCTGATCTCGTTTTCCTTGTGATGATGTTTTATTTTCCATCAGTAAGACTGTGGGCAACAAAAGCGCAAAGAAGGCAAAAGCATCGAGCTTCCACACGACCACACGGCTTTCATCGGTGGGATTTGCTGTGTAAAGCTACGCCAATAAATAATGCCACGCGAGAATGAAGGTGGCATACTCTACTTTTGAATTCTTTTTTGCTTGTGTTTACGGCCGCCTACACTTAAAGCTAATGCATTAGGGCGCTTTCCTTTTGTCAGAACTGGCCTGCCAGACCTGTTAGTTTGCACTGAAAGAAAATGCAACAATTTGAAGGAGTGCTCGTGTTACTTTGAAGGGGTTGTAAAGTTAGTCCGTTCTATTTCCCAGTCTGATCGGTCAGTTCTGTCAAATGGAAAGCGTTAGTAATGAAAAACCATGTTAATTTCCTTTATCGAGTCATCCTCAATGCCCTTTCATTGGTGCCTTGGCAGAACGAATGAGGCATTGCGCAACCGTCGAAATGTCTATGACAACAATTTCCCGATCATAACATAAACTAAAGCGGGAAGCAACAAGAACTAATTTCCTCAGGGTAAAAACGAGAAAAAGTGTCATCTCAGTTAAGACTTTCGTGACATTAAACTTTCTTAGAGTCAGTAAACTTTGCTGTGACCGGAAGCGCCTTGACACTCTCGCATCATTTTAGCTTGATTTCCTACTATATAATCCCATCGTGTGCTGATTCAAACGGACGCTGAGTGAATTTTAAGCTTGTCGAGGGATGAAGTTGCAGTTCAACAACGTGGGAGATGACCCCGGGGAGATGACGAAGGTAATGTAACAGATATATTGCAAAAGACCAAAGTAAACGAATCAACCAGTGAGAAGAAATCGTTATTCCCGTCCATGACGATAGCTTGCGGGCACGATTTTTGAGCTACAAGACATTAAACTTTCCCAATATTTTAGCAAATACCCCTTGGATACCGTTATCGGCGCGACAAAGCAGTTAAAAAATAAGAAACTGAAAAAAAATCGTTCTCATTTAAAACCTAGTAAGCAACGAGACTAAACTGAAAGAGATAGGCCAACATGTTGTAGCTGTTGGTCAAGAGTAGGTTTGTTCATTTGATATGCAAAACTTCTTTTACTTTAATTTTAGGACGCGACTTGGCTGAGTATAATATTGTGAAACATTCAGTGGAACAATAGTCTCGACGATAAGTGTCGAAGTATCTTAACTCATCCTTTAAAATTGTTTTTTTAAGTAAGCAAATAATGTATCAATTTATCCATTGTATTTTTCTTATAAACAGGTTTAACTTCAAATTATACACTGCAACTCATTCACAACTGAAGATGGCATAAGTATGTCGAAACATGTCTTGTTTTATTTCTTCAAGTTATTTCTCATCTCCTGTTCTCATGACCCTTTGGTATTGAAAGCTACAGCTACACAGAATAGAAGAGATTCGAAACTGACGGTGAAGTCACCGAGGATTGAACTGGGGACCTCTTGTCCCGAAATCCGCCCACCATAACCAACTAAGCTACGCCTGCTCTAATGAGATCCGACTCTAGTTTCACGAACTTGAAAACAACTGATGAGTGAGTCATCGAAACATTCTAACTTCCCGGGTTACAATCGCTGATTTTTGTTCTTAAACAAAAAAATCACCCATGCACGAACTTATTTCTTACCCCTCAAACGAAAAGGGTACAAGCATCTCTTTAATCGTTGAAATAATTAACAATTATTCACCGAAGTGGAGGTGACTAGTGATCCACCAGTTTCATTGACACTGAGGTGAATAATTAACTTATACTATAAGTAGTGACTACCGTGAAAAGCAGAAAGCGACATGTAGCATGCAATAGTATTATCCGCTTTTAGTATATACCAAACAGGTTGAATAAAAAACGAACCAAAAAAACTTTATTTTTGTAAAATACAGTGAATCTCACGCGCCGGTTACTCGGAGGTGAACAGTACTTGAATAATCACCTCCGAATTAGCCAATCAGCGCGAGCACAATTCACCTGTGTGGTATATACTAAAAGCGGATAATACATAATACTATTGCATGCTACATGTCGCTTTCTGCTTTTCACGGTAGTATAAGTTAGGCCAGAAGCTGTAGTTATTGCAGCAACTTGTGTCCTCAGTTCATTCTACGACTGAGATTGAAACGTCAAACTTAATTTACAGGCTTCTATTTCACCAATTGCAGATGTTTCATAATAAGAAGAGATATACATGCTGACGGGATGGCGCAGTAGTGAGAGCTCTCGCCTCCCACCAATGTGGCCCGGGTTCGATTCCCAGACTCGGCGTCATATGTGGGTTGAGTTTGTTGGTTCTCTATTCTGCATCGAAAAGTTTTTTCCGGGTACTCCGGTTTCCCCTCTCCTCAAAACCAACATTTGACTTGATTTGAGTTCATTGTTTATTTCAGTTTACAGTGTCCCCAATTAGTGCTCCAGCGCTAGAACGACTTGTTCCTTTCCTTTCCACTCATTTACAGGGGCTTTTCAGGGCCATACACAATCAACGAAACGACAGAACACGAATAACAACAACTTTAAGAATCCAGAACCAAACCAGGTGGTTATTTACAAGTGCAGATGAGAAGTTAAAACTTGGACTATATCAGGATCAAGTTCAACGATTGGTCAAAATGGGTCTTGAACCCAGGTTCTCCGGATTTCATGGCATGCAACTTAAGCGCTGGATCACTGCCTCCTAGATCAACAATACAATGATATATAATAAAAACCATACAGATTTACGAAGATAATTGTAAAGAGAGATAAAAGGAGCCCTGGCCAGTCGAAAAAAAAAATTGCCATAATGGATCTTCCAAAATGAAGAAGTGCACACCAGGGCCCAGTTGTTCGAAGGGTGGATAAATCACTATCCACTGGATAACTCAATTGCTTGTGCTGGTGTTTATCCGCTGGATAGTGATTTATCCAGTGGATAGCGCTATCCACCTTTTGAACAACCGAGGCCAGAAGTGTCCGGCCTAAACGTAACCTGAAATACTGAAATATGAAACGACAGCTTCAATCCCGAAAGTTCTTTAGCGTTAAGAAAATGGCAAAGTGGCATGAGACCTACCTGGAACACACGTTGGCAACAATTCTATGACAATCAGAACTAAGGCCTCCTTCGGCGGTCAATAAGAGAGAGAGAGAGATTTGAAAAGAACAACCCCCTTTTGGGAATGACTTTTAAGCGATGCTATTTAGTAGACGGTTGTCCTTTATAAGCTGTTTGCTTCTACCGCTGTGATCATGTAAATAAGGTTCACATTGCCTTTTTAAAGTCTTGATATTAAAGATACTTCCCTCTTAGTCCTCTTAAGGGTGTATTATCGACAGTATCTGTGTTAAACCGCTTTATTGCTAAGCTTATCAAAATAGATTGAGAAGGTATTGTTTCACATGTAAAATCCATTGTTTCAAACTGAGCTATACCCTGCTTTAGTATCGAAAAACGTATATTCCGGCTTACTATAATTTCAATAATTTCCCATTATATTGTATACATGGACAGCAGAAATTTAACTTAGAGATTTCCGTTTTTAGATGCGTGGGATGCAGACTAAATGAAAAATAGTGAGAGCATTCCCAAATACAACAATGTTTACCAATTGTACTCAAAGCCGGATGTTAAATGTTCAATCGCGAATGGGCTCCGTTTCGATAATTTTATATCCTAGCAGTATATATGGAGGGACGATTGTCTCATGAACATATTTTATTTATTTTATTTAATGGCAGTGATAGAGATTGCTTTGTACTGACTACAATTACTAAACTTTTTTCGCCCAGACTCTCTGTTTATTCTTAAGCCGTCCACCATTTGGCATTATGTCAGATGGAATGCGGCCCATTAGTTTTCCGTATTAGGGAGTCTTAAATAGGACAGTGGCAACGTCGTCTACAACGTCACTTCAAAATATAACTTTAAGTTAGCGTATCAGAAGTATTTCGCGATTACATTATCTTGATCACCTTAAACAACAGGGGCGAATTATCGTAGAAATGGATTTATAGGAACGGTTCTAAAGTGAAGATAAAAAGTGAACGATTTCCTGTTGCATGCTCACGTTGTCGTCAAAACCTGAAGCTTGGTGATTTCGCGTTATTGTTTTATGGACTACTACCACAGCACGATTATTTTCCCCTTTCGAACCAATGATTTCCTTGCTTTGAGGCGTTGTTGTTGCCGTAGCCGTCATCGTTGCTAAAACTCCCTATTAGGGAGCTCAGGGGCCCACAGACGGATTTTTCGCGCGTTGCTAAGGAAGTGAAATGTTACTTCCGGTGACTGACGTCATCAGATCGTGAGCTGACCAGAAAACCTGGGAAATTTGATGACAATCTCCTAATTGTCGTTTGCATCGAGAGTTTTTTTCTCGCTCTTCCTCGCGCTTGTTCTCAGATCAACTGCGCATGCGTAAACAAACCAACTTCCGGTTTGAGAAAAAGCTAAATATCCGGCCGACTTTAAATTGAATTAATTTTTTTATATGGCACGTTTCACCCCCAAATACAGAATATAGCTAGGCATTGATTTTTACCAAATCCTCTTTTTTGAAAATGTTATGGCAAGAAAAAATGAGAGGACAGAGAGGGAGTCTCAGGACGTTGGCCGGGATATGTCATGTCCACGAAAGTTATTTTTAGACGAGAGGAAGTCGGAAGTCTGTCTTCCGAGACGTCCGCATACAGTCTTGCCTCCCTCTCAGGTTCTTAGTGAAAAGAGAAAATGGCGGCGCACGTGGAAGGCTGATGAATAAATATTCATCATGTCTTTTCAAAATGCATGCGGACGTCTCGGAAGACAGACTTCCGCTCGTCTAAAAATAACTTTCGTGGACATGACATATCCCAAGGGCTGGACCGGGAGCCTCCCTCTCTGTCCCCTCATTTTCTCTTGGTTATGGGTATTTCAGTATCGTTTACCTCTGTAACAAGAACAAAATAAAATAAAAAGAAGACTATGCTTGGCTGGATGCAAAAACGAATACAAATTATCAAACCACTAATTAAATACCCAAATTGTGCAGCACGTAGACAAATTTAGACTTTCTTTTACTGGTCACGTGACCATGGGCGGTGTAGGATGACGTCATATTTAGGGTCATTGGTCTACAATAGTTGGAAATTGACCGAAATAATGCCAAATTCTCTCAAAATACTTAACCATTGCATCCTTAGCAACGCACCCCAAAAAACACCTCAGTGGGCCCTAAGCAAAGAAAACGGCGTCGGCAAAGATAACATCACAAATTTACATAAATTTAGTTTACAGAAACAATAGCTTTGCAAGCTCCGCACGTGCGCATTTCCCTTTTGTTCATTTCTTTGCCGTCGTCAGCAAAAACAACGTGAAATAGCCAAATTTGAGGTTTTATGAAGAACGTCAGTACTTGAGGATAAACTTTTGATTTTTTCCCCTAAATTAAGCGCCGTTCCGACGAGTGTCATTTTTGAGGAGCTACCACACCTTTGCCATATCAATAAGGCTGAAATAGTCACGAAGTGATTACAGTAAAGTGACTTTATATTTTGAGATGACGTTCTCGTTGCCGTCGCCGTCGTCGTTGCTTAAGCTCCCTATTATCTATTTTTGGGACAGATACTGCAAGATTTTTACGGGGGAAAACGTGGCGGCATTACCTGGCATTGGGTTCCTTGCATCCATGATTTTGCATTAATTAAGCACGAGCAATCCTCGTGCGGCTACTTGGTTGCAGGGGCGTTGTAGTCACCAGGTTCAATTTGATTGGCTATGATTTGATCAGGACCCGTATTTTGAATTTAGAAAATGCAATAAACTGATTGGCCAAGGCCAAATTATAGAGATCGACACTTCTTGGTAATGGGCTTCTGATTATGTTTAAAGCTCAAAATATCAGATGAGTTGAACAAAGCTAGTATATAATCTAAAGCCCTTATCTTATAAACCATAAAGCTCGTAAGAGGATTCCTTTGGCGTAGCTGTAGATGTTGCCGGTCAAATCCGGGCTCAGGATTAATAAGCACTTAATGACTGGTCCCAAGGGAAACAGTGAGTTTTGTTTCCCCGAGACCTCAATGTTCCCCGAGGGGAAGCCGAGGGGAACATTGAGGCTCGAGGGGAAACAAAACTCACTGTTTCCCGAGGGGCCAGTCATTAAGTGTTTTGTTATACCTCCCAACTCAAAATGTAGAACAATACACGGATGTTAGCTTACGACTTTATTGCAAAATGTTACAAATCCCAGTAATTTGCATACAAAATAAGTCAACGTTCTCAGGGCATTTAGGGTGGCTTTGTTAGTAGATTTCGAGCTCTTTTCCCGTAGAAGCTGTTCAATTTCTTCTTCAGTTCTTGTTTGAAATCGTTTAGCTGCCATGACTGCGTAAAAATTATTTGCTTGACGCGGCTGGCCTACAAATTTGCCGCGGTTTCAAGATGCACGACCTGATCACGTGCAAGTCCAAAGTTCAAGGTGTTGTTCCCCTAGGGCATCATTGAGTTTTGTTCGCCCTAGGGCGTCATTGAGTTTTGACCAATGGCACGTGACACGTTCTCCTCCAATCAGGAATCGTATTTGAGTTGGGAGGTATAACAATCCGTTTTATCCTAGGTTAGATTGGTGATCCTCATTTTAACATTGAATGTGCACTCTACCTAGTTTAAATCAGCTATCAACACCCCAAAAAGGACTGAAAACAACTATATGTTCCTTCAAGCTATGTCTTACGCATCTCAACACATCTTCCTAATGTTTCGTATCATGTTATCGGTTTACGTCTTCGTGCACTTATATATCCATTCAGTCTCAAATGTAGTAACGAAACAAAGAACTGTACTATGCACTTACCACTACTCGAACTCGAACCCTCCCGGGGCCGGTTCCTGAAAGGTGTAATAACTCTATTCCAGGGATAAATCTGCCGGAATAAGGTACATTTATGCCTGCAATAGAGTTATTATACCTTTCAGGAACCGGACCCAGATCTATTAGTAGTCCTCTGTCTTCACCACTACACTACAACGACGAAAATGCTTAAGCCATCACAGTTATTTTCGTTATTTGCTTTTCTATAATAAGTAAATTGACTTGATATATAATAACCTTACTAAACCTAAATAAACTTAATGTAAAATAGCTTAGATATTTAGTGACCAAAACTAATCCTGACCTGACCCTAATTTTTCTCTGAGCTCAATTTAGGCTCCAAAAGAAGTTTCTTGAATTCACGACTCCGTATATTCAACCTTGGTAAATGAGAATCACCAATTTAACCTACGTAAAAACGGATTCAACCTGACAACGGATTTTACGGGCAACATAGACACACTTGATGAATAGATAGAGTCCCTGACCTCACTGGGATATGTTGTTGTTTTTGTGCCGGGAATGGTAAAAAAGATCTATAAAACATCACTGATAAGAAAATAGAGAAGAAATTTATATATTTTTGTTTTGTTAAAAGGTCGATGAATTAGATAAACAAGGAGTCTCTGAGATTAAGAATAGATGGCGGAGTGTATTTTCCCTACTCGAAGGCCGGGTCTCTCACTTTCATTTGCTGGTGTGGTTGTCTCTTTTTCTCCTGACTGCTACTAGAGGCTAATAAAGTAACATATGCAAGGGAAAAGCCCCCTGCTAGCGGGGAAGACGGCGTTGAACAATTCGATGGTTAAAAAAACTGAGCAGTAAGCTACTGATTTACAAGGATAAGTCATAAATACTGGGCAGAAACGAAGTGGCGATCCGTGGTAAAGAACAAATTCTTTGAGAGTTGTTAATCGTATTTCAGCTGTCACTAACAGCATCATGTGCTATTATCAGCTGTCTGGACCGAAGAAAGTCATTTGGCGATTCCCGAACTATAAAGTCTTTGTTCCCAAGGTGTCTGGAATATTGAAAAAACTCTCGAACTTTGTATCGTTGTAGTAACCTTCCGATGAAATTCAGCTCTCAGTAACACGCGTGGGGCCTAGTCGAAGATTTAATAATCAGTTTATAACTCTGCACTTAGCACTTACTAATAAATTGGATTTGCCTTAAAGCCAGCCGACATCAACTGATAATTACCTAGAAGCTGAGAATATCAATACAGTCATTGGTGTATCTGGATAAGCGAGATCATTTTGTATCACAATCTGATTGGTTGCAAAATCATCATTCGTTAATTTGTGCCAATGTGAGAGTTAAATCGAATCAAAATCAAATCAAATCCGCATTTATTCTCCACCATTATGTAGAATAAATCATTTTTTTTATAAGAATAAGCAATGAGGAGACTGACCTCAAGAATCCTTAGAGCTTATGCTAAGACTCCTCTCTTTGGCACATCAAAAAAGTACCGACTGGCGAGTCTAAACAAACATGACAAATCCAGACATTTGTTATTTAACAGCTTCTTTGTTGGATCATTGCTGTTGTCTCAGTTTTAATTAATGAGTATCAAGAAAACTGAAAAAGTCTCTTTTAGTTAAAAGCCGGAAGATAAACTGGGGGAAGATGTAAATGAAGATGCTAAGGAATTCCAAATCTTTGATCCACGTAAAAAAGGGAATCTCTGCATTTTGTTTCATTAACATAAGAATCTGCGCACAGAAAGCATCATGCTATTTATAAATGGGCTTCAAAGGGTTAACAGCTAAACTTCAGAATTCAGGGACATCTCTAGAGACACCACTGACCAGCCAACTCGTTTGTCTCGGTTTGATGTCATCAACTCCCGAGCCAAACAGAACCCACGAATATTTGTCTGTTGTACTAGTGGCTCGTTTGAGTTGTTGTTTCATCCTCTGCCGACTCGGGCCAAACGAATCAGAACTTCCACCGGTCTCGAATGTGGCCCACTGTACTGTAATGAATTGAGAACTTGTTACTCTCAGTTACATCTCCATTTATAAGCCTTTTAGCTCTGATAACGAGCCAGCTATTAGCCATCAAAAGCGCTAATCATCCCATACACTCCCGGCTTTGTTAGCTTTCCAAGTTTCGAAGCACTTTCGCTTAGAGATTACCCTCAGAGTTGGTATATCGCCTTCAGAGTACTTATGCAAAGCATCTTTCTCTGAGAGTACATGCAACCGTGACAAACTAATTCCTTAAGAGCAGGTTACTAGAATTTCCTACTTTTCGGTTCAAATGTTTTGAAAAGATATGAGTTGTGATGCGAGTACACTTCATGTTCCCAATTCCGTATTCCAGCATATCTAACAGAAAGATATCAAATAAAGTTTGCCGAATGTAATAAGTGTATGTATACGGAAACAAGAACTGCCATATGCTGGTAGAATGTGGGTGGAAATGTAGAAAGGTGAATCGTAATTTAACGGTTCCTGACCTAGTCCAAACTTGCTCGGAGAAGATAATTTGTTGGCGTTTGTCCATCTGCTGAAAAATGTTCATGCTGGGATCTTTACCACAATTTCAAATTCAGTGTTTCATCAAATCTAACAATAAGCTTTGGAGGGAAGAATTGTCTTGGCCCATTTTTCAAGGTGATACCGTCCGAAAAAGGAAACATGTGTCTTTTTTTTAAAGTTGCAATCATTCTACAATACTGAGTTAGACCAACTGACAGAAAATTTTGCCCATTTGAACATAGTTATTGGAAGGGTGGGCCAAGAACGTTCCGGAAGAACGTGTTTACCGTTAGCAGCTGTCTATATTTTCGTCTTCTATTACACAGATTTTCGCCTGACGGACCTCGGCTCACAACCTCAGCTGCAATATGTTTGAGCTTTTGTGATTAACTCCTCTTGTTCATTCACAAGCAATTGTAAATTACATCATCTTGACATTTGCCTGTGGAGACTGCTTAGAAACCATCTATACTGATCAAGTTAAATCATAGGTTTTAAGGATTTGCGTCGAGTTTCTCGAAGCGAACCATTTGGTAAGTACAATGTCTAGGTTGCCATGGCATGTAACCAAGCTCCGAGTAACCCAGCCCTGAGTAGTAGTATACTTGGAAAGTATAAGCCATCACTGGAATGTCGAACGCTCAAACCCATTCATGGCCATAGTCATAACCCTTCCTGAGCAACATTCACTCTTACTACCGAAAAATATCAACTATGCCCAACAAATTGTGACCTGCTCCAAACTGAGTAAATACCCTAGAGCTGTTGGTAGAGCGTTGCACCAGCATCACAGAGGTCATGGTTTCAAACCGCGTTCAAGCCGCTTGAATTCTTCGAGTTTCTACAAAGTGACAATTGCTTAAATTGCCCAGGTAAGTGCAAGGATTACTTCTCTCTTTCGTCTATAATTAAAACAGCACTTCAAATTATGCAATCGTTACTAACTATATGTTGATAATGTAGAGCAAACATACACATTAATATTTGGAGAACGCTGTTGCAAATCACACTTTTAACTCTTAAATCGCAAATCAAGATTTCAGTAGCTCCAAAGAATTGAAACGAATCGGCTGCAGCACTAAAGAAGATAACATTAAAATTGGTTTTGACTAAAATCTGTAAAATCCCCGGAACAGCCGAAGGGTTGGAGTTAATCGCAAGATTATGTACTCAAATAGTGTTTTATATCATTTTCCGCTAACGACACGATATGACATGCACGTGTACTTGAAAAATGATCTTCTTCTTCAAAGGAATCAGAAGGAAGACTTTTAATGGAACAAACAGGTAAACGGCACACCGGCATCGAAGTTGGGATGAAGTCCCCGGTGTTGTGGCTGTCCGGTTCTCTCTCGCAGACGTGGCCGGCTTGGTAGTGATGTCTCTAAAAAGGCTTATGGTGTATGAGGCCACCTAAGCAGAAACAGCAAAGTCAAAAAGGGACTTTGCCGGATGCTGGAACATGTAGATGAAGAAGACACGGCCATCTTCGAATTGAAGAAGACTAAAAAACGGGCGTGACTCAAAGTTAAGGGATGACGATATTTCATTTGCTTGGTTGCAAAAGCAAGCGTTTTTTCTAGAAGTTTGAATCAGAGTTTTAATTCAATTAAATTTGTTGATTTTTTTTTCGCTTTATGTGGGTTCAGTTGTTCATACGATTGGTCGACCCAAGGAACTGGAGCCGAAAACAAATTGCAGCCAGTCAAAACGCGAACTTCACCATATTAAAAGACTAGCAAACTCCACTTTTAAAACAGGAACGACTCGCTGACGACCGGTTACGCAATGGCCATTTTAAGAACGCATTTATTAAAAGGAATACGAATCCAGCTCAATTTAGTAAAATCGTCTGCATGGAGAGATCACACGTGATAGAATACTGTATTCCAAGTCTTGTACAGCAGTAACCGCCTTTGAACAATTCCGTTGCAACAAATGAAGTGAAACAACTGACCCGCTGTCCTGACCTTGTTTGCATAAGACAGGCCTAGCACGCACATTTCAATACCTTTCATACTTTAAGTCTTTCTGGTCACAGGTTAAAAAAAGAACCACATTATAATTAATGACTCTCCTCGCGCAAAATTAAAAGAATATGTTATAGTATAGTAAAGTGGCAGGAATTTAAATGGATCTAAGAAATTCCTATAGAGTTTAAAGCTTCCATAAATAGAGTTCCCGGGTTGAGAAGCTAGCGCTAGTTCGCCTTTTCCAAAGGTCTTTACAGGGAGGCTTGCTACTTAGAGATAGCTTTCAGTGTCACGACGTGTTCCCGTTTAGAAACGCATAGAAATGTACGTTGTTGAACAGTGGACGGACAGATAACACTTAACAAGCTAAACAAACTCGTCGTTTGACTTAATAAAGCAGAATTAAGATATACATTGGAGTAGCGGCTCTGCTTGGATTTAAGTACTTGTTTACCATGAAGACGTTGTAAGAGAGTAAACCCGCTCTATTTGGTTGTAACGATAGCGTTGTCACGAATAATACGAAAACTTGGCTCCTCGTTTCACGAAGGGCCGAATGAGCCACTTGGTTTCTAAGAAAACAGAAACTTTCCTCTACTAAGTATCAAAACAGTCTGGAGTAATCCTGTGTAAATCTGTTTCGTTTATGAAAGATGAAAGAAAGCTCGCTTTTATAAGGACAAAACTGTTAGCTGACGTTGTTCTTTCACGATCACTACTGAGCTTAGTTTCATTTTCTAACGGTGTCTTTCGGCAGACACCCAGCTTGTCCATCACAACTAAAGACCATTCTAAATCATATTAATTAACTCTGTTTAGCATAACCATAAGCTTACCTGCTTTCGTTTTTAGCAATGCGATTCTCCAGATCCGAAGAAAAAGATCAACACCGTGTTTGAAAATTGCAATAATGAGTGAAAGAAGATGCTTTTGTGCCTGCAAATGGCACACGCCTAGAAAAGTGATACCAGCTATCGATTTCTTTGCATGATCAGTGCATTTTTGTGGGATTATAAGTCTGAGAATTTCTCATTGTCTTCTTCTTTTTCCCTTCTTAAGGATGCATTGGCACACGAAGGTCATTGCTAAGGTGATCATGGGGATTATAGTGGGCTGTTCGATTCCAACGTCAGCAAGAAGAACAAGATGGAAAGATCTGAATGCTAATTCCCCTTACTGACTGGCATACATTACTTTTTATGCCATTTATGGGAGTTTGAGGATATATCTAGACAAAAACCCAAGTGATAAATTTGTTTACTCTCGTACACGTGACAACTCTGCTTGACAATGCATGTATTGAGCTTGTGAAGAGAAAACAGTTATATGAATCACTCTTAGGAGTAAAAGGCCGGGATAATTATCAAAAAGAAAAGAGACAGCGAAAATATCAATTAATAAAACTATGAGCAAGACCCATATTAAATATGAGCAAGCTGAAGTAACGAAAATGTCGGCTTCCCAGGTGTCATGAAAAGTAGCCGGAACTTTGGTGTTCGTTTGAATGAAACGTCTATGTTCAAAACCACGAGTTTGAAAGCTCCTATTTTTCTTACTATTGGATGATATTGTCGAGTCAGGGCGCCTGTTGTTATTTTTCTAACAGGAGTTCACCGTTCTTCTTGCATAAGCGCGATAATCTCACTGGCATGAGGACCTCGACGTGATCCCTTTTCATTTCACAAAGTGATTTCGCACGCACAGGCAGCATATCCAAAAGATGTTGCGCGAAACGTTGGATGATATTGAAAATGGCAAGAAAACGTAGTTATGAAAAACTGTTCAAAAATGGTTGTTGTCTCCATGGAGACCGCAATGCCACATGTAATGCGCGTGCGTGAACCCAACATTGTTTTGAGAGTAAAATCTCTGTTCAAGCGCTCTTCCCTTTAGCGCATTTCTCAAGGAGGGAAAGGTTACGTAGACGCAATGTCCCAGCATTTAGTTACGAGAATTCTGACAGTTACGCAAACGTATCATACAGCGTTAGTTCGGAAACTAAGTTGTATCAAACGAGTTTACGGGAGCAAACAGCTAGCATGCCATTTGAATTGCATCAAATAAACATTAAGTATATTTTTGGCATATACTTGATTCATTTGTCATACCTTGGAAAATAAAGTTCCGTTGATTTAAACCAGTCACTACTCGGCTCCCGGGCAAACGTTCCTTTCTTAAGTCAAAAGTAACGTCTCGTGTTTTGGGTGCAAATTCCCTTGAAGTACTCTGAAACCTGAAGAAAAGCGACGAAAATATGTGAAATTGTGCTGCAAATGTAGCTATGTGCGCACGTTAGTTGCCAGTTTTATTACCCTTCCTCTTTGTAGAGATAGCGTCTGGCAACAACAGCAACACAAATCCTATCATTCTGATTCCTTTCGTAACACTCAAATATGGTGCCAAGATTATAATACCCTCGCCTGCTTACCACATAGCAATCCTTCTACCTGTCCAGGCGCCGTGGGGTAAGTTGTGCGTTGAAAGTGGGACGGGGGGGGGGGGGTGTAAGTATTGCAATGGATCACAGAAGGGTGAGGGAAGGGGAGAGGTTTAAGAGAAAAAAATCACGCCACGCCACCTGCTGCGAGGCGTCCTGGCCAATTACGATCCAGTCATTGTGTAACGATGGCCAGTTAATTTAATGCTTAGATCAATCATGTTGTGAGATTCCCGCTAAAGTTGTCATGCGTTTGACGTCACCTTCCAGAATTTAATTGGTAAAAATCGGGAAAGGAATGTTGCTTGTCAGGTAAGGCCCGGGTCGCACTAGTGTAAAAAGTTGTTTGTTTTACAAAAAAATTCTGTCAAAAGGTAGTTTTTTCCAGTGCGACCGATTTGTCAGACATTGTCAAAAATGAGCGGAATGTGCCAAATGTTCAAAGATGCCGGCACTTAAAATTGCCAAGCTCTGGACCTCGCCAAAATGTCACAAAAAATCAAAAAAGCTATCAAACTGTCACTCATGACCCAAACAGCAAATGAAAAACGCGATAAAATCAAGTTTACTTGTAATTTGGCGCCCATCTTGTTGAGAAGGCTAAGAAGCCGATGGATCCCTCAAGGCCATATGCGAGTTTCAGTGCTCTTTATATGCCATTAAGAGCGATGACTCCAGATACAAGTAATTATTTTGGTCAGCAAGAAGTCTGTGAGTCAACCAACGTTCGGTCCTTCTATGCTGTCTGATCTGACGCTCGTATTCCAACAACGCTAGCTGGATATTTAAGTTATGAAGTCTGTAAATACAGTGCAGATTGTACACATTTGCCATTCTAGCCTGCATGCACGTTAAAAGCAATAAAAGTCCAACAAAAGCGAAAGCCGCATCTTGTCTTTGTATAGCGTGATATCGTGATACACTTCTAGCGGGAGTAGGAAAGTTTTCTTTTGTACACATTGATGCGTGTATGACAGGAATGCAAATTGCGTGCGACCCTAAACATAACAAAGTAAATTTTACCGGAAACAGATATTTGTCTGAAATTTTGTCACAACAAAAACAATTTTGTCCACTAGTGCGACCCGGGCCTAGGCAGGAGTTTGTGAGGAGGAGATAAAATGCGTCTCCCCTAATCGAATGCGTGGGGGGCTGTGATTGCATCAGCGTCGCCACGATTTTGCTAGCGATAAAAATGATTTTGTGATTTGTTGTTCATCTTCCATTTAAATGGAGGTATAGTCTTAAACTAGGATTTTTGTTCTTTTTTGGTTTCATTGTGCTATTTTCAAAAAAATGTGTGAAAAATGTCTTGGGTGCAAGTGCTACCGGCGATGAATTTTGTCTCAGGTCAAGGCTGGGGAAATTAAATATACTCTAAGTATCTCAAGCTGCTTTTATATGAATCAGTGCGGGCCGGGGGTGAAGGTCACCCACAATCAATGACTTAAAAATAAAGGGATGATAAACGATTTTCGACAGATTTTCGACTTATGGTAATGTGATCGTCACTTGTAATGAAGGACTTAATTTTTAAGACAAACAGTTTGTATCTTCCATTGCACCAAAATTGCACTTTGGTCAGCAATTCACGCTAAGACTAGACGGCAAACAGTCTCTCTTTTTGCTCTAACATCATTAAAAAGGAACGCCTACGATGAACTTTCAAAATCGCTGAAGCTGCGTGTCGCAAATACCGCGGGCGTCGCAGTATTTACGACTTAGCTTCAGCCATTTCGAAAGTTCAACTTAATGATTTTAGAGCAAAAGAGAGACTGCTCGCAGTCTACGCCGACTTTCGCGCGGGTAATTTTAAACCTCATTGCTTTTAAAATTAAGCTACTTCATCGAAATCGCATCCGCCCTTTGAAAAAGTGTTGTCTCTTTTTTTTCTTTTTTCCGTAAAGGTTTGATTTATTGTGGCTCAACAGTTCACTTCTTTTGTTTTGAATGAGCTACTTATGTGCGAACGCCTTTCCCTAAGGACTGAACTCCGGTTACGAACGTCGTCTTGTTTAGTTTGTCTTGAGCAAAATGTGACCGGCGCTGTTTTTAATCCATATTCAGGGTTAACGAATGTTAAAATCCGAGACTTGCCGAGACGCCGAAACCCATTAAGTTTGCGAATCCGAGATCGAGAGCAAAACATGCAAGACTTCAATACTAAACGAGTCTTCGAGACTCTTCGCAAAGGCTGTCGAGATTTCGAGATCGGATGAAAAGTTTGCGAGTGCCAAGATTTTGGAGGTACCATTTAGACGCTAAGGAAATACTATCAAGTTTTCCTGGCAAGAATGCAACTTCTTAACTGAAATTATTCCCTATGACACATTTTTTTGGCGCCTTGTCTCAAATCCACAACGTGGGCTTTGTAAAACGTTAGAGTTTAACAGTATGTCAAGGAACAACAAATTGATTTTACTTTTGCAATTGGAAGAAGCGGATAGTGCATTTCTCAAACAGTCCTAACTAAAGAAACAATGGCTCGTTGATTTGTAACTATACTTGAGGTTCAGTAAAAAACCCGTTTATACGTACCTTGACTAAATCTGTTAGCACTCAAGTTAAAACCCTGTTTTTTGCCAACAAACTTAATTTCGAACCTTTCAGTTATAAACTACGCCTAGGAATGTTTTATTGCGGCCGACCCAAAAACCAGTGATGCAGCCCGTTGAATGTTGCAAGTTGCTCGCAATAAATTGTCCGCCCTTGTTAGGCAAAGAACACACACACAACAGTTAATTAATCGCACTTGGCTTTCTAGTAATCACTTAGCCCTTGATCACAAGCCATTGGATCGAATCGATGGTTAAATACAACACTAACCAACTCTAAACCAGCTATTTTTTGATTAACCCAGCTCTATGTAGGAACCCGTCAATTCCAAGTTCCTTACAGGATCAGTGGGTTGCAATTTATAAATTTACTTTTCAAAAAATAATGTTTACAAATATAGTTATTGACTGGGCTACCAATGAAATCACTGAGAATTTTCATTACGTCCTTTTACGGGACTGAAGAAATGAGCCCAACAAATTGATCCGCTCCCAACTGTGTGGCTTCGTAGCTCAATGGCCGTTTACACGACAGAAAAATTTGGTCCGGACCCATCAAAAAAGCGGTACGGACCCATAACTTTTGTAAAGAAACACTGGAGTTTCTACAGGACCCGTAGGATGGCCCTATGGCCCTGTAGAAACTCCAGCATTTCTTTGCAAACGTTATGGGTCCGTAGCGCTTTTTTGACGGGTCCGGACCCAAATAAACGGCCTCTCAGTTTGTAGATCCTCAAGAGCGAGGATCGTTTCTCTCCCTAAATTCGTTTTTATCATAATTATCTTTTACTACACGCACATACAGTCTCACACTGACAAGACACATGGACGAAAGACACACGCAAGCAAGGACTGTCTGATCAGAAATGTTAATTCTGACCTAGGAGAATAGTGAAAATTAAAGAGACTAAATTAAAAAAAGAAGATCTTCAATGCGAAATTTGAAGGCAATTCGTTACCCTTTTACACACGCTCAAAAATTGACACAGCTCTCCAAATAGCGGCACGGTACCAATATTTGGAATGCAGCCCCAGAGATGTGCTCGGCACCCCACTGTTGATATAATTTATTGCACGGGTTATGCTGCTGTTCTGTTTACCCACGAAGAATTTACCGTGCCGTGCCCGAAAAACATCGGTACGGTACCGAGATTTCGGAGTGCCGTGCCAGATTTTTGCGCTAGAGTAAAGCCGGCTTTGATGTCTTGCCGACAACAAACAGTAATTTTGAATTTTTAGTATGCCATCGAAGGGATACTTGCTTTCTCTAGTTTACTGTAATTCTAACCATTGACCGTTTGTAATACACCATATGTTAGTTCTGAAGAATGAGCACGAACGGTTAGCCTGGCAGGATAGGGTGTTACTTTTTTTTCAGCGTGGAATGCGTCTGAACTTTTATCATGACAGTAGCCTAAAAACTTACGTACACCGGGTTGGGGATTTAGTATTTTACAGACTTTCTATTGCGGGTTAATCCCATTTCCGGCTTAAAGTGTTTATTATATGCTTTATCAGTAGAAAAGAAATCACGTCTACGAATTTGGCTTGTCGTTCGGTGTGGCTATAAAATTGACTTCAGAAAGAATTTTTTTTTTCCGAGGTCATTTCTTATTTCCTCTTTGGTAAATGGGTAGAATGCATCTTTCGGTTCGATCCGTTGGAATTATCCTCGTAAAAAGATAACAAAACTGCTGCGGTCTTTTTTTTTTTTCGCTGTTAACCGCAGATGTATATGAGCGACCCTTATCAAGATTTTAATTGTCAAACAGAGTCCCTTTGAATTTTGCATCAACTGATATTTTAGTCTTGTATAAAATGCTGAAAGACGTCTTTTCGGACCAACAACTAAGACATTTTGTTGACTAAAAAGCAAGGCAAGTGACTGTCTCAGTTATGTAGTCATGAGTACCAATGATGGAAATAGACAGTTGAAATTTCAAACAAATAGGAGCCATTTCTTTTTCGACTTATCACACTCACGTTACCAAACTTTGTTCATATTAACATATCAACTCACATCTTCTTATTAACTAAACCTCAGACTTTTTGGGGGTTCAAGCAAAGGCAATGGGGCTTGTTTTTAGCGCAGTTTACTACCAGAAAGCAGGTGGTACACCGTCAGATCATACTCCCGGCAGGTAAATCCTAGACAAAAACAGCCAATATATTCATAGACCAAGTGCCTTTTTTTAAAATCTTTCTTCACTTTCGCCAAACTTGTCATTAAAATAATTATGATAAATCTGTTACGAGGAAGGATAAACAAAAGCTGTCACCTGCGCGAACATTCTTCATCAAGCTTCTAAAACCTTGATGATTGAAGAGGCTCCCACACTTAGAGCCCATTATCTCCCTGAATGATCGGTTGTCTGACAGATGCTGTTATTTTTATACTGCGACCTTCCTTAATAAAAGTCAAAGCGGAACCACAATATGCTATGCTGAATGCCTGCCAGTTGTATTTCTCATACGGTTTAACCTGCCCAGCTTGCGAAGCGCCAGAGATTTCGAGCGATGCGAGAAGGACGAAGACCCGCCCTTGCCTTCTCGCGGCTTCACCGCTCGAGATCTCTCGCGTACCAGCAGCTATGCTCAGCAAGAGGTCACAACGGATTCCTGCATGTGTTACCACGAAGGAAGGGAACTTTACTTTAGTGTCTAGT
>OX421453.1:19789572-19804572 GCA_949126865.1 Montipora capitata
TTTTTGAGTGGATCTCCGCAACCTCGTCCCCAGGGCCTTCTCCTAGACGAGCCGCCATTTTGAAAATCGCAGAGGAGAAGGCCCTGGGGACGAGGATGTTGAACATCGTTTTCGAGGTCTTCTTTTACCTTTCGTTTTACCTCAGTTACCATTGCAGACAAAAAAATTCGGTTGGGTCAAAGCAAATACTTTGGGAACAAGATTTATCACCTCATAATGAAACAATCTGAGCACAACTTACCAGGCTTTACGGGTTTCGGAAACGGTGATGAAAAGATTCGACAACATCTTTCCAAAATGCCTCGTTAAGGCAGCAAAATCCTGGTTCGGTTTTCGAAATTCATTTTTCAAGATTTTTAGAATCTCCTTCGAGATGAAAATGATAAAGCAAGGAAGAAAGAGGTCAAGAAAAGACCATCACACACTTCTCGAAACAGTCGCCATTTTGTGAATTATCTTCCAGGCTTATTGTTTAACCGATATAGAGACTGGGTACCAAATTTTAGGACAACAAATACGGTGTAGCTTTTTAGTGGGACTTCTTGAAAGAAAATGCTCCATTTATAGGCCAAATTTTTAGGGTTGGGGGTCTACTTCATTACTCTGAACGATGTCTTCCACATACGACAAAAGCTGTATTTTTTTTCTTTACTGACTACCCCGATACAAAGCAGAAATACGTTTTACAGCAATGTCAAAAATGTAGTGAAGTGTTGTTTTGGCTATACCTAGTTGTAGATCAAATCCGATCCTCTTGTTTCATGGAAGAAGAAGCTCCTCAATATGCAAACTGGTGTCGGCGGATTCATCAACCTGGTAAATCTCAACATATGATACCAGGTAACACTTTGAGATTAAATCCAGGCAGTGAGAGGCTGGAATCGAGATTGTATGAACTTGGCCAGAAACTTGGCAGAGGCAAAGAGGAAGTTGTAAGAAGGGTAGTCCAAAACAGAGGAAGGAATTTCTTGCTTCCTGAAAAAGGTAAGTATTCTAGCAGGTGAAGTTATAGCAACTGATGAATGGAGATCAACGATTTTTAACCTCGAAGAAAAGCTGCTCCTCAAGCTAAGGAAGAAATAAACCACTGGAAGCAAAAATTTCATGATCTAGAAAAGGAAAAGGAAAAGTTATTTGAGGAGATGCTGAGGGAGAAAGATCTGAATCTGTCATGCAAAGAGGAAAGTGAGGTAATGAAGAAGTACATTAGACAGTTGGAAATTGTTCAATTCAAAAATGTGTGGGGCATACCTATTCCAGATATTAAAACTTCTCCAGCCAGAAACAGAAAGATCAAAGAACTGAAAACTAGAGCACTGTGCGAAAGCTTCACATTTTTGTGCTTTGTTTTGACTGGAGTTGGACCTTTTGAGGTTAAAGGATCCAGAGGGGCTAAACACATACACCAGCTGTAAATCTATCCACAGGCTCCCCAAGCTGAAAATACGTGGTGTATGCGACAGTATAGAGAATTGTATGGGAAAATCACCGATCGTAAAAAAATTGTGTAAATAACTATCTCATTTGAAATAAAGTTTTCCTACCTCAAATGTGTGACGAACTTGTCTCTTTTGCCGAGTTTAGAGCCATTCTGACGCCGTTTAGTGAAGTTATCCGGAAGGCCGTTACTAAAATAATAAGAAGGCCGACCACTCCATCCATCGCTGGCCAGCCCTCACTCCACAAATCGTTTTCTCCTCAACAGGAAAAGTTCCGAATCGCAATAAAAACAACAGTTCCATAAAGCCCAATAAATTTCACTCCAAATACGTGTGTTTCGGCGGCCGAAAGACTCGTGACGAACGAAAACTTTGCCTTAAAATTCACCTCTTCGGCTTTCCTCAGAGGCTTGTGACCGGGCTGGCGACAACGGAAACTCGCAAGATGGTTTCAGCCTCAACTCCGATTGGTCCATCTGAATTTGACCGCGCGCTGGCAACACGACCGTTGTTGACTTGTGACCGGGCAGTCAACAACGGTCGTGTTGCCAGCGCGCGGTCAAATTCAAATGGACCAATCAGAGTTGAGGCTGAAACCATCTTGCGAGTTTCCGTTGTGGCCACAGGCTGCCCAGAGTCCGAAGGTAAACAATTATAAGGATTTGTATGGGAATCTCGATAACAGACTGAAAAAGATATTTACCCGCAAAAGTTCTCAATAAAAAAGCCGTACTTTATTGTCGTGGTGAATTTCTCGCTTTTTGTGTGGTTTTTTGCTTGATTGAATGCGATTAAGCGACTTCTCAAATTCCCGAGTTGTCACTCGTACCTAAATAATTTAGGAAATTCCGGCCTCAAACGGAAACCTTGCTCAATGGGTAGAGAAATGGCCCTGTGTTACGGATTCCTGCATGAAAGCAAGGACAAATCAGGAATGGCCGCAACCAAAATCGATCGCTTCTTCCTTATAAAGGTAAAAGTCCTTATTTTACGAGGGTAACGCGTGCCAGTGAACTGTGGCCCTCGGTGTGCACCTTCTACCCCCCTTCCTCCTTTTTATGGGTATTCAAAGCTACAGCTACACGGATTAGAGGAAAGTCGAAACAGACGTCGATGAGACGGGGACCGAACCTCCAACTTAGAAGACCGCGCACTAACCGACTGAGCTGTAGGTTTTCCCTTGGGTAACCTGTACAATGTGGGTGACCTGTACATTGTAAGTCGTGTGATCCACCACATATGGAGGTACACGAGGTTTTGTTTCATCAAATTCTTGGTTCCCCCATCTTGATGGTTTTTTCCCGTTAATTATGAATACATCACAACTGGCGACGAGGTTTTGGGATAGTTTTGATCAAGCATAGGCGGTGGATGAAGAGGGTTAGAATTTGGGCTCACACGACATGAAAATGCCAGACGAAGCGCCGAGTACAACTGGAAATGACGCCATCGGCAAAGTGACATAATAAGTGGTGGGAACCGGCGGATTGGGAGTCCTACATCGAACAACTGGACTTTTATTCCCTTGCTAACAGAGTTTCCAATGCTAAAACAAAGAAGGCAGTTTTGTTGACAAATCTTCCGGTATAGAGACTTATCAACTAGCTAAAGACCTGGCCCCAGTTGTTCAAAGATGGATAGCACTATCCACCGGATAAATCACTATCCACTGGATAACTCAATTGGTTTTACTAGCGTTTATCCGCTGGATAGAGATTTATCCGGTGGATAGCGCTACTATCCATCGTTTAAATAACTGGCCGCTGGTGGCTCCGGCGTTGCTAAAAGAGGACGCAGTTACGTATGAGGTGATCGACCCCGGTAATGAAGGATGGCAGTGTGAGAGTGTGTGGTGATATCAGTCACTATCAATCCACAATTAGAAGTTGATGAGTATCCTCTTCCTCGTATAGATGATATTTATGCAAGCTTAGGTGGGGGCACCCTGTTTAGTGTCCTTGACCTTCGTCATGCGTATCTGCAAATTGAGGTGGAAGATGAGTCCACGCCATTTCTCACCATAAACACTCCACGTGCGTGGCGTTTACCAGTTCCAACGTTTTCCATATGGTGTGGCTTCTGCACTACCAATGTGGCAGCGGGCCATGGACAAAGTCTTGCAGGGCTTACCAGAGGTTTTCTGTTATTTAGGTGATATCATAGTTGCTGAAGGCAGTCTGGAGGAACACCTTCAGCGGCTGGTTGCTGTTTTGAAACGGCTTGACGAGTATGGCGTGAAGGCTCGCCGGGAGAAGTACAAATTTCTTGGAAGCTTTGTGGACTATTTGGGACATGTCATCTCGTCTGAGGGTCTACACCAGTGCCCTAAGAAAGCAAAGGCCATCACGGAGTTGCCCAAACCGCAAGACGTCACACAGCTGCGTGCCTTCCTGGGCATGGTTCAGTACTATTCTTGCCCACTCACCAACACTGACTTCACTCCACCGACGGTTGCAGAAGGAGGGGAAGTGGTCCAGGGAAGCAAAGGAAGGTGCTAGCTTCAAGGGGGTGAAAGATATGCTGCTTCAAGATAAAATCCTGGTACATTATGATCCTTATCTGCCTCTGGTACGAGCTACTGATAGCTCCTCACATGGCCTTGGTACAGTCCTGTCAGATTGCACTCCAGATAGACAAGAACGAAAGACCCATTTCTTACGCATCCCATACGTAAGAGACCGAGAAGAAGTTCTCACAGATAGAGAAAGAGGCCTTGTCTTTGGTGTAGGGTGTGAAGAAGTTTCAAAACTACTTAGAGGGTCGCCACTTCACCCTAGTTTCAGATCATAAAACCCCTGAAGTACACCATGGATCAGGGGAAGGCAGTACCCATTACCGCAGCAGCTAGGATTCAGCGCTGGTGTCTGTTTTGGGTGCCTTCATGTACGATATTGAGTTTAGAGGGACCAAGCAGCAGGTTAACTGCGATGGCCTGTCTCGTCTGCCCCGACCTAAGCAACCTGCAGACAAACCGGATGAAGTAGAGATGTTTCATGCCTCTGTGATTGAGACCCTTCCTGTGAGCGAACAAGAGCTAAGGCTGCAAACAAGGAGGGACCCTGTTCTATCTCGCGTTCTTGAACTTGTGGAGGCAGGCTTGCAGACAGCAGCGAAGTCCACCCCGACCTCATCCCTTGTGCCCAACATAGCAGCGAAATCACAGTCCACCATGTAATCCTAATGTGGGGAATTAGAGTACAGTAAACACCCGCATATGAGAACACATTTTTCAGGCTGAAGGCTGATCATGTTCTTATTTAAGAGGTGCTTAGTGAGAAATCAGCCTGAAAGTGTTCTTAAATGTTCTTAAAATTGGTTTCAGAAATACTTCAAACTATATATTACTGGAGGTTTAATTAACATACAATGCTGTTTTGTAATAGATTTTATAGTTTGTAATGGTCCTGAACACCAGAGTACTTTGATGTAATTTACTGTACTGAATTGTTTCCTTATCCTAAAACCCTTTCCCTTTACATTAAGAACAGCCTGTATTTGTTCTTATTTATATGGTGCTTTATTGACTACATTTCAGCCTGATGTTCTTAATCCACTTGTTCTTATATGCGGGTGTTTACTGTAATTGTGCCTGCCAAATTGAGAGAGAGTCCTGGAAACAGTTCATGAAGGGCACATCGTTATGGTCAAATTGAAGGAAATGTCTCGTGGCAAACAAATCGACAGCACTGTCCCAAATTGTGTTGGGTTTCAGGAAGCCGGGAACAATCCAGCCCCGCCACCTCTGCATCGCTGGGAGTTTCCTGCCCTCCACTGGCAGAGGCTTCATTTGGAATTTGCCAGGCCTGTTAAGGGGAAGATATTCATGGTGGTGATCGATGCACACAGCAAGTGGCCCAACATTTTCATGCTGGAGAATACTACTGCTGAAGAGACAGTCTGTTTTCCCGATAGGGGCTCCCTCATCAGATCATGTCTGACAATGGACCACAGTTCACGTTAGGTATTTTCAAGTCCTATTTGAAAGAAAATAGCATTAGACTTGTTACTGGTGCACCCTATCACCAAGCAACCAATGGCCTAGCAGAAAGAATGGCACATAGTTTCAAGAAGGCAGTGAAGGCTGACAACTCTGGGCGAACCTTGCAGCACAAGCTTAACAGATTTCTCTTAGCATATCGTTCAGCACCACATACCAAAACTGGGCTCAGCCCTCCACAAATGCTTTTGGGTCGAAGTATGAAAACAAGGTTGGATCTGATCAAATCTGATGTTGGGCGGGAGGTCGATAAGAAGTTGCTCCAGTTAAAGTCCTACCGGCCAAGGTCCTTTGACGTAAAGTAGCACGTTTGGGTGCGGAATTTTAGCAAAGGCCCCAAATGGGTGCAAGGCACAATCACTGAGTGACTAGGCCCCGTTCTGTACCAAGTAAAGCTGAACGACCAGATCTGGAAGGGTCATGAAGAACAGCTTTACCACAGCAACCTTCGTCCACTTTCAGCTGGGGCGACTGGAGATTGTGTTGTTCCTGCAGCCATGGACTTCAGCAATTCCTCGGTGGTAGCGCCTACGATGAAGAAGCCAGCACCCCCAGAAGTGATGCCGGAAGAAGACATCTATCCCTCTGGACCTGCCAGTGAACATGATTCCAGACCAGGAGCCTTTTTCTACCCGAGTCGGTAGAGTTGTCAAACCACCTCAGCGATTGAAGGACTGTTTGTGACTGAACTTTACCCTCACTATGAACTGTTAGGAACTTTGAACACTAGTTTTACTGAATAATATACCGTTTTGTTCTTTTTTAGTCTGTACCCTGTATACCTTATTAATTTGTGGAAGAGGAAATTGTTAGGTTTTCCCTTGGGTGGCCCTGTACATTGTGGGTCATCACCATATATGGAGGTACATGAGGTTTTTGTGTTTCATTAAATTCCTGTTTCCGCCATCTTGATAAGGTGTTTCGCTGACTGTGAATACATCACAACTACTTCCAATTTTGTCTCCACTACTCAACCGGACACTCACCCCAAAAACAACCAGCAGGTGGAAAAAAGCGGGGAACGTGTACAGCTGACCAAGGCAGTGGTGCGACCCTCGGGGTACTAGGGTATTCTCCTTGAAAGACACCACTTACAATGTAAATGAACGCTATCATATACCGCCTAACGAAGGCAAAAAGGACAAAAAACGAAACAGGACTTGTGCACGCGTCGAAGGCTTGACCGTAGATTGCCTCACTCGCTAAACGATCGCCAAATACAAACCACGATCACGTGGCACTCCAAGCGCCTGCCGCTCACAACCAGGCCTCTGCTACGTGACGGCAAACTGAGCTACTCGAGTTTTTAGGGTGGAAAAATCTTGCACGCCAGCAGGAAATTCATAAAGCCACTATGGTGTTTAGATGTCTGCACGGGCTAGCTCCGGAGTATCTGTATTCAAAGTTTACGTGGCGTGACTCTGCTTATGTCCTCAGGGACTCTGAAAACAAGCTCAATGTTCCATTACCGCGCACTGATTATTACCGAAAAAGCTTTAGCTACAATGGCGCCACATTATGGAACAGTCTACCATGCGATATAAGGAACACAGAGTCTCTGGGGGTATTTAAACGCAAGATTAATGACATTCTTTAAGTCTAACGCACGGCATTCACGGAAAACAGCTTTTAGTTTATAGCTTGAACTTTAAATATTTTTAAATATTTTATATTTTAACTAGTTTGAATTTTAAATTTTTTTAGCGTATGTGATATGTATTTTTATGGGCTGATGAATTGATCGTGTTTAAATAAAGATTATCTATCTATCTATCTATCTATCTATCTAAAATATCAATTTATGCTAATCAGGATTATCACAAATTACATTTTTTTGTCGAGTCTCAATATTCTCGTCGACGGGGATGGGGTGGTGCTGGTCCCCAGACTCTTAAGGCTATGAGGACAAGAATTGAGAGAATTTAAGTGGCCGATTACATGGCAAATTCAACCCAGGCTTTCCAAACAAATGCTTTATTTAAAAAGACAGCAATTAGTAACAAAGCTTCAGTCCGGTTTGAAGCAACTGGGCTGAAAAAAAGACATGTAATCGCTTTCTTTTTTTCAGCCTGGACTGAAAAAGAGAACCTGGGGATGGACATCGACTGTGTGGATATGGCAAAATTTGGGCTCTGGCAACTGGATGCAAATAAAGATGTTCCTTTGGAAACATGACGAGTATTTGATACACGTTATATAGCGAATCATAAATCTCAGATGGAATACAACAACAGCGATTTCAACGCAGACAAACTAAAACGTACGAGATTGTTCGTGAAGCCATAGCTTTACACAATCTCATCCTTACGAAGAATGAGTTTCCAGCACAAATTCACAATCCGCGTCTAGACTGCTGGCGCTGAAATTAGCATGCCAATCAAACCAAAATTTCAGCCCGGTGAGTGGGACGAAATTTAAACCCGGGGCTGAAATTCAGCATGTAATCGTAAATTTAGCCATCAAATCAGGCCCCAAAATCATTTAAAATTGATAATCGGACCAAAAACGTTAAGATGTGCTCTTCCTTTTTAAAATGAGGGAAACGTTTTGCCACTTTTCCATCATATTAGTTGGTCTTTGTTGGAAAGAACGCGCTTGCTGAAAACGAAGGAATATCCTATAATATCAAGAAGTCCAAATAATGAGTGCCCTTTTGAGGCATCTTCAAGGGCACACAACTCGATTTGCAGCAACCGAATTTTCCAGTGTACAGATTTACACTGCAAGCAAAACAAAGTTTCTTTGGAACAACCCGGCGAAAAGTATATCCTTTAAACAGCAGCGTTTTTTTCCAGCGGAGAATGAAACAGCAACGTTAAAGAACCTATTGTTGTTACCGAACGTTTCAGGTGAAAAACTGCTTTAAGCGAATACCAGGCATGAAACAAGAAGACAAGCTTTACAAGAAACAATGAACACTCTATACAGCTCTCTGAAACTTTCCATAAAATACACCCGGTTTTTTAAGGGACACTAAAGAATAAAATAGCTTTAAAATGAACTCGTACAGCTCAGCAAACCTAAATACACGGCTTTTTTAAAGTTTGCCGTTTCTTTGCAGGCTCATGTACACAACCAAAAAATCAAAGTGTGAGCGATACTTTAGTTTATATTTTCTCTCCTTACAATCTTAAAAAATTGTTTTAAAAGCAGCAAAACTAGCAGTTTTTATCTAAAATCTATTATATAACTAGACTAGCTGACAAAACAAACAGTTAAAAATACAGCTGTATCTTTTCAGGTAAAACAAAACTAATATATAATATAAAATATTCAATGTTACTTAAAATTTGTTATGGAACTAGACTAGCTGGAAAAAAGGTGTGCTTGTCGCCCGTTCCCTCAAACATGAATTATTGACAAAGCAATTAATAATTATATTACTCTACATGTGAATGCAAAAATATAATTAAGCATACATATCAAATCTTAAGATCAATAAAGATCTTGATAAAAATTTATTTTGAGAAAAAATATTCCGCGAAAATATGCCGTGTACGGCAAGGATCTAAAACAATTTATTTTCTTGATAAATTATTTTGTTGATGGTAGGCCTACACTGTAGTTTTATTAAATACGTTTGTTCCACCAAACGATGGGCAGTGTCGTTGGTAATCGTTTAAAGTGCACCTAACCCCAAAATACTTTTTTCCCTAAAATGAATCTTTGCAACTGTTCGAAACGCATTGCAGCCATTTTTTCATTTTTCTAACAAATCCTGCCATTTTATAGGCTTCGAAAGTTGCGAAAATCCAAGCATCTTTTGTTCACGACCGAGTCAGAATCGGAGTAGGTCTATTCCTGTTTTGACGTCACAATCTACTTTGCATGCATTTTTACAAAGAGTTAATTCAATGTAACTCAGTTTGTGACGTCAAATCAGGAATAGACCCACTCCCCTTCTGACTCGGTCGTGAACAAAAGATGCTTGGATTTTTGCAACTTTCAAAGCCTATAAAATGGCAAGATTTGTTAGAAAATGAAAAAATGGCCGCAGTGCGTTTCGAACAGTTGCAAAGATTCATTTTAGCGAAAAAAATATTTTGGGGTTAGGTGCACTTTAACATTTAGCGCATTCACAACTTGCATAAATCCCACCTTCTTCCCCACCCCCAGCTCCCCAAAAAATTGCATAGGCATTATTTTCGATTTCTCTTGGGAAATCTTCATGTCCCAGAAGAAATTGCAAACACTGATTATGCACAATAAGAAGACAGAAGTAGAATGAAGACCATCTAAGAAAATCAATAATTTGGAGTAAGATGGAGTTGATGAATGTAGATAGGAAAAAAAAAAGGAAAATGACTACCATTTATGGAGTGTTCCACCTTTTGATGAACGCAAGAGCATTACTTGTACCCAGAAAGGAGATATAAGCATTGGAAGCCCTAAACTAACTGTTGAGAAGGCAAAAATAGAGTCAACTAACAGCTGGAAAGAAAGTCTTCACATGGTTAGATTCTGCGCCAGATGGAGCAGGTAGGAGGTGTAGCATCCTGGGACTAGTTAAGGGAAAAAAAACAGTAAGACTAATCATGACAACAAAAGAACAAGCATTATGAACAAATAGGACCAAGGCCGAAACTGGGAAACAAGATATTTTAACAAAATGAAGGCACTGCGAAAAAAAAGAAGATTATATTGCCTATATGATTTGTCAATATAAACAACAGTGATTAACTGCAACAGCAGAGCTTGTCTTCAACATTCAGCCCTAGAACTAAAATAACTTCTCTCCCCATCAGATCCAAATCCAAATTCACTGTCCGCGAGAATATCAGCCATTACTGGTTTCCTTGGTTCCCTGGGGATTTCAATAGGCACCAACAGGTCTTCATATGGCGTATTCCATGACTGTTGTTTACCAGAGCCAATCAATAAATAGATGATCCAGCCGAAAACAAACAAACCAGCAGATATGTAAAACACCTTTTGCCACTGTACTCTAGTGGGCTGCAAAAAAAAAAAGGCAAGCATTGATTACAAAAAGGTTAGGTACCACCTGAAAGGCAAGGAAGGAGAACATGAAATTTTCTAACAGAGAAAAAACTTCATTCAACAACAGAATTGTACACAAGACCCTAGAAATAAAATCAGAAGCACATGACCTTGAAGCGTGTAACTTGCAACTCTCTTAAGGCTGGTTTTCACTAGCGACGGAGTCGGAGTCGGAATCAGAAGCGTAGAACGATACGATCTAGTGAAAATCAAGCTGTCGGAATCGGAAGCAGAATACTGCTTCCGCTTATGACTCCGTCGCTTACGATCCAGTGAAAACTGCATTGTCAGAGTCGGAAGCAGAACGGCGGAAGCATAAACCAATCACAATGCTCGATTCAAAGCATTTTGATTGGTTGGTTCTTCCGCTTCTGCTTCCGACTCCGACAATCTAGTTTTCACTGGATCATAAGCGACGGAGTCATAAGCGGAGTCGGAAGGAAATGGAAACGTTCTGATTCTTCCGACTCCGATTCCGTGGAGCTTATGACTCCGCTTACGACTCCGATCTTTGATTTTCACCAGGTCATAAGCGTTCTTACGACTCCGACTTGGACTCCGTCGCTAGAGAAAACCAGCCTTAAAGCTTCCTTGGAACAAAGCTTGGGAATTTAGGACACCGATTTTATGCCCAAATATGGACAAGAATAAGATCGAAGCTACACGCGTGGGAAAAGGCACGAGCTACAAAACCCCAGCTCTGAACCAGAGTTAAACACTTCATGGTCACGAGATTCTGATAAAACCTCAAACGTTAGTTGCAGGTAGACAAGTTAAACCACTGCAGGCTCTTGTGGAGTAAAATGGTAACTTGGAAAATATAGAGAATTACATCACTTCCATTGATATGAGGATCTGAAAAGAACTTCCATGGTATTGATTCAACGTTCTTTTTGCAAAATAATTATATCATAATTCCTTCAATTTAAATGCAGTTTGCTAAAGCGGTTGTGGTCTGGGCCACTCTATCACCTTAGATCGGTCAGCGGTGTTTGACATAGGCGCATGCCACTTTGTGTCGTGCTTTTACTTCTCGCCCCAGTTGTTCAAGTGATGGATAGGGCTATCCACCGGATAAATCACTTCCATTGGATTGTGCAATTGGCTTCGCTATGACTTATCCACTGGATAGTGATTTATCCGGCGGATAGCACTATCCATCACTTGAACAACTGGGGCCTGGGCCCGGTTGTTCGAAAGCCGATTAACTTAATCCAGGATTAGCGTAAATTTTCGTTTCATGTTTTCAACTTTTTAGTGAAAGTTTCTTTTGCTTATTTTTGTTTTTCAAGATTGACTTCTTCTAATGTAGAGTTTTGCCAAATGATCAGCGTTGAACAACATTTGGGAGTAGAGAAAATAAAACTTCTTGGTTAATTTTTAGTCTGGGATTAGTCTGGTGTTCGGCTGAGAACGACAAGGAAAAAATAGGCACGCATTGCGTACGGGTGGTAGTGCAGTAACGTGACACAGAGCTTTATTCCGTAACTGTCAACTGAGTTGCGTTTTGTTTTCCACGAGATTCAAGTTGTCTTTGCGTAATATGTACACTGTGGCTCTAATAGTTCACAATATTGCTTTGGTATCGTAATCATTTAAGTGCTATGGTAGATGTCTTTGGTAGATAGCACCTGAGAAGACAGGTAGTTACTACTAAAATACTAAACCAAAAAAGATTGAAGAAAATAGAAGGGAATCGAGAATTATTGGCTTCGAGGCAGACATGAAGTTTGCTTCAACTTCTTTTCCACAGCAATTTTAAGCGTGTGCTCTGCGTGTCTGACAGCTTTCCACCACAAAAGTTCACTGAAGGTAATCCTTGTCCGGCGGGGTTAGTATCTGGATGGGAGACCTCAAAATATACGACTTGCTGTGAGAAAGCACCAAAACTTATATTTTAACACTCAAAGATGCGAACTAAGCAAGGTACAGATTTTGATAGCCTGCCTTATGAAAAACAAATTTTGATGCAAAAGCGAAAAAATATCGATACAAAGTTTTTAGGAAGAGCAAAAGAAAGTTTTTAGGAAGTGTTGATCGAGGTTATAAAAAAATTGCCATCGGCAACAAAATTTGGGACATGAAAACAACATAAATTTCGTGCTGCGAATACAAACCGTTTCCCCGCTAGTAGAGATCTCTTTTCTTTTGCGTTCGCTGGGCTGACGAGTACAGGAGAAGAGACCTCTGCCATGGGTCGAAATTCACTGTGTTGAGCATGCACGGCGGTTACTTAGCGACCGAATCCTTACGTCATACTTACGTCATAAGTGTGGGCTAACTTAACAACAGCGGAATTACTGTAAAGGAATGCGCGGGACACAGTGGGCTCAAGTCACAGTCAGAGCCGTCCAAGGTTGTGGACGGCAGTTGGATCAAAGCGAGTGGTAGGTACTTGGTGTCTCTTTTTCTGTTGTTTCAATTTTTTTTAAACAAGGTATAAAACGTTCAGTAATTATACAATTACCCTAACCTAACCCTAACGCTAACCCTAATCTAACCCTGAAGGTTTTACCGTGTTTAGATAATTTTGTGCAATAGATAACCACTAAATGACAAAATACACCAAGTACCAACCGAACGAGTTTCGACCCATGGCAGAGGTCCTTCTCCCGTTCTCGTCAACCCAGCGAACGCAAAAGAAAGGAGACCTCTGCTAGCAGGGAAACAAACCGTTCACATCAGCGAAAAACATTTTGGGAGATTTTTGCTAAGTTCAATTTTGCTATCGTACTTTTGGCTGAACAAATAAACTGTAAAATCGAAAGTGACAGCGATTTCAGCGGCCGTCTGTGATCAAGTTACCTTGCATGTTACTACCAACTGAAGAAACAAACATCTGTGACAAAATGACGGCAAGACACCGGGTTTTTGTTTTTGTTTTTTTTCACAAGGGTTATAGATTTCGACAAAAACTGTGCGAGGTTGACCATTGTTTCACTCTCTTAGACGAGCTTATTTATCTTCCTGTATTTGAGCCACCCTTGTTGCAAAAATTGCGTTCATAACTGCGAAGATCATAGCTTCACTTGATTTCATATCCGCAGTTCATATATGATTCACTTCATATACCATTCATCACAGAGTCTTTAACAGCAATTAGTTCTACTGTACACTGTATATTTTCACTTTCTAAGGATAAGAATGTTCAGAATAGAAGTTGACCTTGGTTTAGCCTGCGAACGCAGACGTATTTCCGGCGGTCGTTTTTTTCCCCCGAAAGATAACAAAAGTAGTTACGTCACAAAAATCGTTTGGCAGCTCGGTTTCACAAACGCTATTTTTCGGGGGAGAGAAACGACCGCCGGAAATACGTCTGCGTTCGCAGGCTAACCTTGGTTCAGAGGATAACAGCTAATGAGCACATTTGGGTTATTAAGATAAAAAGTTATTGTATCAATTGCAGTGCTATGCATAAAATCCCACATTGTTGATTGTATTGCTTCACCATTAAAATGATGGAAGAATGGTGGAGACCAAAATGACTGAAATGTTATCCAGGTGATATGGTGACGTAATTTGGAGGACTGGGAAGAAAAATTTTAACGCCGTATCCCACAACCGCGCGCGGCCTCAGGTGTTGTTTCCAAACTCCCTGCAGTATTTCCATCGCCAAAACTCAACAGATCATTCCGTGTCTACCACATTTCCTGTTGCTGAATGAACATTCAAGTAGACCGAAAATAAGGCCGTGCGCGGTTGTGGGATACGGCGTTAATTTTTTCTCCCCAGTCCTCCGAATTACGTCACCAGATCACCTGGATTAGACTGTTTTAGCAATTACACCTCCTTTTGCAAAAAAGTCTTCTGAATATTAGTGAGTAACTTAAGAAAAGAGCATGCCACACTAATACCTTGTCATTTGTTAAAAGCCCGACCACAAGTGGACCGGCTATACCAGGCAGCGTTCCTGCAGAATTGGTAATCCCCATCAATACTCCGGCATATCTTGGGGCAATATCCAAGTGATTAACATTAAATGAAGCAGCATTAAGATTTAAGAATCCGAAAGCCAGCGAAAATAAAATGACGGCTAAGCTGGTGTCCTCACAACCAACGTAGCTTGTGGATATCAATAAACAGGCTGGTATAAGGAAACCTATAAAATGAAATGAAACTTAATTAAGTTACTGTTACACAATTATCCTGCAGTTTTATTGAAGAACGTTTATAATTATAAATAATCACTTTTTATAATACAAGATGCACTGTATAATACTGAGAGGGGATATTGATTCCGTGTGCCATGATGCAGTTCATGACGAGATCATCACAATAACTATTGACCTTTGTAAACAGTCATTCCTTTGTTCTTTTAACCAAGGTATACGATTCGGCTCTGATTCTTTTTTTTTTTTTTTTCATGTTCATTTTGCGGTTGCGATTTGCCTGCGCATGCGTAAGATTTCTTGGCCTCGCAAAGACCCTTTTCAGGGAAGGCAGCCGAGGTAGGATTGGAACACAGCAGCCCTAGGAAAAGCCAAGAGAAATGGTGTGTCGACTGCCGCCTTCAGTGCTCCAAAACAATTGACTGGGAGATGGCTTACAAACTCCCTTTCTGCAGCA
>OX421453.1:19809572-19817072 GCA_949126865.1 Montipora capitata
CTAGGTTAAATTGTATTTAACTACGTTACGTGCATGTATACCAAAACATTATTAAAATTTGAATGAAAAACAATATTATTGTTTAAAATAACAAAGGAAACTTTGTCCAATTATTGGCTTACGAAATAATTTGGATGTTTACAATAAAAATCAATTGTCATGATTCAAACAAGTAGGCATCAACTATTTGCAATTATAACTGTACAATAGTGCACAGTACATGTACTGTTGAAAAAATCTTTTACATGTACACTGTGCACTTCATTTATTGCGTTGTGTATGTTTGTTTTAAAATTAGAGAGAAAGACAGAATTCCATGGAAAATTACAGGATTAGTCTATTCAGAATTCAACCCAATGCCTTGTGTTAAGACCTTGAGTAAAATAAAAATTATTATTCAGTGGCTTGAGTTGGTTCATATAATTATGACAAAACTTTGCCCTCTGTCTCAGGGATGGCCCTGGATTGCCCAAGACCCTGAAGCACACAGTTTTTCCCTTTACAGACAGAATAAGGCCACTAAATAACCTAGCCTCATTAACAGCCAGACGATTAAAATCAGTTGGAGGTGGGGGGAAGGGGGGGAGTCCCACCCCCAGGAGTCAATGGGTTATACAACAACCGTGAAAGCAAAGATGCACAGGCAAACAAATGAAAATGGAAACCGAGAAGAGCATGATGCTTACCTCAGCAATTGGAAAGTTAAGCACTTCCTTAAAGTAAGCTGGCAGACAAGTGAGGAACGTATAAAAGGCCCAGTTATTGCAGAAGTGTGCTGCAATGATTGCCCACACAGCAGGTGATGTAGAGATTGAAAGCCACGGTGTGTCATGATTCTGCAAAAAAATTCATGAAAAAACGTGAGAGGCCAACAAAGGATAATCTGACAAAGGATTTGCACCTACAGTAACTTAGAATATTTTAATGCTTAAAAAATATCTCCTCTTGCAGAAAACACGTTTTTTTTGTAATTTTCTCATCCAGATTTACCTTCACACGTCGCAAAATGGAATACGACATTGTACACCATTGTAAGTTAGCAAAACTAGGAGATTCAACATTTTGTCCAGATATGAAGAGGATTGGGACACTTTATGTATGCATTAAATGTACATATACAGCAATCACAACGTGAGAGGCAAGGTTTGATTGAAATGACATCAAAAACTGTTTTGCATTCCAGGACCTAATTTCAAGAAAAACCTGCATTGCAAAGCAGTTTTGTGTTCTCCTCAAAGGGACAGAGTCATACAGTACAGTGTACATGGTTCATGCAGACCTACATGTACATGTACAGTTGTACATGTATGCCCTAGTCCTCATCGCTCCTGTGAGACCGGTGTGACTGAGTTTTAAAGCTGCAGTACATTCACGAAAAAATGGAAACAGTATAATTTCAGTACAGTACATGTACGTCAAAAGGAGACAAGGGGGTACTGTAACAGCAGCCTTATTAATGGCAGCACAAAGAAAGCAAAAGGATTATAAATATACAGTAAGCCAATTCTTAGATTAAAATGCTACTATGACGAAATTTCCTATATAAGCCATTTTAAGACATGTAAGTGTGTAGTCTGTACAAGAAGAATAATAATGCTGTTTACTATTATCATATATCTCTTTTTGTTCCAGAGATATTCAAAGCACATAAGTACGTTAGGCCTTGTTGAATGTTTTTCTCGCTTAATTGATCACCAAAATATTGAAATCAGATTGGAGGGAACTGGAAAAGAGTGAGTTGCCATGGGAACCAGTTTCTTTCTAGTGGCAGATGTGGTGCCTGTAGAACTATTGGCCTATCAAGTTTCAATGGTCTCAGCTGCAAATTGACCAAGATAGCTCTATTTATAAATATACTTGATGTTATATTGGGTTGAGTGAATGACATCATCAGTCCTCTCATTTGCATATTTTACACATTTTTCAAACTTAAATATCTCTGGAACCAATGCAGATTATTTCCAAACGGTAAACGGCCTTTTTAATTAATCTTTCCTCGAATACTATGTGATAAACCTAAAAATTCAAGGGATAAAAATTTGATCACAGTAGCACTTTAAGGTATGTTATCTCCAAGTAAGAAAAAGGAATGTAGTATGTATTAATTTTTGCACACAGAGTGCTGACTGCTTGTAAGTTTTGCATTCTTTTTGCCTAATCTCAATACCTGCGTGGGTACCTGGCAACATTAATTATTGTTTTTTGTCATTTTAATTTTACACTGTGCACTGTGATTGCATGTGATTAGAAATTTACATTGTACATGTAGGTACGTTTTGCAGAAATTATTGATTTTAATTACTGCATCCTTTTTTCTCTTAACCAACTGGAGGCTTTGTTTAAAGCTATATCTATGTGATTTCCTCGTGGGTTGCAAGGCTGTTGCCTAACAGGAGCCCGGTAGCCTGGGGCTCCCAAAGAATATCTCTGGGCGCCTTAATTTTTCACAGCAACACCTTTCACTTCATGTGTTGGGCTCTGAGGGCCCCTTTAAAATTTTCTTAGGCAGCAGCCTTGGGTTGTTTCTAAGTTTACACACTTAAAGCCTCTTATTTATATACTTAGAATCTATCTGTTTGTTAATTAAAGGGAACCTCCAGTTAAACAAACACGAATTGTTTGGAAACATGTATGTAATTTCCCATGGCATCTGACAGGATGCGGCGATGCGGATCCGCATAATTCACTGAAATGCGCGTCTTCCGCATAATTTCGATATTTTCCGCATAATTCCGATATTTTCCGCAAAAAACAGAAGAAACACTTGATATTAGTGATAAAGCAGCTCCTTAACATCCTCAAAAACATAAAATCCAAAGAAATAGACTGTTTTAAAACGCTTATTTTCCGCTTATTTTTCGTTCGCAAGATGAAAGTTCGTAAGAAAGATCGTAAGCAGTTTCCGCGCATTTTTTCGCCAATGAGCCTGGACACTAGTTTTTGTTCCTACAATGCTTCCCATTGGACGAGAAACAGTTACACTTCAGCAAATGACGTGACTGATAAGAAACTAAGGGCGCATTCGATTGACTGTATTCCGGAATAGGAATACATGGAATAGAAGTGACAAATCCTTCGTTTTTACGGAGATTCACATTAAAATTATCAAACACCTTCTAAAATGCTATTTTAAACATATCTTTATTATCCTCGTTGCTTCAAAAGCGCCAGACATACCGTTTTAACTCATCACTCCACGTATTCTTATTCCGGAATAGGGTCAATCGAACGCACCCTAAGTCAATGATCGAGGGAATGGATCGCGCTCCAAAGGTATTACAATTTTGCTCCATTATCTCCAAATTGAAACAAAATTCATGACGAGAAACAAAATAATTTTTTATCGCTTTATTTATTTTACCAAAAGTTGCGGCAAAATCCCAACTGCTAACCCTTTTATTTCAACGGTGAAAGCTGGTCGCAAATTGGTGACTCCTCCATGTATTTTAATCACAAAGGGCAAAAATTCAGTCACAAATGCGATTGTATTGGTTGCAATTTCGATTACGGATTTACCGTAAGCATGTAAATACATTGGACGGGCCTAATTATTAGTTTTATAACTTGTTTAAATTTCCTCATAATCCGGTGTAATTTTCGCATAATCAACGCATGTTTCCGCATAATATGGTCAAAAATTTCCTCGTAATCTTTAATTTTTTTCCGCATCCTATCAGAAGCCATGATTTCCTTTTACTTAAACTCATTCCGTAGTCTGCAGTAGGCTCCTTTTAAATACACACGTATCTTGCTGCAGCAAGTGCTTTTAATAAGGTTTGAAACATTAAACACTGAGGGGAAATAACTTTCTCAAGTTGTACAGTAGATGTACCATACTCGTTGTCTTTTGTCCTGTCCTGTTCCTATAGACAACTGAATGTACTCTCTCTCCTTGATGGATATTCTAGGATGATCAGCAGGTCTCTCATAGGCAAATGCCATCCATATAAAAAACCAAACCACACCTACAGCACCTGCCAAGACAAATACATCATACCTTTTAAACCATAATAATTAACCCATACTCTTCTATGATTGAGACTTGCAGATGGTACTCTGTCTGATGCCAGCTAGGAATCAACAGGGGCCAGTATAGAAACAAAAGGGTTAACACATCTACATCCACTTTAATAAAAACTACTGTATGCCCCTTAAAAATCTACAACTTGTAAAATACTGAGCTTTAAGTATATACCAAACAAAATAACAAAAACAAGATGTTGCAAAAGGCAGCTCTAGCTGCAACAACACTGAAGTCATAAGATTTTTCAACCACAAAATGCGAAAACAACTTTCGCCATGTCTTCCAAAAAACCTTTTGTTTTGCACATCACAGAAAAATACATGTAAATTATATTAATTAAACACGCCATTTATACCACTTATTTTTTACAGTAACACAAAAAGTCATGGTTAAAAAAAAATTATTGAACAGCAAATCAAACAAACAAACAGCCTTAAGTACATGCATTCACTGTTTTAATAACAGAAGAAAAGCATCTCAGTCTACGTACATCTTACCGGTATAGTTATAGCTTTCAATGGTTTTCATGACAAGATCTTGACAGCAAATTAAACAAACTAATATAATTATTTTTATTAGATCAATAATTACATGTAGATCTGCCAGTGATTACTACAAAATAATAAAACAAAGTTTATGAAAAAGTTGCTCACCATAGATATAAAACACTGAGGGCCAACCTCCCCAAAGATTAGAAGAACATAAAACTCCAGCTACAGGCATCCCTACAATGATACCAATCTGAAGACCTACAAGATAACATGACTAAAATTATGTGTAAACTATATTATCTTCAATCTACAGTTTAATTTTATGACTTAATGCTGACAACACAAATAATAATTATAAAATAAATACTTGATCCTAACACAGACACCCAACTAATCATGGCTTCTGATAGGATGCGGAAAAAAATTAAAGATTATGCGGAAATTTTTGGCCATATTATGCGGAAACATGCATTGATTATGCGGAAATTACACCGGATTATGCGGAAACTTAAACAAGTTATAAAACTAATAATTAGGCCCGTCCAATGTATTTACATGCTTACGGTAAATCCGTAATCGAAATTGCAACCAATACAATCGCATTTCTGACTGAATTTTTGCCCTTTGTGATTAAAATACATGGAGGAGTCATCAATTTGCGACCAGCTTTCACCGTTGAAATAAAAGGGTTAGCAGTTGGGATTTTCCCGCAAAATAAATAAAGCGATAAAAAATTATTTTGTTTCTCATCATGAATTTTGTTTCAATTTGGAGATAATGGAGCTTAAAGTGCGTTTGATTCACCGTATTCCGGAATAAGAATACGTGAAGTGATGAATTCAAAACGGTATGTCTGGCGTTTTGAAGCAACAAGGATAATAAAGATATGTTTAAAATAGCATTTTAGCAGGTGTTCGACATTTTTAATGTGAATCTCCGTAAAATCGAAGGATTTCTAACTTGTATTCCATGTAATCCTATTCCGGAATACGGTCAATCAAACGCGCCCTTAGGCCCGGTTCAAACGTCGAACTTTACATGTGCCGAATCCAATACCAATTTGGGTCGACCCAAATAATTAAGTTCGACAGTTGATTCAAACGTCAAACCTAATTGGGTCGAACTTAATTGCAAAAGTGAACACGACACTTTTGTAGTCAGCGGTTATTGCTTTCCAAAATGGCGGACAAAAATGCGGGAAAGGCAAATTCTGGAAGCGAAGAGCTTGTTTTTCTTGCATGTGCGATCAAGGAGGGAAGAAGAAGGCGACTCCAGATGCAGTTAGCGTTGAACAACCTCGCTGCCAGGAGAAAGCGATTTTTGAATTTGGCTTTCCTTCTAGTATTGCTGATTTCCCATGGGAACTTCACAGTCCCTCGTCCAGTTCGTTCTTGTCGTCGGCTGAAAAGAAATACTGGCTGTTGGGAAAACGTTTGCAATACCTATTCAGATGCAAGGTTCAAGAAAACCTTCAGAGTTTCCCAGGATACCTTTAATTTCATCCTAAACCGTATTGCACCTTTCCTTATTCGGCAAACTGTAACGGAAGAACCGATAACACCAGCACTGAGGCTTGCATTTGTCTGTACAGACTAGGCAGAGGAGATTATCTCTACCATATCATCTCTATTACCATTTCTTTGGTCATTTTCTCTTCAAAACATGACTCGCAGTACGCCACCGAACTCCCTGCTTTCCATCCAGCTACATTCTCATCATTTTCAAACATGGAAAACCGCATACAGAAGTGGTTCATGCACTTCAGGCAAGTATATTTGGTACTCTCGAAGCAAGAGGAACACATGTGTTCGGATCTTCCCGCCATTTTGTTCGAAATGATCAAAACAAGTTGTGTGCGCATGACAAAGATAGGAAACGAGCAGAACTCTGGGTAAAAATTAATTTATTCAATGTATTTGCAATGTATGCATTAGATTCGGCACGTGTCGAAGTTCGACGTTTGAAACAAAGTCGATCTTTTGCCGTTCTATTCGACAAGCTCGGTCGAATAGAACGGCAGGTCGACCCAAATACAAATCTGTCGAACCCAATTGATTCAAACGTCGAACTTTACATGTGCCGAATCTAATTATTAGATTCGGCACATGTAAAGTTCGACGTTTGAACCGGGCCTTAGTTTCTTATCAGTTACGTCATTTGCTGAAGTGTAACTGTTTCTCGTCCAATGGAAAGCATTGTAGGAACAAAAACTAGTGTCCAGGCTCATTGGCGGAAAAATGCGCGGAAACTGCTTACGATCTTTCTTACGAACTTTCATTTTGCGAACGAAATGGTGTGTTTTCTTCAATGTTCAGGAAAATAATCGTTTCAAAACAGTCAATTTCTTCGGCTTTTATGTTTTTGAGGATGTTAAGGAGCTGCTTTATCACTAATATCAGATATTTCTTCTGTTTTTTGCGGAAAATACCGGAATTATGCGGAAAATATCGGAATTATGCGGAAGATGCGGATTTCAGTGAATTATGCGGATCCGCATCGCCGCATCCTGTCAGATGCCATGCAACTTCTTCTAGCAGATCAACTTACAGTACATACATTTAACTTTAAATTGCGAATGGGCGATGTGTGCAAATGGCAGCTTTGTTTTTAAATTAATGCTGATAAGAGTGAATCATTAGATACCTTGAGGAAAGTTCTAAGAGATGCAGACAGCATCGAAGATTTTGGTTTCTACAAAGGACCTTGAATTTTCTTGAAGCATTATATAAATTTACACAATTGTGAATAAGGCAAACAGGGAGTTATAAAGAGCAATCAAGCGTTCCGTTGGTTCAGTGTGTATACAGTATTAAAATGTGTTGTGGCCAATAATTCTTGAATATGTGGTGCCTATGTGGTGATCTTATCCTATCAAGGACATTCAGTCACTTGAAGGTGCGCAGAGAAGAGCATCAAGACTCGCTTTCAACCCACGTAAAGGTGACATGCCATAAATTATAGCGGATATTGGACATCAATGTTCTG
>OX421453.1:19822072-19847072 GCA_949126865.1 Montipora capitata
CATACATTTGTACACTGACAACTCAGTTGGTGGCTACATGTACATGTATGTGGACGATTAAAAAGTGGCATTAATACTTATGATGGGAATTAAAGGGTTAATACTGGTACTCATGATGGCCTGAGTCACTCGTGTCAGTTCACCATAAACCGTCCAATGAGTGAAACTGGAATGAGATGACTCTTCAGACCGGCGTCATGTAAACAGAAACAAGCATTAATTTAGAGAGCAATCTGAAGTTGTACCACTCTGATGTAATCAGGGCCTACACTGTACATGTACGTTAGAAAGCTTTTGTTTAAAATTAATACCCTAGAATGATATTTACATGTACTGCTATCAAGTCAAAGTGATTCTTGAGGACTGGAATGGCAATCTTTAGCTCATTATCACAAATACAGTACACTGTACATGAAAATACTAATGAGCTTTCTTGCTGATTCCAGAGTCAATGAACCATAAATTTGCAACTAAATTTTAATTAAGACATTTCGGGAATATTCAACTCTGCAATTTTATTCCCCAAAGTCTAGAGACAAACAGTACTGGATTCTGGATTCAATAGGTTTGTAATCTCTGATTTGGACAAAATTTCTTTTACCTCTCCAAGGCCCTCTAAAATTCGCACTAAAATGAACATTCCAACACTGTGACGTGCAGCCATTGGAGTAAACATTGTTAGCACTGCAGTAGAAAGCACTCCAAAACCAAACAAATATTTTCCACCAAATCTTGCCCCCAACCAACCACCTGGTAACTGTGTTATAATGTAACCATAGAAAAATGAACCCAAAATTATGCCTGTTGATGAAAAAGTAAGATGAAAACAATGAGTACAATTGTTTACAAAAAAAATGTTTACATGTAAATCCAGGGCCCAGTTGTTTAAGCCGATTAATTAACTTAATCCAGGATTAGCGTAATTTAATTCTGTTTCGTGTTTTAGACGTTTTGGTGAAAGTTTCCTTTGCTTATTTTTGTTTTTCAAGATTGACTTCTTCTGATGTAAAGTTCCAACGAATATCAGCCTTGAACAGCATTTGGGAGTAGAGAATAAAACTCCTTTGTTAATATTTAACCTGAGATTAGCGTTAAACGGCTTTTGAACAACTGGCCCCAGGAGTCATATCACAATTTAAATAAGTGAAGTATGATTGTCTGCAGGTGAGTGTATAGTACTATATTAAAGAGGGAATGACATTTGACCACCTAGGCAGAACTAATCTCAAGAGTCATTGACGAGTGATTAAATTTTGTGTAATGTCAGTAGAAAGTATAAACACTCTGGTCGTGGATGTACATGTCGTCATGTTTACAATCAGATTTAAGTAATTTTAAATTTGACTGTCAGTGCTTATACCAAACATTGGCATTACACAGAAATCTCAAGATGACTAATCTACTCAGGTCATCAAAATGTCAGTCAATGTCATCCTACCGTAGTTATTCGGTTATAAGGCGTACGGTTTTTTCAAGAAAAATCTGTCTTTGGGTGGCAAGTTAGTGCTAAAATTGGGGTGCGTCTTATAGCCAAGTATTTTCGCGCAACAATTTGAGAAGAACTTGCAGTTTAAACAACACAAGAAAAGGACACTAGTTGTCTATTAAAAAAGAATAGTGCTTTTAGAGACCTTTAGAACACTAAACGACTTCAAGAGAAAAGCAAACACACGCAAATTTGCATACGTCCTTAAGAGCACATGCTCAGTAACATGATACCTGTGACAACAATACAATCGTTTGAACCTTGTTTCGAATATTCCAAGAATCGTGTTTGTCACTCGCATGAAAAGTTTCTTCTCTGAAAAAACAGTGCGGAGATAAAACATACCTTCTTCGTTCATCCAGGCTTTCTTGTGCACTGAAATTTGCATCCTTGGTGGCGTGTTGATATTCAGCTGTCGAACACCTTTGAATGACTTTCCATGGGAGTTTTTGCGCTGTTCGCTTTCGCTTGAAGTCTGAAGTCTGAAGTCTGACTATTTATTAAGTCGGAAGGTTCAAATAAACGTGTATGTGTTGTATGTTTATCATTTCAGGTGTTAACTTTTAGCTTTTGTTTTTACGTATATCATTAAATGCGTGCCTTTTTCACTCTGTTTACGTTAACAAAAAGAGTTCGCATGCCAATTGTGTAAGGATAATTGTGCTCAAATTCATCACATCCTTTTGATAACATTCAATTTTTTGGTGCGTCTTATAACCGAGTATTTTCGTGTAATTTTCAGTTTGAGAACTTAGCTTGATTAAATTGCTAAGTTTAGGGTGCGTCTTATAACCGAGTGCGCCTTATAACCGAATAACTACGGTATATTATCCTTTGTGAAAAACTCCGTTTTCTCTGGTGGTGCAGTTTGTTAAAAGAGAAACAAAACAAACCTTTTGTATGTTTAAACAATGGAATCAGTGAAGCGGCATGTAACCAAGTACATGTACATGTAAATAAAAGAGTACTTTAATGTGACATCAGAAACAAGCCCCACAGAGCATCAGAACCTTGGATTGACTAAGCCTTATTCGTGAAAAAGCAAAACAATCTTCACCAAAATGTTACAGTAAATGCATACTGAGATTGAGACACAAACTAATAATTTACACGTAAACTAGTAGTAATCTCAGATTAATAACGTGCATTTGAAAGTTGCTTAGACTGTTTGTTTCCAAGCTAGAAAACTAAGCATGTGACAAAAAGAGATTGTCATCAGATCAAGATCAATACGTGTGCGAGAATCCAGCAAACAACAGAAAAATCTTCGGGACGGCTATTTTGGTGTCCCTTACAAAGAAAACTTTGATTCCTTTTGGCAAATTAGGACGTGTTCTCCTTCAGTGCTTGTGGGTTCTTCTCCACCTACTCGCTAAATTCTGCCACTAACAGTGTACAGATAATTTTTCAGTTTTATTGAATACTCTGATTATAATAATAATAATAATATCATGCATTGCAAGTCCCACCAAGACCATACCTTGTGTCTTTTCATCCCAGTTAAACTCTCCATTCTATAAAAAGACAAGACAAGACCCGAAATTTTCCTTAGAGCACAGCCTTGCACCATAATATAAAACATAAAACAAACATATCCCTTATCAAAATCACATTTTTTTTTAAATCTACTCATTACCCTTTTCACCCCCAAATCTGCTGCCATTGATGAGTAAATTGTCTGGCATTGGACAGAGTAAAATCTCTACAAATGTAAGTCGCAATCCAAGGAGGGGTGTTTTACAGGAAGCCTCCCAACAAATTGACCTGCTCGCAACAGAGTGGCTTCATAGCTCAGATGGTCGACTATTGCAACGGCAGCGCAGAGGTTATGGGTTCAAATCCCGCTGAAGCCAACTGAAGCTTTACATGTCAAAAAGAAACGAGACAATTGCTTACATTTCCAGATACAGTTTCGTCTTAAGACTTTCATACGTGGTTATCCTGTGGTTTAACAACATGACCACAGTGTAAGCTAGTGTACGTCGATTGCCGCTAAATGAGTTTGTAACTAAAGATTAAAGGGAGTTACAATGTGTTTACTCTTATTCTTAGTGCACTACCTTTTGTAAAGAGCCAGTGGACGAATTTCTTTGACACTCTGGATTGACTGCATACTCCTTTTCACTCGAGTAAGTGGAGTTAACCATCGCCACTAAAGCTACACTTAGATTCACTCGAAGCATATAAACAACGCAGAAACCCGAACATGACAGCGCAGCTAACAAGTAACGGCACTGTATACAACTTTCTGTTTGTTGGCGAGATTTAGAACTGTCCGTTTGCAAGATTGATTCACTTTCGTTCATGATTATTATCACTGTACGCCGAGCAATCACGAGATTTTTTCGAAAACCGCGGCATTACCTGGAAACTAGAGGATTTCCATAGATCCGCAACTCACAAAATGTGCATAGTATGGCTAACCATAAGTAGCAATATCAGGAACCCAACTCCATTGTGTTCGTGTCACAGCATTTTCACAGACCAATTTATTTTTAGATTAAATTTCCCGCGAATGAGACTCCCACAAGAGCCCGAAGACCATTTACAAGAAACTAACCTGACGTCATAGGGTCACCGAACCGGAATTTCTTTCGCCTCTTTCGAAAAATTGATCGGTCTGTAAAAATGCCGTCACATAGGCCCAGTGTGGGAGTTGTAGGCTCCGGATCATGGGTTCCTGGCAATATATAGTTAATCCTCCTTGAAACAGGTTTAATTTAACCCGACTTAACTGTAAATTCAAACCTTAAAGCAAGTTGCGTTTAACCTTTATCTTCAAAACTATTTGATTGAAACTTTTTTACCTGTAAATTTAAACCTTTAAAATTTATTTAAACCTTTGAAATTCATTTAAACCTTTGAAATTCATTTAAATCTTTTAAAATTCATTTAATCTTTCCAATTCATTTAAGGTAATTCCCTTGAAATTGTTCTACTATCAAACTTTTTTGGAAACTTGGCATAATTAACATCCATGATATGAACATTAAAAAAATGCAATGAAAAATGGGGTCACCGTGCTTGTTTACGCGTCAGCAGGCTCTTAAAATGGGGTATTTTTCGCGTTAAAAATTCGAATCACCTTCATACAGAATTAAGTCTTGGTTACTTCAAAGACACAAAATTTTATTTTGAAAATAAAGCTTCTTTCATTTACATAAGCAGTAATGCTTCATTTACGCCGACTTTGATTCCCTGGTTGTGGGAATAATCCACTTTTTGGGACAGTTTCGTGGTTAGCTTGAAGTCCACGCCTTGGGTAAAATACACCCAGTACGGAACTGTTTTCCAAAAACAAATTATGTTCTACTATCAAACTTTTTTTCTTCTTCAAACATGTTCTTTATTAGACTGTTCTTACCAAAAACCTGAAAAAAAAATCGGGGATCACCGTGCTCGTTTGAGAGAAAAGGAGCATTTATTTCGCCATCGGGTTTAGTTTGAACGAAATCTCTTACGTTTTGTATGCGCACGTGCTCATGTGCGCGCGCTAATGACGCGAAAATCATGCGCAGTAGGGATACGCAATGCAATACTAAGGAATTACCTTAAGCCATTGCGAATGCATTTAAACTTCCTGGGGCAAGCTCTGCCAAGCTGGGGCCTCGCTCTCAAATCTACCCGCCTTGGCAGCCATTTTGTTTTTGCGGGTTTTCTCGTGCCCTTACAAGGTTTCGCAGTTACGTAATGAAGCTTCGAAGCTTCTTTCTGGCAATTCTGCAGCAAGCACGGTAGGCCCATCTACGAGTGGTTCCGATTCAGGCCCGTCCTCTGCAGCACTGCACGAATCTTTGAGACGAGCTAACAGTATGCTTCGGCAAAGCTCCTCCTTAACAGACAATTTAATTAAACCGACTTAACTGTGAATTTAAACCTTAAAGCTAATTTCGTTTAAAACAGGCCCATCTACGAGTGGTTCTGGTTTTCCTTTTCCGTAGTTACTAAAACATGGAACCAGCCAAAACCACCCAAAACCACCTACAAACACCAACAAAACCAGCCAAAACCACCCAAAACCATAAAATACGACCGGTTTGTGTGATATTTGCGCACATGGCCGTCTGTGTGGTGTTGTGTGACTGTCACGTTGGTTTTTGGTGGTTTTGGCTGGCTCCATGTTTTCAACTAAGTTTCCTTTTCATGATATACTTCTGGAACAAGATATGTTACCACGATCGACTCAGCGGAAAGGAATCACCATCGGAGTGTAATCTATCCATTTTGGAGTAATCGCTCCTTACCCTGAGAAGAGTACAGTCCTTTTTCAGCGTTTTGTTCGCGACAATGACGATGGTTTACCTGAGATGACTGGAATAAGTATGTAATATTTAAAAAAATACAACCACACTTTTGAATTTACGGAACATGTTTCGATGTTTCAAACATCATCTTCAGCCATAGTGAGTGTAACATTAAAATTTTTACAAGATAATTCGTAAATATATATAACTATCGATACAATGATTCTTTGTAGATTAAATGTTTGTCACAAGTAGGTAAAATTCAAACGAACCAACAATATTATAGAGAACACAACTGACGTAACGGTAAAAGTTTAAAAGTGTAATGCTAAACTGACATGATCAACTTGTTTGTTGAGTTCGGGTTTCAACCGCTCAATATGGAAGCTCTCCTTGATTTTGAGTTCAATTTATTCGTTTCCCTATACTACTTCCCATATTTTGTATATCGGCTCCACTGAGCACTCCTGATCCATGCAGGCCCAACCTCTGCGACACTGCAAGAATCTTTGAGATGAGGTAACAATATGCTTCGGCAAAGCTCCTCATCTGGTCTGTGCAGGCGTCTTAAAAGAGACTAGAAAGGTTGCGAGCATCACGTCCCAGGCAAGGTAATGAAAAGCCAAAGAAAAAGAAGAAGGCAATTGAGTTCGTGTTATTAATTGCTATGCTTTGAGGATGACGAGGTGGACGAACCAAACCATCTGAACTGGGATTCTGTGATGGTGTCTGGAATGAAAGAAATGTGTATTCGGAGTGCGGGTCATAGACGAAAGATCGAAGTGAAGTGAAGTGAATCTAAGCTAGTCTCTGATTGGAGACAGCTGAAAAATTCAGGTGGCTCCAATGTGAGTGTCAGTGTGTCAAGAAGGTAGTCTTAGAAACTGAATTCAGTTTCCCCCTACTATCATCCTGCCATCCTATTTTTTGTAATTGTTGGCGAATTCTTAAATACATAAATAAATAAATAAATAAATAAATAAAATGGGATTTAAGAGCGAGGCCCCACCTTGGCCGAGCTTAGATGTATTTCGCAATGGTTTTAATGAATTGAAATGATTAAATGAATTTTAAAAGGTTTAAATGAATTTCAAAGGTTTACATTTACAGATAAAAAAAGGTTAAATCAAATAGGTTTGAAGAGAAAGAAAACAAATTTTACTTTAAGTTTTAAATTCACAGTTAAGTCGGTTTAAATTAAACCTTATTAATTAACTGATTAGAGTGTATAATGAAGTGCTAGTTTTCTACCCTATATGAACCAGCGTTAGCCCTACTAATGGAAATGGGCCCACACAAGGACAGAGGAAAACTCTGACCAGGGTGGGAATTGAACCCACGACCTTCGGGTTAGATCACCCCCCTGCTCTACCGACTGAGCTACATGTACAAGGTCAAGAAAGACTAATTAGGGACGTTTGCGCCCAAAACGTTCCCACGTACAGAATTTTTGTTAACTTGCCACGCAGAACGGTAATGATCTACTTTTGTCAAAAAGGCAAACAAAATGGGGGGGTCACTGTGCTCGTTTTCGAGATCATGAGGTACAGGGGCACCCAACGACCAATTTGATGTAAAATGTATTATTATACCCCAGTTAATGAAAATAAATGTTATTAAGCCATTTTTAGGTGTTTTTCAGTGTTGCTGGGAAAACATTATCTGTTCCTTTTCCCCAGAAAGACACACAAGAAATTTCGCAGCCAGCTAGATAAAATTGGTTGGTTTCCCAGCCAGCTGATCAAATTTATTTCCCAGCCAGGAATTCCGCGCGCTTTCAAAACCAGGACAAAACAGGTTTTTTTCCGCAAGCGCAACCACTCTGACCAGCCGTCGTATGTTTGTTACTACTCTCTGGGAGAGGGAAGGGGTTCTCCTTTTTTTTTTTTTTTTTTTTTTTTTAGTCGTCCTCAGTCTTCAGAGTTTCTACAGCCAGCTCGGGTTGAAATGCTAGAAAAAGTCAGTAATTCCCAGGCAAAACCTCTATCCATAACAAAATTTCCCAGCCAGCTCATCGAAACACCTGTATTTTTGCCAGCAAGCAAGATTCCTCTGGGGAACAGATAATGTGAGGAACAGATTCGTTGGGTGCCCCTGGAGGTGCACTTTCAGAATCTTGCGTTATTTTAAGACGATCTTAGCTTACAACTGTCAGCAACAAAAAAGCTACATTAGTGAAATTTAGATAAGGTAAACGTACTCAATTCAACATAACTAATATAACTAAACAAACTTTTGCAGCTGATGTCTTTTTCTGAGGTGAAATAGACCTTGAAAAACGACGCATATTAGTCTAAAAAAGAAAACTTCGGTCGCACAAGAGCATAAAAGTCGAAATATTTGTAACTTCTCACGTACAGATTTTTTTTGTTTTTTGTTAAAATGGACAAAATCAGGAAAGGAAGTGATCTACAGAGAGAAAAATGGGGGTCACCGAGAATTCAAGAGAGTAAAATCGCTGCCAAGTTCTCAAAGCGATTGTCTATTCGCACTGTCACGCCATTGCGTGACATTTCCGACAGGACCTGGGTCCACAGCTATCCTACAATGCCACATGCTTTCACGTTCCATTCTTGTGGATAATGTTTGCACCTTTGGCATCGATTTACCTTCGTGGTCTGCGATGCATGACGTGTGCGTGACATGCGCGAAAAAATGCGTATTAGCAATGGCCGCGAATGTCCTTAAACATTGTTACATATGGGCAGCCCTAGTAGAGGGAATTGATTGAAAGGTGTTGCCTTGTCAGCCTCTGCTGAACCAACACGATCCTTACTTAGGAAGAGATGACTTTGGTTGTTCTCAGCTCTCCACATACGATGCGCTGCTTGGAAATCGAACCAGGGACACAATAGGGAGTTTACAGAAACGACGACAGCCGCGGCAACGACACCGCCAAAAAGCAATAATATCTTTGGTCAAAAAAGGAAAAGTAATCGTGTTGCACAGGTTCCTATCATATCAACAGGTTTCTGTAAATCAGCGCACGGCGACAAATTTGACTGGAAATCCAGTAGCCCCGCGAATACAGCCGTTTCTCATCGCTCACCGCCGGGGCACGAGTGAGATTAGACTTTCTTAAGTCCAGTTTCGTGTGTTTTGGTGTAACACAATTCTCGCGTCTCTGTCGCTCGCTCGCCGCAGTAAGAGGTCGACTTTTGCGCAAGTCTAGGAAAAGATATTGGTGCATTGAACACCCATCCTCCCAACCCCACTCCACCCATGGTGAGATTTACTCAGGCTTGATTGTTTCAATTTGTTCTTTTGTCTTACTGTGTATTCTTGATTAATCTAGCGACCATGTTTCTTTTTTTCTTGAGAACAACATGTTTTATTAGTACACTAAATCAGAATAAAAGAAACTATAAATAAGTATTTGAAGGTACTGACCTCCAGAAATAACTATATAGAGTCAAAAATGCCTAGAGGTCATGGTTTCACTTTTTAGATACGACATGAAACAAAACAAAGGAAAAAAAGAAAATGCTTGTTACACGAATATAATTTAATTTCCGGATCGAGAAATACCAACCCGGTCGCTATTTCTTTACCAACATGGCCTTCTTGACGTAGTGTGGAAATGTCGGAATTATTTAAGCGCCGACTTTCTGTTTTTTTTTTCCAGTATAAGGCCAGGGATCGTTCTCTCATGGAAGGACTGGACCGATCTTGAAACGAAGGGTATGCCAGCTATTTCATATGATTGAAACTTCATAACATGGTTGATTCACTGCAACCACGAGAAATTAACGAAACTGGCCTATTGTTTCAATAATGATATAGTAAGTGTAACTGTAAACCTTTTGCAGGGCATTGAAGGACCTAGAGAAAAACTGCTTTCGTTAATTACATTTCTTTATGCGGGGGCCAGCTAAACAATTAAAGTGAAAGTGCCGCATCTTGGGAGATCTAACCAGCGAATAATTTGTAGACCAAAAACGAAATGATGATGCAAGGCTGGCTGTATAGCTGTGAAAATATAATCATGAATCATATATATCTCCTTAAAATTCCAGAAATTAGTCGGCCTTGTGGACTACACATATAAATAGACGAGGTGTCATATTTGAGCAAGAATCGTTAGTCGGCATTAATTATAAAAGACTTTTTAATCGCGCAAACAGCAAGTCAAAGCCAGCTGATGGAAAAAGCGTTCTTGGGGGTCTCTGTTCTCACTGCCCAGAGGTCGCGAAGAGCAGTTAAAGAGGTCTGATCTGAAAGATGGAAACTACGTGTGCTTTGAACTTTTTCGATTTCATATCTTTCCTCACTTGTTTCTTGAACTCAGGGCGCTTTCCTTTGGTCAGAACTGGCCGGGCAGACCCTGGCCATCACTTTGCAAAGAAAATGCAACAATTTGAAGGAATACTTGCATGATAATTCCTTGCATTCATCTGGAGGAGTACATATATATAGTCCTCAAAGTGTGTTCATTCTAAGGCGTTGTGCGTGGAGTTAGTCCTCCCAAATTCCCGGTCTGGCCTGTCAGTTCTGTCAAATGGAAAGCGTCCTTAGACTCAATATATGAGATTGAGTGAGTATGGTAGCGGTATTCAGTGGGTAAGAACGTTAACGCGTAACTTCATTTCCCTATCGACCGAGACCTCTAGACGTTTGCCTTCCTTTCTTTGTGTTCCTTGTACATGTCGTTTCCGAGTATATCCTCGTGCATGTTTCACATTGCACACTACAGCACCACACAAATTGGCATCTACAATCGAATTCCTTGCGTTTTTCCACGGTTATAGGCTTCATCTTGCAAATGTTGCACATGGACCTGCAACGCTTTGTAGTTACATCATCACTACTACAAGTTCTTCCTAACATTCCTGGATACCCCAAGATGTCATTTTGCTCGCAGAAGTCTGGAGAGTCTTCAAGAAAAACGAGCTTTTTGTCCATCTTGTCTGATCTTAATTCGCTGTTGATAGCTTCTCTAAGCTTGCTGTCCACGAAAACAACTTGCAGTGCACTACGGTATTTGAGCTTAAGTTTTGAGCCAAGGAGAGCAAGAGGCTGGAGCTGACGCCAGCAAGTTTTGAGATTACAGCCACCAGTTACGCCGTGACACTTGCATTCTCTCTTGAAACTCAACCTCACAACCTGTTAAATAGCCAAGTAAAGTGCATTAGCGTCTAAAAAAACCGTTTTTAAAAGTAAAATGAAAGATACTTCAATTTCCGTCAAACGTTTTCTGATATTTGTTAATTTTCAGTTTCTCACAATCTGTCGCCCGGTCCCTCACCCCTGAGTTTAAAATCCTGGGGCCCGTCTCTCAAAAGTCCCGAAATTGTACGGATCATTTTCGGGTGTCACAATTCCCTCTACATCTCAAGAACGGAGAGGATTTGAGTCGTCAAACTTCACAGTCATTTTTATTTTTGTTACCTTAAAAACAAGCGGTTGGCAGTTTCACAAATGGCTCGGACCCGAGAAGTTTTCGGGACTTTCAAGAAACGGGCCTCAAGAACGGGATTAGGATTAGGGTCATCATGGGCCACAGGACGTTGGAAGTAACAGACCCTTATAGGAAGTAACGACAATCACAATGATGCTAACCTTTCTTCCAACTTCATTGTTGTGCAAATTGAACGCCGTTCTAGCGTCGTGTCCATTCTCCAACTTGTTGATAAAGCGTCTGGTTTCCATCTCAGCAAATCTGATATTATCACTGCATCCGCCCCACTGCCAGTCACCATTTCCTTGTCGCTCTTTACCCTTGTCTGCGCAGCCACATCCGGGGATTTTGCTTAGTCTGCACTGGAGCAGGATCTCGTGAATAATTGCGGCAGTACTGATGGCATGAATGAAAGCCGTCTCACGCGTGGCTACAAAACAGATTGAAAGTGTCAAACGCGAAGACGGCGGTGCCTAAGGCACATACCGATGCAACCTCGTTCCCAGGGCTTTTTTCCGCCGAAAAAAGTGCGGGGAACGAGGTTGATGCGGATAACTTGTAGATCAACCGTGGACGCATACAGCACTCTGTGTTAACTTGTGCAATAAAAAAGGCCATAATGGCCCATATATGATCTGAATAGTTGTTCTTTTTTTCTTATTTCTTCAGTCACTTTTCTCGCCCTATACATAATATATTTTTGTGGTCCCGTCTCTGTGTTGCTGTTTATCGGTCGCCATCTTGTGCCATCAGTCGTGCCTTGAATGAGTTCGAATAAAAGCGCAGATTGAAGCGACCTCGTTTATAGAGCGTCTTCATGTTTAAGCCAAAAGCCTGTGCTACAGGAACCTGCTTTAGTTTTTTTTCTTTTTTTGAAAAGCTATTGTAGATCAATCCTTGAATCGATAATCTGTTTATTTATCTCCACTCATTAGATTATTTAACAATTATGCCATTAGTGCGTGTTGAATGGGAGACGGTAAATAGCCAACGAGGCGCAAAGCGCCGAGTTGGCTGTAACCAGTCTCGTATAGACCACTTTCATAAATGGCGACCAACTTTACATTCTTTTGTATTTGTGTTAATTAGACCTACTGCCCTCGTTTTAAAACAAACGTTCTTTTGAAATTTGCTCGTCGTAGCGAGGTTAGTAGGGCTTATTAGCATTAAAACAAAAGAATAATTTATTTGGCCGCCATTATGAAAGAGGTCTATACAACAACTGCGAATGGAATGACTGTTGTAGTAAATTTTGAATTCTGAACGGACACTTGGAATCAGTTTCAAGCTTGGCAACACTTGACGGAATCCAGGTCATACGGTATATGAGCTGATGACCGACATTGAGTGAACCGATTAGAAAGCTAGAAACGCAATATCCGAGGTCGGAAAGTTAATAATATTGTATATCTGACCAGATAAAATAGGCCTTCTTCCCTTTCCTTTCCTTATTATTGGAGTCTAACTCAGTTGTTACGAATAGAGCTATCCACCAGTGGATACACTTAATGCAAATGTCAAATACACCATAATAAGGGATACATGAAGTAGCTAGTCCAAGAGGCTTTATGTCACCCCAATTGCGCGGCTCAAATTTTGTGCAGGCGCGAAAGCCCTAAGATTTATCAGGCGGCGTAATCCCCCTCGCCGCGACTAACTTATTGTTTGCCTGCACTCACTTTAGGGGGACTCTTTCATACCCGAGAGGAATCTTTGAGCCATTGCGAAGAAGACGTCAGCAAATGATGACCCAATTGAGTTCAGTATCTACTGGATGCCTTAGACATCCCGCGTTAGTTAACGGTAACGTACCCTTCCAATTAACACCTTGAGTCTAATCTTCAACAAAAGAGAGGCAAAAGAGTTCTAGGTTTCACGAATGAAATTTATCAACACTGCTAAACAGATCAATTTAGACAAGAAAAACAGTAGACGGAGCAAAATGCTTGATCTTCGCATAGTTCATTAATTTTTTAATGGTTATGAAATCTTAAAACCTTCAAAAGCGAGAACATTGTTGTCGCAATCGATGTTGAATTGACCGTGACAGTGCACAACCTTTTTGTTTTCGCTTCGCACGGATTCGCAAATTAGTTGCGCATAATTTAATATAAAGATTTGAATGGTTATCTTCTCGAAAATAGATCTGTTTTGTGCACCGTCACAGCCAAAAATACAGACAAAAACATGAAACAAAACGACTTGGGATATGCGAGACACTGACAGGTCTGATTTACTGGGCCTCCTCAAATAGAGACCATGGAAGAAGCAATAACTCAATTGGGAGGAGGGGTGGGGGGGGGGTGGGGGTAGAAGTTCGTAACTTAGAAGTCTCGATCTGTGATGGAATGTGGCCCAGTTTACCGTATTGTCTACTTTTAGAACGACTACTGCTAGATTTTTGCGGGAACAAACCGTCGCGACATTGCATGCGTTCCGCGCTCGATTTTGCATTTAGCATTAGCACGAGCAATCCTTCAGGAGGCTGTGGACCAATCAGCAGCGTTGCGGTTATTAGGCCAAATCTGATTGGCCATTATTTGGCGGGACCTGTATTCTAAATTTAGACAATACCGTAAAGTGATGGGCAAATGCCAAATGAGAGAGATCGACACTCCTGGGTTATGGACTTGTGGGGCGGCTAATTTGGTTGCATGACCCAACTGAGCAAATATTATAGAGATTAATCATGGCGTTTACTTGTAACAGCAAACGCGAATCGGTGAGCTGCTACTTGTCACAAATGCATGATAATTCTCTTCTTCTAACTCGTCTCTCTCTTTTGAAAAGTTACCTGATACCTGCTGATGCCTGCTGCTAACACGCAAGAAATGGGCTCATTTCGACGTTTGCCGTACAAGTGATGCTTAATTAATCTCTATTAATAGCTTTCGATGGTTTATAGGTTTTGATCAGTGAAACAACGGGCCCGCCTCTCGAGATTCCGGAACTTTCCAGCCCTTTTTCGGATATTGCAATTCCCTCTGTATCTTCAGAAAATAGAGCTTTTCAGTCATTAATTAAACTGCACAATAATCATTTTGCTTATCTAAACAAGTGGATAGCAGTTTCGCAAATGACTCTTCGGGCGCGAAGAGTGTTCGGGACCTTTCGAGAATCACTTATACGGCGAGTCGGTATTCCATGTTAGAGGACAACGATCGTGTTATACAAAAAGATGATCCAAGTGTTTGATTAATCTTACCACGCGGTAGGACTGTCTTGACGAAAAGGGGGAGCTCTTTATTCACCTGCCTGTTATCTAGTATACAGTTCCATATCTCGCTCTTGAAGAGTTTCTGACATTCCTGTATGGCTCTCTGAGCTCCTTCTTTCACTATACTGGACAATATAGGATAAGCCTAAAATGAACGAAAATAGCGCGGTTATATTGAGCACGACCAATACAGAAAGCTCTCATCAGCTCACTCAGCTGCTGAAACAGTCTTTAGCTACATGTAAGCCACCGACACACCAGGTAATGTTATTGGTCCAGTACACCTTCAAAGTTAGGCTCTTCTTCCGATTTCGATATGTCACTGACATCGAGAGAGAGAGAAATTGAAACAAGCGAACAGAGCTTTCGACAATAGGCCAATATTATTTTTACCACAATTGCTTGTAATCTCGCAATCTGATTGGCTAATTTGCCGTTGTCGGTAAGAGTCTAGACAACGCTGCTCGCGTCATGCTCGCGTTAATTTGTCTCGCATTGTAATATCCAATCAAGAACGTTGGTTTTGGGAATAAACCAATCATATTGCGAGAAAGTTCTTGACAACGCTTGCTCTTTCTTTGTGTCATGATTTAGGTCACGCTCTGAAATAAACACCTTCTTTTACTTCTTTGGCGTTAAATATTGTGGTAAAAAACAAATTGGAAAGTGATTCAGCGTCGTCTGTACTCTTATTGAACACGATATTCGTCATCACAGTGGTCAAAATGTTGTGGACTCACGAGGCGCACGCGGAACCACTATCGCTTTGTTAAAATTTCTACGGTCCTGTTCAGCGCAACCGATCGGTCGAAATCAACTAATATATAGATTTAGCCAAGCCTAAAGGCGGAGCTCCCTGGTTATTTATTCTTACTGCCTATAGGGCTGGTGAAAATAAAAGGTTTCGAATTGTTCGTGTTTTGATGTTTCCAGTTGCTGCTTTAATAATTAAATCATTTTCGTTGCTTTTTTCTATAGAAAAATTCATTGCCTAACTAATGAATTCCACAGTAAATTTTACGCTAAAAACCGATATCGCATGAATCACGAAGAGGTGAGTACGACATCGGTTTTTCGAGTGAAATTTACTTTGGAATTCACCAGTTTGGCGATGAATTTTTCTTGAAACGCATGAGTTTTAACAGAAAACAAACACACCCTCAGTCAGCGAATGGACAAGGAAAACAAGCCATTTCAGAGTCAACTATCTATTCAATAGCCAGCGGATAGGAATCAGCGCGCGAAAAATGAAGCCTGGCTTATGTTCAGGTGAGTTAACCTGGGTTGAGCCTGCAATGTAACGGAAAACTAGTACCTGGTCAGCGGTCAACTTAAAAAAAAAACCAGCTGAACTCGGTGAGCTCTAAGCTTGAGTCCGCGATATGGTTACGTGATACTGATCAGCGGATACCTTGTTTTGACAGGTGTTAATTGATCAAAACATGGACGTCCAATATCAAAGATTATGCTGTAAACTAGCATGATACTGGTCACATTGGCATACATGGACGGGTGGACGTACGTACGTACGGACGGTCGGTCGATGACGTCATGGCTATAAAACCAAAATTTTTTGCATCGATGGGTTACCATATTTTCTGAGCAGTTTCTTAATATTAGCGGGGACGTTTCGCGGGACTTCTAACGCCAACCTTGACATAGTGAGAATGGGTCTAAGCATCGAATAACGTTCCAGCGTCAACATGGCACAGGCTACAGAGAAGGTAAGCTGTAAAATTTTTTTTACGCATCTAGTCTCTTCTCCAGGGGTGGCACAATCGGTTAGTGCGCGGTGGTTGGTGCAAGTTGTCCTGAGTTCGATCCCCGGATCTCACATCCTTGTTTTGACTTCTTTCCTTTGAGTGTAGCTTAAGTAGCTTTAAATACCCTTAAAACGGAGCCCTGATGGAAAGAGGGGGGTAAAATGAGCGCACCGAGGGAGAATACCCTCTAGAGGGTGAAGGAATTACCGACGTTAAATAAGGTGTAACTTTACCTTAATTACCTTTGTTATGAAGAATGGCGTACGCTTATTTTTATTCTTAAAATTTTCTCTCTTCATTTCCACAAAGCTTTTCAAAATGCCGAATTATTCATATGCACGTAAAGTTGTCGCTTGGAAGTATTCGAACGGCAGCCAGCGTTAAGGCCGTGCAAAGCATATTAATTAAGAGTATCTCAGATTACAGGAGGAACTCAACGAGACCATTTGAAGAAAAAAAGCTAAGATTGTCGTTTTCTGTGCTTCCTGATCGTTTTATGGCCATTAAAAGCAACTTTGTTTAACATAGCACAGCCAAATCTGTTCGGATTGTCTAGCCTTGAATCTTAGCGATGCAAAACAATCACTTTTAATATGAACTTGACAAAATCTTCACAGGGGACATGGCAGTGGGGACTGTAACGCTATACAAATGTTACATCCCCTGCTACCTCCCGGTGGTGGGGGGGGGGGGGGGGAGGGCGTGGTTTCAATGTGCATTAGAGGTCAAGGGGCTTAAGAATGGTACTCCATTCTCACTCCGCCCCATAGACTCCAAACGAAAAAAAAAGTACTAATCATTTTATTTTCCTTAAGTACCTTAATTTATCTATAGTGTTCGACAAAGATAAAAATTGTCTCCATATGGGATTTAATAAATCAGGAGGATTGTTATTTGAAATCCAAATGTGTCTTAGATTAGCTTCCCAATCCACTTTTAAGGATTAATTTAATCAAGCAACTATTTCCTGTTATCAGAATTTGTTGTCCTTTCGGTATATTTTGTCATTAATTCACTAGCCTGCAAAGCAGACGTTTTTTGATTAACGCTTGTTGAAAGTGGTTTTCGAAGAACTTTCGTTAAAAGGCCGCCACATTGGAAGAATCTCCCTCGCTCTTTTGTTTCAAACCCATCGTCCTTTTCCCTGAAACCATTTCTTAGCTATACTTAATTGACCACTCCCCATAGGGGCTTTTCAGGGCCAATGAAAGACAATCAACGAAACAACAGAAAACAACAACAACTGCTGAGAAGCCTAACTGGCCAGAGGGAAACGAGTTTGTTATTTACAAGTGTGACCGAGAAGTTGAACATGGGATTACAACGAACAAATTCAACGACAGGTCAGAACGAGTCTTGAACATCCGGGAACTCCGGACCTTAGGGCAAACGACCTAAACACTGGCCTGCTCTGCCTACTACAGGTTTTTCATCCAAGATGGCGCCATAGAGAAAATGGAAGGACCAATCATCACGGTTCGTGACCCCAGAGTTGCAATAGAAAAATTCGATTGCTGGAACCTCCATGAAAACATTTCGGTATATTTTTCCGCAACTTTCTGTTAAAAAGGCTAAAAGGATTTTAGCGGGATTTCAATGAAATCATAGCCCTTTTCCCGTCAAATTTCTATTTATGGTTGTCGGTATATTGTCCAACATAAAATCATAGCGTTTGATAAAGTTTGGTCGCTGGAAATTCCGGAAATTAAAGTCTTACGCAATAGACCTTTCCACGGTTTCTGACGCCATGTTGGTTGGGGAGGCTGAACACAGCTTCAATGACAGTTGTGGATAGCGAGAGTACCTCTCAAAAAGCACTTCTCTTTAGATTATTTTGGCAAAGTTTGGCCATCAGAATCAAGCTATAACGCCCGTAAACGAAATTTGTAAATTTCATATAAACTCTTACAATCAAAACTGCAAATTCCCGCGAAATTTGAAGCGACGTGAGGAGATTTCTAATATCCAATTTTCAGACTTTGCAACCTTGTGCAATGATCTAATTTCCGTTGAATGAATGATATTAACAAAATAACTAAAAATATTTTAAAACCTTTCAAATCTGCCGCCTTATAGCAGAGATACAGGGGTTTGAATTTGGCAAAAATCCCATACATTCTTGTAATTGAAGCGGCGTTTTCCCCCCTACCAATATGGCGTCAGAAACCGTGGAAAGGTCTATTAAACTAACTGATTACTCGTTGGGTACGTCTTGTCTCTGTTTAACTAACAAAATATTTTTGGGCAAAAATTATTTAGCTTCATGTAAATGTGGTTTAAGGGGCATGGAAAATAAATTTAACCTTCATGTCACTTCGGGATCATCACCAGAGTGAACCGGAGTTTGTTAGTTTAAAGTTGTGGTATGGGTTGAAGAGCACAACTAGGTGGACACTTTGTGACATTTATCATAAACCCTTGTACATCTGAAACGACTCAGTAGCAGCCACCTTGAGGCCTAGTTTGTGAAAATTCAGGGACACACAATAGTAAATGTATTTACAAGTGGAATGAGGTCTGCGTCTAAGAGGATTTATGCAATTATCTTGGGATGTGAAAAAATATAACCTTTCAAGTACTGAAGTTTGCCCAGCGAGCCTAAGTGCTGAATTCCTTCCGGTGCCTCCAAAAGAAAGCGAATTATGTTTAAAAATAACTATGGCCACTGATCAACCCAGCAGGATACCAAAACCAAGGTTGTTACCCTAGAAGTGAAAGAAATGAAGTACTTCCTGTGATGATATTTGTATACAAAGTTGTCCTTCCTACCTTTTGCTCAAGAGCTCTCTCCGAATCTCTTTTGGCTCTGTTGATACAAACATAAATATATGGTTGATAGAAACATAAAATCTATGGATTTTTGAGAGACAATGTTCAATGATATTAAATCGCTCAGAGATATAACATATCAGGAGCCATAATAAGAACATATGAGTCCTGCCGAGTTAATTCTTGGTATACTTTTGCTTTTGTGTCGATTAGAGAGAGAGATAATGCCGGTAATTGTTACTCTGTTAGCAGTCCTATCAGTCAAGCCGCCTTGCTTTAGAAAGCAAAACGTTACATTTCGCCCTCTCCCCATTCTGCACTGGGCTCTTCGGCTCGCTTGCGCGACTGACCTAAAAGGGACTGCTAGCAGTCTAAGTAATCGTTGTTTTCTTGGTTTGTTCTGCAAATTAGGACACTGCAGTTTATTTAGACAAGAGGAAATACAAAAATCTTCTTTTTTTATATAAACATTTAATAGCAGCTTCTTCATGCTTTTTTTTACCCTGCGAGCAGTTGGTTTTTCGTACGCTTCGCGAGATAGAAACCACTGCGACCAACCGTTAGTTTGTTTGGGTGAGCCGCCGTCCAGCGCCCAGGACGCATTAATTAATTTTGAACTGGTAAAACGAGTTAGTAAACTTGTTTTGGAGCTACTGTGTGGTGATTTCCCGCGAAATAAGACAAAGTGATGTCAAATACATCACGTGGGGTGTGACGTACGCCACACATGCTCGATGTAAAAATCAAACGGTTGCTCGCAGTGGTTCCTTTCTCGGGAAGCGCAGAAGAAACCAACTGCTCGCAGAGTAGCATTTTTTGAGCTTTGAGCGAGCAAATCTTTGCGGTTCGAATTGACTGATATTTCCGCTGGGAAGTAAGACTATCAACAAGGGGGATATTACAACAAGGAAGGTATTTCCAGTTACAACAAGTATTTCCAAAGAAGCTGTAAAAGCCGATTTTGAAGCGGCTGTTAAAATGCAAAAATAAAAAAATCTTAACTCAGTTACTCACAAGAACATTTGTTGTGCAAGCAACCGCAGAAGCCGTTCTAGAGTTACCGGTAGAGCATGGCTGGTGTGTTGCGGGAGTTGACTTTGTGCCAATGTTGACTCTACCCCCAATGTATTATATATAGTAACACAAGTGGATTAAAAACCATTTTAAATTATATTAAAGGGAGTAAATGGTTGCGGTTTTTAATTTTGCATGTGTTTTTTTCCCTGCTGGAACTTATTTTTGCGGATCAAGAACCATCCGCAAAATCCGCAAAAATTAAACCCCGCAAAAGAAAAGTACTACACGGTATATAAAAGAAACCAAGTAAACAAACTTTGCTAGTGATAACACGTGACACTAAAAGGGCCCCTGCTTCCCGCGCGAAGAGTTCCTATTTTCGTCGTGGTTAATTAACAATTAGACCCGTAGCCCGCAAGGGCTACGGGTCAATAGCCCATGAGGCGAAGGCGAATGGGCTATTGACCCGTGGCCCTTGAGGGCGAAGGGACAGAAAAGGCAATAATAAAGTTAGAAAATGCAAGTTAAAGAAATATTTATTTGGGAATAAAACGAAAAGAAAGTGTCACGCTTTTCGCTACTAGAGGACTATTACTAATAATCCTCTAGTAGCGTAGCCAATCAAAATGAAGGATTTGCATTAGTCCACTGGTTGGGTGATACTAATATTGGTTAGTATACAAGCAGGTTCAGTCTACGAAAACAAAGCTCTTTTAAAAGAATATAACATAAATCTCGGAAACAACGAATAGTTTTGCTTTGGATCCGTTGTACAGTTCAGTGTTCACTTCAAAATTCACGTGCTGACACGGCTTATCCATTGTAAAGTCAGAATTATCGTTCCCTCAGAAATTGTAGGAACAGTCGTTACTGACTCTTCAAGATTGTCAGACCCACTCAAGATGAAGTGCAGTAAGCGCAAATTAATTATAGGCCTGAATGCACGGATTTACGCTGTTCTACGTCATCATTTTCCTTCCTTATTATGGGCGTTTGATGATGACAAGTTTTACCTATTTATTATGTACTCAACATAATATCGCGTTTCTCATTGGTCAATGAACAACGCATAAATATGTTAAAGCATGCAATACGGAAATTGTTTCAGCGTTAGAGTACTTTTTTCAAAGCATCAAACAAATAAAAAAATGAATGAACTTACTCGTGCGCTTTGTGATTTATGGGCACGAGTGATATTTTGAAAGCTAGCCAACGGCTTGTGCAATTTTGAAAACTTTCTACATCAAACCTGCCCACTCAGCATAAATCACGAAATTCTCATCACCTTGAAGCGTTCAACTCTGGTTCAGAGCTGGCGTTTTTTTGAGTTTAAAAATTTCCATATTTGGATGTAACGTAGTTCTTGCATTTTCCCGCGCGTGCAGCATCGATCTTATTTTTGTCCATATTTGGGCATAAAATTGTTGTCCTAAAATCCCCAGCTTTGTTCCAAGGAAAAGAGTTGCAAGTTACACGCTTCAAGGTAATGTGTTTCTGACTCGTGTTAATACAATTCCCTTTACTTATTCCATGCGTGCCGAGTTCTGATAATTCTTCGAGATCTTGAAATGTCAGTAGGAAAGCTACGTTGTGTGTACGGTCCTCTTTCTATCTAAAACTCAGACTGCAACCTTGAAAGTCCGGGCGACATTCAACGTGCCCGAGAGCTCTGCCCTCTGCATCTTTTGCAGTACGTCTGTGCTTCTGCCTCCCACGAGCTCGCGCATCGTGACATCCAGTTCCCGTGACCATCCCCCGAGGGCATCCATTATGATGTTATATTGCTTCACCTCGTAGCCTGGGAACTGCTGCCTCAGTTCCCAGCGAAGGGGTCCGTACTTAAGGGTCTTCTTCTCATCCTTTCTGTTTTCGATTGTTAACCCACGGGTAACTCATTTCCAGAGTCACAACTCTCTTGCACTTATGATTTACAATACGTGCATCCACCCTATTGCATCTGACCTCTTGTTGATCAGCGTATATAGGGACATCCTAATAAGCTTTAACGTTCTCTGACTGATACACAGGCTTGGGCTTGTCGGGTGAGTACCAGGGTGGTATCTCGTCTATATAAGTCCTTCATCGTACAACAGCTCGTGAAACAGTACCTTCAGCGCTGAGTCGTGTCTTATTATTATTATTATTATTATTATTATTATTATTATTATTATTATTATTATTATTATTATTATTATTTCAGAATAAAAACTAGCGATAAAAAACGACGTTTCGATCTCTCTGAGATCATTTTCAAGTTGTAAAAGAAGCGAATAAAATCTGCATATATAAGTACAAATTAAGACGTGAGAATGTCCAAAGATAAAATATGTAAATACAAGCGCTAAAATGTAAGTGTTAAAATATTAAAATACTATATAAATAACTTGCACGGATTAAATCTACATGACCGTTGGTTAAAACGCTAAAGCGTAAGTGTTAAGATACTAAAACGCTATAAAGAACTATATGAATAACTTCGCACGGATTGAATCTGACTGTTTGTTCAAAGTTGGTTTAAGCTCCTTTATAAAAAGCATTTCGTAGATGAGGCAATCGAATTTACTTTCGCACTTTCTCAAGATCTTAAAATCACGATATATGTCACTTATATATGCAGATTTTATTCGCTTCTTTTACAACTTGAAAATGATCTCAGAGAGATCGAAACGTCGTTTTTTATCGCTAGTTTTTATTCTGAAATGTGTTTCAAAAAAACTACTTATTATTATTATTATTATTATTATTATTATTATTATTATTATTATTATTATTATTATTATTATTTAGTCAATTAGTCACTAAAGGAGTGATTGCATAATGGCACTTTCTGTAGCCTAAAAGGTTTATCACCTAACACACCCCATGCACCAGTATGGAACTTAAATGCCAAAAGCCAGCACTCAGGAATCGTCATCTTACAAAAATCATTGGATTTACAGCATAGAACTTTATGTTTACGGCAATTCCTTTCGTTCCGTTAGGCTAAACTCCCGAACATAAAAAATGAAGCTTGTATTAAAGAGTTAAGTAAGTTACTTTACACAACCTTTATAATCGTGTATCACATCTTGTTACCGTCCTCATTAACTTAAATATTGACCTCTTCCATAAATCTTCAGAAGTAAAATACCGAAGAATTTTTCATTAGTTTGGTCAAAGGTCGTTTGAAAAGCAAGAGACTGTAGTCGTAAATTGTTATCTTAGTTGCATGAGATCTCTATTTTTAACGAAGGCTACTCGTTAACCAAACTCAGGGCTATCCTTCCGGCTATCCCTATGATTTCGATGGGATTTATCCTTTAAGAGTGATATAATCTCTCTGTCATTCAACAAAACTGAAGAGATATGCCGGGGGTTGCACAGCCTTCGGTAGTACGTTTGCGTTAGCGAAAACAAAAATAAGAGTATTTAAATTCATGGTCGATAATTAGAACTCGACCGACATGGCATTTCGCGCAATTTAGTTGAAAGCATAATTATAACACATATATATGAAAGTACCGTTATGACAACGAGTTCTTTTTCGATTATAATATTTAATAGAATTTAAAATGGCGACCACATAATTAGATGATGTATTGCATAGTTCTTTACTCCCAGTTTTGAGAAGGGTCTAATTGACGTTAGAAAGCGTAGGGCTTACTTTTCGTAAATGAAGCAACAATTCGCGAACTTTCTCATGGAAAAAGAAAGGTCGAACACTGGTTTGAATCCCATCGTGTGACATAGAGGGAAAGCTTAAAACTTGCGAAAATCGACAAACTAAACGCAAGTGGAAGCATGAGTTAATTGTACACACTTACTCAATTGTGCTGTACACACGATGTTCCGAGAGACATCGGACAACAAAGACGAAGAACACACAGGCCAGGTTCATGATCCGCTGTAGTCTAATCAGTTGACTGCGTAATAATGGCTGTGACCCTTTTGTCTTCCTTTATTTGTGCGAAATAGCTAATCCGCTGAAAATAAAATTAATGATTGTTATAATCGATCACGTTAAATTAAATCAACTGCGGATAGGGCACCGACGACGGAAGAAATTGAACATGACCAAACAAACGAGAAAGTATAACAGTATAAGAGACAAAAGAACAGTGACCTTGTCAAGAGGGTTTTGGAGACATTATAAATGGCTTAAAAACAACTAGATATTCGTAAATTATTAGCATGCTCACCTTGAAGACAGGACTCTTAACTTAACTTAACTTAGTGATAAGAAAGAATATCTAGCGTAAATATGGGGAGATAAGACCTCTTGTAGCAAAGTACTCATCCATTTGACATCACAAAGTCTGCAGATTCCGTGAATAAGACGGATACGCTCTTACGGTCCGAACAGGGGATAACCGGGGTGAAAATCCTTGCGGTATATACCGAGCGCAAACAGGTCTTTGGGTCCGTGAACGAATTCAAAAGTTCATGTGTACATCACATCAGTTTCGCCTTGCTTACTTTTCCCTCGCACAATTATGTGAGATAGATAAGCAAAGTAACTCAATTAATTTTAACTTTAACTCTTCAAGGTTGTTTAGACTTGGCTGTTCAGTGGTTTTTGAAAGTCATAAGACAAGGAAAGAACTATCAACCACGCCCTCCAATTAGTGAAATACTGACCACATAGAAGTCACGTGGTCATTCGACATGATACAGTGTTTCATTGTATTCGTAATTTAACTTTTTTTTTACTTTAAAACGTTTCTACTAAGATAAAGCAAGTTGAATTTTATAATCTTCGCCTATCGCGGTTGATCAGTTGATTTATCGATGTGATGGGACTCATACAGAAATCAGACTAAATATCTCGCAAAGGAATTTTGGCTCATCATTGTATAGAATTACACTTGAACAGTAATTAACTTTAAAGGTTTTGGTGACGGAAGCCTTTTTCCTCACCGAAAATGAGATTTACTTGTTATTCCCAAAGTAAGAAGATTATCCTACAACGTTGTGTCCACGCCCTTCCTTGCAATTATCTCTAAAATGTCTAATGCATTTATGAACTGAAGGTTCACGTGCTTTAATGACAATGTTGTTTCCGGTAATATGTACTTTTTATCTAATAAGGGAACCTGGTGTCGCAATTTCGATTTTGAAAGCCGGATA
>OX421453.1:19852072-19854572 GCA_949126865.1 Montipora capitata
AAAATTTGCAGACTCCGATATTCTATAAAGCTATCCATTCCATTTAAAAGCCATGGTTGCCACATTTTCTATGCTAAAAGCCTCAAAATCGTACCAACCTCTTCGCATTCCGTGTTTTGTCACTGTTAGGTCATGCAATTTCACAAAAGGGAATGTGCGATTTTTGTAAGAGCAAGTCTTATCTTCCGAGGGGATCTACTATGGAGCATTAAAAGTACATAGGCAGTCCGCGCAATTTCCGCTTTAGTTGTAAGTTAAGTGGTTAATTTGACACCTTATGGAAAGATCCCAAGACAACCGCAAATTATATACGAAAGTGAGGAAATTAATTACTGTTGTACTCACCTAAAAATTTATAGATGTCATGTCGTTACAAAATGGGTGACAACTTCAAAAGCACAATGATTAATTTAAGTACGTTATCAAAATCAAGTGTCAAGCCTTTGCATGCAGGCATGTGGACACTGAAAGATTAATCGAGCTTAAGAAAAAGTGCTGTCATCTCGCAGTATTTGGCATTATTCCTCCCTATCTAAATTGTTATCTCTAATTGGAAATTTCTCTTCAATATGAAAGAAGCAGCGAAAGGTCGACAGTCAGTGCATGGAAAATTTGTCTTCCGACATGCATTGGTATCATTGCCATGGTGTTTTGGCCAAGGCAAAGCTTGTTAAGAACTGCTAACTTAATGAAAGAGGGATCGAATTAAAGAACTAACAGTAGAGTTCTTCAGTGGAAATCATTAAAGAAATAACTTTAAATCAGTGAGCAACCAGGGCAAAATGGCTCAGATCAATGCACGGCCATAACTGAATCTGATGGAGGCTATTTGTTGACTTCGGCAGCTTCGTGTTCCTTGTACGGAATAGACTTGAACTCTTACTAAGTTAATGGCCTCCTTCTAACATTCCATCTTTAAATATATCTTTTAAACATTTATTATGTGTGGCTTTTAATGCCGTGCTTACAAGTTAACAATTTTTTTCTGGATGATCGACATTTTATGACGTGAAATGGTCATAATAATGGTTCATTTGTGAAGGCAGTTGTTACTAATGGAAAACTGACATCAGATTTGCATTAAACCACGAGAGTGCAAGTTCCTCAAAAGTAGCCATTTAACCCACCTGTCAGTGTTGCATAGTCACTTTTGCAGTTCCTACAGAAACCGCCAAACTTTAGGGAGGAATTACAAGGCTATGTATTTCTGTCACACGACTAACAATGCCACTGAAAACGCAAGAAAAAATGTACAAAAATCATGCGTGCATACCTCACATCTACATAGCAGTTGCTTTCAATCTTCCAGACATACAACAAGAGAGGAGTCTGAGCGGTATTAGTTTAAATGAGGGGTAAACAAGTTCATTCGCCATAAAAAATCGTTTGTCTTATGGTTGATTGAAAGGCGCAGAGGGTCAGCGCTACAAAATTTATCATCTGTCAAAAGACGTTTTATTAAAACGGATTATAGCAGGTTACGAAATAATGGGCATAACAAAACGCACCGGACCTGCTGGGTGGGGGAAAACGAATGAAGTGAGAAGAGAGGGACTAAAAACAATCTAAAAGCTTCCGCGGACTTGGTACTGGGTCGAAATTTAATACTAAATGCTATATGGAAGAAAGTGGACCATGTGGCAAAATAAGACTATGGATACAAGGCCCATATGGGAGTTTTTACATCCTACATTGTAACGCCCTGGTGGAACTCTAATTGGAACTCTGGATTTTTACCTGGTTGTAAAAATCCATGGTCATTTGCAACAATAAGGCAAATTCATTACATTCGTATCTGGTACCCAAATATTTGTTAAAATGATTAGCTTCTTTTTAAATGGCTTGTTAGTCCAACGCAGCTTTAAAATGCCGGGTCTAATGTGGTCATCAAGAATTCGCCACTTATTCGGGTCCGGACCACGCGCGAGCAACTTCCTGATTACGCCTCGTTAACCCTGAGTCGTAAGTCATAAGTCCCATCAGCTAAAATAAATCGGCCCTGAAAAATTCTCTGCCGTTCAATTAATGGACAAACAAAAATGTAACGCAACACCGCCGCGCGCCGCTTGAGACTCGATGACAAGAGGGAGGACTGAATCCCAATCTAACAAAGAGCAGCAAATGTGGGAAAGGGAGGATTGGGCTGCGTAATTTCGAAAGCCATACACCTTGTCATTTTAGTATTCTTTTGTTTGCTTGCATATTAGCCCTTCTTGCCTCGTTCGAGGTTATATGTTCTTTTGAATTTTTGACGAACGAGGCAACAAGGGATAAGTTGCAATCAAACAAAAACATCTACATCTACATGTCATCTACATGTTCCAGCACTCGGCAAAGTCCCTTTTTGGCTTATGGCTGTTTCTGCTTAGGTGGCCTCATACACCGTAAGCCTTTTTAGAGACATCACGCCGAGCCGGCCACTTCTGCTGGTGAGAACAGGACAGCCACAACACCGGGGACTACATCCCATACTGAAAAAATACAGCCATTTTGGAATAAG
>OX421453.1:19859572-19867072 GCA_949126865.1 Montipora capitata
CCAGCGTCTTTGAAGGGTGTCAACTTCTATAGGCTGCTGTGTCGTTCGTTTCCACAGATCTTGGTTGCTGATGATGTCTGGCCAGCGTATCTCTCAAGTTACTTGACTTAAGGACGTTCGCGCGAAAAATTTTCAACATTGATTTTTTTCTGAAACTTTTACCACTGTAAGATGATGAGTTAGTTATGTCAGAAATGTAAAAAAAATGGGGGGTCACCGACTTCGTTTTGGAGAGAACATGCCCGGAAAAACACCCAAAATGTGACAAAATCGGGCTTCGTTAGCGAATAAGGCTAGTGTCTGTAAACCCAAATATATTGCAATTAAATCTTTGAAGTGAAATCTTCTCTGCCAAATATTGTTTAAGTGGACTTATTAAGTGAATTTAGTCAACTGGTGAGGTTCCTTAAAGATCAAGTTCGCATTTAGCGACCACAGTTTCACGCGCCTTGCAGCCGCAAGATGGCAGGATTTGATGTCCCGTGAGCAGAAATCTTGAAATTTTTTTAACTTCCCACATTGATTTTTTGTTCATTTTTGGACAACGTGGAGATAATTGTAAATAAAATCCGTTTCTGGAAAGAAAAATAGGGGTCACCGAACGTCCAAGACCGTTAAATCCAGGCAAAGCTATAGCAATGGCCTTTTGCCCTATCATTTCTCATTTTATTACTTAGCGCGCGCGCTCGTGTATGACGTGGCGTGTGCATTTGCGTGCGCAGTAAGGATGCGCAGAAACAATTGGCGCGAACGTCCTTAAATGATACCATCAAATTACAGGTTCTCTCGTTTGTTTATCAGTGGTCACACAGACCCTCTCAATAGGCCAGTTTCGTATTCTAACGGTTGGACGGTTGCATTTGAAAAGATTTGCCCGCATTAGCCTCCATTTCATGCTAGATCCAGTCCAGCCGTGAGAATTCGAAAATGGTCTGTTAACTCTTACACTCCTTAATTACTAGCCTAGCCTACGAAGAAATATTTTTTATCCTAAAGAACGAAATTTTCCTTGTGTTCACTTTGTACGGATTTTTTTCTCATTTTCTCTTTTTTGTTGGAATCATACAGTCACTAGATTAGCCACTGCTACTTCGATGATCCCAACTCATTCATTGTCTAGATATTTGTACTAAATTCCTTTATTCATTATTTTGTTGTTTGCACATCTCAGCTTTTTTATTCTGTACTTTCGAGAGTGAATTAGATAAGAGTGATGATCTATCACTTTGCAGCCTTGCCCCAGCACACTCAAAAATGGATTTATTTTGAGATACACTTTGCCCGCGAAACAAACAAGAGGTCGCCAATTTTAACCAATCAGAAGAAGCCATGTTACGCGTGACTGCTTCTGGCAAGTTTTTTCAGGGATATGACAACTGATTTTCTCGCGAACGGGTATTCTAAAAATATACTCATTTGTGACTATGCTGGGGAGCCCACCCATGCCAAAACAACACTCTTATCTAATTCACTCTTGGTTTTATAAATTAATTGATCTGATCTGAAGTTGCATAGCGAGTAGGGAGGAGTAATTGGTCAAGATTACACTAAATGAACTTCACTGCCTTGACACAGCCCTTTAATAAATACAAGCATTTCCATGACACCAGCAGTGAAGTAAATTTTGGTGATACGTGATTGACAAGGGAGAGTTTACGGACATTGTACAGATGCTTCAGTAGCGAGGGTGGGGTTGGCTGTGTGAACTGCATGATAATTGCATCAAAAACGGTGGATTACACAATTCATTCGCGCAAAGCATTTTGGTTGATTAGGCTCCTTCTACGCGATTGGTTTCCCGAATTTTTGTAAGAAACTTTGAAAAAAAATTGTTATGCGCTTGATTTGCCGGCTACTTTGGTCGACTGACACATATTCACTTTATTTGAAGTGTGTTGTTTTCCTTCGTCATGATACTACAGGTATCTCATGCTTACGATTGGTGCACGGTACGGTATAAGGGAATCTTTAATTTGCTGGCGTCCTTGTTTACATTTACAAGTTTGCTCACAGAAGGCATCATGCAATAAAAGTTGACTTTAAAAGGAAAAAGAACTTTAAGCCTTTTTAGAGCGGTTTTCAATTGAGTGTCGAAAGTAATTAGCGAATTGCTTTGGTCTCAGTGATTGGTTCAAAGTTCTCGCGCCACTTTTTCAACCAATCAGAAGCGAAACCAAAACCAATCGTGGCTCGCGCGTACAGCTTTTCCCGCGCTTTGTGTTGACTACTTGTAATTACTTCAAGTTTTGATTGGTTTACCGGATTGTCTCCGTCCTTTTTGATAGGCCAAGGTAATTACTTTGGTTTTGGTTTTACGATACTCGATTGAAACTCGCTCTAGCTTTGATAACGAGCCAGTTATTAGCCATCAAAACTGATAAATTCTTGGGTGACAAAAGCGCTAATGATTCATACATTCTTAGCCTGCGCCACAGACGAAACCAAAACCTCTGGTAAGGTCCGTCTACGAACCAGTGCCGAAGTCCTTGTTCTGGGCCCCCGGCAGCGTACCTGGATTTCAGTACGCGCCATGATTGGTCTGTTAAGAGAAACCCTTGTTCGACAAGACTGGTAATAGCCAATCAGGTTAAAGGGAAACTTGAAACACACTTCCGCTTGTCCGCTTGTTCGTTGAGTTCGTTGGGGGTCCAGAACAAGGATCTCGGTGCTGTTTCGCAGACGTTACCAACCGGTGTTAGATCACGTCTGCGACGCAGGCTAATACAATCTTTCCAGAGATTATCTGGTATATCAGGTTCAACTTTTCAGGGGTAGCTCGCTCACTATTCAATGCACTTTCAGTATTCAGTACCTTTTTCTTAGCAGACTGATTAGATAAAAAATAATAAACAAACTGCGGTGATAAACACGTTATAATGCATTTAACTTGTATGTTGTATCATACGAAATGGCAAGTTGAAATTCGTTATAAGATGTTTATCACCGCAGTTAAGTTATTGTTTTTGTTCAAGTTAAAATGGCCGAAAAACAAGAGTATTTGTGATGTGACTGATTAGAAAACGATATCCTTGTGCTAATGAGGCAAAAAATGTAAACAAAGATTTCCCATATCCGAAACATCTGTTACCTACGGTAATTTCATTTGTTACTTCTAGAAGAAAGTCTATCGATCCCATGGAATGATTGCTAGCATTAGCAGAGTGCTCGCCGGCAAACTATGAAGAGAAGCGTTTCCCATTCGCAGCTGAGACCGCGATTCTGTAAATGGACTCTAGGAGGCTGTTGCGCAGTCTCAGAGCCTTTACGGAATTCGTCCCCAGAGGCCGCTTTTCTTTTAATTAGCACCAACAACACGGACTTTGACTAAAGCCAAAACAGGAAGTCCGCGAGGCACGGACTTCCGGCTCTTCTGTTCATTCTCAGAAATTTAAAACAATAACGGTAGTGAACGGTTACAAAATTATACAATCTCGTCCCCAGAGTCTTGTTTTCTTTTGGTCAGCACCAAGAACACGGACACTGGCCACTTTCAAGGGGAAGGCCTTAGATAGCAATGACCAGAACCCGGTTGCTGACCAGCGGTTTTCGTTAAAACAGTGGTTTGCTGGGGGTGCTCAGTCTTGCGGGCTCAGAAAACCTAGTTGTGGTCATTGTTATTTAAGGTTTTTCCTTTTAAAGCGGGAAGTCCGCAAATCACGGACTTCCGGATCGTCTACGCACGCTCAGGAATTTGAAACAACAGTGGTTGTCAACGGTTACAAAAATAGACCTTCACTACGACTGCGCATATAAATTGGAAGAGGACAGAGTCCATTTTCTTGGTGCTGACCAAAAGAAAAGCAGACTCTAAAGACGAGATTAAAAATTATACAATTACCGTGACTGCGCGTATTTTTGGCTGAGGCCAACTTCCGCACGATCGAAAAACTTACGCAATCAAATCTCACTTCGAACACAGGAGTAACTTCCACACGATCGAAAGACTTGCACAATCAAATCTCACTACGAACAAAGCAGCAACTGCTTTACTTGATGAGCATGCCTTAGTCACAATGCCACTAAGGTCGCACGAGGTCGAGGCATTTTCACATAGCCAGTCCTACATAAAATGGCATCAAGGCTATCCCTCGAGCAACTGCAAGAATAGAATCCTTCGTCGCAACGCAATCACTTTTAGGGAACAAGGGAACTGTTGCTTCATACTCGGGAAAAGGGAGCCTTGACGAGATTGTGTATGTTCAATATTTTTTTACAATTGTTGAAGACGAAGAAAATGATCTTATTCAGAAGCTGCCTTCATTTTGTTGCCATTGCAGTGGGCTCCGTCTAGGAGGTGCCTCCCACATACTTAGAGGTTAAGAGTATTATAAATTTCAGTTAAGGACGGTGCCTACTAATTCAAAGGTATTTTTGCGCAGTTTACTGAATATGCGGGAAAAGCAGATCTTAACAATTGTTATTGAAATCCAAAAAGAAAATTGGGTAACCACGCATTTTTCGAAGATAATTTATCAACAATATTTGTAAAAAGCTTGAAAATAAAAAGCAATGCACGGCGTTCTTTTCCAAATTGAAGGTTAATTATCTCTGAAAAATGAGTGGTTATTCCCAATTTTCTTTTTAGACAGTAAGAGCACTTGCTAAGTTCTGCTTTCTCCACAAAAATATACCACCCATAGGAAATCCGAGCATCTCGAGATGCGCAGAACGTATGCGCAATAACAATAGTAGGCACCGTCCTTAACAAGGCAAGGATCACCAAAGCGAATGAAACTAGCGTAGGTATCATGTATTTCAAACTGCCTTTTTTCTATCAAACAACTTCTTCTTACGACTAAAATTGAAATCCATAGATCTTGTAGAATCACCTTTCATATTTTATATACTTTGTAGTTTTTTATTATATTATTTTAGTTTTTTTGATGGCGTACTTTAAAACTAGTCGTAAAACACACAAAATTGGAATGGCACTCCAAAATCGTCGCACAGTACCAATAAACTGAAAATTTGGGAAACCGGGGACATCTCCAGAGATGTGCTTAGCCGCATGATCCTCATAATTTCTGGCGAGCCAATATGTCTTCTGTTTGTGCTCAGACGTTTTATCTACAAGAAATTTACCGTGCTGTGCCCGAACAACATTGGTACGGTACCGAGACTTCAAGGTGCCGTGCCAGATTTTTTGTGCTAGATAGTGTAAAGCGGGATTTATCCTCTTTCTTTATCAGTTTAAGACCGTTGAAAATTTAAAGATAACGTTTTATTCGGCAAATAAAGAAAGTCCTCAGTTACCATGTGTTGTTTTGTAACAAGGCAAATGAGGAAGCAACAAGTCTTAGACTAACACAGAAAAGTAAGGATAACGAACATTGTTTCTGACTAGATGACGTCACGTGTGATAGCAATATATTCCTGGTTTTTCAAATCCCTCTTCCATGCCTTTTTGTCACAGGAGCTTAGCTCCACCTGCAATGTAAGGCCTTACCTTAAAAAATAATAATCATAATTACCCCCGCGAGGAGGCAACCTAGAACTAACCAAGTAAATAGTTTAAATGTATAAATTAGTATTTAATTCGTGACTTTTCCTGATGAATTGTGATATTAGCTAGCGTTGTTCAGTTGTTAGGTTTTCAATACTTATTAGGTGGAATACCTGTAAACTACCAGTAGCTCTCAAGATAAGTGTATAAATTCCACGTTAAATAAAGTATGTTATGTTATGTTATGTTATTGGTAGATATTGTAGGAGGAATCAATTTCGAATTGCTCAACCGGGCGCGCAAGTTGGTATCGGTTTTGCTTAAACGGACGCGCAAGTGGTATTGGTATTGTTTTACCAAACCGAAGTGTTTTAGGAATCACGAAGTAGAAATTCGCATGGAAAACCAAAGTGCTGTTCGGGTTTACGATTGAAAAATCAAACATTGAAGCAGATCTGATGCAAATCAAGTTGCCTGGTTCAGATATTAAATTTGTTCGGACACAAATCAGAAACAGGGGCGAGATGTTCAGCACATAATTTAATCAAACGTATCTCAACTGCTTTTCATACTATCTTAGGCGGGGAAAGATGTGGCGAAAACTATTACAAGTGCTTCATAGTTAAGTCTGCTTCACTCAGCGACATAATTTAAAACGTAAGCATAAGAATTGAAAAAGAAAGTGTTTCTACTATTTTCTTATGCTTATTCTTATGTCAATACGTTAATATGTTGTGTAAACCGAGTGCATGGCAGCTGTTTTTGATACTAGCGGATGTTCAAGTTAATAGTGCCTAAGATGGCGTCCGGAGGCACCTCTTTTACCAGAAACATGTTGAGACGGTTCGCAATTATCCCTGCCTTTACGACAAATCGTCGGATGAAGTATCCTGAAATAAAATTCCCGGTCCGCTAGTTGCAGTTCCTGTACCAGATTATCATAACTGTCCTTGTTATTTCCTCTTTTGGCCATGGGAAATATCCCTCCCCCGACAGGAGCTCCATCTTTCTGTTTTCTCCTTCTCTCTTGTTGCCGTCGTGTCGTCTTCTTCTACGTAGCAGCAATAGAAGGGAATTCTGTCTTCGTCTGCCATTTTGGAAACGTGGTTCGTCATATTCTCCAGCGACATTTTTCTCGAGCTAACTGCGCTTGCGTATGTCACTTCCCTTATTAACCCAGTGGACAATCTCGTTCCCAGAGCCTCCGTTACCCTTGTCCAGCAGAACGGGCGCGGGAGGCTCTGGAATAATCCAAAACCGGAACCAGAAAACTCTGGTTCCGGTTAAATGACTGCGCGTGCGTGAGAGGAGATGGTTGGAAATCAACAATGGAGTTCACATTGCCATGGCAGCGCTTACTTTTCACTCGCGAGACACATGAGTATAAACACATCTCCTAATACACTCGAAGCTTTTAAACTGCGGAGAATAAACAATAACGAGATACATTTTATCAATCAAAACAGATTTCAGCATCTGGTGTCACGCAAGTGAAAATTGATGTATTTTCAAAAACAAAAACTTTACGGAACTGGTAAGTTGTAAAATGATTTATTTCTAGATCATCTTCAACTTCGTATAGATAAAAATCCACAAGAAAGCACGATTTTCGAGTTTAGACTGAAAATGGCAGGAAATGAAACCGTTTTTCAACAGCCAATCAAATATGGCCTTTTTTGGATTTAACCAGAGTCTCTCTTTCCCCACCGCTGGTCAAGGGAACGAGATTGCCCAGTGGACAGCTCGCAGCAGAGAAGTTGTCGCGGTCCCCTGGACTTGTCAGAGGTGTCTGTACGTCCAAAATTAAACTTCTCAAAGTAGTAATGAACTTCATACCTGCAGGTTCGGAAACTATCGCAATACCGCAATTCAATACCACAATTTGAGATAAAAATTCCCAAAATACCCGGTCCGCAAAAAAAAAAAAGGTCCAATACCGCAATACAGCAAACCCCAATGTCCTCCTCAAGAAGAAACTGCATGAGCGCCGACAGGTCGAAAATTTAAACAAGGAACGTCGCTTCGATAACTATCAAATCTCGATCCGCAAATGCCGA
>OX421453.1:19877072-19882072 GCA_949126865.1 Montipora capitata
GTGCATGTGACCAACATCCCAAGGTAAATTTCTCATGGTAAATTTCCATGGGTGCGTTAAAAAGATCAGACAAAGCGCTCATGACATTTAGGGTGCGTTCGATTGACTGTATTCCGGAATTAGAATATATGGAATATGGGTTAGAAATCCTTCGTTTTTACGGAGATGCACATTAAAATTTTCATTTATCTGTTAAAATGCTACAGTAACTTTAAACATATTTTTGTTATCCTTGCTGCTTCGAAACACGCCAAACATACCATTTTAATCATCACTCCATGTATTCTTATTCCGGAATAGGGTCAATCGAATGCGCCCTTAACATGGTAAGTTGGAGGGGTGAACATTTTGATGGGTGAGGTACAAGGGCCAATCATGATGCTGATGATGTTGTGATTAAATTTCCTTCCAATGAATTGCGTGAGATTTCTTTTTACCTCGGTGATCTTTGTAATGTGTGACCGCCTGATACCGGTAACATGGTATACTTAAACCCAAGTATGAGGTACTGCAGGATAATTTACCATGGGAAATGGCATTTAGCATGGCGTGTGTTAAGTCCGCACCTAATACCCGGTTAGTAAACTTCTGCTTCGTAAAAGCAGTGATCAAGGCAACATTTGGCACCAGTCTTTCTCCTCTATTCATCCAACTTGGCGGACTGCAAAGATCGCATTAGCGAGTGGCAATAGTGACTGTAAATAACTAGGAATTCATAAAAATATCCAACGTCCAAAAAAGAGCAGAACATACAGCAAAAGGTTTCTGGATATTCTAGTTATTTTATTGAATTACGGTAAAATAATTTAAAATGGATCAAAGTGAAATGGTGAGAATCTTGTAATTCAAGCTTCTCGAAAAAGTAGGTGGCAGTAACTTTAATAGGGAGTAGCCGGTGGAATTCACTGGTTGCTAGCTTCTATTGAAATGAATACATATTTCTTGTCTTAGGTGTATAAAGCCTGGGTGAACAGCTGTTTGGAAGAGTGTGGTGGCAAAAGAAGAATCACTGACTTAGCTGAGGAGTTAAAGGATGGAATCATTTTATGCCAGTTAATCAAGTTAACTACTGGACACGAGACATGTCAATTGCAAGAGGTACTAGGCGTTTAACCCCATGAAAGTCAGGAGCAAAATCGTTTGTTGTTAGGCGGTGTAAGATCTCTAAGTGGCACTCCGGCTAATTAGCAGAGAAATGATTAATGACAAACTAAGGTGTTTGAATTGGGTAGCAGTGCTTGTTTTGAAAATGAAACTACACCACCAAATTTATTAAAGGATTTGTTGATCTTTGTAATGTCAGTGAGTAATTCAAAATGAAAAAAAATGCAAGTTGTCAATGAAACTGCAAATGATTTGAAATTTTGGCATTGTTATGCATTTCAACCAGCTGAATTACCAAGTGAAAGTCTTGATCTAATTGGCCTAAAGTTTGACAAAAAAAAAATGATGAATTAAGAATTCAGAAATCGCAGTTCGATAAGATACTATCATATTACTACGGCATTTGAAGACCTTGCCTTGGTTGTTCACGAAATGGAAATTGCTATCCACAGAGGATAAATCATTTTCCAGTGGATAAGTGCGAATCAATTTCCCGGGGGGGGGGGGGGGGTGTTCTCCCTATAATGGCCCATACGGGGAGGCTCCGCCCGAAAGGGATACCTTTTTCATAATTCAGGTAAATGAAAGGGTGGGGATTTCGAAGTATATGAAAGGATAGGGAAATCTATCATTAATTTTCGGTATTTAACAGGGCCTTTCATCAAATTATTTCAAACACACATACCGTACCTTGTGACTGAGGGCTAGAGAGGGGATGCAGTGAACATTCTTATTAATATATAAAGGAGGTTTGTGAAAGGGGTGCTATTTAACAATTACACCCGTAGCCCTTGCGGGCTACGGGTCAATAGCCCATGAGGCGAAGGCGAATTGGCTATTGACCCGTGGCCCTTGAGGGCGAATGTTCTAATTGTCTAATTATTTGGGAATAAAACGAAAGAAAGCGTCACGCTTTTCGCTACTCGAGGACTATTACTAATAGTCCTCTAGTAGCGTAGCCAATCAAAATGCAGGATTTGCATTAGTCCACTAGTTGGGTGATACTAATTTCCAATAGAAGGTATACGAAAGGGGTGCCATTAATGTCAATGGAAGGTATATGAAAGGGGTATCTTTTCTACCAAAAATGCTATATAAAAGGTTAAGGGATCAGACCTCAGGGCAGTGAGCCTGTATTATTATCCTGTATTATTATCTCAGGTTTACAATAGATTGGATAGGTTGTTCAAAGTAATTATTCACCCTTCAAACAACTTGAGTGAACTTAGCTGATGTATAATTTGCCTTTAGTCCAAAGATCAGCCTCAGAGACCACACTTGGTGGAGCTTGTTCTTGATTTCATGAAAAGCAAAGGAATTGACATCACTTGCAAAGTTGAAGGTAACTTAAAATTAATATGATTTTCTGTTTTGAGTTTCTCTGTGCATGAGCACATGTGTTTATAGTTTTTAAATTAATTTTACTGATTGCACTTGATTCCATAACTCTATTACTCTTCCTGTAATTAGTCCTTAAGTCAAATGATAAAGTGTTATTTATCACTGACAGCAATAAAATGGTGATTTATATCTGTTTGTTTTGGCGGGAGATGCAAAATGGAGGGAGGATTACAGTTTCTCAGCACATTATAGTTTATTTTTCATTCATTTTCATGATACCCTCTTTGTATAGATTTTCCATCTATAAGTACATTTCTTTTTCCATATTACTAAAATTGATTATATTAATTTTTCCGGACTTTGGCATTTTTTTAGGCTCGATTACCAGCCACTGTTTCGGGAAATGAGCCAGCTCTCACCACAGGTAACCCAGGCTCACTGTGTGCGTCACGTAGGTATTAAAATATAGAGAACATACGAGGCGAAGTTTAGGTCTGAAAATTTGCTAGAAAATGGTAATAAAAATCGATAAAACTTACCATGTGGTGAGCTGTTGTTGTCTTTAATACGTACACGAAGTTTTGGGGAAAATGGTCCCCGTTCACCTTCCTTCATAATATAGTGACAAGGTAGGAGACGGAAGCCAGCTAATGGACTCCGATCGACCCAAAACAAGCACGATTTTTTTCCACGAAAATCAAATCCAGTCGCTAAATAAACACGCCAGGTTCGTGGAATAGGAATTTCTCTAAACCATGAATCCACTGAGGCATCTCCAGGTAGCAACGCGGAGCCACCAGACTCCGTAAAACTTGTAAGTTAACCTGCTAAAATGGCGGCCAGAAAGCATGGTACTCACCAAGTGCCCAATTGAACTCTGGACGCCTGGTGACGAGTATAATAAGTCTCCCTCGAGGGAGAGGAGTCCCAAATTGCTCAGTGAGTTTTGTTTTTAGCAATTTGGGACTACCCTCCCTCCAGAACTTATTATACTCGTCACCAGGCGTCCAGAGTTCAGTGCCATTTTGAATTGGGCACTTCGTGAGTACCATGCTTTCTGGCCGCCATTTTAGCAGGTTAACTTACAAGTTTTACGGAGTCAGGTGGCTCCGCGTTGCTACTTGGAGATGCTTCAGTGGATTCATGGTTTAGAGAAATTCCTATTCCACGAACCTGGCGTGTTTATTTAGCGACTGGATTTGATTTTCGTGGAAAAAATCGTGCTTGTTTTGGGTCGATCGGAGTCCATTAGCTGGCTTCCGTCTCCTACCTTGTCACTATATTATGAAGGAAGGTGAACGGGGACCATTTTCCCCGAAACTTCGTGTACGTATTAAAGACAACAACAGCTCACCACATGGTAAGTTTTATCGATTTTTATTACCATTTCCTAGCAAATTTTCAGACCTAAACTTCGCCTCATATGTTCTCTATATTTTAATACCTACGTGACGCACACAGTGAGCCTGGGTTACCTGTGCTCTCACTCCCGAAATAACGGCTGGACGCGTGAGGTGAGCCATTGTTAATATCCGCCAATCAGAAACTCGCCTGCACAAATCGAGCAGGCATAAAATTATGAATTTTTGGTACAAGTTGTGGCTGCGAAGGTATTCTTTGACCCGGCCTGTTCGAGCTTTACCCTTAAGGTGGGAAACATCCAAGATTATGACAACAGGAAGAGTCCGAGAAGCTGGAGAATGGTATTGTGTCGTTTTCTACCGCCTGAGTTCGGAAACTTGACTTTATAATTTTCCAGTCGGCGCCAAGGGCAAAATACGGCTTTCAAATCCATTGCTATTACAATTTCTCCTCAGACTTTGCTAATGTAAGAGCATGTAAAGTTCTTCAAGATCAATTGAAATTACTGCTGAGTTTCTTGGTGGCAGAACGAGGGGGCGGGTGAGACCGACTGGGAGATCTGAAGTGGCCGAAGATTTTGTTGATGAATCATTATCCGCCCGGGTTGAATTCAAACTCACATTGATCATTTAACCACAAACTCAAGGTCGCATCATCTGGAAACTTCGCACAGACATTTAAGCACTGTCATGTAATTACTGTTTGGTTAAAATCAATCTTTTTGTGTTGTCTAATGCCATTTCCCCGCAACTATTTATAACTTCGCATAAATTAAATTTGAATTTACGTCACAGACACAATATATCGCTCACGCATCCAGCCGTCTCTTCTCGGGGAGGATACCCGAACTCGAGTGAGCAGCGGAAATCGAGCCTAACATTTTTTGAGATGTTGTCAGTTTCCATTGTGATAATTCCAATCTAAGGGTGCGTTCGATTGACCGTATTCCGGAATAAGAATACATGGAATATAAGTTAGAAATCCTTCGTTTTTACGGAGATTCACATTAAAATTGTCAAACATCCGCTAAAACGCTATTTTAAACATATTTTTATTATCCTTGCTGCTTTGAAACGCGCCAAACATACCGTTTTAATCATCACTCCACGTATTCTTATTCCGGAATAGGGTCAATCGAACGCGCCCTAAGTGTTACGTTTACACCAATGTATGCTTATATGATATCGTGACCT
>OX421453.1:19889572-19904572 GCA_949126865.1 Montipora capitata
TTTCCAGGTGTTTTGATAATGAACCTGAATGATGACGTCACATTGTTTTTTCTTTATTAGGGTTAATTAACTCTAATTGTCAATCGAGTACCATGACGACATGCCTACGACTGATATATTTTCCTTTTTTGTACTTACAGAACTCATACATACACGCGTTTTGTGTTCTTGGGTAAAATGATCCCCAGACCTGTATTTGGTATTAACTATCAAATATCTGTCTATATGAGAGTGTGAACACTCTCATATGTTTATAGTATGTAAAACTCATCTTCTCATAGCTGATACACAGTAAGTTGTCAAGGATTACTTGTCATACAAACATTGCGTGAAACAAACATTGTTACAGTAGTGCATTATTAGCCATGTACGTGAATTGTTGACATAAGATAGGTCTCTGTTTACTTTACTGCACTGCGGATTGCTGTTCTTTTACATCGTGGAATTCATACATTAGTACAATTAAGAAGTAAGAGATCTACTGAGTCCTATAACAAGGACAATATTAAGGAGTTATATCAAAACCAGTCGGCCTTGCCCTAGCTGCTTTTGCCCACTTTGGTTTACACTCATCAATATGTATATACAGATACGAAATTATCGCAGATATATTTATGTAAGATTACACACAGTAAATAAATTGCACGGTTAACAACGGTTATTTTTTTGTGTTCTTTAACTGACATAGATTTACGGCGAAGGAATGAGAAATTTTGGTCGGTTAACGTGATTTGAACAGATTTGAAATATTTTTCATGACAAGTCTGTTTTTAGCCAGCCGGTGTGTTAACCGTTGAAATGCGTCACTTTTTACTGGGTTGCCTCATGGCAAACCCAGTCGAGGTCTGCGTTTAGTTTGTTTGTTTTCTTTTTACTGGGTTGCCTATGGGCAAACCCAGTCGAGGTCTTCGTTTAGTTTGTTTGTTTTCTTTTTTTTCTTTTTTTTTTTTCCGTGTCGGTAAAAGTCTTGCCTGTCACTCCCCTGGTAAGTGGTGTCTTTGTGCATAGAGCCTTCTGCGGGTATTTTCTTAGGATCGAGAGGGTAGTGGAACTGCGTAGATTTCTCTGGTGGACACAGTAGAATCATTAACTTAGCCTGCAATGGCGTCGAAAGTCATGCAACGCGAATGGCGTTTTAGTGGATCCTTAAACAAAATATACCCTTGTGGAGCTCAATAATGGAAAGTCAGTTGGATAAACTAGGCATGAATCTCAAAAGCGACGAGTTCTGGACTTCGACAGCAATCTATCGCCCGTCGAGACGAAATCAAAGTGAGCAGTATTTACCTGAAGTACATGGTAATTTGACACAATTGAGTTTCTTGTCTTCACGCACGCAATGAAATAGGAAGAGGTTTTCGCCTCTAAGAGCAAATATGTTGTTTGTTTCAATAAAATTTTCGCTGGAAAAGGATTCTGTGGTATTTTCTGCCTTTGTGAATTATAATATCATGTTGTGTATTGAATTTTCGAGCTTAAGGTTGAAATGTGATATGGGAGAACTGAGTTTTTTTAGTATTGCTCTGTAAGCAGGAAGGGTTCACAGGCCTGTTGGAAGCGTGCTTGAGTTTCAACAAAATGAGCCCCAAAATCAGTGAAAACTTGTGACGCAGATGAATAATAAAGTAACTGCTATTTCCAAAATGATGGAATTACCTGGTGATAAATAACGTCGTACGCGTCTTGGAGAGTAAATTTTGACTTTGCATAAACAAGAGTTCGGCGATTGTGATCTTTGTTTTGACTTCGCTCATTTCATTGTCAAACTTTATAACACTTGACAGAAAAAGAAACTTACAAAAACCCGGTATCTTGCCATCATTTGACACAGATGCTTCACTGTTTGGCCATAGTTAATAGAGGGTTAGGGTTTAACTATGGTTTGGCGAGTAAACATGCCGCGGTAACTTAATCACGGCGCCCGCTGAATTCCGGCCATGTCACTTTCGATTTTGCAATTTACTTGAACGTAGCAAAAATCTCCCAAAATGTTTGTCGCTGATCGTAACTTTTTATATTCTATATTCACGGTTCAAAATTAATGTTGTTTTCATGTCGTAAATATTTTATTCTCGATCGACCGTCCGGGAAACTTCCTTCTGCTCTTTCTGAAAACTGTGTATCAATAGTTATTTGCTTTTTCATCAATATTTGTTTTGCATAAAGCAAGCTAACAGAATCTTTACCTTGCTGAGTTCGCATTTGTTAGCGTTAATAGTATTTTCGGTCAGATGTTTCTGTTTTTTATGAGGGGTTTATTGTTTTGGTCTCCCATCCTAACACTAACCCCGCGAAACAGGGCTTGACTTCAGTGAAGTTTAGTATTACAAAGCTTTCAGATGCTCAGAGGGCACACTTGTGGTGAAAAGAAGTTGTGAGGGAACTTGAAAATTATCAACATGTCAGCCCAGAAGCCAATGTTTCTCGCTTCTCTTTTATTTGTTATTCTTCAGAGACTGGAATGCTGTATTTCAATACCACACAATTCAGTGCCTTCTGATTTTCTGTAGCACGTACCACAGGCAACCCAGTGTATGCTTTACAGAAGCATCTAGTTGTAAGAAATGTAGAAATCTCATTGATTTTGTTCATAGTTTATACTCATTAGCAACGCCTTGAGAAGACGGTAGGGGAAATAAATATAATACCTTGTAGTTATACTTAAAATTCGTGACAATTCGTATTCGAAGACGCACGGTTTACAAACAGGAAGTGACGTTTCTTGCAACCGGAAGTAATTTGCTCTATGACTATTTTGCTCCTTTTATACCACATTCTTGTTTGCTTTCACAAAAAATTTAGGGAACTGTTCTCTGGCATATTTTTCAAAGAAGGGTCCATCTAGTTTATCGTATGGGTCACTTCTGATCACACCTTTGTTGTGGCTTTTACTAACGAACAGTGTGACAACTTCCCTTTTAAGGCCTTGGACACCTTCTTTCTAGATCCTAAAGATTGTTGCTAATGAAACTCCTTCTTCCTCAGCAAGATCTTTAGCTTTGTCGTTAGGATGTTGCGCCTGTAATAAAATATACGCTCCTAAAGCGTCGTCAACATGCCTTTTATGTACCATTTCCAGGTGTTTTGATAATGAACCTGGATGATGACGTCACTTTGTTTTTTCTTTATTAGGGTTAATTAACTCTAATTGTCAATCGAGTACCATGACGACATGCCTACGACTGATATATTTTCCTTTTTTGTACTTACAGAACTCATACATACACGCGTTTTGTGTTCTTGGGCAAAATGATCCCCAGACAGTATTTGGTATTAACTATTAAATATCTGTCTATATGAGAGTGTGAACACTCTCATATGTTTATAGTATGTAAAACTCATCTTCTCATAGCTGATACACAGTAAGTTGTCAAGGATTACTTGTCATACAAACATTGCGTGAAACAAACATTGTTACAGTAGTGCATTATTAGCCATGTACGTGAATTGTTGACATAAGATAGGGCTCTGTTTACCTTACTGCACTGCGGATTGCTGTTCTTTTACATCGTGGAATTCATACATTAGTACGATTAAGAAGTAAGAGATCTACTGAGTCCTATAACAAGGACAATATTAAGGAGTTATATCAAAACCAGTCGGCCTTGCCCTAGCTGCTTTTGCCCACTTTGGTTTACACTCATCAATATGTATATACAGATACGAAATTATCGCAGATATATTTATGTAAGATTACACACAGTAAATAAATTGCACGGTTAACAACGGTTATTTTTTTGTGTTCTTTAACTGACATAGATTTACGGCGAAGGAATGAGAAATTTTGGTCGGTTAACGTGATTTGAACAGATTTGAAATATTTTTCATGACAAGTCTGTTTTTAGCCAGCCGGTGTGTTAACCGTTGAAATGCGTCACTTTTTACTGGGTTGCCTCATGGCAAACCCAGTCGAGGTCTGCGTTTAGTTTGTTTGTTTTCTTTTTACTGGGTTGCCTATGGGCAAACCCAGTCGAGGTCTTCGTTTAGTTTGTTTGTTTTCTTTTTTTTCTTTTTTTTTTTTCCGTGTCGGTAAAAGTCTTGCCTGTCACTCCCCTGGTAAGTGGTGTCTTTGTGCATAGAGCCTTCTGCGGGTATTTTCTTAGGATCGAGAGGGTAGTGGAACTGCGTAGATTTCTCTGGTGGACACAGTAGAATCATTAACTTAGCCTGCAATGGCGTCGAAAGTCATGCAACGCGAATGGCGTTTTAGTGGATCCTTAAACAAAATATACCCTTGTGGAGCTCAATAATGGAAAGTCAGTTGGATAAACTAGGCATGAATCTCAAAAGCGACGAGTTCTGGACTTCGACAGCAATCTATCGCCCGTCGAGACGAAATCAAAGTGAGCAGTATTTACCTGAAGTACATGGTAATTTGACACAATTGAGTTTCTTGTCTTCACGCACGCAATGAAATAGGAAGAGGTTTTCGCCTCTAAGAGCAAATATGTTGTTTGTTTCAATAAAATTTTCGCTGGAAAAGGATTCTGTGGTATTTTCTGCCTTTGTGAATTATAATATCATGTTGTGTATTGAATTTTCGAGCTTAAGGTTGAAATGTGATATGGGAGAACTGAGTTTTTTTAGTATTGCTCTGTAAGCAGGAAGGGTTCACAGGCCTGTTGGAAGCGTGCTTGAGTTTCAACAAAATGAGCCCCAAAATCAGTGAAAACTTGTGACGCAGATGAATAATAAAGTAACTGCTATTTCCAAAATGATGGAATTACCTGGTGATAAATAACGTCGTACGCGTCTTGGAGAGTAAATTTTGACTTTGCATAAACAAGAGTTCGGCGATTGTGATCTTTGTTTTGACTTCGCTCATTTCATTGTCAAACTTTATAACACTTGACAGAAAAAGAAACTTACAAAAACCCGGTATCTTGCCATCATTTGACACAGATGCTTCACTGTTTGGCCATAGTTAATAGAGGGTTAGGGTTTAACTATGGTTTGGCGAGTAAACATGCCGCGGTAACTTAATCACGGCGCCCGCTGAATTCCGGCCATGTCACTTTCGATTTTGCAATTTACTTGAACGTAGCAAAAATCTCCCAAAATGTTTGTCGCTGATCGTAACTTTTTATATTCTATATTCACGGTTCAAAATTAATGTTGTTTTCATGTCGTAAATATTTTATTCTCGATCGACCGTCCGGGAAACTTCCTTCTGCTCTTTCTGAAAACTGTGTATCAATAGTTATTTGCTTTTTCATCAATATTTGTTTTGCATAAAGCAAGCTAACAGAATCTGTACCTTGCTGAGTTCGCATTCGTTAGCGTTAATAGTATTTTCGGTCAGATGTTTCTGTTTTTTATGAGGGGTTTATTGTTTTGGTCTCCCATCCTAACACTAACCCCGCGAAACAGGGCTTGACTTCAGTGAAGTTTAGTATTACAAAGCTTTCAGATGCTCAGAGGGCACACTTGTGGTGAAAAGAAGTTGTGAGGGAACTTGAAAATTATCAACATGTCAGCCCAGAAGCCAATGTTTCTCGCTTCTCTTTTATTTGTTATTCTTCAGAGACTGGAATGCTGTATTTCAATACCACACAATTCAGTGCCTTCTGATTTTCTGTAGCACGTACCACAGGCAACCCAGTGTATGCTTTACAGAAGCATCTAGTTGTAAGAAATGTAGAAATCTCATTGATTTTGTTCATAGTTTATACTCATTAGCAACGCCTTGAGAAGACGGTAGGGGAAATAAATATAATACCTTGTAGTTATACTTAAAATTCGTGACAATTCGTATTCGAAGACGCACGGTTTACAAACAGGAAGTGACGTTTCTTGCAACCGGAAGTAATTTGCTCTATGACTATTTTGCTCCTTTTATACCACATTCTTGTTTGCTTTCACAAAAAATTTAGGGAACTGTTCTCTGGCATATTTTTCAAAGAAGGGTCCATCTAGTTTATCGTATGGGTCACTTCTGATCACACCTTTGTTGTGGCTTTTACTAACGAACAGTGTGACAACTTCCCTTTTAAGGCCTTGGACACCTTCTTTCTAGATCCTAAAGATTGTTGCTAATGAAACTCCTTCTTCCTCAGCAAGATCTTTAGCTTTGTCGTTAGGATGTTGCGCCTGTAATAAAATATACGCTCCTAAAGCGTCGTCAACATGCCTTTTATGTACCATTTCCAGGTGTTTTGATAATGAACCTGGATGATGACGTCACATTGTTTTTTCTTTATTAGGGTTAATTAACTCTAATTGTCAATCGAGTACCATGACGACATGCCTACGACTGATATATTTTCCTTTTTTGTACTTACAGAACTCATACATACACGCGTTTTGTGTTCTTGGGCAAAATGATCCCCAGACAGTATTTGGTATTAACTATTAAATATCTGTCTATATGAGAGTGTGAACACTCTCATATGTTTATAGTATGTAAAACTCATCTTCTCATAGCTGATACACAGTAAGTTGTCAAGGATTACTTGTCATACAAACATTGCGTGAAACAAACATTGTTACAGTAGTGCATTATTAGCCATGTACGTGAATTGTTGACATAAGATAGGGCTCTGTTTACCTTACTGCACTGCGGATTGCTGTTCTTTTACATCGTGGAATTCATACATTAGTACGATTAAGAAGTAAGAGATCTACTGAGTCCTATAACAAGGACAATATTAAGGAGTTATATCAAAACCAGTCGGCCTTGCCCTAGCTGCTTTTGCCCACTTTGGTTTACACTCATCAATATGTATATACAGATACGAAATTATCGCAGATATATTTATGTAAGATTACACACAGTAAATAAATTGCACGGTTAACAACGGTTATTTTTTTGTGTTCTTTAACTGACATAGATTTACGGCGAAGGAATGAGAAATTTTGGTCGGTTAACGTGATTTGAACAGATTTGAAATATTTTTCATGACAAGTCTGTTTTTAGCCAGCCGGTGTGTTAACCGTTGAAATGCGTCACTTTTTACTGGGTTGCCTCATGGCAAACCCAGTCGAGGTCTGCGTTTAGTTTGTTTGTTTTCTTTTTACTGGGTTGCCTATGGGCAAACCCAGTCGAGGTCTTCGTTTAGTTTGTTTGTTTTCTTTTTTTTCTTTTTTTTTTTCCGTGTCGGTAAAAGTCTTGCCTGTCACTCCCCTGGTAAGTGGTGTCTTTGTGCATAGAGCCTTCTGCGGGTATTTTCTTAGGATCGAGAGGGTAGTGGAACTGCGTAGATTTCTCTGGTGGACACAGTAGAATCATTAACTTAGCCTGCAATGGCGTCGAAAGTCATGCAACGCGAATGGCGTTTTAGTGGATCCTTAAACAAAATATACCCTTGTGGAGCTCAATAATGGAAAGTCAGTTGGATAAACTAGGCATGAATCTCAAAAGCGACGAGTTCTGGACTTCGACAGCAATCTATCGCCCGTCGAGACGAAATCAAAGTGAGCAGTATTTACCTGAAGTACATGGTAATTTGACACAATTGAGTTTCTTGTCTTCACGCACGCAATGAAATAGGAAGAGGTTTTCGCCTCTAAGAGCAAATATGTTGTTTGTTTCAATAAAATTTTCGCTGGAAAAGGATTCTGTGGTATTTTCTGCCTTTGTGAATTATAATATCATGTTGTGTATTGAATTTTCGAGCTTAAGGTTGAAATGTGATATGGGAGAACTGAGTTTTTTTAGTATTGCTCTGTAAGCAGGAAGGGTTCACAGGCCTGTTGGAAGCGTGCTTGAGTTTCAACAAAATGAGCCCCAAAATCAGTGAAAACTTGTGACGCAGATGAATAATAAAGTAACTGCTATTTCCAAAATGATGGAATTACCTGGTGATAAATAACGTCGTACGCGTCTTGGAGAGTAAATTTTGACTTTGCATAAACAAGAGTTCGGCGATTGTGATCTTTGTTTTGACTTCGCTCATTTCATTGTCAAACTTTATAACACTTGACAGAAAAAGAAACTTACAAAAACCCGGTATCTTGCCATCATTTGACACAGATGCTTCACTGTTTGGCCATAGTTAATAGAGGGTTAGGGTTTAACTATGGTTTGGCGAGTAAACATGCCGCGGTAACTTAATCACGGCGCCCGCTGAATTCCGGCCATGTCACTTTCGATTTTGCAATTTACTTGAACGTAGCAAAAATCTCCCAAAATGTTTGTCGCTGATCGTAACTTTTTATATTCTATATTCACGGTTCAAAATTAATGTTGTTTTCATGTCGTAAATATTTTATTCTCGATCGACCGTCCGGGAAACTTCCTTCTGCTCTTTCTGAAAACTGTGTATCAATAGTTATTTGCTTTTTCATCAATATTTGTTTTGCATAAAGCAAGCTAACAGAATCTGTACCTTGCTGAGTTCGCATTCGTTAGCGTTAATAGTATTTTCGGTCAGATGTTTCTGTTTTTTATGAGGGGTTTATTGTTTTGGTCTCCCATCCTAACACTAACCCCGCGAAACAGGGCTTGACTTCAGTGAAGTTTAGTATTACAAAGCTTTCAGATGCTCAGAGGGCACACTTGTGGTGAAAAGAAGTTGTGAGGGAACTTGAAAATTATCAACATGTCAGCCCAGAAGCCAATGTTTCTCGCTTCTCTTTTATTTGTTATTCTTCAGAGACTGGAATGCTGTATTTCAATACCACACAATTCAGTGCCTTCTGATTTTCTGTAGCACGTACCACAGGCAACCCAGTGTATGCTTTACAGAAGCATCTAGTTGTAAGAAATGTAGAAATCTCATTGATTTTGTTCATAGTTTATACTCATTAGCAACGCCTTGAGAAGACGGTAGGGGAAATAAATATAATACCTTGTAGTTATACTTAAAATTCGTGACAATTCGTATTCGAAGACGCACGGTTTACAAACAGGAAGTGACGTTTCTTGCAACCGGAAGTAATTTGCTCTATGACTATTTTGCTCCTTTTATACCACATTCTTGTTTGCTTTCACAAAAAATTTAGGGAACTGTTCTCTGGCATATTTTTCAAAGAAGGGTCCATCTAGTTTATCGTATGGGTCACTTCTGATCACACCTTTGTTGTGGCTTTTACTAACGAACAGTGTGACAACTTCCCTTTTAAGGCCTTGGACACCTTCTTTCTAGATCCTAAAGATTGTTGCTAATGAAACTCCTTCTTCCTCAGCAAGATCTTTAGCTTTGTCGTTAGGATGTTGCGCCTGTAATAAAATATACGCTCCTAAAGCGTCGTCAACATGCCTTTTATGTACCATTTCCAGGTGTTTTGATAATGAACCTGGATGATGACGTCACATTGTTTTTTCTTTATTAGGGTTAATTAACTCTAATTGTCAATCGAGTACCATGACGACATGCCTACGACTGATATATTTTCCTTTTTTGTACTTACAGAACTCATACATACACGCGTTTTGTGTTCTTGGGCAAAATGATCCCCAGACAGTATTTGGTATTAACTATTAAATATCTGTCTATATGAGAGTGTGAACACTCTCATATGTTTATAGTATGTAAAACTCATCTTCTCATAGCTGATACACAGTAAGTTGTCAAGGATTACTTGTCATACAAACATTGCGTGAAACAAACATTGTTACAGTAGTGCATTATTAGCCATGTACGTGAATTGTTGACATAAGATAGGTCTCTGTTTACTTTACTGCACTGCGGATTGCTGTTCTTTTACATCGTGGAATTCATACATTAGTACAATTAAGAAGTAAGAGATCTACTGAGTCCTATAACAAGGACAATATTAAGGAGTTATATCAAAACCAGTCGGCCTTGACCTAGCTGTTTTTGCCCACTTTGGTTTACACTCATCAATATGTATATACAGATACGAAATTATCGCAGATATATTTATGTAAGATTACACACAATAAGGAAATTGCACGGTTAACAACGGTTAATTGTTTGTGTTCTTTAACTTACATAGATTTACGGCGAAGGAATGAGAAATTTTGGTCGGTTAACGTGATTTGAACAGATCTGAAATATTTTTCATGACCAATCTGTTTTTAGCCAGCCGGTGTATTAACCGTTGAAATGCGTCATTTTTTGTAAGAAATGTAGAAATCTCATTGATTTTGTTCATAGTTTATACTCATTAGCAACGCCTTGAGAAGACGGTAGGGGAAATAAATATAATACCTTGTAGTTATACTTAAAATTCGTGACAATTCGTATTCGAAGACGCACGGTTTACAAACAGGAAGTGACGTTTCTTGCAAGCGGAAGTAATTTGCTCTATTACTATTTTGCTCCTGTTATACCACATTCTTGTTTGCTTTCACAAAAGTTTAGGGAACTGTTCTCTGACATATTTTTCAAAGAAGGGTCCATCTAGTTTATCGTATGGGTCACTTCTGATCACACCTTTGTTGTGGCTTTTACTAACGAACAGTGTGACAACTTCCCTTTTAAGGCCTTGGACACCTTCTTTCTAGATCCTAAGGATTGTTGCTAATGAAACTCCTTCTTCCTCAGCAAGATCTTTAGCTTTGTCGTTATGATGTTGCGCTTGTAATAAAATATACGCTCCTAAAGCGTCGTCAACATGCCTTTTATGTACCATTTCCAGGTGTTTTGATAATGAACCTCAATGATGACGTCACTTTGTTTTTTCTTTATTAGGGTTAATTAACTCTAATTGTCAATCGAGTACCATGACGACATGCCTACGACTGATATATTTTCCTTTTTTGTACTTACAGAACTCATACATACACGCGTTTTGTGTTCTTGGGCAAAATGATCCCCAGACAATCTTGGACAAGAAGGGTTGAGAATATTAAAAACAGGGGTTATTTTGAGCACTACGTCCTCAATATCGCACATTATTAGGTATCCCCCTCCCCCCTACAACCAATGTTGATAATCCCAGGTTCGACATGCTTTGTTTCGTCTAGCAACATTGATCAGGGGGTGGGGGGGGGGGGGGGGGGGCAAAAAGAGAACTTCTTTCTTATACTTGTGATCGGAGTTTAGTCCAAAAGCAGAGTTTTCTCAACACTTTTGTCCAAGATTGTAGCTCCCAACGTCAGTGGCTTCATAGCTCAGTTGGTTAGAGCGTCGAACCGGTATCGCGAGCTCACGGGTTTAGATCCGGTTGAATTCCTGAATTTTTCAGGCTTCTCTAAACAATTGCTAGAATTGCGTTCATAACTGCGAGGATCATAGCTTGAGTTGATTTCATATCCGCAGTTCAATATATGATTCATTTCATATATCATTTCGTTCATTTATATATGTAGTTATAAATAACTCCAATGAACGATGTCGTATATGAAATTGAGTCATATGTGAACTGCAGATGTATCAATTCTCTCAAAATGACCACCTTCCATTTGGTTGGATACCTCAATTCGGTAGAGCAATGCACATGCTTCTGCTAAAGGAGCTATAACGGCTATAACATTTCAGGACTTAAAATTCTTTTTGCAATTCAAATTCTTTATATGACTTACATATTTTGTCCCTCACAAAAATGAGTGCCGCACATCGATTCTAAATTATTGTAAGCAGAGGTGTTTTATTGTTGTTAGTCTCCAGGATGGTGTATTGTTGACCAAGCTGATAACCAAATACTGTCCAGTTGATGGAATCGATCCAAACGATCTTCAGGTAATTCTTTTTAACGCAGACACATGCTGACAGTATAACTGAGAAGACGAGTGGCAGCATTTTCTCCTCGGTTCTCCGAAAGGTTGGTCCGGCCAGGGCTTCAGTATTGTATACGTGATGTCTGTATGTATCCTCGGATTTTACATTAGCTTGGTTTAGCTGCATGCATGTAATACCTCCAAGCATTTACTTTCCCAACCAATTTTACCATGATATACCATGAGGGAGGATAGACCGCTCCTTGCCCTACTCTTTGCAAGCAGTGTGTGGGTTCTCTTACGTCCCACAGGATTATGAACATTGAAGGCTTGCGAGACAGTGCCTACGATTTATCGGCCTTATATCCGAGAAGGCTAGAGAGTCTAACTCCTTTGCAGATGTCATTACAAATGCAGCACTTTCTCCTGAGTTGGTCCGGCCTGAGTTTTGGGGTGCTTACCATGCATTTAGCCAAAAAATCCGGAAGTTTCGGTTTGAGGTCAAATGGAAAGGCAATCCTCCGGAAAATCTTTTCGGAAATTGTGGATAACCTCCAGAGGTAGTCCACTTTTTCCGTTCGGAATGGAATTCAGGAAAAGGATTCCCTTACCATTTGCGAGAATCGTTTCGTTTCCAGGCCCTTTCTTACAAGATCGAATGAATATGCGAGATGGAATGCCGGGTAGGAAATGGTAAGCGCCATTCTCATCCGGTTGGTCAATAAATTCGGAAAATCGCTTACCTTTATGCAACGATCATACCGTCCGGATTATTTGGCTAAATGGTAAGCACCATTTATCTGGCAACCTCCCACACAGTAGTCCGATGCACGACTAGCTGAGCCAACCAGTCGGCGGTTGTGACCCCCAGTGCGAAATGTCTTGTCAAAAATTATTTAACAATTATTCCATGAGCGCGCATTGGATATGAGATGGTAAATGACCAACGAGGCGCGTAGCGCCGAGGTGGCTATAACCAGTCATATCTAACAAGCGCGAATGGAATAATTGTTTTATGAAATTCCTTAAACTCCAAAAGTTTAGAAAGAAAAGCAAGCAAATCCGAGCGAAATTAAGAAAACTTGATGAGAACGGATGCGATGTTGTGTAAGACCTTGTGGTCAGACAGACGCACTGCCATCCACAAAAACATTTCTTACGTTTTCGCGTACTTCTAACGTCGGAATTGATCCAAACTTTCCTCAAAACGTTTTTTGCTTTATTCAGAGAGAAATTCCGCTTTCTGTCGAAAAACATTTTAGCTTAGCAACGGTTAGCGCAATCATTTACCATATAAGGTCAAGCTGAGGTATATGAGCTGTGAACCAATCAGAGGACGAGAAATTCGTTAACCGAGGTTGAAAATTTAATAAATCTCTATAAACGATATTCACGTTCTTCCATAACCGTGAATTTTACTTTTTTGTTAGGTCGTAGACAAAAGCACGCTTCGCAAGGTTTTAAAAGCTGCTGAAGACAAGCTTGGAATTTTTCAGGCAATACTCAGGTTTGTTGAGTACACTATAATGATCGTTTCTTGTATGTTTCATTTAAGTGTGTCACCAAGGAAAGGGAAGAATTAGGTTTGTGGGCTAATGTTTGGAGCGTTAGCTCTTCGTCCGTCGCTGCAAAGGCTAAAAATGTCAGGCCACATTGCCGCAAATCTTCTCACAGCGGTTCATTTACCGTTTTCATCATTTTTCAGATAGATCAACTCGTTCGTTAAAAGGGTTGATGAAGCAGTTATGCTGTTACAAATTTCTACTTTCAAGTACACTGTAAACAAAGTACTTTCATTTCCTTTAAGACTCATAATTCGACGTGACCTCACACATCGTCAGTATGATTACTTCATTGTAGCAAGTCTGGTTTATGTTTTCGACGACTACAGTACATCGGCTTTTCGTAAATTTAAACTGAAGTCAGAAGTCGGTCATACATTTTAAGTGACTTTAAATGACTTTTCTCGTTCGTCTTGACATTCCAACTCGTAAGCAAGAAAGGGGAAAGGGGATGGGCCATTCTCTTCACCAGAACCTCGGGTCGACCCAAGGCTCTGGGAAACTCTATGTAGGAGAACATGCGCCGTAAGGCTCCTATAGCCAAAAATTGGCTATTTGAACCATACGGCGCCTGCTCACTCCTCGTGCTAACTTGAATGCACCGTTAGAGACGCTTTTGATTGTTCTTCACGTAAACCAATGAGAAGACACCTTGTTTCAGGGTTCCCCAGAGCTCTTCTCTCCCTTAGTCAAGAGAAGAGCTCTGGGGTCGAGATTGGGGATGGGCCACAACTGCTTTGCACTGTGCATCTGGCGGTATTGTTGGCGCGAGAGAATGGGGAGGAGTGTCCCTTCCCATCCGCGCTGGCAAACGCTCGTCAATTTGCCTCTCGCGCCAAAACCCATCCTCTACCTCTGAAAAGACGATTATCGACAATTCCTAATTTTCTCTTAATTGACTATTATCGTCAATTTAGGACGCTTAGCCCTTGATAGGGATTATGGGAAATGGATATCTATTTTTAAATCCAAACCCCAATGCCTGAACTTGCAGGGCTCGAACCTGGGAATGTTCGATTAATAACCCTTAAACCACTAGACTACCACATCGCTAACTGCCAGAACATTATTTTTTTTAATATGTCAATATTTTTTTTGTTCCAAATGCCGCTGTAAACGTGTATTATCACCCGCCAAGAAACAAGTTTAAACAGGAGAAAATGTCGGTTACCAAACCATTTTAGAATCAAGCACTCATAGACTTGACCACTATTCATCGATTATTTTATATATACTAATTAGTGTTGGTAAATAATCGGAACAATTGTCAGCCAGTTGATCTTTAGTGATTAAGTGGATCAAAACAGTTCCTTCAAAGTGGGTGCTCCGGGTTCAAATCCTGTCCAGGAATATACCTTATTCCAAAATGGCCGCCATTTTAGTATTCTTTTGTTTGATTGCAAATTGGCCCTTTTGGCCTCTCTTTCAAACGCAAAATTCAAAAGAATATTTTACCTTGAACGAGGCCAAAAGGGCCAATTTGCAATCAAACAAGAATACTAAAATGGCGACCATTTTGGAATAAGGTGTGTGCAACTTTGACTTTTTTTCTTTTCATTTGCTGCGACAAGTCCTGGGACAGAGTAATCTAAACTGACAATAGCAGTCAATCCAGAGAAAATTAGGAATTGCCGATAATCGTCATTTCAGAGGTAGAGGACATGTTGCGCGCCAACAGTACTTGACCGTCAGCTAGCAGGATACTGTTTTCAAGGAACTATTGTAATGCACATTAAATTTGAGAGTTAACCTGTTTTAAAACCAGTCGTCTCCCTCGTTCACCTGTACTTCAAGTTGCAAGTGGCTTTTCCAACTTTTAAGAGCCCTCAAAACAGCGGCATTGAAGCAAAACGTTTTGAATTGAGTCAAATA
>OX421453.1:19914572-19919572 GCA_949126865.1 Montipora capitata
TGAGAGAATCTATCAAGCGGAAGAGACAAAATCACTTGAAGAGTTCAGGGAAAAGAAAAACAATGCAAAACGCCAAAACAGATCTGAAACTATTAAAGCAGAAAGGGAATAGGAAAAGAAAAGCAATCCAGAATATATCAGAGACCTAAACAGAAAAGCACAAAACCATTTAAGGAAAGCTATGCAGAGCTCAAGGCTAAACCAAACTGAAATTTGTCAAGGTCAAGACTCTATTAGACATTCCATGTCAAAAGTGATTCAGTCTTTTTCGTGATAAGATAACACATGGCCCTGAATATATATGCACTTGCTGTGATCAGTTATGGTTCAGATCATCTGTTTCTAAGGGTAACAGTATTAAATATAGTGATAAATATTCGCAAGGTTTGTTGGAGGAATGTATAACTGGCACACTATAACTGGCACACTAAATACTAAATGGATCTGCTCTACTTGCTAAACCTGATGACATTAACAATATGACCTGGCAACAAAAATCACACCTTATTCAAAATTACCTTGTCATCTGTGAAACGAACTTTGAACACAAGGTACAGCTCTTTATAGAGGATGTGCTAAAGAGTAATCTTATGCCTATTGGAGAAATGGTATATTAATTTCACAGGGTTGAATTCCAGCAAAGGGGATTACCTCACATACATGCATTATTTTGGGAATCTAGTTGCATATGAGAGCCCACCGTGCTGTTACACAATTATCCAACTATCAATGCTAATGCATAAGGAAAACGTCAGCCTGCCAATTGTAAACAATCGCGGTAACTTTCATATCCACGAGTAACGACAGTGGCACTTTGATTACTATTTAATACCATTGAAATTTACTTCAACACTGAAAGGCTATTAAAGTAAATAGGAAGTCTGTTTTAGTTTCAACACGCATTGATCAGAGTGCTGGGAAAGTACGGGAAAACAATTCGCTTCCAACGTTGTCAAGCACGTGGCAGACCGAGGATTATTACTTCAGATCTCCCTGCAGTTTGAGAGTAAACGTGTCTGTTCTTCTGAGGAGCGGTCTTAAGGCGCCATGTTTGTCTAGTCACCGATAGCTCAATAGTGACCAGCAGTATCACTGACCTGGAAGCCATATTTCATATAATCTGTCTATTTACGAAGCCCAATGTTGCCTTTTAGCGCCAGTTTATTAGACAGTTCGGAATATTAAACTTTTTAAAATAGAAAAGGTTAGGTTATGTTTAGGGATTTTCTTGGCAAAATGGAATGCAAAAAGAAGTGTTTATTTCGCAATTTAAACAATTTCTTGGCGACGAAAATCGTATATGCCAAACGGGCGAGTGATCGATGATTTGCGCTCGCCCGACACTTTAGAGACCCGCCTGGGCGAGCGGGTGAGTGCTAATGTCCAACCCTGCTTGCCTCGAATGAACTAGATGTACGAGCGCTTTAAAGTCAGTGAACTGTACGAACAATTTTCAAGGTGAGTGGTAAGAGATGCACCGGCCTTGGACACCAAAGTATTAAAAATTGTTTTTATTTTTCACGTGCCCGTCAGTTCTTCACGCTATACCTTTCTTCGATCATAACCGTCCAAGGCGAAGAGAGAAGAAGGTTGAGTTTGTTCAGCAAAAGAGAGCAAAATGGAAGCAAACTGAGATCAGTTCTGTGTATTCACCTCGAGACAATTCGTTAAGGAGGACTTCCAGCGTCGCATAATCCTGGGTTCAACCCAAAACGAACAAGCCAATAGTTCTAGTAGTTCACTTTAACTTTGATACATTTTGTCAGCCAGAATTGTGAGGTTTCACATTAAATCGCAAAAAGTTCTGTCTTTCGTCTATTGTGGAGATACCGGTTGACGTCACGATTGTCGCTAGTGCCAGTCTTCTTTGTGCGCGGTTTTAACTTCGGAAAACTTGATTTCGAGTGCTTTTCAAAATCGCAGATTCCTTCCAATCCCGTTTTTTTTCCCTTTGTTATTGCTTCTTTACGATGTCTACTTGTCAGAAAAAAAAAAACAGACTGGCTTGGGGTGATAGCTACTTTAAGTTTGTTGTTAGTTCTTTACTCTGGTCCGAGAGATTTTCTACCGGTTCTCCAGTTTGCCCCTTTCCTAAAAAAGCCAACATCTCTAAATTCCAATTCGATCAGATGCTGGACTTCCCTGAAAACCACTTTCGAGTGAGTGGAGCTTCCTGGGTAAATAGCAAAGTTATTATTTTTTAATTATCATTTTTAGAATCTCCTTGTTTAAGGTCCGACTGGGTGGGCAATGCCCACTTCCCGGAGATTCTTCGATTCATTACCGCCGACTAAACTAAGCGGTCGATCAGACTTCGTCTTAACCCCCCCAGCGCTTGTCAAGTTTCGCATTCAAAGACCTTCTTTTCGCTTTAGATTTGTGCAATGAACGGAGAGGAGCCCACCAAAGGCGGAACAAAACCGGAATCTTCGCCCTCCAAACAAAGACACCAAGTGAATGGCATGGACACTTCGTTGAATTATTCGCCCAGCAAATATCCACATAACAAGACTACGCTGGCCGATTCGCCATGTAAGTGTACGATCTTTTGCCACCTCATCGTTGTGTACCGTGATTTGTAAGGGCTTACAGTAATTGTTAATCTTTGAAATAGTCTTAAAGCCTTCCACGACCTTTTCCCTGCAACAACTGCCTTGACTGCGGAAACATTGTTGCAGAAGCAAATGTTTCTCTGTTTGCGGCCCCAGGAAACAATTTTTGCCGAAGCAAAAATGTTTCTGAATTTGTTCAGATACGTTTTGCCTCCTCTGCATCGAGCGCCAGGGAAAAATTTCGGGAAACGGTTTTTCCGCAACATTTCCTCGTTGGCGGGCGCCTTTAGGCCTTTGGGGAGTCAGGGTGATTAAGTGCTTATCAATAGCGCCTCTCACCTCTGGGGGTTTTTTCCGGGTACTCTGGTTTTCCTCCCTCATCATAATCGATTCTGAGTCAATTACATCCGGCTGCGGGCGGATACCCTTGGTAGGGATAACCTCTGGTATCCTTCCCTTTCATTGAACTAAATGAATAAAGTTGGTATTATTAGGCCTCATCCACTTAATTAGAAAATACTAGAGAGGAAATCTCTTCTGAGTAGCTCAGTCGGCAGGGCTAAATTTCCTTGTTGGTGAGAGCCTTTCTTCCTTTTTCTTTCATTGTGTGGGTGAATAGGCCTTTTGCAACGAACGATCACATGGTACAAAATCCGCCATGCTGGAGGGCAAGCTCATTATTATTCCTCCACTGGGACATGAAAACAAAGAGACCTGAACCAGTCAAGCTTGACTTGCCTTTGTTTTAATGTCCCAGTGGGGGAATAATAATGAGCTTGCCCTCCAGCATGGCGGATTTTGTACCATGTGATCGTTTGTTGCAAAAGGACTAGTTCTTTGCTGACAATAGAGCTCATGTGGATTTCCTATGGCATTTATTGTCAGCCTACTAATTACCCTTTGACAGTTACTTCTGTCGTCATCTAGTGCTATGCGGTCAACTTGCCATTCATTGTGTTTCAGAAATGTTCGTTTTTTATCAAGGTTAAAACAAGCACCCCTTGGTACTCCCCTTCAATTGGATACCCCCCTACCCATGACATTAATTTTTACTTCCATTCATCTTTCCGCCAGTGTCTCCTAAAGCACTAAGAAGTCTTGTTGATCAACATACGAAGTCGCATGCAGCTATCCAGGTAAGTTAGCAGTGATGGTTAATTTAAGGACGGTGCCTACTGTTGTTATTGCACACATATTCTGCGCATCTCGAGATATTCGGGTTTCCTATGGGTGGTACTTACAGGGGTATTTTTGACGAGGTTAAAACTATGCGGAGGGCAGAACTCAGCAAGTGCTCGTAGTATCCAAAAGGTAAATTGGGGGTAACCACGCATTTTTCGGAGATCATTAAGCTTCAATTTGGAAAAGAACGCCATATATTGCTTTGACAAAGTGTATTTTAAAGCTTTTTACAAATATTGTTCAATAATTGTCTTCGAAAAGTGCGTGGTTACCCGCAATTTTCTCTTTGAATTTCAATAATACTTGTTAAGATCTGCTTTTCCCGCATATTCATAAACCGGGAAAAAATACGTTTGAATTAGTAGGCACCGTCCTTAAAACTTCCAAGACCTTGGTCGAAGAAACAAGCTGGCGTTAACTTGCCTTTCGTTTAAATATCTTGAAGTCTATAACAGAAAAGCTCTTTACGGTATATGAAGACGGTAACCTTTTCGTTGTTAATCATAGTTGCTTTTATTTTTCCCAATGACTCTGATTGATTGCGTAACAAGTCTTCATTTTCTGCACGAGGGATCTGCGTGTGGTACAATTCAAAACTATCCACGCTTGCACTCGTTTGATCTTGGCTTGCTTCGCTTGTGTGCTCGCAAGTCTTGGCTGCTCCCGCGGAGCCGGCAAAGATCGTTACTTGTTTGATCATGATGGAAAGTGAAAACCAAAATGGACGACGCATCGTGATTAGCCATATTCCAAACAATTTGGCTAGGGGCAAGGACTCAATTATCTATTGTGGTTTTTCCATTATAGCTAAGCAGAATGATTTAAACTGCATACGCAGTCAAAAGTCACGCGTGTTTGTTATATATAACAAACAGCATTGTATTAATAAACAGTTAACAGGCGTTTGAAAGGAATTTATCTTTATTGTATTTTTTTGTTTTTTGTATAACCACGACTCCTTCTTCGGTTTAATGGTTTTGCCAAAGGGTGCGCATAAACTCTGGTACGTGTTATGATCACAAGTCTGATCTTTTGATTGATCCTGTTGTCGAAAAAAAATGTGAGATGTTTACATGAACAGTCCTGTAATAACCCAAGGAATTGTCTAAATATCCAACATTAACTTTTATTCAATCTCTCCTACCCTTCCTTTAGATAGGTAAGTCGAAGAATTATATTCTTAGATGTTAATACACATGCAAGTTTCGTTCTAAACGGTGTGCAGGAGACTATTAACCCAAATGAATGGAGATGGCGGGAAAGAAT
>OX421453.1:19927072-19942072 GCA_949126865.1 Montipora capitata
TTTTGATACCCAATTGATTCGTTTGGCCACTGAGGCCCGGCTTTTGCCTGGTCATAATAACATCGATACTAAAGTTGTCAAGAGTGTTTTGATACCCAGTTGAAAAGAAGAGCAATCTAGACATAAGGTAAATAGTTGAATGAAAGAGTTGCGGCGCGAATGCCAAAGGGATTGTGAATATTTGATTGATTTTTTTTTTTTTTGACAGAGCATGAATCAAAACTAAGGCGTCTAGTTAGAGGGAAGCTCGGCTGTGCGCAAAAGAAATGGGGGCGAGATAAATGTTCAGTTTTATTCGGATTTTGCAATTTGCTGATGTTATAGACAACTGAAGTGGCACCTGTGGAAAAAGGGTTAATTAATTAATCGAAGTCGGTCCAAATTAACCGCGGTGTTACCTCTATAGTTTTCTGGCACCGAGTTGCTGAGATAAGATCCTTTTTTTCTTTGCTCTTGCCTCCTCGAGAGTGGTTCGGTAATAAATAACCTTACACTGGAAATCGGAAAAAATAAACATAAATAAAAGAAGACTGGGAAGTGGTTTGTCAAGTCTGGGCAGATATCTCTTGACCAAACAACAGGCTGGTTTCGCATGTCACCTGCTTGGTTTCATGCGCATATTTTTGAAGATCTGTGCACGGGGCTGAACGCCTCGGGGAAGAAAAGAAACTTGTTTTGGTGATCACATCGCAGCTGTTATCCGTTCATGGCCTTACTGTGGCCAAACGTTTGCACCTTTGGAAGCTGAAGAATCGCTTGGCTGAATGCCAAAAAAATGCCATCTCGCTGTGTTAACGTTTACAGTTTCCTGGAGTCGAAGTTGAAGTCGGAAAATATCGTCGGGAATTTTGCATTTTATACTTTGATTTCGTCGGCGGGTTACAATTAATGTGTTGCATGATACTTTAAAATGTAGTCATTGTTTTAAAGGTCCAAGTAATAAGGCAATTAAAACCCCAGGATTTTCTCTTGTGGGAGGAAGGTTTCTCGGAGATCAAGCACATTGCACTTTGCAAACGACTCAAGGTCAAGTATTTTCCCTGAATTTGAGATATCTTTTTGTTAATCAAGCAACGCTTCATCGCAGACCTTTGAAACTTCAGTGGCTTTTAGAGGTGCACATTCCAATAGAATTGCTAAGTGTTTTGTTTGCGAAGTGATCGGTAATATTAGATGACAAAACATAGAACGACACTGCACTTTCGTGTCAATGACACTTTAGGAACGAATGAAGTCAAGTTTTTCGATATCTTTGTGTTAATCAAGCAACGCTTCACCGCAGACCTTTGAAACTTCAGTGGCGTTCAGATGAGCACATTCCAATAGAATTGATAAGGTTGTTTGCGAAGTGATTAGTAATATTAGATGACAAAGCAAAGAGCGACATTGCACTTTTACTCTTGTCAGTGACGGCTATGTTGTTCCATACCAAGTTACTTTGCAGTTTTATTGGGAATGCTCCGTTTAAGAAAGGTAGGCTGTAAATCAGACTTTTTATTTTGTACCTTCGACTGACTTAAAGAATAGAGTCGAGCGAGTGATACTGAAACCAGCGTTAGATTGAATTTCACTTAGTCTGTACATGTTATTGTGCCAGAGTGTCTGTAAAACGCACCTCTGCCTTAATTTCTTGTTGCGTAAAAGTCATCTTTGTCTTTTGTGATTTCTTCACGATTCGCTGTGCATTCAGTCTTGGAGACAAAGAGAGACCGCTTGATTTGTCGACGCTTGATTTTTCCACGAGTAACTTATTCGCCTATGTAGCGCAGTTGATGAGTTGTTTAATCTCAACGGACGCGGAGCCCACGCGGTCGTTTCGCACCTTGCTTCCCTTAAGTTACAAGTTACCTACTATCATTTTCGCAACGAAAATCATGGTAATGAAATCCGCCGAACAGTCTTTCGTTTTTGCATTTTTCATGTAATGGACGATCTTCTTATATACGTAAATTGACCCCTTTCACATTTTTGAGGGGAAAGGAATGGCTGTGAAATTTAATCGGTTCATGATTTTAATATTTTCGCATACACCTTCCGTTGCAGACCCAAGCTGATTAAGAAAATTCGCGAAGTTATGTTATTGTAAAAAATGCCACTGACAAGTGAATTCTTTAATGGTTTCCTTATGTGCCACATTATACGTGTTCACCATCTTTCGCGTGCTTGGTTTCGTTCTTGATAAATATATTGTATCATGGATCTCGGCTTTGGGGAATATCAATACCTTAAACCCTTTTTTTAAAATAACAGCTACAGTACTTAACGATATCCCGTCAAAGAAGATTATCTTAAAATAGCTTTTGTATGAGTTATCTAAACTCACTTTTTAAAGAAGTCTTTACCAGAATTCCATAACGCTTTACACCATTTCTAGTTATTTCAGGAGAGGAAATCGTCGTAACATCGTATCTGCACGATTCTTGTTTAGTTTAACAATTAATCTTTTTGGAGGTTATCAATATAACCATGAGACGCATTTAATATCCATAATCACGGCATTGTGGTCAAATCTAATTGTCTCTTTTTTTGTCCTCATCGAAGGCGTTACAAGGACGTATACAAGCAGTTTCCAATCAAGCAAGCACCCCTCGACTACAAAAGGTAATCATAACTTGATTTCTAAACCTTGTTGCTTTCACGCTGAGAATTTGTGTAAACAGAAAAACAGAATGTTAACCGGCAATAGCACGGTATCATTTGAATGTTCAGTCACACCTTGAAACATTTCCGACATTGAAAGAACTTTAGTCGTTCTCAAGGGCCTTCGATTGTGTTGTGTTCGTGAAACACCGACTACCAGATGTTTTTTCTCTTGGGTAACGTCGAATCTAAGTAAACACTATAGAAATGTTCTGCTCTATCGATTTTGTTTCATTTCTAGACAAAAAATTAATGGACGATTTTTTTAAAGACTACTGATGGCTTTCTCACAAAGATAGAACGTATCATACTTCAAAGCTGACAAAGTTATTCTCCGTCACTCTAGGGACTCTAGCTGTATGTTCTAACAGTAGTACTATGCAGGGATGTAGCCCACTTTTGACGGTACTACTTGTAACCAATGAGCTAGATAGACTCTGGCGAATGTGGGTTGGTCAGATCAATACATTGATGGCATTAATTTGCCACGCGAAGTCACATTTAATAACACCAGAAATAACTGATGAATGAACCATCCAAGCTGATAGAAATACAATAAGTGTTGAAAGATATGATAAATATTTGATAACCAAATTAGATTTAGAAGAAAATCTGTGTCCCAGATGGGATTTGAACCAAGTGATGGTTTCTTGATGTCTTTTAGATTACATACGTGTAATTGCGGCTTTGCTATCGCTTGAATTATACTTTCAGCCCCATTCTTGTTTCATTGGTGATATTACCGCAAGGACCGTTTGCTTCAACAGTTTGCTAACACTGCAGCTAAAAATCAGGTTTTATTGTTGGTCAACTCCATGATGAGCACAGAACAGCATGTATCAATGTGAAAATTTTTAATTCATCGACAGTATCTTGAGCAATGAAGCTTGTAATTTTAAGGAGGTGGTTTCTTGCTGGGCTATTCATGATACATTACGTCTTGATTATTCCAAAAGTCTTTTGTTTTATTGTGCGGTTAGCGGTTAAACCAACGATATGATTAAACATTTCCGATAAAATGCGCGGAAGACATGCACCTCTTTTGCTCATACATGGAGAAATCTCTCGAAGGCTGATCCAATTACAATTTTATATCTGCTCTTTTCTTGATCGTGTGCCTTGTGATAGGGAAGCTATTAATTAATGATAATAGGATTCATTTTCGGTCTGATCTTGGAAGTCGCTCTTAGCCATGGCACAGCCCCAGAAACTCATTCTCCTTTCGTCACGTATTCTTTCCTGCTCTTTGAACTAATGAAGCATAAAATATTGAAATTACTAAGATATTAACTACTCTGATATTGCCCGTTGCTTCAAATTGAATGACCATTTAAATTGGCTTCCGTTAACACAATACAATTCAAACCTCCTGTCGCAGAAGATGTGATGATTTAGATGTCTGTAAGATGTTTTATCATGGGCCAATTCCCAGGAACACACTGAATATTCTCTTCATCGGTCTTTCTGGGTTTTTCTCCGTTTTCAACATGAGAAAAGTAGTGTGTTCTCCTTTCGTTAGCAGAATAAATGGACTAAGAAGAATACTGTCTAAATTCACTCATTCAATAAAGAGAGGATGCGTGCTTTCAGGTTATTTTAGCGCGAAATTGTATGCCGCCTACCCGAAGATTCGTGCTCGCGTTAACTCCGCAGTTACAATTGTGTTCATTTCCTCCATTCTCTTAAGCCTAAACCGTATTAGGAACAAACAATAACCCTCATGGAAATGCCGCCAATATTTTCTACATGTAGGTAATCACATCGGAAAGGGAAACACGCCGTAGCTCTGGCGAAGAGCTAACTCTCGAAACGTCAGCTTATATCCTTACAAAAGACAATGATCTGGAGAGCAAAAGATCCAGATATTTGTGTCACCGTGTTAAAACAGACTGATTTGTTTTCTGTTCGGTCTGACGAAGGGTTCGAAACATCAGCTCACAAATCGGTCATACGGTGCTTCAATAAAATCATGACTTTCGTTAAGCCGCTAAACCTGGCAAATAATGGTGCTCCCATATCTGCGAGCTGATAATTGGTAGATTTGTTAACGTCGCTTACGCAAATAAGGGTCATATGCCATCTTAAATTTAGTGAGCGCAAAAGGTAGTACCATGAATTTAAAAAAAAATCTCGGAGAGAATTTTTTTTTTTTCACGAGGTTTTTTATCCACATCAATTCCCTCAACTACGAATTGCTCAAAGTACGTAACTGGTGTAATTGAATCGTAATTCGGAGTGTAATCGTTAAATTTGGCTGCTCAAAATCCCAAATGATGCTGCGGAAAAAAATGATAAAATTTGACGGGGTTGACCATGATTTAATTGTCGGCAACCGCCTTGGAAATTTCATAGATTGTCCTATGGTTGGTTGGTATTGTCAAATTATTCTCACACGGTCCTGGCATTATGTTTGATTTATGAAGTACTCAAGTTCAGCATTGCGTTCACGTGAAATAGTAAGTGCAGTTACGGCAGATTGCTGGTTGTTATAAAAGTATGAAAATTCTCTCCCTTTTGAGAAACTGCCCGATATCAATAGAGAACAGTCAAGAAATAAACTAAAATCAAACAAATTTATTTGATGTTTTAGCAGATCGCAAGTTTCGGTAGGCTCGATTACCAGCCGCTGTTTCGGGAAATGAGCCAGCGCTCACTCCCGAAATCTTGGCTGGACGCGTGAGGTGAGCCATTGTTAATCTCCGCCAATCAGAAACTCGCCTGCACAAATCCGTCTGGCATAAATTATATGTTTTGGCTGCGAAGGTATTCTTTGACCCGGCCTGTTCGAGGTTTACAGTGCTTTTAAGGTAGGAAACATCCAAGATTGCGACAACGAAAAGTGTTCGAGAAGCTGGAGAATGGGAACTGTGTCGTTTTCTACGGCCTGAGTTCGCAAACTTCACTGATTTTCCAGTTGGCGCCAAGGACAGATTCTCCGGTTGAATTCAAACTCACATTGATCATTCTGATCATTTAACCACAAACTCAAGCTCGTATCATCTGGAAACTTCGCACAGACGTTTTAAGCATTGTTATGTAATTTCTGTTTTCTTAAAATCAGTGTTTTTGGGATGTCTAATGCTATTTCGCCGCAACTATTGACTTCGCATAAATTATATTTTGAATTTACGTCACAGACACAATCTATCGCTCACGCGTCCAGCCGTCTCTTCTCGGGGAGGATACCCGAACTCGAGTGAGCGGCGGAAATCGAGCCTAAAGTTTCGGTCTACCGTTAGCCTTTGCTGAAAACGCTTTGCTAAGTAAATCTCGAATCAATACTAATTGATGACGTGCAACTTCAGATTAATCAACGCCTTTTTGTAGACGATGGAAAAATAAATTGTGTGAAGTTAGGATCGTTTCCCGCTTCAAAAGTTGGGAAACGCCTTTTGAGTGATGTTTTCTAGATAATTAGAAAAAGTCAAAATCCCGGTCTTTTTTGATGTTTAAAATTGACATTCAAAAGAGTTAGACTGTTGTTCAAGTTGATTAACATTATCTTTATTCTTTTGTGTAAGTTTTTTCCCACGGCTTTTAATCTCCTTCGTTTCTGTTACGACAGCAATGGGTTTTGTTTGACCTTGCAGAACGTCACGAAATAAAAGTCGTAAAATAAGAAAATAATGCCTCGTAGCACGCAGGATTGCATTTTTTGGGTACATTTCTTTAAACGGTGGCTTTGCCACTTTGTCTTTGCGTGACCATAATTCAGCTAAAAGTTATCAAATGTGAGGTGTTACGCACAGAATGAAATTTCAATGCTTTGGCTCTTAGTTTTCGTGCGAAACCCATTCAGGAAAACTTCCGTCCGTTTGCTTTAAAAAAGCTGTTCCTGAGCCGAGTTTGACACATTTGATAGGATTAAGGTATTAAATGCAAGGAGACAGTAAATTTCTCCCTATATCGTATTTCTATTTCACAAGATCTGTCGTACTAATTTATTTCATCTAAAGGTATATCTGTAGAGAATGTGTCTGAAGTACTTAAATCAATGTTTTTTTTCATTCTTTTTTTTTTTTTTTTTCATTTTAGAAACTTCCAGAGGGTCTGTTAATTAAGGATATGGCCCCAACTCCTACGGATGGAATGACAAGTTCTTCATCTGGAACGGACTGCGACGTGAACTGCAAGAAAACCGAGAGTTTTCCAATTGCAGTTATCCCTACTGATCAAAATGAGAACTTTTTAGCAGTAAATGGCGACAAGCTCTTTGTAGACCCTGCAACCAATGGGGATACTTCGGAAGAACTTTACACGAGCGTCGACAAGGAGTTTCTTGAGTTGATGTTGGATGCAGTTCAGAAGGGTTTTATGCCACCCGAACTGGCAACGGCAGAAACTTGGTTAAATCATCGTGATGCCACAGAAGACGTTTCAAACGGTTCAGCGCATTTGTTGAAGGGCGATGCGCCATCCGTTGTCGCAGACTGTAATGGAACAAGCCAGGGCTTAAAACAAGATGCAAGCGTTGAAAATTCTACCCAAAACAGAGCAGTGGACAAAGATGTAGAACCATCGTTGACCGGCGCTGTTCCAATATCGGCCTCGGAGCAACAGACATCTGCCAGCGTTGGACCAACGCTTCTCGTGAATGAAGCATTAGGCAGCGGTGAAACAAGGGTTGCAAATGAGGCATCAAATAACAACGGGCCATCATTGGGCGATTTGGGACCACAAGCGACCACTGTTGGGCCATTATTGGCCAATGCAGGACAATCACAAAATGGTAATATAGAAGATACTCGTGATAACGTGGCGCCAGCTACTGCGCTGCCTCTTGATTCAGTGGAACCGAATGCCTCAACCTCAAATAAAAAGGTCCAGTTTCTCGGGCTGGACACTGTATTTGGTGTGGATTCAAAAGCTGCGGATGATCCTGTTGATATTTCAGTATCTCCTAGCCATCCTATAAATGATACCGGTTTAGACAACATATCTCAGTCTTCTCCGAAAACGGTGACCTGGGCGACCTTAGATTCCCCCGTCATTACACCAAGACTGGCTTCAGGTAAACCTGACAAGAGCCATTTACGTCCAATCGAGAGTCTTCATATGTTTGAAACTGCTCTTTACACCAAAGAATCGGATGCAATGTCTGATGGAGACCAAGAGGATCCATTCATGATTTACCTGAATTCCATCGAGCAAACGGCCTTAAAATTCAAGGTGCAAGTAGAGCAGGCCAAAGTGGACACCCTCGAAGCGTTAAAGGAAAAGTTGGAACGCGCCTATGAAGGGACACCATTGGAAGAAATCCCGCTAAAGTTTCGGGAAAAACTTCAAGAGACCATCTCTGAAATAGCTTCCGATGAAGTGTTGAAGAAATATCAGTCACTGGTCGTCCAGGATGAAGAGATAACTGAGGAGGAGAATGCCATTTTGGAGTGTATGAGAAACGAATTAGACTCCGTTGCATGCGAGAACTTTGAGCTTCATCAACAACTAGAGTTGCTTAAAGACTATGAGAGGAGGTATTTTGAGCTGAAAGATAACTTCGACAGTCTAAACAATGGGATATCGACGATAAAGAATGAGTACGAGAAAAAGAATGGAGAAAGCGAATTTCTAGCAGAGCGAGTCGAGTCTCTAGAAAAGAGTATAGTAAACTTGCGAGTTCAGTACAGCAACGAGATAACTGATTTGCAAAACGAAAATCTCCAGCTACAGACGGCTTGTCTTGAGTTGGAAAACAAGAATACGATCTTAGAGGAAGAAATCGACTCCAAACCCAATGGATTCAATGATAGCCAAGACGGAGAAAGCGAGCGGCGACATTTTGCCGAGAACTGGAATAAGACATCTGTTGCCGATCAGCGGGAATTGGAAATGTTGCAATTGCGACTTGAAGAATTAGAGAAGCAAAATAATGCTCTAAGAGCCGCGTCACAGGCTGACCAGGCTATGATTCAGTGTGTCGAAGAAAAGAAAGAAGAGCTAGAAAAATCTCTCATCAAGGCACAGGATGACCACAGTAAAGTCCTGTTAGAACTTCACGAGGCTCAGCGTCAGATATCGTCCGACAGAGTTAAGATCTCGAGTTACCACGAAGAGGTCGATGCCCTACGGCGAGAGAACAACCTGCTAAACTCAAGTTTAGATATCGCTCAGAAGGAGTTGGAGTATCATTTGGAGAAGAAAGAGAGCAAAGAAGAACCATGGAAGAGCAACAAGCGAATGATTTGGAAAGAAATCCGAGAGCTGGAAAAGATATTGAAGGGTGTCCATCGCGAAAAGAGGAACTTGGAGAAAAAATACGTGAGTTTCAAACATGACAATGATCCGTTAAATGGATCGTTTTCGTTTCACAGCTGCTCTTCATCCGGAAGTTCGCCTGAGAGGGAACAATGTAAAGATGAGAAGGAGAAATTGAAAAGTAAATCATGGCACAGTTCTACTGAAACTGAAAACAATAAAGCATCTCCCAAAAACGGAGTAGTTGTCGGTAACGATGACAGCTTTTCTTCGCCGCCATTGAAAGTCAGAAGCTGGTTAGATGGCCTTCGCACTCCAAATGGTCTTGTAAAAGGTGATGTTTCTTTTGACCGCGACAAGAGAGAGAAGACACCAGTTCTTTCTGAAAGGTATCGATGGATTGAGTTTCAATCGAGTGTCATAAAACGAAAACCAAAGGAATTACGTTGGCCAATCAAAAAGGACGGAGACAATCCAGTAAACCAATCAAAACTCGAAGTAATTACACGTAGCCGACACAAAGCGCGGGAAAATGTGCACCCGCGAGCCACGATTGGTTTTGGTTTCACTTCTGATTATTTGAAAAAAGGGCACGAGAACTTTGAACCAATCGCTGAGTGAAGTAATCATAGAGCGGTTTTCAATTGAGTGTCGAAAGTAATTAGCGAATTGCTTTGGTTTATGATTACTTCACTCGGTGATTGATTCAAAGTTCTCACGCCACTTCTTCAACCAATCAGAAGTGACACCAAAACCACTCGTGGCTCGCGCGTGCACATTTCCCGCGCTTTGTGTCGGGCTGCGTGTAATTACTTCGAGTTTTGATTGGTTTACCGGATTGTCTCTCCTTCCTTTTTGATTGGCCAAAGTAATTACTTTGGTTTTGGTTTTACGACACTCGATTGAAACTCACTCTAAACCAAAGCAATTCGCTAATTACTTTCGACACTCAATTGAAAACCGCTCTAGTTATGATGTTTCTTATACTTATTACTTATTTAGGTGTTAGATATATTCACTTGTGTCGATTAACGTACTTATACGTTTGGCCCTTTTGTAAATCCGAATGCGGATAATCCTTCAGTTCTCATCTCCTGCGACGCTTATTATTGGAGAGACATTGTAAACCTCGACTCCTCAGAGAAGTTCTCGCATTATTTTCCGAGTATCCCCGACGCAATATTGATTAGTTCATTTTAACCTTTACCGGGGTTAATTTTCATACTACAACAACAACAACAACCGTCCATTTATTTGCCAAATTACACAAAGTTTTACAGAACAGAATAAATTAATTAGATCAGGCAAAAACCCACTCAGAAGAATAGTATGAACTAAACGAGCTGAGTAGTTTCTATGAATTATGCATGACTGCAAGATTCTGAGTTGGACGTGCGGTATGATAACTTACACGAATGGTCCCCTTATACCCTTCTCCTTATCTTCAATATAACTTGTCTCTGATGTGTGTGACGTACCGTGGTACGTTACGCTTTAAAATGTTTTTAGCAACTTGCGTCCCAATCATGATAAGGCTGCGTGTGCCGGCACACAAGTTGCGCGAGACATCAGTGTTGGGTGCAGTAGCGCCTCAAGCCAATCGCATCATATTAGGGAGCTTAAGCACGCGCGTTTTTGAGACAAGGACGGCAACCGGAAGAGAAAATTTCGCCTGCCAGGACAGCGGTGTCCCCAGATTTTTATATTAATCATCTCTAATGGAGAAAAGATACTTAGCAATGTAAATGTGGTCGTGTGGAAACAAGTTAAAAGGGAAAATAGCTCACTTCCGGTTGCCGTCCGCGCGTCTCAAAAACGCACGTGCTTATGCTCCCTATTTTAAAAATGCATCGCGGCTGTAAGTGGTGTGGGCTGTGGTATGCTTCAGTACACCGGCCCCAGGAACAAACACTCGTTTCCTTCATAAATGTAACTATAATCTTGTCCATTCCTGTTTCCAGGGAGTTGAGTGCTTCGGGCTCTAAGAGTCCCCGAAAAGAAGAGAATGGGTGTCATACCGAGGTAAGAAGCCATCTCAAGCTTGTGTGGTATAAGAGTGCCTTTTCCTTTAGATCAAGCTGGCATTTTCCTTTTAATGCATAATCAACTTAAACTTGAACTGATTCACGAAGAAAATGATTACAGAAGCCAGTGCTAGGCCATCAGTAGTACTCGGATCGTTTGCTTCTTGCTGTTATGGAGGCTGGAAATTTACACTTCAATAGGGACTCAGAAATACGTGACAGCTAGCTGTTTTCTGAGATCAGTGCGTAGAAAGCGAGCTTTAAGATTTTTTCGTCGGTATTATGATTGTAGCGTGAAGGGTTCCTGCCAAATTGAAAGCTTACACCACTTGAATACTTGAATTCGTCATTTTCAATGCGTGCTCAAGATTTCCGTTTCGCTTTATTCGGGAACAATCGCCGCAAAAACAAACCGACAGATGTCGGTTTGGTTGGATTCAAGTTTTCCCGAAGCCACAGCAGACTCAGGTTAGTATTGTTTTTAAAAAACGTTAGTTACTGATACATACCTCCTAATCTCTCCGCCCCGTTCCGATCTATCTCCCCTAACCCACTATTCCTAATCGTGTCATTTGATAATTCTTTCAGCTCGAAGAACTTAGGCACCACGTTGGGAGTTTGGAGGCTGAGAAAGCTGCAATTGTGAAAGAACTCAGTTCACTCCGGTTCAGTCGAATCAAGAGATAATGACCTGCATTACTCATGTTCCGAAGAAAGCGAAGCCAGGTCTTTGCCATAGTTAAACCTGACACAGCTTCGAAGTTAATCCCAATTTGCACTCCATGATGGATGGGAAGAAAAACGGAGCTCTTATTTCATTTGGATTTTACTTTGGTTTTAGCGAGTTCTAACTTTTAGACACGATAAAAGTCGCAAGCATCCAAGATCTCAACTACAAAGAGGACAGTGTTCTTTCGCATTCAGTGAAATGAGTATACTTGTATTAGTATCCAAATTTTAATGATTTTTTTTCTTAAGTGAGACGGTTCAAACCGCCTTTTTCAACATTTTAAATAGCAATGTGGAAAGAAACTGTATTTTATTGTTAAGGTTTCATCACCACGTCAAAAATTGGGGTTCCTCCTGCTGCTACCGGAGCAGAGATTACGTAAAACAAAAGCAAGAAAACAAAACAACTCCAAATAAAAACTATATCCCAGGTGACCAAAAAATACAATGCTTTCCGGTACTTGCAGAAAGGCCCAAAGTTAGGCAGTCTAAACAAAATGGGAAGTGAGGATATACATATATTTATCGACTGTGCGATTAGGCTCTAGAGGGGAACTTTTCGCCCAATACCAAACAGCCCTCAAGACGAACGCAGATCGTTAAATAGTAGAGTAAAGCCTGGTTTCCATATGATCTGCAACGGTCTGCGATGATCGGAAGCTGTTTGCGTCGGTCATATCGCAGACGATCGTAAACACCGCAGGTAAAGGTTTCCATTTAAATCTGAAGCGATCGCAGACAAGCGTACCACTAATCCTCTGCAAAGCGAGGAGAAAAAGGCGCGCACTTACTTCAAGTCTGATTGGACGTGTTTCAAGGGGGAAAATAGTGTGTTACCGATAGGACACATCATCTCAGTCACACGTTTCCATTGAAAATTGTCTTACTCGGAAGCGTCGTAATGGTCAGGAAAGTAGAACTAGATTCAACTTTCCCGATCATCCAGACCGTGTGCTGCAGATCGCTGCAGACGCCGGGGACACGTTTCCATTTGTCTGCGATGTGGCGGAGACCTATCGGCGATCGTATCGCAGACCGTTGCAGATCATATGGAAACCAAGGACAGATTAACAGTCTATTTCGGAATATTGAAAATCTCTCGAGTTAGAGAGCTCTCTGTGGACTTTCCAGTATGTAACTCCAGCTATACATCTAACGGCTTAAAAGGAACCGCTATTCTTGCAACAGAATAACTATTCACCAGAGGAAGTGATGATTCCAAACAAATGTCTGAGACTTTTTTCAGAAAAACTATTTATCAGAAAAAAAGCGGATTTTAGAATCGCTTATTTTCGCTTTCAAACTGTTTGGTTGCCGCCTACTTGAATCATTGTGAGGCGCTTCCTTTGAAACCTTTTTAAACGAAATTGGTGAAAACCATTATTTCCGATGGTTTAATGTTGATAAACTTTAACTTTTTGTGCTTACTGTATTATGTCATGGGCCGTGTAAGGCTGAAAGAAAGACCCCGTTACGTGATCTCACGAACCGCGATGTCAGATCGACGGCCTACAGAAACGGGTCGAGGTTTTCCCAAGTCGCTTTGAGGCAGTCGCACGGCAAAATTTTCCGTGATTTTTTTTTTTTTTTTTGTTTTTTTGGCATACGTTTTACTTGAAATGTCATTTTCGCTAAGTTATGCATCTTTTTAGTCCAAATGAAAGCTCAAAATAAAGATTCTTTGAATCCTTCAGAATAATTTTTGGAGCGATTCATTTTTTTCTCGACATAAATCTGTTGATCCCGCATTCCCGCATTCGAGAACTAAGTGGAATCAGTAAACGAGTGTTACTATATTCTTCACACCATCTCGTAAAAAGTGTAGTTAAGCCAACCGCAAAAATAAAAAACCGTATGCAAATGAGATGACTGCGGGAGCGCGGGAGTAACTCTTCAACAGTCTTGGGAAAACCGTATGCAAATAAGATGACTGCAGGAGCAGTTTTTAATCTCTAGAATTTAGAGGCCGGGTATTCTAGAATCTATCAAAATTTGCATAAGAAGATAGACATCCCACACGCACGCATACGCAAGAGAGTAAAAAGTCGTATTTACCTCTTCGTCGCATTCTCATGCAAAACACAAGAATTTTTACCTATATTAGATTCTTTCTCCATTCGCGAGCAGTCATCTTTTCAAATTTCACAGAAATCTACCGATTTCTCAAGTATTTTACAAAGTTTTTTTTAGCGAGGTGATGAAAGGTCATATTTTTGGGCAAACCCGGGCAAGTCACGCGACGCCAGAAATGATAAATTTCTTTTCACAAAATGCCCCCAAATCAAAAAGTGTCATCTCAGAAGACAAGAGCATCATTGCAAAAGCTTATTCTATGTAAAGAGTAGGTTCTGGAGGTAATTTTGAGAGTGGAAAATAAGTTAACGGCAAGCTACGTGAAATGCTAATGATGTTTAATACGCAACAAAGAAGCTCATTTTATTTGACAAGAGTATCGTTTACTATTGCCATAAAAACTATCCAGATGCCTTTGCTAGGCCCTTAAGAAGCTCTCTTTTTTCCCGTAATTTCGACTAAATTAATGTACTTGAAAAAATACTCGATTCTGATTGGCTGAGAGCAGTGCAGTTCAAGTGTAACACAGTGTAAAAAGTGTAATACCAGTGCTTATCCATGTGTATTAGTTATTGTACAGAAAACGCCGGAAACGAGTACAGATATTCCACGATATTGTACAGTTAGGTATTTGTACACTTGGTTATTGTACAGTAGAGAACCGGTTTGACTAGGTTAGTGTCTGACGTTGCACCGCACGCACAAATCTGTCACACGTCGGTTGTTTACGATTCATTTGCTGTTGTTTTTATTTTGACTCGCCCTAGCGGACTCGTCAAAATACAGCGCCACTAATGAAATCAAATATGTTATTTTGCAAAGGAGGAGAGGGAGTAGGGGGGGGGGGGGGGGGGGAAGAGAACTGGAGTACCAGGAGAAAAACCTTTTGGAGCAGAGAAGAGAACCAATGAACTCAACCCACATATGACGCAGAGTTTGGGAATTGAATCCAGACCACATTGGTGGGAGGCCAGTGCTCTCACCACTGCCCCTCGTGTTTAGATGAGGCTATGTAAACATGGAAAACGTCCTCTATTGCTTAAATAACACAACAAAATATAACTTTTTGATCGGTTGCTTTATCTCAAGAGGAGCACTTCCGGAAGGCAGTTTTCTATTAAGCACTGGCCATTGAAGCAGATTCAACCAAACCTTTGCCTGTTGGGTGCATCTGGCAAAATAGTCCAAAATGCATGTGGGGCTTCTTTTTTCTGGTGCAAACAGGGACAGTCTGAATTATGTTGATTTCTCTTCAGCTGACTAAACATAGCACTGTATGCAATCAATGTAACATGGAGACAATTTAGAATGTAACAGGGTCCCTCCACGTGCATGCATG
>OX421453.1:19947072-19959572 GCA_949126865.1 Montipora capitata
GACCCTAACCGTGCATTTATTTTTATCGGTGTTGCAACTAATTGCTAAAAATTTGAGATTTTTTACAGCTTGTTCCATTCGTTTGCTAGATATCGGTATATTTAACAGGGTTCGACTCGTTCTCGCTTCCGAAACGTTTATTCTCAAATTTCTACTACTTAAACTTATGGTGTTTTACTGCATGTAAGTTAAAGTTAAAAGCGTGGGTCATTTTGAGCCCTGTTGCGAGTGCTTAATTAAATAAGTTGACAATTTTTTATGCAAGGGCCAGCTGAACAAAGAGCCGGATCTTGGGAGACCTATAACCAGCAAATAATTTGTAAACTAAAAACAAAATAATAATACAAGTCTGGTACAATACCGCTGTGAGAATATGTATATTTTTTGGTTTACCAATGAATCGGCCTGACTTCTTCAGCTAGTTAACTCCCGAAACCTCGATCCCAGGACTCCCCCGCCAACGAAACTCACAACGGAGTGAAAATCTCTGGGAAGACCGACCGGCGTTGGCATTTTTACAAACGAACCAGTAAACAACCTTCTAGGACAGAAAAAAAAAATTCTTACCAAAAAATAGGTCGTCGATGTATCTCTGACTGCGACACCTTTTGTATACAAGAAAGATAACACCAATGATGAAACCGCTGATGGCGGAGCCAGCGGCGATAAAGGAGATGGTGATCAGCGAATTTCCCTCGACCTCAGTCTTACTTTCTTCCTCTCCAACCTCATCAACGCGGTCTACAAATTAAAAGTATGGGATGATGAAAAGCTCGATCCAAGAGAAGTGGGGTTGGATATGAGTAGGAGCTCATCCAGATATGGGAAAGGAGTCAACCGATGTGGACTCTCGTAACAAAGACGCTCACAGGAGAGTGTGTTTTCATTTTGACTCTACAACACTTCTATAAAAGCAATTGGGGAGGAAGGGAGCTCGCATATTGCCGTAAAAGGATTAGGGCGGGGAGCCGCAAATCCCTTGTTTGTGCGCTCTCTTTCTCACGATTCACACAGGTCAGCCATTCTCCAGAGAATTTGAAAAAGGAACCAATACTTCGAGATTACGTTAATTTGCCAATATTATGATTCGAATAGTTGTGAAAATCTCTTGACACCTTGCAGGTTAATCAGTCAACTAGGGAGAGAATGATGGAAGCAATCCGTACAAAAGGGTACTTTTTAAGTATATCCTACAACGATAAAAACTGTAGGCATGTATGAGGAATACGGCTTGTAGTGGATTATTGCGTATGTCATGTGTAGGCTCTTTAAATAGTTTAATTAACTACGGATTCTTTAGTGCCGAGCTTACGTTTTCTTTACGTTTGTAATATTTGTAATATTTACCTCGCAGTGGTGCCAATCTTAATTCCTCGAAAAAGCGTACCCTCGCCCGACCAACGTTGACCACCACACCACAGGAAAACCAAACATAATCTTCATGGCTGACATTCAAAATGGTGAGTTGAAAAGTAAGGATTTTCGTCGACTTAGGGCTGTTTTTCGGAAAGAATCGCTCGTGCACGTAATGTATATGCTGACTGGGAAATTGCTTGTCATCTCTGGACCAATACGGGTCCGGTGTGTAATGCAAAACGGAAGGATACCGGGCCGAGCATTCGAGCAAAGCTTGAGACCCAACACTTGCAGACACTTCTCTCTTGTTAACCAGGACTCGGGGATGGAGATCTTAAAGGGAAATGTGAATTCATTTGCACAAAGAAAGCAATCGTGGACAATCATCATACTGGTATTCGTGGAATCAGACCGGTGATCTGATAGGCGTAATTCAAAATAGAGATTCTACTTTTGTCCTGGTCCAGTCAAGAGAATGCGGTGAGACAGCGCATCCCCTATAATTGGCTGCATTCCCTTGAAACTTCTTGCGTCATATATACTGTGTGGTTACACCTTATGACGAAACCTTATTGGTCATCACTTGGCTTGAAAGTGCACCGCGCGATCATAAGGACAAGAGATAAGAATGACCTTAGGAGTATGGGTGAGATCTAAAAATAAATTGGAAATAATGATCGTGGGCTCAAGGCCTAGGATTCGCCGTCGTTACAAAGGATCTATAGATCGTTTACATTTAACGTAGTTGGGAGCCATAACATCTACATCTACATCTACATCTACATGTTCCAGCACTCGGCAAAGTCCCTTTTTGACTTGTGGCTGTTTTTGCTTAGGTGGCCTCATACACCACAAGCCTTTTTAGAGACATCACCGCCAAACCGGCCACTTCTGCTGGAGAGAACAGGACAGCCACAACACCGGGGACTTTATCCCCTACTCTTCTCGATTGATTTAAGTCATTCAAGCAGGATTGTTTAGGTACAAATAGCATGGATTGCCGTACCATCATGAGACAAACCGCTGCTCAAAGTAAGAGACGGCCGTGCAAGAGAGGCGTTTGTCAGAAGGAAACTGATACTAATTTATGTGCGAGTTAAAGGGAAAATTCAAGTGTGCATATCGTGATTGCTTTCAGTTTTGGCTTTACATCTCGTTTGCTTTAAAAAGGTTGTACCTCAAGTTTGGGCCTCTGTTGTAAAATCATATTTACACATTTTCGAGTAATGAACTGGATGCTGTCCCCCGGGATTTCTGCTCGTGCCTCCTCTCATTTATTATGCGGAGGGAAGTATAAAGAAAAATATATTTGGTGGATTCTACATCACTATTATTACCTTTTGGCACGACATGCAAGCGTGTTATCACTTCATCGAATCCTTTTGATGTATTAATTCCGCACAGATACGACCCATTATCCAGCCGGGAGACATTACGAATTACCATCAAGATCCTTAATTTTTTTTCGGTAATCACATGTGATAATCTGACTCTTGCCGTAAGAGCGACGTCATTGTCCTGAAATCTCCAGTAAGACCTGGCCGTCTTTTCTAGACACTCATCATGTTCGGAGCAGGTACATTCTAGTGTGATGTTCTGTCCTTCCAAAACAACGATCGGACGCAGTTCTAAATCAGAATGCCATTTGACCATTTTATATCCTAACAAATTAAGGTTAAAAATGAAAATTTTGGTTAAGCTTCTTTTTTTCTTTGATCGTTTAAGAATATACTATCTTCCTTAAGCCGACGCAAACCGAATCACAAGCAACATGATAAATTACGGGCGCGTTCGACTGACCCTATTCCGGAATACGCATACGCGGAGTGATGAGTTAAAAGGTTATGTTTGGAGCGTTTCGAAGCAACAAGGATAACAAAAATATCTTTCAAATAGCATTTTAGCAGATATTTGACAAGTTTAATGTGAATCTCCGTAAAAATGAAGGATTTATAACTTATATTCTATGTATTTCTATTCCGGAATACGGGCAATCGAACGCACCCTAAACATGTTCCGGGTACGGAGCGAGCGAGGTGAGCGACCAGCAACTTGATCAGAATTTAAATTTTCGGAGTCCTGCGGAGCTGTGGGTCCAAATGGATCCATAATACTAAAAAATATCATCAAAAGATGCGTTACTTTCGTTTCTTTCCAAATTTGGAGTGCATATCGTGAATAGATTAAGTCAGAAGCACATGATTAGGAGCAAACAACTCCCATAGCAAAGCCGGTGTCATAGCACTTTTACAGGCTGATCTATTATTCGACTACCTTTTCCCGCGAAAAACAAAGGCAGTTCCAGTTCGGTGAGACGCTAGACGCCAAGTTCTTGTGATTGATCAACGGGCTCCTGCGGGAGTCTCGTTTGCGGGAAATTCAATCTAAGACTAAATCGGTCTTTCAAAGCGCCGTGACAGGAATATAGAGTTGTTGTTCGCTCGTAGTCATGGGCCCATGATTAAGCCAATCATGTACCGAGTAAGAAAAGGTTAATGTTTTTGGCTTTGATTGCCTTTTACCATAATGCATCACTCTTCCGACCAGAATGCACTGCGAAGTGATCAGAATGCATTGCTTTATGGAGGAGCTCGAGCCTCCCGCTTTGAGGGTGGAGTAACAAAGCACAGTGAGGAATGATTGTTATCACCGCAATTTTGGGGACGTACGTCTTTGATAGATATATCTCAACTGAAATATGCATATTCATAGGGCAACTGCTTAAATCTCACTTACTGTTAACCAGCAGTCTCGTGGTTTCTGTGAAGTTGCCAAACATGTTCTCGGCGCGGCAAGTGTATTTCCCGTGATGATCACCACTGATGAACACCACCGTTAAAGTCAGCTCTTTTCTATCCGGCGAAAGCTCCACAAAGTACGTTTCACGGAAGCCTTTATGATGAATCTGCGAACCATTTCGCCACCAAGATAAAGTTGGGGTTGGCCATCCTCTTTCCACAGCGCATACGAACTCCTCTCTTGAGTTTGTCAGGACTTGAATATTAAAAATTTTAGCGTGTTGAAGCTTCCTAAGGCTTGGTTTACCTGCGAGAATATTGAGTTGGAATCCTTAGCAATTAGATCTAATTCAAAACGGTTGGCCTTCAAATAAATAAGGGAACAAATCGTTTTAAAAATAAGCATAGAAATAGATTGATTACTCCCGTATAAGTTTCTGCCTCCAATTTGTGGAGGTGTGGTAGGACTTTGTTTATAACGAGTGGTCTTTCAACCCGGGAAGGAGCACGGTGATAACACACTTTTCACTCTGACTCAAGATCTAAATGTTAATTCTACTTACAATACAATACGATAATTTATTAAACTCTCCCCAGAGGGGCTTTTCAGAGCTTGACCTTATGGGAATTTGGCGATACATTTAAACAAAAACCGAAAGAAATGTATATATAGAAATATATATTTGAAGGGCGAGCTATAGACGAAAGAGACAAATGATCGATCCTCGAACTTATCTGGAAAATTAAGGCAATTGTCTCTTACAGCAACTGAAAAATTCAGGTGGCTCCAGAGACCGATGACCTCTGCGATGCTGGTGTAATACTCTAACAACTGAGCTATGAAGCCACACGGTTAGGAGCAAGTCAGTTTGTTGGGCTCATTTGCTCATTTCTTCACGTTTGTTTCACGGGAACAAACTTTCAAATTACACCATGAATTAGAGCGACTTTCGTATGACCTTGAAAAAGTGTTCTCAATTTGTTTCACGGATCAATGTTTGGCAAGATTTAAACAAAAGCTTGTCCTTATTCCCGCCAACGAAACTCCTAATATGGGTAGTAGACAGTTCAATTGCCCAATCACATTACTGCATTTCAAATGACGTCAAAGGAGAGATGACGTTGTTTGCATCCGTGTTCGCTAAGCCAATGAAAATCCGCGCTCGTGTGCTTTTGTTCGATAAGCCAATTAAATGTTTCGCATTTTCGTTTACGTTCTGTTTTTACGTTTATTTTTAAGGGTAATATGAAAGTCGCTCTATTTTTTAATTGGCTTGCAGTCTTTCAATTACGTACCTTGGCTTTAAACAGAGCGTGAATTGGCTATACTACTGATTCACCCTTCTACCCCCCCCCCCCCCTTCCCTTCCCTTAAGCCCCCTCGAGGCAAAACAATCAGAACCCTTACGAAATTCAAAGACTGGGTCACTAAACTTACTTGTCACTAAAAGCGTTGGGTATAATCAAATAATAAAATGTTTTCTATGACCTTCAATTTTTTCTTATGTTTAATTTAAATGGGTGAATAACTAAACAAAAACAGAGTTACCTGGACTGACGCCACATTTAACAGTCCCCCCTCCGAAGAGTTCCGGGTACGATATTTTACACTCAAAAATTTCTCCTTCTTGAACACTGCTTGTATTTGTGAGCCACGCTGCAATCCAGGTCTTCCCTTTATTTTCTCGTGTAGAGGTTTTCTCAATCGGTGTTCCATTTCGTGTCCAAGACGCATTAACAAAATTGGCACGCGATGATGCCGACGAGCAGTTAAGAACCAGAATTACACCCAACGACGACGGAACGAGACTTTTGTTTCCGGGAGTGATCTTGCAATAGGATTCAGCGATGTCTACAATGAATACTGAAAATATATGCCAAATACATGGCGTAAAAAAACTGCTCGATATTTTTCTTTTCCAACCCATTTCTTAAAAATTTTGAGTGAAAGATGTTGGATAGACTACCTAAACGTTCAGTTCACTTTGCCTCCAAACTGCACCACTTCCTCTTTCAATAATCTCTTAGCTTTTGTTCTGATTTCCCTCTTTCCCTCCCTTACCAAAACATTTAAATAGCTTATTCCACCTAAAATGCCCTATGGGCAAAGTTCACCCTGCTCTCAGAATTATATAGAGAGAGAGTACTTGTTCCCAGATTCTATAGCCTCTTTGCTGAGAAAAGACCTGGGAACGAATTTCTTTTGATACCTGTCTCTTGCCAACACGATCTTTTCCTCAAATGAACGGCTATCCTTCATTGTCATTTTGCTCCAAATGAAGTATAATCCTTCATTTAGATTACTAGGTCTCAGGACTTGTGGTAGCAAATAAAAAGAAAAAAATTAACCCCTGGACAGGATTTGAACCTGGAGCACCCAGTTTGAAGGAACAGATTTTATCCACTTAACCACTAAAGATCAACGGCCTCGGAAATTTGACGATTATTTACCAAAGCTAATTAGTATATAAATGAATGAAGGGGTAGTTTCTAAAGAAACTGTGGTGCTGCGTCGGTGGGGAAGTAGTATACAAAAATTTGGTTTTATCAACGGAGTTGATAATGTAAATTGGCCACCGTACAGAGATTCTAAAAGCTGACGTTTCGAGCGTTAGCCCTTCGTCAGAGCGAATGGCTCGAAGGGCTAACGCTCGAAACGTCAGCTTTTAGAATCTCTGTACGGTGGCCAATTTACATTATCAACTCCGTTGATAAAACCAAATTTTTGTAATTAGTATATATATATATATATATATATATATATATATATATATATATATATATATATATATATATATAATCATTGCTGGATAATGGTTAAGTGTGAAGCATCATTTTAAAATGGTTAGCTTTCTCTTGCAGTTTGGTAACCGACATTTTTCACTGTGCAAGCCTGCTTCTTAGCGGTACTTTTGGAAAAAAAAATTGACATTTAATGAAAAATGACACACTCGCAGTTAGTGATGTGGTATTCTAAAAGTTAAGTGAAGGGGTTATTATTCACACGTTCACAGGTTCGAGTCCTGCGTGTTCAGACATTGGGGGTTCGGCTCTTAAAAGAAATATGATCTTTTTCCATGATCCCTATCAAGCTTTCAGTGATAATACGGCTTTACTTGGAAGAAATTGACAATTAAGAATAATACTTGAATTGAGGGAGAGATTTGGATGCTCTTGCCTATAAGGGTTGGGGGATTCCTCGGATGCTTGTATATACTGTGTGACGCAACACAACTTGCGACTAAAACGTTTTTTTCTTTCGAATGTTAACGGCGTCACACTGTGTTTCAAATTAAAATATTTAAATTTATAGCATCACGTCGCACGTCGTATGAAACCAAGATTTGTGCCGCAAAACTCTGCCTTACAGGTTCGATAGCGAACGAAAGGCCAGAATAAGACCCTGAACGAAAAGCCAATAGAAACTTTTACACACTTTTATTCATCCCATGGGCCGTGAAGGCCTGGGGTAAGTGTGATTCGTTCTGCGGCTATGAAAGGCTGAAAAGGAAGAGGAAAACACTCGTACAAGAAGATGTCACACTGATGAAAAAAAGTGAAGAACCGAATCAACGTGAGGACACGGGGCAAGACTGAACAGATCACGAAGTGCGGAAGAATGATAGTATAAAATTAAAGGCAAGCAAGTGCAAGCAACAACAAAATAAAAATAAACTAACTACCAATACATTGTTAGGTCGAAGACGAACGTGAATTCTATCAGAATTTTACTTAACACTGAAATCGGGGTCGTTCCAGTAAAACATTTGTTTCCGACGAGTGGCTACCAGATTTACAATCATGTATGACCATGTGTTTCTAGTCCTTGAACGGTTTCCTGCCTACTCACTTGCATATTTACCCGCTTTATCAAACGAACGCTATTTCAAGCTATGCCAAAAAATTGTATAAACTCGATAAGTGAAGTGAGGGAACTGACTTTTGGCAATGAAACCAGTCGTTTGAAAAAAGGACAAAAAAAGAAACTTGATGTTGTAGGCCCCTGCGAAATTCACGGCTCATCGTTTTGAAAGCAAACAAGTGTTTGTATTTCTCGTTCTTGTTGCGTAGCGCAGGTGTTCCACCAGCTGATATTATAAATTTCTATTGTACGTGTGTGAGAATATAGCTATTCCGGTCCTGGAATATAGCTCGCCCGTGTTTCACCACGCATTGCCGGTGTACCTTAGTAATGATGTGGCCATTCCACTTCTTGATAAATATGCACTGTTGTGTCCAGTGGGTAACATCAGTTACTGAGACAATGCAAAACAACATTGCTTCCGTCCCTGTTGCGAGTGTTGCCGTTCGAAATTGTCAGCGATTTTTATCGACCAGAATTGAAAGTCAGGGTGGTCAGTTTATGAGCAAGAAAGACCAAGGTACGGGATATTCGATTTTTCACGCAGCTGAAACAGAAAAAAGAAACCCTGATCTTTGTCCCTCTGTGCCGCAAAACTCCACGGAAACCGGCCAAAAGGTTCAGAGCGCAACCACCACACTACTATGCGAAAACTAACAGAAAAGAAAAAAGATGAATGTTTGTTACGGAAAAGTTACCTAAAACCTCTAAGCGGCATCAGTTGTGTACAACAAAAATATATCTACCTACCGGCGAAAACTATTCCAAGAGCTTGACTGTACAACATCCTTATTGAAAATTAATAGTACAAAGGATGTACTTTACAAATATATATCCCAGCCGTGGTGTTACTGGTTACAGATAATGCAAATAAAAACACATTTGGAGTCAGTACTGAAACAGCTGCCGTTGAAGCGGCGAAACTTTTTAACTCGTTAAACTGTCCGTTCGGAAGCTCTGTGTATACATAATTAAAACTCACAGATATTTTCATACTTTTGCGCATGCATGCCGCTTTTTGACAAGCGAGTGAACGTAGGTTAGAGAGTTTAAGTTGTCATTGTTTTCATTTGTATGCTCAGACGGGAAACGGGAAGTCTCTGTTTTCTGTCATCTTACGCCTCCGATTCCATGGAGTTTCGAGTCTCCTTCCTCGTACAAAGTACTTAGTCATGTCACTTGCACTTCCGTATATCGGTCGGCAAAGGTCGTTTTGTTTTAAAGTTTTTTTTTTTCGTTCTGAAGGTCCTTATTACTTTTGGCTTTGATCGAAACATCAATTTTTTTCATGAAAAATGAATCATGATGACAGAGCTTAAGCGGCATTAATTTGAATTAATACGGAGCTGAGACATCACAGTTTAGTGTCATTGGTGGCACACTGACTTCGGGATGGTAAGTAAAAGAAAGTATTAAATGTCCCAATTAAGAAGATCACCCGAGAAATGCGTCAAAATAGAATGTCCGCCAGAAATGTAATCTCTTATCCTTCAGTTCGGTTTTAGTTCGTTTCGTGTGTTTTTCAATAATGAAAGTAACAAATATAAACAGTTCGAGTATCTGTTTGTTTTAAAATGAATGGATATTAAAGAAATACTTTACGTTGATAAGCGTGTTGGTTTTCAGTCGGTTCAGTATGAAGCAATCCTCTATACAGCTGTTCAGGGCTAAAAAAAGATAATGGTTTTATATCTGGAACAGACATACGGAGAAAGGCGAAAAGAGTGAAAAAACGTAAAGCCAGATCGATGTTATGTTCACGACCAAAAGGATGAATAAAAGTGTTTGGTTTCATTGGCTTTCGTTTAGGTAGGCTGCGAGTTGGGAATCGAGCGAGAGGATACCTAAATATCTTGTCAGGACTAGAGCTGGGACTCGAGTTAGGACTCGACTTAGCACTCGAGCCAGGACTCGAGTCTGAGGAGGGGGGTACTTCCTATTAATGGGCTAATGGGGATGTGTCGCTGAATAGGGTCGTATTTTCAAGACTGGATTGACTATAATGGGGTTGCATTTTCAGAGTTCCAGACAGAGTAACCAGTATGGGGTTGCAAATTGTCTGATTCTAGGGGTAAGAAAATTCTGGCTAGTGGGATTTAAAAATGGAAAGATTCGCGTTAAAATAAATTGTTACAGGAAGAACTGTAGCGCTGTTAATTTAAAGCCCTGGCCAAACTATCGAACAAAGTTGGATTCCACATGCAACATTGTTGGATGTAAATGTTGAGGTAGTGGGTTCACGGGAACATTAGAACCCACAAATGACCAGCTCCCAACGTCAGTGGCTTCATACCTCAGTTGGTTAGAGCGTCGCACCGGTATCGCGAGGTCACGGGTTCAAACCCCCTTGAAGTCCTGAATTTTTCAGGCTTCTCTACGCAATTGCAAAAATTGCGTTCACAACTGCGAAGATCATAGCTTCACTTGATTTCATATCCGCAGTTCATGTATGATCCAATTCATATCTCATTTCATATATCATTTCAAGAAACTAGTGGCTAGGGTCTAGTTGCTAGGGTCTAGGGTCTAGTGGCTAGGGTCTAGGGCTAGGGTCTGGCATGCGCCTCGCCCTAGAATGGAGAAGTAAGGCGCCTCCTTCCCTCCACTAGCCTGGGTGTTCACAGTTGGGCCTGTGTTATTACACCCGTAGCCCCCCTCGTCAGGGTACGACATTGGCGGTTCTGGCTACCAACTCGATACCAGTTCCGGCACTCGGCAGTGATGTCCTCGTCAACTCGGCAGCATCTCTGGCACCCGGCAGTGATGTCTTCGTCAACTCGGCAACATCTCTGGCAGCAAGCAACAGAAGAATTATGCAGTCGTCTCAACTATGTTGTGCCACTGGGAAACATGATCTTCTGCCAAGGGACACTAATGTGCACCGTTTAGTGTCGTCATCGCAGGTGCAGCCTCACTTTGATAATATGATGGAAGTAAATTTGAATTTAACCAATCAAGCTACCGCATTCGGGGCAACCGATGCGCCACGGTGAATAAGAAGCGAAATCCGTGCAAATCACTTTCTCTAAAGCTTGGTGCATGGAACGTAAGAACAACAAACGACAGTGATGGTTCAATCAGACCCGAACGTGCAACAGCTATCATATGTAAAGAGCTAGACAAAATTGCTATCGACATTTGTGCGTTAAGTGAAGTCCGTCGTCCTGGAACCGGAAATCTTGTGGAGAAAAGTCATACAATCTTTTGGAGCGGGAGTGACAAGAAAGAAGCTGGTGTGGGTTTCGCAATCCGCAATGATCTCCTTAATCGGTCTGATCTTAACCCAATTCCAATAAATGATCGCATCTCCACATTACGAGTAATGTTGAAGAATGATGATTATCTGACGCTTATCAGTGTGTATGGACCCACCATGCAGAGAACTCAGGAGGAAAAAGAACAGTTTTACGAACAACTAGGAGACTGTTTAGAGGGTGCACGAAATGACAGAATTGTTGTACTTGGTGACCTAAATGCTCGTGTTGGAAAAGACTGGTCGTCCTGGCCCTCAGTAATCGGAAAACATGGCGTCGGAAACATGAACTCAAATGGACTCACGTTACTTGAATTTTGCTCTAGATACCAATTGTGTGTCATGGGAACCATGTTTCAAATGAAAAATAGTCTAAAAACCACTTGCCAGCATCCTCGATCCAAGCATTTTCACCAAATCGATCATGTACTTGCCAATACTCATGCGAAACAGTACATCAATGTCACCAAAATCGACCCCGAGGCTGATTGCTTTACGGATCACAAACTGCTAACGTCCAACTGCAACTTCCGAATCCAACACAAAAAGAAAGGTTTGAAACCTCCTGAAAAGTTCGCCATCACGTTAACGTCAGAAAAGAAACAACGCTTGAAATTGTTTCTCGATGAAAAGCTAGCGGATTGTAGACATGATTGGGAAGAATTTAAAGTGACTTTACAAGAAGCTGCTAAACATACCTTTGACCAAAAGAAAAAGGTATCGAACGATTGGTTTGATGATCGAGATGAGGAGATTCAACAACTCCTGAAAGATAAACGATTGAATCGAAATGAACTGCGCGATCGTATCAGGCTACTGAAAAATCAATGGTTTCAAGAAAGAGCAAATGAAGCTGAACGTTACGCTCAGTCCAAAAACTACCGAGAATTTTATGCAGCTGTCAATAAGATTTACGGTCCACGGAGCAAAACAATACACCCTGTTCGATCAAAATCCGGTGTCCTTCTTACGTCATCTCCAGACATCAAAGATCGATGGGTAGAACATTTCAGTGAGCTACTTAATCAACCGACCGATGTTGACGCAAGTCTCATTAACGATATCGAGCAATTTCCGATTGATGACACGCTCGACCTCCCTATAACCGAAGAAGAACTTGACACCGCACTAAAAAATACCAAACTTGGTAAAAGCCCCGGTCCTGATGGTGTTCTGCCAGAAGTACTTGTGCACGGTGGGAATACCCTTAAAGCCTTCCTTTTTGCAATTATTTCAATGTTTTGGGTGACGGAAAACTTACCATCAGAAATCACTGATCCGAACATCACCA
>OX421453.1:19967072-19972072 GCA_949126865.1 Montipora capitata
AACATACAAAGGAACGGCGTTTCTTATCACGCTTATGTTAGGTCTCAAAACCGATTTTTAGACCCTAACCGTGCATTTATTTTTATCGGTGTTGCAACTAATTGCTAAAAATTTGAGATTTTTTACAGCTTGTTCCATTCGTTTGCTAGATATCGGTATATTTAACAGGGTTCGACTCGTTCTCGCTTCCGAAACGTTTATTCTCAAATTTCTACTACTTAAACTTATGGTGTTTTACTGCATGTAAGTTAAAGTTAAAAGCGTGGGTCATTTTGAGCCCTGTTGCGAGTGCTTAATTAAATAAGTTGACAATTTTTTATGCAGGGGCCAGCTGAACAAAGTAAAGAGCCAGATCTTGGGAGACCTATAACCAGCAAATAATTTGTAAACTAAAAACAAAATAATAATACAAGTCTGGTTGTACCGCTGTGAGAATATGTATATTTTTTGGTTTACCAATGAATCGTCAGGCACGGCCTGACTTCTTCAGCCAGTTAACTCCCGAAACCTCGATCCCAGGATTCCCCCGCCAACGAAACTCACAACGGAGTGAAAATCTCTGGGAAGACCGACCGGCGTTGGCATTTTTACAAACTTCTAGGACAGAAAAAAAAAATTCTTACCAAAAAATAGGTCGTCGATGTATCTCTGACTGCGACACCTTTTGTATACAAGAAAGATAACACCCATGATGAAACCGCTGATGGCGGAGCCAGCGGCGATAAAGGAGATGGTGCTCAGCGAATTTCCCTCTACCTCAGTCTTACTTTCTTCCTCTCCAACCTCATCAACGCGGTCTACAAATTAACAGTATGGGATGATGAAAAGCTCGATCCAAGAGAAGTGGGGTTGGATATGAGTAGGAGCTCATCCAGATATGGGAAAGGAGTCAACCGATGTGGACTCTCGTAACAAAGACGCTCACAGGAGAGTGGGTTTTCATTTTGACTCTACAACACTTCTATAAAAGCAATTGGGGAGGAAGGGAGCTCGCATATTGCCGTAAAAGGATTAGGGTGGGGAGCCACAAATTCCTTGTTTGTGGGCTCTCTTTCTCACGATTCACACAGGTCAGCCATTCTCCAGAGAATTTGAAAAAGGAACCAATACTTCGAGGTTACGTTAATTTGCCAATATTATGATTCGAACAGTTGTGAAAATCTATTGACACCTTGAAGGTTAATCAGTCAACTAGGGAGAGAATGATGGAAGCAATCCGTACAAAAGGGTACTTTTTAAGTATATCCTACAACGATAAAAATTGTAGGCATGTATGAGGAATACGGCTTGTAGTGGATTATTGCGTATGTCATGTGTAGGCTCTTTAAATAGTTTAATTAACTACGGATTCTTTAGTGCCCAGCTTATGTTTTCTTTACGTTTCTAATATTTTTAATACTTACCTCGCAGTGGTGCCAATCTTAATCTTAATTTCTCGAAAAAGCGTACCCTCGCCCGACCAACGTTGACCACCACACCACAGGAATACCAAACATAATAATCTTCATGGCTGACATTCAAAATGGTGAGTTGAAAAGTAAGGATTTCCGTCGACGTGGGGCTGTTTTTCGGAATGAATTGCTTTTGCACGTAATGTATATGCTGACTGGGAATTTGCTTGTCATCTCTGGACCAAAACGGGTCTGGTGTGTAATGCAAAACGGAAGGATACAGGGCCGAGCATTCGAGCAAAGCCTGAGACCCAACACTTGCAGACACTTTTCTCTTGTTAACCAGGATTCGGGGACGGAGATCTTAAAGGGAAATGTGAATTCATTTGCACAAAGAAAGCAATCGTGGACAATCATCATACTGGTATTCGTGGAATCAGACCGGTGATCTGATAGGCGTAATTCAAAATAGAGATTCTACTTTTGTCCTGGTCCAGTCAAGAGAATGCGGTGAGACAGCGCATCCCCTATAATTGGCTGCATTCCCTTGAAACTTCTTGTGTCATATATACTGTGTGGTTACACCTTATGACGAAACCTTATTGGTCATCACTTGGCTTGAAAGTGCACCGCGCGATCATAAGGACAAGAGATAAGAATGACCTTAGGAGTATGGGTGAGATCTAAAAATAAATTTGAAAATAATGATCGTGGGGCTCAAGGCCTAGGATTCGCCGTCGTTCCAAAGGATCTAAAGATCGTTTACATTTAACGTAGTTGGGAGCCATAACAATTGATTTAGTCATTCAACCAGGATTGTTTTGGTACAAATAGCATGGATTGCCGTACCATCATGAGACAAACCGCTGTTCAAAGTAAGAGAAGGCCGTGCAAGAGAAGAGTTTGTCAGAAGAAAACTGACACTAATTTATGTGCGAGTGAAACGGAAAATTCAAGTGTGCATATCGTGATTGGTTTCAGTTTTGGCTTTACATTTCGTTTGCTTTAAAAAGGTTGTACCTCAAGTTTGGGCCTCTGTTGTAAAATCATATTTACACATTTTCGCGGAGTAATGAACTGGATGCTGTCCCCCGGGATTTCTGCTCGTGCCTCCTCTCATTTATTAGGCGGAGGAAAGTATAAAGAAAAACATATTTGGTGGATTCTACATCACTATTATTACCTTTTGGCACGACATGCAAGCGTGTTATCACTTCATCGAATCCTTTTGATGTATTAATTCCGCACAGATACGACCCATTATCCTGCCGGGAGACATTACGAATGACCATCAAGGTACTTAACGTTTCGGTAATCACATCTGATAATCTGACTCTTGCCGTACGAGCGACGTCATTGTCCTGGAATCTCCAGTAAGACCTGGCCTTCTTTTCTAGACACTCATCTTTGGAGCAGGTACATTCTAGTGTGATGTTCTGTCCTTCCAAAACAACGATCGGACTCAATTTTAAATCAGAATGCCATTTGACCATTTTATATCCTAACAAATTAAGATTAAAAATGAAAATTTTGGTTAAGCTTCTTTTTTTCTTTGATCGTTTATGAATATACCATCTTCCTTAAGCCAGGCCAGTTGCAAACAGCGACGCAAACCGAAGCACAAGCAACATGATAAATTACGGGCGCGTTCGATTGACCTTATTCCGGAATACGAAATTCAATACGCGGAGTGATGAGTTAAAACGTTATGTTTGGAGCGTTTTGAAGCAGCAAGGATACCAAAAATATCTTTCAAATAGCGTTTTAGCAGATATTTGACAAGTTTAATGTGAATCTCCGTAAAAATGAAGGATTAAGAACTTATATTCCATGTATTCCTATTCCGGAATACGGTCAATCGAACGCACCCTAAACATGTTCCGGGTACGGAGCGAGCGAGGTGAGCGACCAGCAACTTGACCAGAATTTAAATTTCCGGTGTCCTGCAGAGCTGTGGGTCCAAATGGATCCATAATACTAAAAAATATCATCAAAAGATGCGTTACTTTCGTTTCTTTCCAAATTTGGAGTGCATATCGTGAATAGATTAAGTCAGAAGCACATGATTAGGAGCAAACAACTCCCATAGCAAAGCCTGTGTCATAGCACTTTTACAGGCTGATCTATTATTCGACTACCTTTCCCCGCGAAAAACAAAGGCAGTTCCAGTTCGGTGAGACGCTAGACGCCAAGTTCTTGTGATTGATCAACGGGCTCCTGCGGGAGTCTCGTTTGCGGGAAATTCAATCTAAGACTAAATCGGTCTTTCAAAGCGCCGTGACAGGAATATAGAGTTGTTGTTCGCTCGTAGTCATGGGCCCATGATTAAGCCAATCATGTACCGAGTAAGAAAAGGTTAATGTTTTTGGCTTTGATTGCCTTTTACCATAATGCATCACTCTTCCGACCAGAATGCACTGCGAAGTGATCAGAATGCATTGCTTTATGGAGGAGCTCGAGCCTCCCGCTTTGAGGGTGGAGTAACAAAGCACAGTGAGGAATGATTGTTATCACCGCAATTTTGGGGACGTACGTCTTTGATAGATATATCTCAACTGAAATATGCATATTCATAGGGCAACTGCTTAAATCTCACTTACTGTTAACCAGCAGTCTCGTGGTTTCTGTGAAGTTGCCAAACATGTTCTCGGCGCGGCAAGTGTATTTCCCGTGATGATCACCACTGATGAACACCACCGTTAAAGTCAGCTCTTTTCTATCCGGCGAAAGCTCCACAAAGTACGTTTCACGGAAGCCTTTATGATGAATCTGCGAACCATTTCGCCACCAAGATAAAGTTGGGGTTGGCCATCCTCTTTCCACAGCGCATACGAACTCCTCTCTTGAGTTTGTCAGGACTTGAATATTAAAAGTTTTAGCGTGTTGAAGCTTCCTAAGGCTTGGTTTACCTGCGAGAATATTGAGTTGGAATCCTTAGCAATTAGATCTAATTCAAAACGGTTGGCCTTCAAATAAATAAGGGAACAAATCGTTTTAAAAATAAGCATAGAAATAGATTGATTACTCCCGTATAAGTTTCTGCCTCCAATTTGTGGAGGTGTGGTAGGACTTTGTTTATAACGAGTGGTCTTTCAACCCGGGAAGGAGCACGGTGATAACACACTTTTCACTCTGACTCAAGATCTAAATGTTAATTCTACTTACAATACAATACGATAATTTATTAAACTCTCCCCAGAGGGGCTTTTCAGAGCTTGACCTTATGGGAATTTGGCGATACATTTAAACAAAAACCGAAAGAAATGTATATATAGAAATATATATTTGAAGGGCGAGCTATAGACGAAAGAGACAAATGATCGATCCTCGAACTTATCTGGAAAATTAAGGCAATTGTCTCTTACAGCAACTGAAAAATTCAGGTGGCTCCAGAGACCGATGACCTCTGCGATGCTGGTGTAATACTCTAACAACTGAGCTATGAAGCCACACGGTTAGGAGCAAGTCAGTTTGTTGGGCTCATTTGCTCATTTCTTCACGTTTGTTTCACGGGAACAAACTTTCAAATTACACCATGAATTAGAGCGACTTTCGTATGACCTTGAAAAAGTGTTCTCAATTTGTTTCACGGATCAATGTTTGGCAAGA
>OX421453.1:19977072-19999572 GCA_949126865.1 Montipora capitata
CCAAATTATCATGGCCGAATAGTCCATTTACCCAAAAATTTGGAGAATTGCTCGAAGTCATTTTGTAAACGATGAAAACATTGACACAATCATTATTCAAATTAACTTGTGACACCATTTTTTGTGAGCCGCTGAATTTTAAGAAATATCTTCCATTATGTTTTTCAGCTTTTGTACATACTGTGGGTCTCTTTGATGCATCAGTTTGTGTAGCATCACTTTCTTCATTACTCTTGTCATATATTGTTTCTACTTTTCTTGTGGAACTCATTTTCACAGTAGATCCATCTGCTCTGTCCATTTGATAAGTGCAACTAGAATACATTCTGAGATATTCACTAACCCAGAGATCCAGAAATGAATCACGTACGATGTCACTGACCTGTGATTTAACTACAGCGTGATTGTCATCTTCTGCCTGCTTTATCACAATGTTTTTGCTACTTTCAATGTGTCCTTTGTCATTAACAAAAAAATCAGGTTGATCGATGAAAACAACGTCAGAAGGATATTTAATTGTGTATTCTATTTTGTTACCGTCCTCATCGAGAAAATGAGTTCCATCTTCATTTTCAACGTATAATGCCATATATTAATGCATCACATTATTTTAATATTCATAAGACTTATAATAGATCACGAATTGATATACTCTGTTGTCTCCAGCACCATTGTGCGTCACATAGTAGTTTTGGTGATCTTCATATCTGTTCACACCTATATCAATTGTTCTTCTTGTTGAAAGATTGATGTTGTAATGGAGAGTTGAGCCATGACTATTAACAATGTTCAACTTATGATTAGTCGACAAGGGGTATGTTTTTTCAGCATGTAATAAAATGTTCACGACGTACATTTTAGGTGTGTTGAGAATAAATCCGGATGTTAAGTAAAAATAGTATTTCGATTGCCCAGGAGTTCTAACCGTTTTACCCCAATAAAAATGTCCCGAATTTGCAAGAAACAGGTGCCTTTTGTTGACAGCATCTGCCGGTGTTACGGGTGGCTTGAGATTCGTTATTTTATGGTTATTCATATCAACAGGAACATGCATTTGGAATTGATCATTTACAACCTCATAAGCCTTTTCATAATCATAAATTGTGAAATCAAGGTTGTTTTTGGCTTCACCTTTTATACCGTAAATCAGGACAAACAATGGTAAAAGAGTTGGGCTTCTATTGTCATAAGTGGATTGAACAGTTACATATAACCGTCTTTCAATATTCGGTGAAGAACCGTCTGGTGATAAGTTCATGATAAAGCGATAATATTTGTAATCTGTGTTGGTTTTGACTGTAGTGGTTCTAACGGTGTTCATGTTTGTTTTTTCTAAAGTCACCTTCAATGAACCGAACTCTAAATCAAAACCGGTTTTAGGGAAATATATTTCCAAACACACAGTGTATTTGTCGCTGTAATCGTCACGTATCAGTTTGAATAGATTGAAATCAAATCGTCCTTTGAACTGACTTGAACCATCTTTTGCCTTTTGAACCTTCAATGAAAATGCTTTTTTGTTGTTTTTATGTGGTGAGTCATTATAGTCGATTAAATTAGCATCCTGTATTCCGTAATCTTCTGTAAATTCCCCATCATCCATGGCATATTTCAGCACATTTTTTCTGTTTGTGTGAGTAGTTATGTGGCTCTTTGCTATTTCGTCGTCCACATATTTCTTGTTTTTTTCTATTTGTTCGTCTGTGTATCTATTATTTTCGGTAGAAACAGTTGCAATACCGTCATTCACTTGCTTCAAAGTCATGGCATCTTGATTATGTGTGGCGTTTCCGAGATTTATTATTCGTTGATTGTTCATGTCTAGAACAGAAGTCATTACACCGCTTCCATCCAATTTCAATGTTTTTCCAACCTCGGAATCGACATAAGCTTTGTTAGTCACATCTCTGGCACCGGTTGGTTGTCCACAATTTATTATTTTATTCAAAGACATATCCAAATTTCCAGTCACGGAAACTGTCCCATCTCTTTTCAAATAAGGTGTTAAATCAACAGAACCACCTGCTTGTGATACCTTTCGGTCTACATAAGACTTGTTGACAAGTTCGTTCGAATCGTCTGGATTTCTCAGACTTGTGATTTTGTTATTGCCCATGCTGAAGTCTTTGTTTTTGTCCAACTTTTTATCAAGTTCATCATTAACATATTTACGGTTTACAGCAGATGTATCATTTTCTACGTTTCCAATACCGTAAATTCTATTGTTATTCATCCTGATATCACCAGTCATATCGCCACCACTTTCGTGGAGATATTTGTATAATTGATTGTTTAATTGAGTAAAATTGACAGCATCTGTTCCACTTGTAGCCTCTTTGACATTGACTATTTTATTGTCACCAAGATCAAGATTGTTTGTAAGAGCAATTGATCCGTCTTTTTTTAAATAATTAGAAAGTTCTGTTTTATCGGCTTTTGGTGCTAAACCAGTTTCTAATTGATGTTTTGTTATAGCATCACTATTGTCAGTTCCTTCTGCAAGATTGCTAATTTTTTCATTTTTCATATCTATCGGATTTTGGGCTTCTATTTTACCGTCATTCATATTTAAATCAAAATAAAAGTTATGCAGATGTAAACTACTGACAGCGTCACTCTGACCATGTCTAGCAGGAGCAACATTTTCAACACGTCTGTTGTCCATATTAAGAGCTCCTAACATCTTATTACTACCGTCAACTAGTAATGCCTTATTATCGACATAACTCTTAGTGGTTACATCGTTATTTGTTTCTGGTGAAGCAACATTCCTTAGTTTTTTATTCTGCATATCATAATCACCGGCATCAGTAAGTTTAAAACCAACACCAGGTAATCCTTTTACTATTTCAATAACTTTTTCATGTGAAAATGTGTCTTCAGGTAATTTACCATTTGAGTAACTCATATATAAATGGTTTATATTTTTTCATTGAAATTCTTCTTTACTTGTTTATTTATTTTGTCAATATATATGAAATCATAAGGGTCTCTGGTTGCTCTCTCGTACAATTGTTCGGATACATTGTTTTCACGACATATGAGACTTTTTTCATTAGTACTTGGAAAATCATAAATGACAAAATGTGAGCAGTTTAATCTAATATCTTTTGGTGTCTTATAGTAGCTTTGGCTTAAATATATGGCACAGCAGTTTTTATGTCTACCCTGTATAAAATAGTTCTCTATTGGTTTTTGGTTTTTGTCACATACAAAATCGTCGAATATTGCAATTTTTTGATTGTCACCATTGAGATTTTTTACAGGAATTATTTTATCATTGCTTGCTTCAATGATATCATAACCAGCTTCTTCACTCCATGGTTCGAACTCTTTCATGAGATTCCGATACTTTGACTGCTCCAAGTTTTTCGCATAAAGGTATATTTTATCAAAGTACAACAAATTGTAAATCATATGCATCAGTGTATTGGTCTTGCCAGAACCAGATGGTCCGCAAATGAGCATGCGGAAGCATCGATCAGGCATAAAATCATATAGTTGTGTGAAGTTTGCGGCAACATCGTCGTCAATATCATAATTTGGTATTTTCATTTTTATATTATATGGTCACATTATTTCAATGACATGGTGTATAACACGGTGTTTAACACGGTGTTCAACACGGTGTTAAACGCTATTTTTTATATATAATTTCCATTTTTATGTAACGTAACAATATAACAATAAATGAGTTTACTTAAGTGGAAAGAACTCGCAAAGAGTAAATCTGAATTAGGGGACAAGATCAATTATGTCCATAATGCAATCACAAAACATGATATCGATCAGAAGACCAGTCAACAGGGATTTTCAAAAGTATTTAAACCAATTACAAGCAAATTAGATGATGTTATTGATAGTAATCAGGTTTTAAGGTTGCCAAGGAAAAAACGACCACTGAAGAAAGGAGAAGTTCCTGATTACGGCATTGATATAGAGGATGAAGTTCCAGATATGAATCTTGGTGATCTATTTGAAAAACCTGTTTTACCACAGCAAGAAAAACAACTAGTGCCAAAACCGCCAACATATGAAGAATCTTTACAAGATATTCTAGAAGGAAAAAAGGAGATGTATGTTGATCCTAAGTACTTTCCTGAAAAACCGGAATTGCCGCCAGAATATGATGATGATGAGGAGTTAGATTATGGAATGGCTGATGAAGATATGGAAGATGAGATATTGAATGAGTGGGATGTACCAAATTATGACACAGTTGAAAAGACACTCAATCAACAAGGAATGAATGACAAAAAATCCAAAGCATATCTTCGTAAAATTTTAACACAAACTAGAATGAAAAGAAACAGTTTGAGAGGTTATAAAGCACAGGTGACAAAACAATATAACAAGGGAATGATCGGGGAAGCACAAAGACAAGAGATGAACGAAAGAATAGACAGAGCTAAAAATGTGTTGAATGCATATATTGCACATTATGACACTAAATTGGAAACAATAAAAGGTTCTGGAATCAGAAGAAAAAGAAAAGGTGGTAATGTGATATTTTTCAACAAACCAAAAGAACTCATAAAAAAATTGGATTTGATCATTGGTGAGATATTGGCTGGTAATACAAGCATTGACATGCGAAATATGGGTGTTTCTATATTGGACATATTGTTAAAAATGACAACAATTAACAAATCACAATATGGTAAATTATACAAACAATATTTCAAAATTTAATGTAACTTCATTATATAATGGAACGAGAGATAGTTTGATCGTCTTATAGTGTGAAAAATAAAGGGAACAATAAACCAGAAGATTTTACAACAAATTTCACCAGACCTATAATTCTAGACAACAATAAGCCATATGTCATTGGTCTGAACAGAGTCATCAACATGTCATTCACTTGGTTCAATGTCAATGCTGGATACAAAAATCAATTGATCAAATACAGTTCAGATAATGGTTCAACTTTTAAAAACATTACCTTTCCAGCTGGGGTATGGAATTATACAGACTTTAATACATATATTAAAAATCTAACGAAAACTGGTGAAACGTATCCGATAACTCTTGAATTCGATGACACAATATTTAGGGTCACGGTTACATTAGCTGATAATTACCGACTTAATTTAAGAGCAAGTGATTTCAATGACCTGATAGGTTTTGACAAAAAGATATTGACAAGTGGGGATCCAGAGTGCCAAATCTCAGTCAAGACACAGACATACTCAATGTTCATTGCGATTTGGTAAACGAAAGTTTAGTTGACGGTGAAGACACAGACATCATTTATTCATTCTCAACCAGTGTACTAAAACCAAGTTACTCCTTCACCCTCGAACCACAACGAGTTACATTTAATCCTGTGAACAAAACTACAATTTCATCAATCAGAATCAGGATAACCGATGGAAAAAGAAGATTAGTGGATCTAAATGGAGCAGATACGTCTTTTTCACTAATTCTGAAAAGTATCTAATATAACAGTATAATGAAACCGTATGAATTTAAGAGGTTTTACCATCCAAAACTTGGTAAATTTGTATTTCAACACAAAGGGTCTGGGCTTATTATCGACAACATTTTCAAACCACTGAAGAGTGTGGCATCATCTGTTTTCAAGAAAATTGCCAAGCCAATGGCGAAGAAGGCATTAGAATCAGGGGTTTCCCATGCAGGTGATAAAATTGGTAAAAAAGTTGCTGAAAAGTCAGGAGACCTAATAATGAAAAAATTGGCAAATTTGAGAAAAGGAGCTACAACACAAAAAGCAATTGTTCCATCCTCACCCATTAAACAGCAAGAAGAAAGCGCTGACATGATACTAAATAGATTGATATCAGGATCTGGAAAAAGGCGTAGATTTTTCAAATAAATAACATGACAGCAAAATTATATAATACAATAGTATAAATGGCTTTTAGAACAAGTGAATTATTGCAAAGAAATGAGTTAGTGCGATTTCAACTTGATGATGTAATCCGTGCCCCAGGTAACGGTCAACATCAAGAAAAGAATGGTTATAGATTCACCGTCAACGACCGAAGTTCTTTCTATGATTGGTATAATGCTTATTTTGAGGTTCAGTTCCAGGTACAGAAATTGGCTGATGGTGCAGGCTATGCAGCAGCTGATAGAATAACGGTGATAAACGGATCTCATTCATTGATTTCGCATATGATGATTAAAAGTGCTGGGAAAATTGTTTATGATACTGACAATCTACATAAGGTCACTTTTGTGAAAAATCTGTTGGAATATTCTGATGATTACAGCAGATCAGTCGGTAAAAACAGTTTTTGGTATTTAGACACAAATGATACGACAGCCAATACTAATTTAGGATATGAATCTAGAAGAGTGCTTACACAAGCTACCAATAATGATGGAACAGGAGGATCAAAAAATGTGAATTTGATCATACCTCTCAATCGTTACAGTTTTTTTGAAGAGTTGCAAGATAAAATGTTGGTTCCTATGCAGTTACAATTCAATTTGAATCTCCAGAACGACGATGAACTCATCAATATGGCAGCAGGAGTAGATGCCGGCAGAGTAGTTTTGAACAGATTTCTTTTATGGGTTCCAAAACTAACACCAAAAGACAGTATGTACGACAAATTTGTAAGCTCTTTCATGAAAGAACGTAAATGGACATATCAGCGTGAACTATATGCAGCGTCAGCACCTACTAGAGTTAGTGGTTTTTTTCAGATTTCTTCCAGCATTGACAATGTCAAAGCAATTTTTGTTTATCTACAACGGGCTAAAACCAGAGTTGCAACTGAAAATCCATATATACTTGATACCTTCAAACTAAATGCAGCAAACGCAAACAGTTATTTAACAACATGCAGACTCGAATATGGTAATGGTGTTTTCTACCCAGAAACAGAATATGACAGTGAAAGCAAAGTGAGAATATTCAATGATCTGATGTCTTATGCAATGCGAAAAAATGATTACAACACCGGAACCCAGTTGAATCTTGCCAATTATAACAGCCTGTATCCACTAATCTTTTTCGATCTGTCATATCAAACAGAAAAAGTAACAAGAGACCCTAAACAGTTGATTTTCAGGTATAAAATAAATGCCAATAGTGCAGCAGATTTCAATGTCCATGCAGTTGTATTGTACGAAGAGTCGGTTGTTATTGACAAGGTGGGTAATGAATTGGTTATAGTGTAAGCCCACAAATGAAATGGTAATATGAAATCAAGTCAATAACACCCATTTATTTATTTGTATATGTTTTGCAACTGGAATTATATAACATATATTATATGACTGAACTTTACGAAATCAACGTGAGACTTTCAGATAATCAGAAAAAGAATCTGAGTAATGCTTACCATAAAAGGGAAACAATTGTTCTGAGACTGACAAATGATTCTCTTAATGGAAACGACACTCTTTATGTTCCAGCAACAGTGAAAAAAAGATTGCAAAAAAATCGTGCATCACACAAAGGAATGGACATCAAGTTAGCCAAAACAAATATCAGGAAACAAGTAGGTGGAAGTCTTTTGAGTACCGTATTGTCACTTGGTATGAGAGCATTACCAGCCATTGGTAAAACCCTTGGGTTGAGTGCTCTTGGTGGTTTAGCAGAAGCTGGAGCTAAAAAATTGATTGGATCTGGTCAAAAAGGCGGTGCTTTACCATTACCCATGATGATACCTTTCAATGCAATCAACAAATTGATGCCATATTTGACTATGTTCACAACTAAACAGCAAAGAGACATAATGAATGCAGCTCAAACAGGATCTGGCGTTAAAATAACACCGACTAAAACACAATCAGGTGGATTTCTCGGAACTCTGTTGGCTAGCATTGGAATACCTTTGGCTTTGAATCTTGTCAAAAAGCTAACGGGAAGAGGAGCACCTAGGGTAGGTAGACCACCTTCGTCGAAGAAGGATGGTACAGGTGCACCTAGAATGGGAATGCCCCCTCCGTTTTTTAGTTATCCACCATATGTGACTGGTTATGCTAAAAAAAAAACATCCTCGACCAAAAAAAAGGCGGGAAAAGGGTTACTATTGGGAAAAAACAGTCCATTCAATGGCATACCCATTTTGGGGGCAATATTGTAAAACCAAAATTTCACAAAAACATACCTATGTCCAATCACGATCTAATGAAATGGTGTAAATATTTGAACATACCAATCAATGATGTACTGTCAAGAGATGAAAAAGTCCCACATAACCATAAACAGGCGTTATTTATATACAATCTAGAACCGGCTTATATGTCAGGATCTCACTGGGTAGCCACTTATGTTAAGGATAATGTAATCAATTATTTTGATAGTTTTGGTATGCCTCCGTTTCAAGAAATGGTCAATCATGCCAAAAAGAAAAATTTAACTCTATTGCACCAAAACAATCAGATACAAAACATACAAACAACAACTTGTGGGTATTTCTGTTTATACTTTCTAAATGAAATGAATAAGGGTAATTCGTATTATGATTTATTACAAGTGTTCAACATAAATGACACAATAAAAAATGAGAGATTCATCGAACATTATTTCAGAAATATCTAACTTATATATATTATGAAATCATATTGTGTCAAACAAAAGAAAGTGACTGAATGTGTTGAACCTTCAGGTTACAAAACAGCCAAAAATGGCAGACTAATGTTCTTTTGCACATGTGCTGAATGCGGCATCACTAAAACTCGATTCGTTAAAAAACAGGGAAACTAAACAGCCCGTTGGGAGCGGGCTTACTCAGTGATATTGCTAATACAGGAACTGAATTGTTCCTAACAAAAGGAGTACCTTATCTTGGCAAAAAAGCAGTTGAAATGGGTAGATATTATGGTTCCGAATTAATGAGAGATCCAAAGTTGCAGAAAAAAGCAATTGATTATGGTTTGAGAAAAATGAATCCTCTACTTCATAAAGTTGGATCAGAAGCTCTCGATCAATTGTCAACGAAAATAAGACCGAATAAAAAATACACAACAAACAGAAAAGATCTAGACGGTGGTGCTCTTGATATTCACAAAGCTATTGGTAAATTACCGAAACCAAAAGGCGGATGGACATTACCTGGGCATCATTACACCGGACCATATAATGATTTGGAAAATCAACTGAAGTATGACCCAAAAACTGGTCAAATATTGGAAATATATGATATGCCCACTGGAAAAACTGATGCGATCGCAATGCAGCATGATGTCGATTATTCCGTCTGCAAGGATGATAGAAAATGTAAAAACAAAGCAGATAGGAAAATGGTTCAAGCTTTAGACAACGTACCGTATAATGAAAGACAATGGGGGCATTGGTTGGCAAGAAATGTTATCAATACAAAGCAGAAACTAGGTCTTGGAGTTTCAAAAAACGGAAAAAGCCGTCGGGTAACTGGCAAGAAAAATTAGCAGATGAATTACATGCATCTATAAGACGCAACTTTACTCGGCGGCGTGTAATCGTAAATCATATTGATGAAATATGGGCAAGTGATCTAGTTGAAATGCAACAGTTTAGCAAATGGAATAAGGGTTACCGATATCTTTTAATGGTTATTGATGTTTTCAGCAAATACGGTTGGATTGTCCCATTAAAGGATAAAAAAGGTGAATCTGTCACTGAAGCATTTAAAACAATATTCAAGGAAGGTAGAAGACCGCAGTATCTATGGGTTGATAAGGGAAAGGAGTTCTATAACAAAAACTTAAAAGACTTGCTAGAGAAAAATGGGATACATATGTACTCCACTGAAAATGAGGAGAAATCCACAGTGGTTGAAAGGTGGAATCGAACAATCAAATCCAAAATGTGGAAACAGTTCACTGTTCAAGGTAATACAATGTATCTCGATATGCTACCCAAACTAGTGAAACAGTACAACAACACAAAACATTCAAGCATAAAAATGACACCTGTAGAAGCATCCAACAAGAGGAATGAAGGAACCGTTTACTTCAATCTATATGGTGATACAGAAACATTGAAACAGAAACCTAAATTCAAAACAGGTGATAAGGTCAGAATATCTAAGTATAAACGGAATGTGTTCGACAAGGGTTATACACCAAATTGGACCGAAGAAGTGTTTACAGTTGATAAGATCCAATACACTAATCCAATAACATACAAACTGAAAGATCTCAGAGGTGAAGACATCCAAGGGAGTTTTTATGAACCCGAATTATTAAAAGCAAAGCAGGATATTTTCCGCATTGATAAAGTAATTCGGAGGGACTATAAAAAGAAACAAGCTTTGGTAAAATGGAAGGGATACAGTGATGAATTCAACAGTTGGATACCATTAAGAGATGTTAAAAATATATGAATTGTGGTGAAACAAACGCGCATAAATACTTATAAAAAAATAAAAATATATACTTATATTATATGGACAAGTTTGAAAATGAAGAAAAATTTGGTTTCTATTATGAGAGCGATCACGATTCCCATCTGTCGGATTCTGACTGGGTACCATCGCAAGAAAGTGTATCTGAAGAAAGTTGCTCAAGTTCGCAAGAATTTGAGTCGTCACAAGACAGTGAAGAATCTGTATAAAAATAAATTGTAAACACATAATATATGAAAAAATTTTCAGACAGACAAAAATACCTGATAATCATGTGGCACTATTTATTGACAGATTTGCAAAAAAATGATGCAGAAAACACCATAGAACATAGATACCCTGGATTTAAAATAGATTATGGGGGGATGAGTGATAGGATATCTTGGGCAGCTGATCGTGCATACTCAAGAAGTGACATTTATCCATGGATAATACAAACAAAAAATAAAGAAGGGGTAAGTCTTCATCTTCCTTTTAAAGATTTATGTGGCCCATAAGTATATGTTCCAAGGATCGGAAATAGTAAAAGCATTATGCTTGAGAAAGTTAATAGAAGAAGAAATTTGTAATATAATAGCCAAAAACGCCAGATACATGCATTTTGTGAGAACAATAGAGTTTCCTTTTTTAAAATTTGCAATAAAACAAGGAGCACCAAAAGAAGAAGTCCGAAGAGTTTTCAACAAAGCAGATGCTAAAATGTCTTTTTTGTTCAGAGAATTTGAAAGATATCGTAATTTTTTAGCACCACTGAAATTAGTGCAAGAAAATTTATAAACAAAAAAACATTTCATGAATGCATACACACATAACACAGGGTACATTTTTGATAGCTTGAAACATTCATTCACTGGATGCTTTGAACTTTATTTGCACGATTTGTTGTGATAATATTTACTACCATTTGTCAAAGTTTTATCACATCTTGGACATTTGTATTCTTTTTTCGCATATTGCGCGCGGTATTTCTTCCTGTCTTCATCTGACAATCTTTTGTGTCGTATATTAGATGATTTGAAATAATTCTCAGGCATATCTTCTTGTTCGACATATTCCAATTGATATGAATACCCATCCTTCTTAGAAACACCTGATTTGTACCCATCAAAATCCTCACATACCTTTTTGACAGAACCGGCATTTATTTGAAGATGTTGTTGAACGGCATACATGCTGAAAAAATATGAAACTTCTTTTGTGGTGTTATTGATGGCCTTGACACATTTTCTATTTTTGTGATTGTTTGCAGCAAATGAATAGTCACGACCACTAGCCCATTTCTTGCAATTCTGCTGATGTGTTAGTAGCTGTAAATTGCATAAGCGATTGTCTTTCTTATTATTATTGATGTGATCAATCTCTTTTTCCTCTGGTATGATTCCGTTAAAACATTCCCAGACGAATCTATGCACTAAGTAACCTTTGTATCTGCCACCATATTTTCTAACGCTTGTTCTCAAATAACCACGATTATTGTAACCCTTGTTCGGAACCTTTTTGATTAGATTGATCACATTTCCATTTTTATCAGACGCATATAAATCATAAACTGGATGAACATAATAGACGCATTCATTAATTCCAATCCTAATCATGATAATATAGTTTTATAACATTTTGTCTTTATGTAAAAAAAACAATAAGGGTTATAAAGAGAAACCGTTTTTAATATAGTATGATGAAAAATAATATCTCCAGTAGTATTATGAACGAGAGAAATCTTGAGAAATTAACAAAACAAGAATTGATAAATATAATTCAAAATATTAAAAGCGGCGTACCAAAATCTGGTCCCCGCAGACCAATACCGACTCCCCGAAGGAGTGTACAACAAATGGTGCGTGATTATGAAGAAAATATAATTCCACCACCATTAGAGTTCCGAGATGGATACAAACCAGTACCCGCTCCCCGAACCAAAAGGCCTGTTGCTGCTCCACGGACCAAAATACCGGTTGCCGCCCCAAGGACTATAATACAAGAAACGAACAAAGCTTTAAAAGGGTTCACCAAGTCTTATGAAATCAACATAAAAAACAGCAAAGACCCACTCATGCAACTGCAAAATACAAGAAAGGCTGTTGCCATACATATCAAAAAAATATTAAAATCAATGAAAGGTCTAAAGTTTGTTGAAACACTGAGGGTCACATTTGAAAAACAACTAGGGCGAGAAGAAAGAATTATGAAAACAGCGTATTTCAACAGTCAACCCCAAACAATAACAAATGACACACAAATTGAACTGGCTTTATCTTTGTCAAAACAAGTCATACTAAACAAGATTGCAGTTTGGATTTCAGAGGGATCTGGTTGGACTGTTGAATCAGTTGAAAACCATTATCTTAATGTGGTAAAACATGAACCAATGAAAGGATCATCATACATTAAACTACCAACAGAACTCAGACATAATAACAAAGGATTGATCAACATGAAAAACGAGGACAATGAATGTTTCAGGTGGTGCCACATCAGGCATCTCAATCCTCAAGACAAAGATGCACAAAGAATAAAAAAATCAGACAAAGCATTCATCAAAAATTTGGATTATACAGGAATTGTATTCCCAGTTACCGCCAAACAGTACAACAAAATAGAAAAACAAAATGAGATCAACATCAATGTTTTTGGTTATGAAAATAAACAAAAATATCCAATCCATGTCTCAAAAGAAAAGTATGAAGATTGCATGAATCTGCTTCTCATCACCGAAAATGAAAACAAGCACTATGTGTTGATAAAAAATTTCAACAAGTTCATGTATGATGTTACAAAGCACAAAGACAGTAAACATTTCTGCATGCATTGTCTTCAGTGTTTCAGTTCTGAAAGAGTCTTGACTGCTCATAAAGAAAACTGTTTCCAATTGAATGGCGCACAAGCAATAAAAATGCCTGACAAAAATAACAACATATTGAAATTCAACAATCCACACAGACAACTGCCAGTTCCATTCGTGATATATGCAGATTTTGAAGCAATAACAGAAAAAATCCACGGCTGCCAGCCGAATGATGACAAATCATACACAGAGGCTTACCAGAAGCATACAGACTGTGGTTATGGATACAAGGTTGTTTGTTGTTATGATGATAAATACACAAAACCATTGCAAATTTACAGAGGCGAAAAAGCTGTGTACAAATTCATGAACGCTATGTTGAGTGAAGTCAGATATTGCAAAAAGGTTATGAAAGAATGTTTCGACAAACCATTAAAAATGACGAAATATGATGAGGAACAATTCGAAAAAGCCGACAAATGTCACATATGCGAGAAAAAATACAATAAAACTGATGTAAGAGTAAGAGATCACTGCCATGTAACAGGCAAGTAAAGAGGATCCGCTCATAACGATTGTAACCTGAATTTCGCATTGACAGGTAAAATACCAGTTATATTTCACAATCTCCGTGGGTATGACAGTCATTTTATAATGCAAGAGATTGGAGCTATTGTAAAAGAACATGAATACATGAATAAAAAAGGAGAAAAATGTCAAATGAATATCAATGCTATACCAAATAATATGGAAAAGTACATGGCTTTCATGCTTGGCAATCATCTGACTTTTATCGACAGTTTTCAATTCATGAGCTCTGGTCTCGACAAACTGGTTAGTAATCTACCAAAAGAAGCATTAAAGTTCACTTCTCAAAAATTCCAGGGGAAAAAACTTGATTTGATGTCTCAAAAGGGAGTATATCCATACGACTTCATGGACAGCTTTGATAAATTCGATGAAAAGCTGCCGCTGAAAAAAGAATTTTACAGTCTGTTAAATGATGAACATATAAGTGACAAAGACTACGAACATGCCCAGAATGTGTGGAACACTTTCAATCTAAAAAATATGGGCGAGTATCATGACTTATATCTGAAATCTGACATACTTCTGCTAGCAGATGTATTTGAAAACTTTCGAAAGACCTGCCTGCAATACTACAAACTTGATCCGTGTCATTATTTCACATCACCTGGTTTGTCATGGGATGCTATGTTAAAGATGACTGATATTAAATTGGAGCTTATGACTGATGTCGATATGTTTCAATTCATTGAAAAAGGCATGCGTGGAGGGACTAGTTATATTGCCAACCGATATGGTAAAGCAAACAATAAATACATGAAGACATATGATAAGAAGGCGCCATCAAAGTACATCATGTATCTGGATGCAAACAATTTATACGGTTGGGCTATGAGTCAATATTTACCGACAGGTGGATTTAGATGGATGACAACAAAACAGATTGACAAAATAGATCTATCCAAATACAATGAAAACAGCAAAAAAGGATTGATACTGGAAGTCGACTTGGAATATCCAAAAGAATTACACGATTTGCACAATGACTACCCACTGGCACCAGAAAAGGTGAAAGTAACTGAAAATATGCTGTCCGAATATGCTAAAAATATTGCAGAGAAGCATAAAATATCAACTGGTTTAGTCCACAAACTGATACCAACACTGAGCAAGAAAGAAAAGTATGTCCTTCATTACAGAAACCTACAATTGTACATCGATCTTGGTTTGAAATTAACCAAAGTCCACAGAGTACTGGAATTCGATCAGTCGCCATGGTTGAAGCAATACATTGACTTCAATACAGAGAAAAGAACTAATGCCAAAAATGCTTTCGAAAAAGACTTCTTCAAGCTTATGAACAACAGTGTATTTGGAAAAACAATGGAAAATATCAGAAAGCGAGTAGATGTAAGATTAGTCACTGATGAAAAAAAATTAGTAAAAATGGCTTCTAAACCGACATATGTAAGTAGCAAGATCTTTAATGAAAATCTAGTGGCAGTGCATAAAATCAAAGAAACACTAACCCTAAACAGGCCGGCATATGTGGGAATGTGTATCCTAGATCTTAGTAAGACACTAATGTATGATTTTCATTACAATTATATCAAACAAAAATACAACAGTAAAGCCGAATTATTATTCACAGACACTGATAGCTTGACCTATGAAATTGAAACCAATGATGCGTATCAAGACTTTTGGAATGACAAAGACAAATTCGACAACAGTGATTATTCACCAGATTCACAATATTTCGACAAGACAAACAAAAAAGTAATCGGCAAATTCAAAGATGAGGCAGCAGGCATGCCGATAACCGAATTCGTTGGATTGAGATCGAAAATGTATTCATATATGAAAGACAATGACCAAGGCGGAAAAACGGCCAAGGGCATCAAAAAGAACATAATCAAAAAGAACATCACTCATACAAATTATAAAAACGTTTTGTTTGACAACGAACAAATGCATCATAATATGAAAACCATCAGAAGCAGCTTAAATCAACTTGGAAGCTATGAGCTTAATAAAGTGTCATTATCTTGCTTCGATGACAAACGATATATAAAAGAAGACGGAATCAACAGTTACGCATACGGGCACCATGCAATCAAAAATTAAACTCATCATTCAACTCAAACTCAATCTCAAACTCAAAGTTTTTACCAAATGAGTAATTTATGGGTATATTTCTGATTGGTTAAAAAATCATACGACCATCTCGTGATGACTCATGTTCCTGGGGGAATCCCCTATTTTTATGGCATCATCGACTTCCTGTTTTTGAGAATTAACACAATTAAACCAGCATGCGTAACCATTTTGAATACGAGATCAAAAATACGAAGCCATTATATAAAAAACATATAGTTCCAAAATAAATTTTGCGTTGGATCCATTCTGCCTCGCCACGGCATAGATTCGCAGAAATATAAAACATATAGATTTCCAAGAATATGAGATCAAAAATACGAGATTAAAAATACGAGACCAAAATCAATCGCCAGCAACATCTTACGTAGCATGGGGATTGGGGACGTTTAAGCGCATTTCGCAAAATGCGCTGAAACCCCCATTCCCCTTTACTACTTGTGACGCAACACAACTTGCGACTAAAAGGTTTTTTTCTTTCGAATGTTAACGGCGTCACACTGTGTTTCAAATTAAAATATTTAAATTTATAGCATCACGTCGCACGTCGTATGAAACCAGGATTTGTGCCGCAAAACTCTGTCTTACAGGTTCGATAGCGAACGAAAGGCCAGAATAAGACCCTGAACGAAAAGCCAATAAAAACTTTTACACACTTTTATTCATCCCATGGGCCGTGAAGGCCTGGGGTAAGTGTGATTCGTTCTGCGGCTATGAAAGGCTGAAAAAGAAGAGGAAGACACTCGTACAAGAAGATGTCACACTGATGAAAAAAAGTGAAGAACCGAATCAACGTGAGGACACGGGGCAAGACTGAACAGATCACGAAGTGCAGAAGAATGATAGTATAAAATTAAAGGCAAGCAAGTGCAAGCAACAAGAAAATAAAAATAAACTAACTACCAATACATTGTTAGGTCGAAGACTAACTTGAATTCTATCAGAATTTTACTTAACACTGAAATCGGGGTCGTTCCAGTAAAACATTTGTTTCCGACGAGTGGCTACCAGATTTACAAGCATGTATGACCATGTGTTTCTAGTCCTTGAACGGTTTCCTGCCTACTCACTTGCATATTTACCCGCTTTATCAAACGAACGCTATTTCAAGCTATGCCAAAAAATTGTATAAACTCGATAAGTGAAGTGAGGGAACTGACTTTTGGCAATGAAACCAGTCGTTTGAAAAAAGGACAAAAAAAGAAACTTGATGTTGTAGGCCCCTGCGAAATTCACGGCTCATCGTTTTGAAAGCAAACAAGTGTTTGTATTTCTCGTTCTTGTTGCGTAGCACAGGTGTTCCACCAGCTGATATTATAAATTTCTATTGTACGTGTGTGAGAATATAGCTATTCCGGTCCTGGAATATAGCTCGCCCGTGTTTCACCACGCATTGCCGGTGTACCTTAGTAATGATCTGGAAAGGCCATTCCACTCCTTGATAAATATGCACTGTCGTGTCCAGTGAGTAACATCAGTTACTGAGACAATGCAAAACAACATTGCTTCCGTCCCTGTTGCGAGTGTTGCCGTTCGAAAGCGTCAGCGATTTTTATCGACCAGAATTGAAAGTCAGGGTGGTCAGTTTATGAGCAAGAAAGACCAAGGTACGGGATATTCGATTTTTCACGCGGCTGAAACAGAAAAAAGAAACCCTGATCTTTGTCCCTCTGTGCCGCAAAACTTCACGGAAACCGGCCAAAAGGTTCAGAGCGCAACCAACACACTACTATGCGAAAACTAACAGAAAAGAAAAAAGATGAATGTTTGTTACGGAAAAGTTACCTAAAACCCCTAAAGCGGCATCAGTTGTGTACAACAAAAATATATCTACCTACCGGCGAAAACTATTCCAAGAGCTTGACTGTACAACATCCTTATTGAAAATTAATAGTACAAAGGATGTACTTTACAAATATATATCCCAGCCGTGGTGTTACTGGTTACAGATAATGCAAATAAAAACACATTTGGAGTTAGCTGAGTTAGTACTGAAACAGCTGCCGTTGAAGCGGCGAAACTTTTTAACTCGGTCACGTTCGGAACTAACTGTTTAACTGTTCGTTCGGAAGCTCTGTGTATACATAATTAAAATTCAGAGATATTTTCATACTTTCTTTTTGCGCATGCATGCCGCTTTTTGACAAGCGAGTGAACGTAGGTTAGAGAGTTTAAGTTGTCATTGTTTTCATTTGTATGCTCAGACGGGAAACGGGAAGTCTCTGTTTTCTGTCATCTAACGCCTCTGATTCCATGGAGTTTCGAGTCTCCTTCCTCGTACAAAGTACTTAGTCATGTCACTTGCACTTCCGTATATCGGTCGGCAAAGGTCGTTTTGTTTTAGATTTTTTTTTTTTCGTTCTGAAGGTCCTTATTACTTTTGGCTTTGATCGAAACATCAATTTTTTTCATGAATAATGAATCATGATGACAGAGCTTAAGCAGCATTAATTTGAATTAATACGGAGCTGAGACATCACAGTTTAGTGTCATTGGTGGCACACTGACTCCGGGATGGTAAGTAAAAGAAACTATAAAGTGTCCCAATTAAGAAGATCACCCGAGAAATGCGTCAAAATAGAATGTCCGCCAGAAATGTAATCTCATGTCCTTCAGTTCGGTTTTAGTTCGTTTCGTGTGTTTTTCAATAATGAAAGTAACAAATATAAACAGTTCGAGTATCTGTTCGTTTTAAAATGAATGGATATTAAAGAAATACTTTACGTTGATAAGCGTGTTGGTTTTCAGTCAGTTCAGTATGAAGCAATCCTCTATACAGCTGTTCAGGGCTAAAAAAAGATAATGGTTTTATATCTGGAACAGACAGACGGAGAAAGGCGAAAAGAGTGAAAAAACTTAAAGCCAGATCGATGTTATGTTCACGACCAAAAGGATGAATAAAAGTGTTTGGTTTCATTGGCTTTCGTTTAGGTAGGCTGCGAGTTGGGAATCGAGCGAGAGGATACCTAAATATCTTGTCAGGACTAGAGCTGGGACTCGAGTTAGGACTCGACTTAGCACTCGAGCCAGGACTCGAGTCTGAGGAGGGGGGTACTTCCTATTAATGGGCTAATGGGGATGAGTCGCTGAATAGGGTCGTATTTTCAAGACTGGATTGACTATAATGGGGTTGCATTTTCAGAGTTCCAGACAGAGTAACCAGTATGGGGTTGCAAATTGTCGGATTCTAGGGGTAAGAAAATTCTGGCTAGTGGGATTTAAAAATGGAAAGATTCGCGTTAAAATAAATTGTTACAGGAAGAACTGTAGCGCTGTTAATTTAAAGCCCTGGCCAAACTATCGAACAAAGTTGGATTCCACATGCAACATTGTTGGATGTAAATGTTGAGGTGTGGGTTCACGGGAACATTAGAACCCACAAATGACCAGCTCCCAACGTCAGTGGCTTCATAGCTCAGTTGGTTAGAGCGTCGCACCGGTATCGCGAGGTCACGAGTTCAAACCCCCTTGAAGTCCTGAATTTTTCAGGCTTCTCTACGCAATTGCAAAAATTGCGTTCACAACTGCGAAGATCATAGCTTCACTTGATTTCATATCCGCAGTTCATGTATGATCCAATTCATATATCATTTCATATATCATTTCAAGAAACTAGTGGCTAGGGTCTAGTTGCTAGGGTCTAGGGTCTAGTGGCTAGGGTCTAGGGCTAGGGTCTGGCATGGGCCTCGCCCTAGAATGGAGAAGTAAGGCGCCTCCTTCCCTCCACTAGCCTGGGTGTTCACAGTTGGGCCTGTGTTATTACACCCGTAGCCCCCCTCGTCAGGGTACGACATTGGCGGTTCTGGCTACCAACTCGATACCAGTTGCGGCACTCGGCAGTGATGTCCTCGTCAACTCGGCAGCATCTCTGGCACCCGGCAGTGATGTCTTCGTCAACTCGGCAACATCTCTGGCAGCAAGCAACAGAAGAATTATGCAGTCGTCTCAACTATGTTGTGCCACTGGGAAACATGATCTTCTGCCAAGGGACACTAATGTGCACCGTTTAGTGTCGTTATCGCAGGTGCAGCCTCACTTTGATAATATGATGGAAGTAAATTTGAATTTAACCAATCAAGCTACCGCATTCGGGGCAACCGATGCGCCACAGGTCACGGCCGTGGTGAATAAGAAGCGAAATCCGTGCAAATCACTTTCTCTAAAGCTTGGTGCATGGAACGTAAGAACAACAAACGACAGTGATGGTTCAATCAGACCCGAACGTGCAACAGGTATCATATGTAAAGAGCTAGACAAAATTGCTATCGACATTTGTGCGTTAAGTGAAGTCCGTCGTCCTGGAACCGGAAATCTTGTGGAGAAAAGTCATACAATCTTTTGGAGCGGGAGTGACAAGAAAGAAGCTGGTGTGGGTTTCGCAATCCCCAATGATCTCCTTAATCGGTCTGATCTTAACCCAATTCCAATAAATGATCGCATCTCCACATTACGAGTAATGTTGAAGAATGATGATTATCTGACGCTTATCAGTGTGTATGGACCCACCATGCAGAGAACTCAGGAGGAAAAAGAACAGTTTTACGAACAACTAGGAGACTGTTTAGAGGGTGCACGAAATGACAGAATTGTTGTACTTGGTGACCTAAATGCTCGTGTTGGAAAAGACTGGTCGTCCTGGCCCTCAGTAATCGGAAAACATGGCGTCGGAAACATGAACTCAAATGGACTCACGTTACTTGAATTTTGCTCTAGATACCAATTGTGCGTCATGGGAACCATGTTTCAAATGAAAAATAGTCTAAAAACCACTTGCCAGCATCCTCGATCCAAGCATTTTCACCAAATCGATCATGTACTTGCCAATACTCATGCGAAACAGTACATCAATGTCACCAAAATCGACCCCGAGGCTGATTGCTTTACGGATCACAAACTGCTAACGTCGAACTGCAACTTCCGAATCCAACACAAAAAGAAAGGTTTGAAACCTCCTAAAAAGTTCGACATCACGTTAACGTCAGAAAAGAAACAACGCTTGAAATTGTTTCTCGATGAAAAGCTACCGGATTGTAGACATGATTGGGAAGAATTTAAAGTGACTTTACAAGAAGCTGCTAAACATACCTTTGACCAAAAGAAAAAGGTATCGAACGATTGGTTTGATGATCGAGATGAGGAGATTCAACAACTCCTGAAAGATAAACGATTGAATCGAAATGAACTGCGCGATCGTATCAGGCTACTGAAAAATCAATGGTTTCAAGAAAGAGCAAATGAAGCTGAACGTTACGCTCAGTCCAAAAACCACCGAGAATTTTATGCAGCTGTCAATAAGATTTACGGTCCACGGAGCAAAACAACACACCCTGTTCGATCAAAATCCGGTGTCCTTCTTACGTCATCTCCAGACATCAAAGATCGATGGGTAGAACATTTCAGTGAGCTACTTAATCAACCGACCGATGTTGACGCAAGTCTCATTAACGATATCGAGCAATTTCCGATTGATGACACGCTCGACCTCCCTATAACCGAAGAAGAACTTGACACCGCACTAAACAATACCAAACTTGGTAAAATCCCCGGTCCTGATGGTGTTCTGCCAGAAGTACTTGTGCACGGTGGGAATACCCTTAAAGCCTTCCTTTTTGCAATTATTTCAATGTTTTGGGTGACGGAAAACTTACCATCAGAAATCACTGATCCGAACATCACCATTCTCTTCAAAAAGGGAGATCGTAGTCAATGCGGAAACTATCGAGGGATTTCTCTCCTTAGGTTGGGTGGGAAAAGTCTTTGCTGACATCCTCTTACAGAGACTTAAACGCATAGCTGACAAGGTTTATCCCCAGTCCCAATCCGGTTATCGCGAAAACAGAAGTACCATTGACGGAATCTTTACCCTGAGACAACTAATGGAGAAAACCAAAGAACAACGTCAAAACTTGTACATCGTTTTTGTCGACTTTACCAAGGCAATCGATACAGTAAACAGAGAATTTCTGTTTAAAATCTTGGGAAAACTTGGTTGTCCTCCAAAATTTACCAGGCTGATTCACAGTCTCTACTCTCAAGTTCATGCTCGTCTCATTGTTGATGGAATCTTGACCGAACCGTTTGAATATAACAGTGGTGTGAAACTAGGTTGCAAGTTAGCGCCCACGTTGTATGGAATCTATGCTGCCGTACTTCTCCTACTCGCATACGAGAATGTTGGCCACCAATTCAGCATAAAGATCAGGTTTCGGTACGATGGTGATCTCTTCGACTTGAGGAGACTGAAAGCCAAAACTAAAACCTTTATCGACTTCATCAGAGAAGCGCAGTATGCTGATGACATCGCAATCTTCAGTGCCTCAGCACTTGGACTGCAGACTTTGCTCACAGCCTACAACAGCATGGCAAAACGGATGGGTCTGTCTATAAACATCAAAAAGACCGAAACCATGTGCATTGGTCCTGAAGAACAGTTCTTTATCGATGGCATGCCAATCAAAAGTGTGAACCGTTTTAAGTATCTCGGGAGTATTGTTACCAGCGATTGTTCAGTGAATGCTGAGCTCATCACGCGTATACAAGCTGTATCATCTTCGTACGGTTGGCTCCGTGAACGTGTCTTTGACTCCCACGACCTTACGCTCTCGACAAAGCTGAAAGTCTATGTCCAATGTTTGACGCCACTCCTGACATACGGTTGTGAAACCTGGACACTGTATCGATACAACATCAACCAGCTCCGTACAGTTCAACAACGGCATT
>OX421453.1:20007072-20042072 GCA_949126865.1 Montipora capitata
AAGTCTGGTTGTACCGCTGTGAGAATATGCATATTTTTTGGTTTACCAATGAATCGTCAGGCTCCCGAAACCTCGATCCCAGGACTCCCCCGCCAACGAAACTCACAACGGAGTGAAAATCTCTGGGAAGACCGACCGGCGTTGGCATTTTTACAAACTTCTAGGACAGAAAAAAAAAATTCTTACCAAAAAATAGGTCGTCGATGTATCTCTGACTGCGACACCTTTTGTATACAAGAAAGATAACACCCATGATGAAACCGCTGATGGCGGAGCCAGCGGCGATAAAGGAGATGGTGATCAGCGAATTTCCCTCTACCTCAGTCTTACTCTCTTCCTCTCCAACTTCATCAACGCGGTCTACAAATTAAAAGTATGGGATGATGAAAAGCTCGATCCAAGAGAAGTCGGGTTGGATATGAGTAGGAGTTCATCCAGATATGGGAAAGGAGTCAACCGATGTGGACTCTCGTAACAAAGACGCTCACAGGAGGGTGGGTTTTCATTTTGACTCTACAACACTTCTATAAAAGCAATTGGGGAGGAAGGGAGCTCGCATATTGCCGTAAAAGGATTAGGGTGGGGAGCCGCAAACTCCTTGTTTGTGCGCTCTCTTTCTCACGATTCACAGAGGTCAGCCATTCTCCAGAGAATTTGAAAAAGGAACCAATTCTTCGAGGTTACGTTAATTTGCCAATATCATGATTCGAATAGTTGTGAAAATCTCTTGACACCTTGCAGGTTAATCAGTCAACTAGGGAGAGAATGATGGAAGCAATCCGTACACAAGGGTACTTTTTAAGTATATCCTACAACGATAAAAACTGTAGGCATGTATAAGGAATACGGCTTGTAGTGGATTATTGCGTATGTCATGTGTAGGCTCTTTAAATAGTTTAATTAACTACGGATTTTTTAGTGCCCAGCTTATGTTTTCTTTACGTTTCTAATATTTGTAATACTTACCTCGCAGTGGTGCCAATCCTAATTCCTCGAAAAAGCGTACCCTCGCCCGACCAACGTTGACCACCACACCACAGGAATACCAAACATAATAATCTTCGTGGCTGACATTCAAAATGGTGAGTTGAAAAGTAAGGATTTCCGTCGACTTGGGGCTGTTTTTCGGAATGAATTGCTTTTGCACGTAATGTATATGCTGACTGGGAATTTGCTTGTCATCTCTGGACCAAAACGGGTCTGGTGTGTAATGCAAAACGGAAGGATACTGGGCCGAGCATTTGAGCAAAGCCTGAGACCCAACACTTGCAAACACTTTTCTCTTGTTAACCAGGATTCGGGGACGGAGATCTTAAAGAGAAATGTGAATTCATTTGCACAAAGAAAGCAATCGTGGACAATCATCATACTGGTATTCGTGGAATCAGACCGGTGATCTGATAGGCGTAGTTCAAAATAGAGTTTCTACTTTTGTCCTGGTCCATTCAAAAGAATGCGGTGAGACAGCACATCCCCTATAATTGGCTGCATTCCCTTGAAACTTCTTGTGTCATATATACTGTGTGGTTACACCTTATGACGAAACCTTATTGGTCATCACTTGGCTTGAAAGTGCACCGCGCGATCATAAGGACAAGAGATAAGAATGACCTTAGGAGTATGGGTGAGATCTAAAAATAAATTTGAAATAATGATCGTGGGCTCAAGGCCTAGGATTCGCCGTCGTTACAAAGGATCTATAGATCGTTTACATTTAACGTAGTTGGGAGCCATAACGATTGATTTACGTCATTCAAGCAGGATTGTTTAGGTACAAATAGCATGGATTGCCGTACCATCATGAGAGAAACCGCTGCTCAAAGTACGAGAAGGCCGTGCAAGGGAGGAGTTTGTCAGAAGAAAACTGATACTAATTTATGTGCGAATTAAAGGGAAAATTCAAGTGTGCATATCGTGATTGGTTTCAGTTTTGGCTTTACATTTCGTTTGCTTTAAAAAGGTTGTACCTAGAGTTTGGGCCTCTGTTGTAAAATCATATTTACACATTTTCGAGTAATGGACTGGATGCTGTCCCCCGGGATTTCTGCTCGTGCCTCCTCTCATTTATTAGGCGGAGGAAAGTATAAAGATAAACATATTTGGTGGATTCTACATCACTATTATTACCTTTTGACACGACATGCAAGCGTGTTATCACTTCATCGAATCCTTTTGATGTATTAATTCCGCACAGATACGACCCATTATCCAGCCGGGAGACATTACGAATTATCATCAAGATCCTTAATGTTTTTTCGGTAATCACATGTGATAATCTGACTCTTGCCGTACGAGCGACGTCATTGTCCTGAAATCTCCAGTAAGACCTGGCCGTCTTTTCTAGACACTCATCTTCGGAGCAGGTACATTCTAGTGTGATGTTCTGTCCTTCCAAAGCAACGATCGGACTCAGTTTTAAATCAGAATGCCATTTGACCATTTTATATCCTAACAAATTAGGGTTAAAAATGACAATTTTGGTTAAGCTTCTTTTTTTCTTTGATCGTTTAAGAATATACTATCTTCCTTAAGCCGACGCACACCGAATCACAAGCAACATGATAAATTACGGGCGCGTTCGATTGACCCTATTCCGGAATACGCATACGCGGAGTGATGAGTTAAAACGTTATGTTTGGAGCGTTTCGAAGCAGCAAGGATAACAAAAATATCTTTCAAATAGCATTTTAGCAGATATTTGACAAGTTTAATTTGAATCTCCGTAAAAATGAAGGATTAAGAACTTATATTCCATATATTCCTATTCCGGAATACGGTCAATCGAACGCACCCTAAACATGTTCCGGGTACAGAGCGAGCGAGGTGAGCGACCAGCAACTTGATCAGAATTTAAATTTCCGGAGTCCTGCGGAGCTGTGGGTCCAAATGGATCCATAATTCTAAAAAATATCATCAAAAGATGCGTTACTTTCGTTTCTTTCCAAATTTGGAGTACATATCGTGAATAGATTAAGTCAGAAGCACATGATTAGGAGCAAACAACTCCCATAGCAAAGCCTGTGTCACAGCACTTTTACAGACCGATCGATTTTTCGACTACCTTCCCCCGCGAAAAACAAAGGCAGTTCCAGTTAGGTGAGACGCTAGACGCCAAGTTCTTGTGATTGGTCAACGGGCTCCTGCGGGAGTCTCGTTCGCGGGAAATTCAATCTAAGAATAAATCAGTCTTTCAAAGAGCCGTGACAGGAATATAGAGTTGTTGTTCGCTCGTACTCATGGGCCCATGACTAAGCCAATCATGTACCGAGTAAGAAAAGGTTGATTTTATTGGCTTTGATTGCTTTTTACCATAATGCACTGCGAAGGGATCAGAATGCATTGCTTTATGGAGGAGCTCGAGCCTCCCGCTTTGAGGGTGGAGTAACAAAGCACAGTGAGGAATGATTGTTATCCCCGCAATTTTAATTTGGGGACGTACGTCTTTGATGGATATATCTCAACTGAAATATGCATATTCATAGGGCAACGGCTTAAATCTCACTTACTGTTAACCAGCAGTCTCGTGGTTTCAGTGAAGTTGCCAAACATGTTCTCGGCGCGGCAAGTGTACTTCCCGTGATGTGCACCTCTGATGAACACTACCGTTAAAGTCAGCTCTTTTCTATCCGGCGAAAGGTCCACATAGTACGTTTCATAGAAGTCTTTATGATGAATCTTTAAACCATTTCGCCACCAAGATAAAGTTGGGATTGGCCATCCTCTTTCCACAGCGCATACAAAGTCCTCTCTTAAGTCTGTCAGGACTACACGATTAAAAATTTTAGCGTGTTGAAGCTTCCTAAGGCTTGGTTTACCTGCCAAAATATTGAGTTGGAATCCTTAGCAATTAGATCTAATTCAAAACGTTTGGCCTTCAAATAAATAAGGGAACAAATCGTTTTAAAAATAAGCATAGAAATAGATTGATTACTCCCGTATAAGTTTCTGCCTCCAATTTGTGGAGGTGTGGTAGGACTTTGTTTATAACGAGTGGTCTTTGAACCCGGGAAGGAGCACGGTGATAACACAGTTTTCACTCTCAAGATCTAAATGTTAATTCTACTTACAATACAATACGATAATTTATTAAACTCTCCCCAGAGGGGCTTTTCAGAGCTTGACTTGTCAGTTGTCAACTTATGGGAATTTGGCGATACATTTAAACAAAAACCGAAAGAAATGTATATATAGAAATATATATTTGAAGGGCGAGCTATAGACGAAAGAGACAAATGATCGATCCTCGAACTTATCTGGAAAATTAAGGCAATTGTCTCTTACAGCAACTGAAAAATTCAGGTGGCTCCAGAGACCGATGACCTCTGCGATGCTGGTGTAATACTCTAACAACTGAGCTATGAAGCCACATGGTTAGGAGCAAGTCAGTTTGTTGGGTTCATTTGCTCATTTCTTCACGTTTGTTTCACGGGAACAAACTTTCAAATTACACCATGAATTAGAGCGACTTTCGTATGACCTTGAAAACGTGTTCTGAATTTGTTTCACGGATCAATGTTTGGCAAGATTTAAACGAAAGCTTGTCCTTATTCCCGCCAAGGAAACTCCTAATATGGGTAGTAAACAGTTCAATTGCCCAATCACATTACTGCATTTAAAATGACGTGAAAGGAGAGATGACGTTGTTTGCATCCGTGTTCGCTAAGCCAATGAAAATCCGCGCTCGTGTGCTTTTGTTCGATAAGCCAATTAAATGTTTCGCATTTTCGTTTACGTTCTGTTTTTACGTTTATTTTTCAATGTCATATGAAAGTCGCTCTATTTTTTAATTGGCTTGCAGTCTTTCAATTACGTACCTTGGCTTTAAACAGAGCGTGAATTGGCTATACTACTGTTCACCCTTCTACCCCCACCCCCTCCCCCCCCTCTCTTAAGCCCCCTCGAGGCAAAACAATCACAACCCTTACGAAATTCAAAGACTGGGTCACTAAACTTACTTTTCACTGAAAACGTTGGGTATAATCAAATGTTTTCTATGACCTTCAATTTTTTCCTATGTTTAATTTAAATGAGTGAATAACTAAACAAAAACAGAGTTACCTGGACTGACGCCACATTTAACAGTCCCCCCTCCGAAGAGTTCCGGGTACGATATTTTACACTCAAATTTTTCGCCTTCTTGAACACTGCTTGTGTTTGTGAGCCACGCTGCAATCCAGGTCTTCCCTTTATTTTCTCGTGTAGAGGTTTTCTCAATCGGTGTTCCATTTCGTGTCCAAGATGCATTAACAAAATTGACACGCGATGATGCCGACGAGCAGTTAAGAACCAGAATTACACCCAACGACGACGGAACGAGACTTTTGTTTCCGGGAGTGATCTTGCAAAAGGATTCAGCGATGTCTAGAATGAATACTGGAAATATATGCCAAATACATGCCTATCAGCAACAGAGTTTATAACGTAAAAAAAACTGCTCGATACTTTTCTTTTCCAACCGATTTCTTAAAAATTTTGAGTGAAAGATTTTTGATAGACTTCCTAAACGTTCAGTTCACTTTGCCTCCAAACTGCACCACTTCCTCTTTCAATGATCTCTTAGATTTTGTTCCCATTCCCTTCTTTCCCTCCCTTACCAAAACCTTCAAATAGCTTATTCCACCTAAAAAGCCCCATGGGCAAAGTTCACCCTGCTCTCAGGATTATAGAGATAGAGAGTACTTGTTCCCAGATTCTATAGACTCTTTGCTGAGAAAAGACCTGGGAACGAATTTCTTTTGATACCTGTGTCTTGCCAACACGATCTTTTCCTCAAATGAAGGGCTATCGTTCATTGTCATTTTGCTCCAAATGAAGTATAATCCTCCATTTAGATTACTAGGTCCCAGGACTTGTGGTAGCAAATAAAAAGAAAAAAATTAACCCCTGAACAGGATTTGAACCTAGAGCACCCAGTTTGAAGGAACAGATTTTATCCACTTAACCACTAAAGATCAACGGTCTCGGAAATATGACGATTATTTACCAAAGCTAATTAGTATATATATATATAGAGAGAGAGAGAGAGTTACAGGAAACTCAACACTGGACAACTTCTGGGGAAAACTGTAATTGCCCTGAGCGGGATTTGAACCCACGTACCCCTGAACACTAGTCGGGTGTGATGACCACTACACTATCAGGACAACCATGCTGGCGACATGGCTGATTGATCACTTAATGTGTGGCATTTACGTGGGACTCCCTAATGGGCCAGTTTTCTATGTGATAACGCTGGATCAACATGTGATTCACAGGCGGACAAGGGTAATTAATGTATCACCCCCAGGAGGATCACAAATGGATTCACAGTCCAAGTTGAGGAAAAAATGAGAGAAAGTTGTTGGCTCAAGGGATCTACTTAACTGACTCTTTACATTAATTACCCTTGTCTGCCTGTGAATCACATGTTGATTCAGCGTTATCACATAGAAAACTGGCCTATTAGGGAGTCCCACGCAAATGCCACAAATTAAGTGATCAATCAGCCATGTTGCCAGCATGGTTGTCCTGATAGTGTAGTGGTCATCACTCCGACTAGTGATCAGGGGGAAGTGGGTTCAAATCCCGCTCAGAGCAATTACAGTTTTCCCCAGAAGTTGTCCAGTGTTGAGTTTCCTGTAACTTTCTCTCAATTTTTGCTCAACTTGGACTGTGAATCCATTTGTGATCCTCCTGGGGGTGATACGTTGTTGGCTCAAGGGATCTACTTAACTGACCGGTTTTTATTCATTGTTGTAAAACCCTATTTAAGTTGTAGATTTCTCTACCGACTCTTTTGTAACTGAAGAAGGTCGAGAGAACGAAACGTTTTATAGAATTTTAAATTTTTTTTATAGTTTTTAAAACAAAAGTTGTCCATTTTCGGCTTCATTTTTAACCAGTTTTTTATCATCTACCGAATCAGGACTGTGAATCCTTGTGATCCTTTTGGTTGGCATCTTTGTTGGCTCAGGAAGTACTCATAACCGTCTTTCTATATATATATATATATATATATATATATATATATATATATATATATATATATATATATATATATATAAAATCATTGCTGGATAATGGTAAGTCTGAAGCTTCATTTTAAAATGGTTAGCTTCTCTTGCAGTTTGGTAACCGACATTTTTCACTGTGTAAGCTTGCTTCTTAGCGGGTTTTAATACACGTTTACAGTGGTACTTTTGGAAGAAAAAATTATTGACATTTAATAAAAAATGACACACTCGCAGTTAGTGATGTGGTAGTCTAATAGTTAAGTGAAGGGGTTATTATTCACACGTTCACAGGTTCGAGTCCTGCGTGTTGAGACATCGGGGGTTCGGCTCTTAAAAGAAATATGTTCATTTTCCATGATCCATATCAAGCTTTCAGTGACAATACGGCTTTACTTGGAAGAAATTGACAATTAAGAATAATACTTGAATTGAGGGAGAGATTTGGATGCTCTTGCCTATAAGGGTTGGGGGATTCCTCGCATGCTTGTATACACTGTGTGACGCAACACAACTTGCGACTAAAACGTTTTTTCTTTCGAATGTTAACGGCGTCACATTGTGTTTCAAATTAAAATATTTAAATTTATAGCATCACGTCGCGACTTTTGGAGAGCTCATGTTGTAGCCTCCCACGCAAAGACATGATTAGCGACTTCTCTGGAGTCAATTAGATTAAAGCACCTATTGATTGTCATAGTATGAAACCAGGATTTGTGCCGCAAAACTCTGTCTTACAGGTTCGATAGCCAACAAAAGGCCAGAATAAGACCCTAAACGAAAAGCCAATAGAAATTTTTACACACGTTTATTCATTCCCTCGGCCGTGAAGGCCTGGGGTAAGTGTGATTCGTTCTGCGGCTATGAAAGGCTGCAGGGGAAGAGGAAAACACTTGTACAAGAAGATGTCACACTGATGAAAAAAAGTGAAGAACAATCAACGTGAGGACACGAGGCAAGACTGAACAGATCACGGAGTGCAGAAGAATGATAGTATAAAATTAAAGGCAATCAAGTGCAAGCAACAAGAAAATAAAAATAAACTAATTACCAATACATTGTTAGGTCGAAGACTAACTTGAATTCGATCAAAATTTTACTTAACACTGAAATTGGGGTCGTTCCAGTAAAACATTTGTTTCCGACGAGTGGCTACCAGATTTACAATCATGTATGACCATGTGTTTCTAGTCCTTAAACGGTTTCCTGCCTACTCACTTGCATATTTACCCGCTTTATCAAACGAACGCTATTTCAAGCTATGCCAAAAAATTGTATAAACTCGATAAGTGAAGTGAGGGAACTGACTTTTGGCAATGAAACCAGTCGTTTGAAAAAAGGACAAAAAAAGAAACTTGATGTTGTAGGCCCCTGCGAAATTCACGGCTCATCGTTTTGAAAGCAAACAAGTGTTTGTGTTTCTCGTTCTTGTTGCGTAGGGCAGGTGTTCCACCAACTGATATTATAAATTTCTATTGTACGTGTATGAGAATATAGGCTATTCCGGTCCTGGAATATAGCTCGCCCGTGTTTCACCACGCGTTACCGGTGTACCTTAGTAATGATCTGGAAAGGCTATTCCCCTTCTTGATATGTATGCACTGTCGTGTCCAGTGAGTAACATCAGTTACTGTGGCAATGCAAAACAACATTGCTTCCGTCCCGGCCCTTTTGCGAGTGTATCCGTTCGAAAGCGTTAGCGATTTTTATCGACCAGAATTGAAAGTCAGGGTGGTCAGTTTATGAGCAAGAAAGACCAAGGTACGGGATATTCGATTTTTCATGCGGCTGAAACAGAAAAGAGAAACCCTGATCTTTGACTTTCTGTGCCGTAAAACTCAACGGAAACCGGCCAAAAGGTTCAGAGCGCAACCACCACACTACTATGCCAAAACTAACAGAAAAGAAAAAAGATGAATGTTTGTAACGGAAACGTTAACTAAAACCCCTAAGCGGCATCAGTTGTGTACAACAAAAATATATCTACCTACCGGCGAAAACTATTCCAAGAGCTTGACTGTACAACATCCTTATTGAAAATTAATACTACAAAGGATGTACTTTACAAGTATATATCCCAGCCGTGGTGTACTGGTTACAGATAACGCAAATAAAAACACATGTTGTAGTCAGTACTGAAACAGCTGCCGTTGAAGCGGCGAAACTTTTTAACTCGGTCACTTTCGGAACTAACTGTTTAATTGTTCGTTCGGAAGCTATGTGCATACTCAGAGATATTTTCATAGTTTCTTTTTGCGCATGCATGCCGCTTTTTGACAAGCGAGTGAACGTAGGTTAGAGAGTTTAAGTTGTCATTGTTTGGACAATTTGTATGCTCAGACGGGAAACGGGAAGTCTCTGTTTTCTGTCATCTAACGTATACTCTGATTGCATGGAGTTTCGAGTCTCCTTCCTCGTACAAAGTATTCATGAGTCATGTCACTTGCACTTCCGTATATCGGTCGGCAAAGGTCGTTTTGTTTTAGAATTTTCTTTTTTTCGTTCTGAAGGTCCTTATTACTTTTGGCTTTGATCGAAACATCAAATTTTTTCATGAATAATGAATCATGATGACAGAGCTTAAGCGGCATTAATTTGAATTAATACGGAGCTGAGACATCACAGTTTAGTGTCATTGGTGGCACACTGACTTCGGGATGGTAATTAAAAGAAACTATTAAGTGTCCCAATTAAGAAGATCACCCGAGAAATGCGTCAAAATAGAATGTCCGCCAGAAATGTAATCTCTTGTCCTTCAGTTCGGTTTTAGTTCGTTTCGTGTGTTTTTCAATATGAAAGTAACAAATATAAACAGTTCGAGCATCTGTTCATTTTAAAATGAATGGATATTAAAGAAATACTTTACGTTGATAAGCGTGTTGGTTTTCAGTCAGTTCAGTATGAAGCAATCCTCTATACAGCTGTTCAGAGCTAAAAAAAAGATAATGGTTTCATATCTGGAACAGACAGACGGAGAAAGGCGAAAAGAGTGAAAAAACTAGGTTTCATTGGCTTTCGTTTAGGTAGGCTGCGAGTTGGGAATCGAGCGAGAGGATACCTAAATATCTTGTCAGGTCTAGAGCTGGGACTCGAGTTAGGACTCGACTTAGCACTCGAGCCAGGACTCGAGTCTGAGGAGGGGGGTACTTCCTATTAATGGGCTAATGGGGATGTGTCGCTGAATGGGGTCGTATTTTCAAGACTGGATTGAATATAATGGTGTTGAATTTTCAGAGTTCCAGACAGAGTAACCAGAATGGGGTTGCAAATTGTCTGATTCTAGGGGTAAGAAAATTCTGGCTAGTGGGATTTAAAAATGGAAAGATTCGCGTTAACATAAATTGGATTCAACGCTCCAACTTTGCTCGATCCAACATTGTTCGACCGTTGGCCACCCATGTTGGATAATGTTCGTCCATTTGATCAAACATTGCGACCAACAATTCTGCTCAACGCAACAATGTTGCAGTGTTTTGCCGCTCTTCCAACAAAGTTGTGTCCTGAATCGAGTCTCATTCGCACTGCTAAGAATTTTTTAAAATCTGACTTAATCTAGAGGAATAGTGCTGACCATGTTTCTTGTGATGTTGGAAATTTAATATTATGTAAGAGTAATACGACTGAGTGGAGTACAATTCAGGGAGTAATCGGGCAAGTAATTGCGCGCTCGATAGGCCGATTTGAAATTACGATCACAATTACTCCCCTTATCACATATATATATATACGGGGCAAAATTACTGAAATGCTGATTGGCTGAGACAGAGAGCATTTTTCCTTAATCACGAGGGCTCTTTTGGTAATCAAGAGGGTATGATTACTTGATCCTGACTGCAGTTGCTTATCCAGAGCAAGCGAAGTTACAAGAGAATCTTCTTCCAGATTAACTATTGTAGTTTTTCGTGCACCTATAAAATATATTTTAAGCGCTATTTCTGTTGAGAGCAACGATTATTTAATTGAAATTTAACCAAATAGGAGCGTGTTTATTGTAATTTTTCGCGGCACGGAACGGTTTTCGCTCAGTAATTTTTTCCTGTATGTGATAAACAAGTAATCGCAAATGTGCCCTCGTGCAATTATTAACTTCAGTTCTATTTTTACGCGTGAAATTAATCCTTAATTGACCTCGGGCTCATTTGATCACATATACGAATTGTACGACTCGAAATCCTATTACTAATTAATCGTAACCATAACAAAATGCGAGGACAAAAATTCTTTGAATACCTTTTGTGTGAAAAAGTTAAAATTATATTCAATCTGTTTTGCAAACAGAGGGAAAACAGCAAGAAGACCCCATCCAAGTGCATTTGATTGACGTGCGCATGGCGTATGTTCCATTACAGAGGCATCCAATAGGCCATTTTCGAATTCTCACACCTGGACTGGATCTAGCATGAAATGGAGGCTAATGCGGGCAAATTAATTTGCATTTGAAAAGATTTTCCCGCATTAGCCTCCATTTCATGCTAGATCCAGTTCAGCCGTGAGAATTCGAAAATGGTCTATTTGGAGTTGTTCAAATTTGTTTACCTTCAATTTAACACCCACGTGATCGCGCACCAATTACACGACAAATAGGCGCGCACAGAACCAATCAATTTCGAGAATTTTGAAAAAAAGTTACATTAAAATACAGTGTGACGCCCTCTTTTGAAAGTCCACTTCTTGAAAGTTGTATTGAATTAGAAAGTATGTGAATTATTCTATGCAAACGAGAACCCTCATTATCGCACACACAATTATTACAGAAAGTCTTCTTTTCGCTTATATTTTTGTCGTGAAAGCAGATTCTGCCATCAGGGACAAATACTTATTACCAATTGCAACACCCTTGGAATGGGTGAAGTAGGGAGTCTACAGAAAGAGTATAAGGCCAGAGCTTTAATATTAGGAATTTAATATCACCGAACGTTACATGCCAAACATAAACGGTTAACCTCCGACGGACTATCTGGTTCCATCAACTTCTTAACTAGCTAAATTTGCATATTTTCTGTGGGCCAAGCGAATCACTTTTCGCTGTTGGCGCATTTGCGATCATCTGCTTTTTTCACGACCAGCTGCCTAATGCTCGATCGAGTCCGAAGAATTTTCTTTTCTATTCCGTGGGAACTTGGCTCGAAACTTCCGTTCCAATCTTTTGTGTAACGAGTAATTTGCTTACACTTTTAGAATGAACGAAGATTGCGCATCTCAATTCCTCCATTCGCGCATAACCACAATCTTATCACGACCGCAATTCCTTGCGTTTCGAAGAAAAATGTGCCTTTCTCTCGATTAGAGAGCTGCCTCGTTCGTTTGCTTTAATTCAGGCTCACACTCTACTTTTCTCCAGGCACTCCGGTTTTCCCTCTCCTCAAAAAGCAATCTACGAAGTTGAATTGATTTCAGTGTACAGCGGTGTCCCCCAATTCATGCCCCAGCGCTACGCATACTTAACACGAAAAGAATTAACAGTGGCTACGAGTCAATAACCCATGAGGCGAAGCCGGTCTAATTGTTTTAATATCACCCAACTAGTCGGACAGAAAAGGCAATAATAAAGTTAGCAAATGCAAGTTGAAGAAATATTTATTTGGGAATAAAACGAAAGAAAGCGTCACGCGTTTCGCTACTCGAGGACTATTACTAATAGTCCTGTCGTAGCGCTGCCAATTAAAATGCAGGATTTGCATTAGTCCACTAGTTGGGTGATACTAAAGTTCCGATTATCCACATTTGCGGTTGTAATGTTAATGCATCTTAGTGAGAGTGATATCAGGCCCTTCTTTAAAAAATTGCATTTTTTTTGCGACCTATCTCGATTATGCTAAATGAGATATTCCGTCTTTAAGCTTTCATTATTATTATTTTAATTATTATCATTCCGTCCAGGGCAGGATTTTTTTTTTTAATTGCGAGCTCCAGCTTCCCTGTTAAGCTTTTACGTAAAGGCAAGTAGAACCTATGTACAATGTAATATGTAAGAAATTTTATTACACATAACATGAGAATTTTATTCCATAAAGCTCATTTGTACAAATCTATACGCTTTATTTTCACATGTGGAAAAGGGTTATACAGCCAATCAGAATGGCGTACAGCTATTTCACATGTGGAAGTATAACCAATCAACGCTAGCTTAAAGGCGTTTCCATGCCAATCACTCGTGCATCTCGTGCATCTCGTGCAAATCGACTTTGTTATTGAATTAAAATAAATTTGCATTTGGTTCTATTGTTTGTGAGTTTTTGTTTCTAATTTGCGTTCAGAAAACTATTTGAATGAAAATTCTCGTCTTATGTGTAATAAACAGTTCACGACAAAGAAAGTGCTTTGTACGGGGTTTTATTCACTCGTTATTTGTGTCAAAACCCTCACTCGCTCGTTCCTCGCTCGTTCGGGTTTTTGACACAAACAACTCGTGAATAAAACCCCGTACGCCGCACTTTCTATGACGTAAACAATATAAATGCCATACGATAAAATCAAAAGATAAACTTTTGTATTAACTTACTGGTGAAAATGATTCCGGATCCTAGAGCTCGGCAAAACATTATCAGCGCTAAAGAGGTACACGTCGGCTGGGCAAAGAGTTCGGAGAGTATTGTTCAACCCTGGCTCACTGAACGTTTTAAAGAGCTTGTCAATGAGTTGACACTGTACACGTTCTCCTCTTAAATGCTACAGCATTTGTCAATCAAGATTACTAAAAACGTCACCTTCAAAAATATATATATAGCCTCGTGATTCAAGATATATAGTTAGGTCTTCCTTATCCCTTATATTACAGGAACATTTATTTAGCCCATTTAATTTTAAGAAGTTAAAGTCAGATTACCAAATATGTTCCGGTAACGAAGAATCATCCGCTAACTGCCACTGTTCAAATTTTTTTAAATAATTTACGAGCCTAACAGCCTATCAAAACACCGATAAAACGTCACGTGCCTAAGCTGTTTCTCTTGTTTACTAATATCTTCCAGAGGGTCACGCTTTTTGTGAAATGTTTTTGAAGGCAGTCAATAAATTCGGATGTCGTGGCATCGAGCCTAAGACCTCTCGTCCTCACCTCGTAGTTTTAAACCCGATAAAACACTCATACATGCTCGTTAATTAAACGGTACGGAGTTCTTTTAACCTACATACAATTAAGCAAGTTGAACTCAATTGGCGCTCCACTCGGGAATTTCAGGGCAAACTAAACTGAACTTGATGAGTAAATTTCCCGAGGAGCCAGAATTCGAAAAGGAGGATATTCAACTTAATCACTAGTTCTTTTATAAGACCCCATGCGTGAGAAATGTTTACATGTCATTTTTAACCAGTTCCTAGTATACGTAAGTGAGCGAAACAGATGGGAAACGACAGTAAAGTGAGGAAATCTGAAACTAAATTCTATGTCAAGAGTGCTCCATCGGCATCACTGTGAGCTGATCAAAAGCCTCAACGGACTCAGTTTACGAAGGAAATACTAGAAATAAGGATAAACTGCATGTACCTTTCTGCAGAACAACAACAGCAAAGCGATCGTTTAAAAACAGGGGTACTTCTCTGTGGAACAGTCTGCCTAAGAACATTCGGGATATTCTTAAATACTGAGTCGTTCTTTTTATAATTTTTTAGAAAAATAAGTGGTGACCGCAAGGCGAATATTATGTGTATTTTAATTCGTTGATAGTTTTTGAGGAGTTAAACATACGTATTACTCTTTATTCATAACATTTTTTAAGGTACTTATATTGTATTTTGTCTCGTTATTCTTAAGAAAAACTTCAGTATAAATAAAAAGCGTGATATTTAACCAAAAGGCCAACCAAAAACACTTCGGCGAATCGAACAAAGAACGCCACAGGCAGATATGGGTGCAAAATTGTGGTAATTAAAATCAATATTGCCCCTACAAACGTTGCAAAATTTAAAGACATTTTGTACGAAGTACAACCCTTCCTGTTAATCAACACTGTGGCAAGTTAAAGAACCCACACACTGCTCGTGAACAGTAGGAGGGGGGGGGGGGGGGAGGGGAGGGGAAGACCCCTCGCTGTTCTAGTCTGGCCTCCTTCCACATGCATGCGTGAGTATGGTGGGTGAGTGCAAACCGCCATGTGGTATGTGCGGTGTATCAGTGACCCCTTACCATTACCATTTAAGACTATTAAGTGGCTGGCAAATTTCGGGATGATAACCTAAAAACAAAACAATAGCAATAATAACTGGATCTTTAATAATAACAGCAAAAATAAAATTAGCACTGGTATCGCTATGACTACGGAACTCTTGATCGAATTCAATCACCGAATATTCCTGAAATTCGAAAACATGCCTCCAGAACAATCTGTAAGTCTGTGTGTGGTTATTCGTAAGTCACTCATTGAAATTTTCCTCTTTTATGCCGTCGTCAAATTCCCTGGCAGGATATTCATTTTCTGACATTTTAGATGTCATCTGCCACCCTTCCGTTTTCAGTTTCGTGACTTCCGTACCGGTTGGTCAACATTTTCCTGTGTTGTGCAGACACGTACACTGCACGTGCTTGTCATGAAAAAAAAAAAAACAAACAAACAGAAAAGAAGCAAGCAGAAAGTCGTCCTCAGACCAGACAAGAATAAAAGACAACATATATGTATATCTTGGCTACTTTATCCTCGCAATAACAACTAGTAATGATTTGAACAACATTGACCTCACTTATCAACTCTTCACTGAGGTTTATTGATTTTCCTGCAGCAATACCTTTTCTCGCTTACAGATCTAAGTATCTATAAACAAAGGTGATATAATGGGTCTATACTCACCCCTCCGTACTCCTCACCGTGATATAATACCAAATTCCACCATCTCGAATGCAATTCAGAATCAAAGGATCAGTCTTAAGGCGAGAAAATGTGAAAACTGTTAAACAACATGAGCATTTAATCAGAGCTGTGCTACATCGACTACAGCAGAATATCCCTCGACTTTTAATTTGTCAGTAAGCAAAGCAAAACTCTGTCCATCGATTCTCGAGGTAAGGTTTGAGTATTCTTGTTTGTTGTATCATTTGCCATCATTTCCTTTTAAAAGTTGCTCGTCCTTGATTTTACAAACAGCAAAACTACTGTAGGCCATTCAGTTTTGTCTTGATCGAACATTCGAGTAGTTGCCATGGTAACTGAATTTAGGATAAAAGTGAGTTGCACCCGGTAATTTAAAAGAGTACGTCTCGTTCTTTCGGGTCGAGTGCAAAAGACTGCCATTAAAATCATATGATGGAACCAAACAGAACACTTAAGGGCCTTGAAGCCACTCATATTAGAGCAGTTCGGTTAATTCACAAACTACCAAGAAATCTAAAGAACATTGCAAAGGGGTCATCACTTCATTATTTTTATACCTTCCGCCTCTTAACTTCTAGCCAATATAATCTTAGGAAAGTTTTAATGTTTTTGTTAAAGGGCCGACATCTGATATAGGCCGCGGTACTCTTTCATGTAGGGCTGCAATTGCTTGCAATTATCTTTCAGATAAATTAAGAGTATTCAAAACCCTTCCTCTTTAAAAATTTAGAGGTCTAGTTGACAATATACAGTACTACAAGGATAGCTCTGTAATTACTGGGTTGCCATATGCCAATACAGCCGAAATTTGCGTCGCATTTCTCCGTTTTTTCCAATGTCGAAAATCGGAAAAGTTGCGCAATAGGGTGTTTCCTGTCACTCCCCTGCTGAGTATTGTCTTTGTGCGCAGAGTCGTCTGCGCGTATCTTGGGTAGGTTTCAAGGGGTCGTAAAAAGGCGTAGATTATACCCGGTGGACACAGTACAAGCAATGGAGGCGAAGCCGATGTAACACGAATAGTGTTTTATTGTTAAACAAAATATACACTTATATTAGTTCAATTTGATAAACAACACAAGCGGTGAAAAATGAATATCTGGAATCTTAAAAGCGACGAATAATGGACTTCGAGGACAATTGCATCTTTCGCCGTCGGATATCAAAGTGAGCTGTATTTCTAGCATTTTACTAACTGTGCTGTTATGTACAACACTGAAACCAAATGGCAAATTTTCTGGTAACTTTTTTTGTTTGGATATGGGTTTAACAAACGCAGAGAAGGAATCGAACACCTTGCGGGGTTTACTGAAGTCGGATCTCTGTTGTCTGGCCATTTATAATGTTACCGGTATTTATCTGTACTCAACTCTGCACAGTCCTCAGATTTAAAAAAAAAATGGAAATTTGACTAATTCTTGTTAGTCAAGAATTATTTGACAGAAAGCTTCTTTTACATTTTTTGATTCATTATTCAAGGAAATGGGTTTAATCCTGAACACTGGAGGAAAGTTTATTTAGTTGCGTGTGGTTTTGGACACTGCGTGTGTTGCTTGTTTGTACGCACGCAATGAAATGGGAAGTTTTATCTTCCCTCTAATCGCGAATAGTTTGTGTTGGTTTTTGGCTGGAAAAGGTTTTTGTGAGATTTTCGGTCTTTGTGGATTGATCGTGTGCAAACTTAACTATTTGTATATGTGGGTTGATATTTGATGTGCGAGTTGTTTTCGTAAAGATGACAAGAATTTTTAGCCATTTGGTATTTCAAGTGTTCTTTCTTGGAAATGATTTAATAGATAGCCATAGTTTTCCTCGTCAGAAAATACTTGTTTAGTCATTCTCGTGTAAAATTGTAAAATGAAGTTTATTTGGAATGCCAACAATATTTTCCACCGGGGGGGAGGGGGGGGGGGGAATGGGGTAGGATTTCGGATTTTGGTCTCACTTAGGGTGTTCTGGGCAAAATGCAATCATATGTGGCCGTGAAGGTCTCTTTTAGTGTTGCACGCGAAGAGATATAACAGTGTATATTTACGCTTTTATATTTCCTCACGTAGATGAAAGTATTAGATGATAATGTCTTTGCCATCATTAAAAGCAGGAGCTCATCAAGAGGAGCCTCTATCTCCTCTAATTCCTTGAGTCAACCCTTTCCCGAGTAAATTTATTTTTAGGAACAGGTTTTTCCCGCGAAAAGTATCATAATTCCCTTGACGCTGAGATAGCTCTGTTTTGATTGGCTTTTACAACAGTGGGCGTGCTGAATGTCCCAAGGGAGATTGGCTTTTACAACAGTGAGCGTGCTGAATCTCCCAAGGGAGGTGTTCTATAAATAAATCTACTCGGGAAAGGGTTGACTCCGAGGCCAAGTATGGGAGATAGAGGCTCCTCTTCATGAGCTCCTGTTAAAAGTCACTGTATTTTTTATTTATCTGTGTTTTAATATGGTCTCTTTTAGGGATCAAAAAAACCCGGGCCACACCCAGATTGGTCTCCTTCAGGGGTTTAATTTAAAATTTCCGACGAGCATCCCTCCCCTTTTTATATGGGAGTCCCCCCCCCCCCCCCCCGGGAATATTTCTTTGAAAGTGAATTTTACTTATCAAACTTAATTTATGCAACGATAGGCGGTTTGCATGACCATGTCACGTGACCGTTGTCAATCATAAAGAGTGGTCGTGGTACCAAATGGATGCAAGAAATGGAACTTAAGCGAGACGAAATTTGTAGCAATGTCAATTTTGAGTACACTGATGTTTAGGTGCGTGATTTAAGAGCACAAATGTAAAAGAATTGTGTGCTGGATGGCAAGCAGCTGTTTTCTCTATAAAGCTCAATCAATAATCACTGTGAAACCTCTCACCTAAATGTCAGTGGCCTCAAAATTGGCATTCTTTCTATTATTTCATCCCGCTCTTTCCATTTCTGGCATCTATTTTGTACCACGACGATTTTTTTTATGATTGACAAGGTCACGTGACATGGTCATGCCAAGGACCTATTATTTACCTGTTATTTCACGAAACTTCAGCTTGCAGTCGATTAAAAAAAAAGTAGTGTTTCGTTTCCGGTTTGAGCAGCTCTGGGGATGATGAGAAATAATATATAGATTTAGCCAAGCCTAAAAGCGGAGCTCCCGTTTCTAGCCCCAGAAGGGCTGTTTATACGAGAGAAAATAAGCCGCGGCTTACGTAAGCTTACGGCGCGTTCGATTGACCCTATTCCGGATACGTGGAGTGATGATTAAAACGGTATGTTTGGCGCGTTTCGACGCAGCAAGGATAACAAAAATATGTTTAAAATAGCATTTAAGCAGATATTTGACAAGTTTAATGTGAATTTCCGTAAAAACGAAGGTTTTCTAACTCATGTCCCATGTGTTCCTATTCCGGAGTACGGTTAATCGAACACACCCTTAGCTCCAGATCCCAGATCTGGGAACGAAAATGAATTTCACATCACCTTCTCATAGTTAATTCAATATTTCAAGGCTTTTTGAAGGTAACCAATCAAATGGCAGGAAAATGAAGGACAAAAAAAAAAAAAACCATTGCGTGGCAAATTTTGTAACTTGTTCCCAACTGGATCAATAAAATAGTGGTACTGACTAAAATTCTGTATTTGAGCTATCAAACAAATTATTATTGTGTGATTTCTAAATGGATGTAATAAAGTGGTAATTGAACTTCGTGTTGCGCAATTTACCATGGCAACAAAAGGGCCATCCAAAAACATCCTATATTTTGTCTTTAAACAAATTCGGTGACCCCCATTTATTGCTGGAGAGTAATTAGCACGCTACGATAAAAACTTTCTGCAATCACTTTCCAGCAATAAAAAGTGGGGGTCACCGAGTTCGTTTTTGGAATATGGGCTTAAACACAAGGATGGTTCTTTTGTTGCCATAGTAATTCATTACGTCGCGTTAATATGAGAATCTCGTTAAATTTTTATTGGTTTTTGATATGGTAACATAACATTGCCATTACGTGAAACAGTGTTGTATAGTTAATCTTTGTAATAACACATTCCCCCCAAATTGTTCAAATCCGTTTGAGCCACCTTACTCTGCGAGCAGAGTCTCTTTCGATCTTCCTAGAGAAATCGGGAAGAGGAAAGTAGACTCTGCCAGCCGACTCGACATTTCGTGTTGAGCATGCGTTAAAAAGTCAAACGTATTCGGGAGTCAGTCACGCGTGATTAGTAACCGCAAAACCACAAAACCAAAACAAACAGTAGGGATATTTTCGAACAACTCTGGCAAACACACGACAATCAAGGAATAATTTCCTTCTAAACCCAAGATAGCTCAAGTTTTTAAATTGCCATTTCAGTTTTTACTGAAAAAATTAATAGGTTTCTCAATTCTGGCAAACTAGTTTCTGTAACCGACATACGGAGGAAATACTCATGGGAATTTAGACAGTTAAAAATTGTCACGCTGTTGTAAATTTAAAAAATATTGATGACGCGTGGCGATTGATCATGCGCACAAATTAAAAAAAACAGGTTTGACAATTCGAAACTGGACTGACTCATCCATTTCTTTGGATGAGCGGCAAATCAAAGAAAGTCGAGCCGGCTGGCAGAGTCTAATTTCCTCTTCCCGACTTATCTAGGAAGATGGAAAGAGACTCTGCTCGCAGAGTAGAGCCACCTTAACTGGAGGTAAAATTAAATCGTTGCAGATTTCGCATTTTTGACAGAATGCCAAACAGTAATAAATAGCGAGCGCTTGCCTTTTTTGATTTCTCTCCCGCTTTCTACCTTTTTTTCTAGATTGCATCCCTTTCCCCAACGATTCCCGTCCTTATTTTCCAACCCCCTTCACTGCAAACAACGGAGTGCAGAACCGGTCGGGACAGTTTTATTGCTTACAATACAAGGACTCTTATGTATACAAGCCATTTACTAACGAGGTACTGTCGGATTAAAATATATCCATTTATACCATAATAATTTCCAAAGTTATTTACATTTATATAAGATTAAAATATATTTTTAAAAAAAGTCGTTATCATAAACCCGTGATTTTTGACGATTACACATAAATACAAATGATTGGACGATTTTGCTTACAATGAAAGAGATTGACGGACTGAAAGACTGCACAACGCACGATTCCCTTTAAACCAAGTTTAACCGCTACACACTTGACAGGTGCAATGAATACTCCTGTTTATATATTTGTGAACAATAACAAAAGGATAAGACTAGTATTTCTAATCAAGAAGGAAAACATTTCACATTTTGTCAAACACGTTTTTTTCGTCCCCTTTGGTTTCAGAACAGATTTAAAGCCAATTATACAACAGCACTGAATAACTGCAATTTGCGGCAAACACGAGTAAATTTTCTTTCTTCTTACAGCATGGGAGTGAATGTAAAAGGGCCAAACCCAGGAAACCGCACGGGAGTGGCAAGCGCTAGAGACCATGAACCAGAGAAGTGATGGTTACATGGAAATGAAACAACAACACATAAATCAAGACTTATTTGCAATTCTTCGCGGTTATCGTATTTCCTTTGCCTGCTCTAAATGTCGCTGAATGTTCCAAAAGAGAACTATGACGTCCCAAAGGAACGCCGTTAACAAATACATAAAACCGACCTGTCGACCATCTGGCGTAAACGTCATTAAAGACTGCCTGAAAGAAAAAACCAGCGAGTTTCCTTTTTTTTAATTATTCCACGTCTGAACATTGGTAAACTGAGTCAAACTCATTGGCCCCCAAAAGCACCTCTGACGTCTGCACCGCACAAATCATCCCACACGTGTTTTAAATATACGATTCACTAGTCGAGGAAAATACTCAATTATACACTGGACGGACGTAATTCACTTTCAAGAAGACGATCATATTCATTCATTTTTTGCAACTAAATAGAATCCATCAAAAGGACACTTTCTTAATCTCCTAAACACTGGAAAGAGCGGACTGCCGCCGCGGTTTCCTTGATCGTCAATGGTCAAATGAAAGCTGAAGTACAGTTTGCGATTTACAGAAGTTGCGTTTCTTCTCTGTTGTGACAGTATGGAGATAGATAATTTACTGGGCCTCATTTGTCTCGTTTTCTTTGGGGGGAATCTGCAAAATAAAACAAAACAGTTAAATGATTCGAGTTTTGTTATGAAATGATGAGAGACCCTGTAGCTTTCCAGACGCAGTCTGTGATTGGAGAACGAAACAACAGATAATACAACAGAAACAATGCACCTGGTACTGATAACAAAAGAAGCTAGAGGTCATAGGGAAAAATGAAAACAGCAGTCTGGAATAGCTACAGGATTAGTTAAAATGATGGACGCGTATGTCACATTGTAATACAAAAGCGCTGAACGACTTCAATTCACAATTGTTCTGGCACGGTCAAGCGTAGACTGGGCCGAAGAGGTATGCTAAAAAATAAATATCGACGAAATCACTTTTAAGCTTCAAGTCACAACTGTTTAGTATGCATCACTGTCCCTAGGGCGCTTAACCTTTAACAGTACCTATCGTAGCTTAAAGCTTATAGATTTTTGCCTGTGTAAGCTTTATAACTTGGATCTTAAAACAGGGATCTTCAAACAGATCACGCTACCATTTTTTCACAGTCATTGAACAAGTGAAAAGTTTCAGTCTCCATAAAGCGAAGGATGTTCCTCTATCTTTGCTATCTAAGCGCTCTAATAGTTAACCAATTGCCTTTATTTTCTTAAATTAATACTGTGCGTGGTCACGACCACCCAGAAACGCACCTTTTTTCTGACGCCAAACTCTTTGTAGAGATGACTGTGACTTGACGAAGGTGCCTTCTTTCTGTGCTACCTGTGACATTAACTCCTGAAGTTACATAATAAACTACGTTCGTATCACCTACACACTCAACTACCTACGAGTATCTGGATACCCTATTGTGCGAAAGTATCCAACTTCTACCGTCTACCTAAAACAAGATTCTTGATTTTCCACCACGAAACACACGTACAAAGGGTACATTATAATCCGAAGTAGCAATGCCATTAAATATTCCAACTCGTTATGCAGTCACGTTCCCAGAGTCACTCTTTATGTCCACAGGACGGACGAAACCCTGGGAGCAAGGTCTTCTCTTGGTTGTACTTAAAAATAGCGTTTGTCAGAGCAACTTGCCTATTCCGTTACACTTTTCACTACGTTATGTTCGACGATGAAGAAATTGCTTTTCATACAATATTGTCGTATCTTTGCCCTCCCTCATCCTACAGGGAGGTTTAACAAACAATCCTTAATAATACGCGGAAATGAAGAGCTTTAGTCGCCATTAATATTGTCACAACCTTGCTCTTCCTTGTCCTGAAAAAGTTTAAAAACAGCATCTAGAATAACTGGATAGAGTCGATCTTCATGGTTCATACAGGTTTCAAGAACGTTTACTCAAGGACCTTTCCAGGACTTTACCACAAAATTCAAGGAGTCCATTTCCTCAGGCACTCACATTGTTGTGTCACAATATTACATATTTTGCACAGTCACGCTAGCAAAAACTGCACACAGTGGAACCTCGGTAAAACAAACCCGGCACTTTATGACAAAGTCCTCGCGATCGGTACAAGCAAGAACGATATTCCTTGCTCGAGTAAAGAAAAATATATGGAAACGAACCTCAACATACTGAAACCTTGTTATAGCGAACAATTTGCCCACTGCCGATTTTATATGCAGTTTCCTCTTTGACCTTTTGAATTCATTCCAGAAAAAAAGAGCGCGAAGTCGAACAAACGCTTCGAGCGACTTCTCTGGTGGTTTTGTTTGCTAAGAGGGGGGCGTTACAATACACCAGAAACCCATAAGGGTTGAAACGTGTAACGGCCCCTTGTGTGCTGGGAACAAGCTTCTGAATATTCCAATTTGCTAAGTACCATATTTGGAAGAACAAGAGCGAGGGGTTTCCAAATATGGTACTTAGCACTGAAACGTTAAGCCAATCAGTTCGCACTGAATATTCGGAAGCTCTGAACGCGCGTTACACGTTTCAACCCTTATGGGTTTCTGAATACACTTAATGAACCCCATTAAAGACGAGGTTACTTAGATAGTTTGAATAAGGAACAATGAAATGTCCTAATAAAATTGCGATGTTAGATTGTAATTCAATCTTTTGATGTCAAAATGAACTTATTTTCCTTTAGTCTCAAGTATTCAAGGACTTTTTCGTAAAATTCAAGCACTGCGCCTACAAATTCTAGGAGTTTTCAAGGACAAAATCATTTTCAAGGTGTTATCAAGGACCTAGCAGTTTTTCAAGGAGTATAGAGGTTTTGCACGGCAGCCATTTTGCATGGCAGGAACAATGAAAAAGTTTTGCATTAGAAAGAACATTTGTTCCCATAGAGAAAAGAATCCATTGTTCCTGCCATGCAACATGGCTGCCGCGCAAAACCTCTATTCCAGGTCCGTGCGAACCATGTACTTTGTTTTCTCTGGTCTTGAAAACATGTTCAAAGATCAATTTTTTAGAATGAGTATAGTTTCGCGAATTGCTCTTCGGGTTAGGAAAGTTGAAACAAGCTCCTGGCACGACAAGTTTGTGAGGTATTGCGGAATTCTCGAATAAATAACTTGATCATTGTTTATTGTTTTTGTTTCTTACTGGTTCGCTATTTTCAGGCTTGGTATCACTGAATGGTTCTTCTTCAGGTCCTCTGTTACTGACTTCATCGTCTGCATCCCTGTTTTCAACAGCGCTTTCATCGATTTCTTCGTCAGCTACTTCTTCGGCCGCCATTTGATCAACAGGCTTATCTTCAACAGTTTCTATAAGACGAAATGCCAAAAAATTCGGTGAAACAAAAAGTAACAAACCAAGCATTCTGATTGGTCAATGATCAATCAAATTCACCCCTGGATGACGCAATTTTTGACGCAGTAAGCGTGCGTTCTTTCTGCTTAATCACCATTTTTTCATGTGTGTTATTAATAAGTAATCACATGATTTTCACGTGCAATTTTGAATAAATGAGCACTCGAAAACAGGCTACCATCAACCTACTACCTTAGACCGATAGACGGATCGATCGATTTAGACCTATAAACGGATCGACCTATAGACGGATCGAAACGCACCTATCACTGTTTAGTCTTCCCAGCCAATTACATCTAGGCTCAACTGATAGTCGACCAATAACATCATGAATACGTTGACCAATGACATCTACGAACGGAGTTCTTATAGTATCTACTGACGTTACACAAATCACTTGACTCTGAAGATGACTTCCGCTCAGGTTGTTAGTCAATGTCAGATCAAACAGTCCTTCTCAGGACTACACTCACCCGGACGATCGTACTTTACTTAACGATCAAAAATATTATAATACTCTTTCTTTATTTTCTCTTGGGACTCAAAATGGTCCCAATATGGCAAAGCCTGAAAAATTGCACTCACCCTAGGACTACGGGCTCGTGCCATTTTGTTCGTCTTTGAAAAATCTACTCCTGCTTATAAATTTCCAAAATGCACAAGAAATCATGTACTTATGGAAATAATATGCCAAGAAGGATTTACCTTTATCGTCTACAATTTCCCTTGCATCTTCTCTGTCTTCACCACTGGCTTGATATACAGATGGTTTCACTGGCAAATCAAAATTAATATGATAAGTAAATTGGCCGTATTCATAAATGGCGGCAAATAAGTTATTCTTGTGTCTTCGTGCTAATGAGAAAAATTGCCTCGATCTAAAGCAGCATTTCTTTTCTCCTTTGTCCACGCAAAGGAGGGTAGTTCGTCATGCGCAGAACAAAGGAATGATTTAATGGTCGCCATTTATACGGTCTGTATCTGAACAAATAATCGAAACAAATGTCAAGTTCACCTCATCAACAATACGTTATTCTCGAAGGTTCAGGTCATTCCTGCGTCTACGACGATTTTACGTTTACGTTCAACACCCCCGTTTGCCCATCCACGTTCGTTATATTGGACTTGAAACATTAAAACTCTGGTGAAAGTCTGAACAGAAGTTCCTTAAATATCGATCGAACGAGCTTATTCGGCAGTTAGCTTAATGAGTATGATCCTTTTCTGTCACAAAAGGATGAGTTTGTAAGAGCAGAGACGAGGATCATTAAGTGATGAAAAGAGGAGCCAAGCTTTGCGTACTCTATCATTTGGCCAAGGAGAGAGGCGGTGAATGCCCAGGAAATACATAAACAAGTGTACCTTCATACACTTCAGCCTGGCTTTCTTCATTTCTGGACGAACGACCTTGTGATGTGCGGTCACCTGAGAGCAACAGTAGAACACAAAGATTACTCCTTTCGTTTGTCGTTTCCTGTTAACAAGACGCTAAAGGCGCTGTTACACTGTGAAATGTTTCGTGCAACTTGTCTCGCAATGTTTTGGCGACATTGTGGAGGGACAAGTTGCACGAAACATTTCACAGTGTAACAGCGCCTTAAATCTCTATTATTTTGCGGACACCATTGACCGACTAGCCTCCCACGCAGACGTGCTTGGGCCTTCGTCACGCGTTCCTCCCGGAAGCACTCAATGGGAAATTGTCACGCTACTTTTACGTGTTCCTTTCCAGAAGGCGCGTGCATGTCACTATGTTGCTAAACTGGACATAAGTGTGGCAATGGTTGACAAACCTCGATCCTTACCTTCCACATCTTCTACGGAATTATCCTGCTTGTTATCAATAAGCTCCCCAAGTGGAATGCCATGGTCTCCAAGAAAATCAGTTACTTTGTCCATAATACTTTCGTCAACGGGAGTGTCTTGTTTAGGCGGTTCTTCTTCTTCTTCAGAGTCTTGTCTAAAATGACCGGCAAAAGCCCTCAAAGGTTCCTCAATGCGATCGGGAATAAAACCTTCATCTCTACTGGATTCTAAGTTTTCAAATTGTCGCACAGGTTCAGCTTCCATAAGAGACTCTGGTGTTGCATCTTCGGGGTCATCTTTTGACGCCACCAACGCGACAGCTGCCAACTCACTCTGGGAAAACGAAACAGTAGTATTGACCACTATCTTGGTGACTGAAGTTGAGAAAACTGCACTGAATTGGGGAATCGACAAAATCGCTTCTTGAAAGTTCTTGCGTTACGTACAAATACGTTTAACCGCTGACCGGTTGGTTCAGTTGATTGAGCATCGGATTGGTGGACTCGGGATTTTTTATTAGGGACCTTACGATAGGATGACGACGACGGCTACGAAAACGCCACAAAACAATTGGCTTTAAAAAAACATGAATGAACAAAAACAACGGCTCTGCACACCCTGCACGTGCGTTTTGCATTTTGGTACATTTCTTTGCCGTCCTCGTCCTGACAACGACGTGAATTGACTAAATTTGAGGTTGTGTATAGAGGACGTGAGAACCTGAGGAAATATTTTTAATTTTCTTCCCAAACAACCACACCGTCCACGCCAATTTTATTCCTGCAATATTGATAAACACTTTTCATTCTCAACGACTTCGAGTTATCACGAAATTGTTACAGTAACGGAAAATAATATTTTCAGAGAAAGTTCTTGTTGGCGTCGTCGTCGTCTTCTTTGCCTAAGGTCCCTATTAAATAACTAAGGAGAACGTGCTGCCTTTGTAATTAAGCCTCATTTACACTACCAAGTTTTCCTTGACAAGTCCAATTGTCAAGGAAAAGTTGCCGACTGTACACACTAGCACTAGCAAGTTTTCCTTGACAAGTTTTTCCTTGACAAGTTTTCCTTGGTAGTGTAAATGAAAATTATGACAAGTTTTCCTTGACAAGTGGACTTGACATGTAATTTACACAAGCAAATATCGTCCTTGACAAGTTTTTCCTTGACAAGTGTCCTTGTTCAAAAACTAGCATGCTAGGTTTTGAACAAGGACACTTGACAAGGCAAAACTTGCCATATTTTTCCATTTACACTGCCAAGGAAAACTTGTCCAGGAAAACTTGTTAGTGTAAATGAGTCTTTACATTCGCAAATCTTAAGACTTTCAAGTCTTCTCGGATAAGGACTTTAAACCATAGGCCCCGTTCTCACAACCTTTGTTCACAAAACTCTGTGTGACGGTAAAGGCGCTGTTAAACTGTGAAATGTTTCGTGCAACTTGTCTCGCAAGATTTTGGCGACACTGTGGTGGGACAAGTTGCAGGAAACATTTCACAGTGTAGCATACCCTGCAACGGCTAAAACCGTTGCGAGTCAAGTTGCACGAAAAGTAGAACTTAATTCTACTTTCGGCAACGGCTCTTGCAACTTGTCTCGCTATGACTTCGGCCGTGGCAGTGATATCTCAAAAAGGCTTACGGTGTATATGGCCACGAAACCAAAAACAACCATAAGTCAAAGGGGACTATGGCGAGTGCTGGACATGTACATGTAGATGAAGTGGCTCTGCTTATGAACTGAACTATTGAATACAAGGAAGGGTTACGCTTTTACAAAGGTTGGCCGTGTAGCACTATAAATTTCAACAGACTTAACTGATTAGAGTGTAATGTGAAGTGCCAGTTTTGTACCTCATATATGAACCATGTGAGCGTTAGGCCTACTAATGGAAATGGGCTCACACAAGGACGGAGAAAACTCTGACCAGCGTGGGAATTGAACCCACGACTTTCGGGATAGATCACCGCTGCTCTACCGACTGACCTACAACCTACAAGGTCAGACGTGAAAAACTAGCACTTCACATTACACTCTAATCAGTTACGTCTATGGAATACAAGGCCCCCTTTCCTAAATCTTCTATACTTGCAACGCGCAACACAAGGGAAATTATTTGATACGTGATGCTATTCCATTGAGCACAACAAGACTAGATGCCTAGCCTAGCGATGCAAGCTTAAGCAAAATCAACCTACGCAATCGCAAATGTTTCGATAATTTGATGTAGTTGTTTTATTAAAACAAAAGACATTAACTAACACCTGATTAAAGACAGAATCAAGAATGTACCTTTTCGCTACTGTACTGAAAGAGATGCGACATGTTAACCCCGGTGAATGAAACGAAGAGATTTATTTTTCGATGTTGAGTCGGGGATACTCGGAAAAAAATCCGAGTGCTCCTTTGCTGGAGTCGAACCTACGACCTTCCGGCGGAATACTAGTTCGGATGCTCCACAAATGAGCTGTAGGAGACTCGTGGGAGCTTAGTAGGCCATGATCCATGATTTCAATGGTGACTCGGGGATACTCGGAAACATCTGAGTGCTCCTTGACAGGAATCGAACCTACGACGACTTTCCGACTTCAAGTTCCGATGCTCCACCACTGAGCTACAGGTGACTCGTTGGAGCTAAGCCATTTAACCTAAGTTCAGGTCACGATTGTCCCGCTATACACCGCTAGGATTAAAATTGTCGAAACGGTGCATTCTCGCTACTGAAACGGGTGAATGAGATGGAAATTGCTAACCCCGGTAGATGAAACTGAAATGACGATATTCCTTCATTGGTGACTCGGGCTATTCGGAAAAATCCGAATTATCCTTTGCAGGAGTCGCACCTACGACCTTCCGATTACTAGTTCGGATGCTGCACCACTGAGCTACAGGAGACTTCTGGGAGCTAGGCCACTTACCTAAATGTAGGTTCAGGGGCCTGTTTCTCAAAAGCTCCGAAAACTTTTCGGATACGAAATCGATTCGTGAAACTAAAATCTGCTTATTACGAAAAATGTATCTTTGGACATGTTTTCAATACAATTACAAAGTTTCACGACTTCAAACGGTTTCCTTTTGAAGATACAAAGCGTTTTACGTCAACCGAAATACGCCCGAAAAGTTTCGAGTCTTTCAAGAAACCCCCCACCCTCCGGCCAGATGACGTTTGTCCTGCCATACTGCTAGGATCTAAATTGTCGAAAGATCGTAGTTTGGAATCCTTCAAACGAGCACTCTGAGTTTTTCCATCGAAACAGAAATCTCTTTTATGTTTTATGCACCTTTTTTGTCGCCAGCTTAAATAAAACTAGAAAGAGGCAAAGCAGAGAGGAGAGGTTTATTCTTTCAATCCCCTCAAATAAAATCGCCTCTTTAAGGCTAAAAAAGCACAGTTTGGGTATAATTATCAAAGGGGGGGGGGGGGGGGAATTCAAATTTAATGTCAGTGTAAATACTGACATCTCGCAGATTTATTTTTAAATTATCTCGCATCCAGGTATCGAAATTCGGATTGTGGACAGAAATATCGCTGCAGTTTCCCGACCAAAGAGTGTATTGCTGCAGCCTTTCTAATCTCTAGTCAAGAGTTTAAACGGAAACTATGCCAGCCCTGTATCTCTGAAAAAATCCGCCCAAAACTCAAAGCATCACAGGACTATATCCATGCCGTTGCAGTACTTACAGCTACACTTTCATCTGGGATAAGGGACTTCTTTTTCGTTGACCTTTTTGAAGCGTTCCTCTGAGAGAAAGTAACAATAAGAATTTGATTAGCCTACAAGGATAAGAGGTTGATAATTAGAACAAAGTTCCAACAGAAATCGAAAACATATTATTCTTTTTCTTTTCTTTTTTTTTTGGGGGGGGGGGGGGGGGGAATTGGGGATCTCCTCAGACAAAGATGACAAGGAAAGCCACGAGAACATGAAAGACAATCGCGCAATTTAAATTACTCTCCAACTGTTTTCAATCATTTAAAATAGAAATTGTCATCAGAGTGTCACGGAGATGAATAAGCATGAACAAAATATAGGTTAGGAGTGAAAATGCACCATTTTATCACCAAGCGTTTGCCTCAAGTCTCCCCCTTAAATACTTCATACTAATTTGGTCATGCTGTTGCTTTTTAGCTTAGGTATAAGAGCCCATCTGGAGCGTGCAACTTCCATACAGCGTCTGTGAAACGGCGTTTTCACAAGTAGGTTTATTTTTAGACTAGCCGTTCCCGCGAATTAGGTCAAAAAACAAAGGCAGTTCCGGTTCGGTGACCCTATGACGTCAGCTTAATTTCTTGTAATTGCTCTTCGGGCTCCTGTGGAAGTCTAATTCGCGGGAAATTCAATCTAAAAATAAATCGGTCTGTGAAAACGCCGTTACACGAACACAGTAGAGTTGTAGGCTCCGGGTCATGGGTTCCTGACACTGCCTGGAACTTAAGTTCAGCTCGATAATGCTTATAGGAGGTTTTCACGTGACGTCATCGCGCCATGCTGGTGGACGAAAACAAAAGATCTCTTATTAGTTTCTTTTGTCTGTCCCCTAGAAGTCATACATTTCTCTGTTGTATTGGTGTCTCTAGACGTTGGTTGAAAACGTCCTATTACAACGCTTTTTTCCAAGACTAGATATAAATTTCAGTGAAAAATGTCGGGGTCATTTAGAATATCATTGCATAAAAAAAGGTATGCAGTGCTGCAGTTAAATCATGACCAGTATTGTCCGAGAAAAAGACACCACACTTACACGTTTTCTTGCTGGTCTTGCATCGATTGCTTTTGGCCTTGTAGAGGCTCTGTAATGAAATACATCAAGTTGTAACGTTGAAAATACAAGAGTAACATACGGACCTTTATTTAAGAGACAACTGGGGCGCCAGCGTACTAACTGCATGGGCACACTGTACAGAAATCAAATAAATCAAATCGTAGGTTGGCTTTTGACGGGAGGGGAAAGTACCGAAGAAAAACCTCTTGAAACAGAGCCCACAAAACCACCCCACATTGGTGGGGGGCGAGTGCTCTCACCACTGCGCAAGGCCTGCTCCGTCAATATCGCACAAGTGAAATTGATTAACTGCAAGTTTTTGGGTGATACTTGTTAAGGACGGTGCCTACTATTGTTATTGAGCATACGTTCTGCGCATCTCCAGATACTCGGATTTCCTATCCCGATGCTTACTAATGCAGAGATATTTTGGCGCGGTTTAAAACTATGCAGATAAAGTAGATCTTCGTAAGTACTCTTGCTATCCAACAAGATAATTGGGGGTAACCATGCATTCTTTAGAGATAATTGAGCTTCAATTTGAGAAAGAACACCATACATTGCTTTGTAAATTTTAAAGCTTTTTACAAATATTGTTCATGAATTACCTTGAAAAATACGTGGTTACCCCCTGTCAATTTTCTTTTTGGATTTCAATAACACTTGTTAAGATCTATATTTCCTGCATAATCACAAATCGGGGCAAAAATACCTTTGAATTAGTAGGCACCGTCCTTAAAAAGAGTGAAATCATAGGATAGTTGTTCGCCTTGAAGTTAGACATTTTAATGGCATTATAACTTTTTGGCTTATTGGCTGTTACCAGAGACTAAATAGAAAATCACGTTTGGTTTGATAATGGGACTTTAGGCTTTAGGATCACATTTCACGAAATACTTGAAGGATTAAAAATATTCCACTGGAACAGTGAAGTTTTGAATGCTCCATGAGTAAAATTATTCTCCCAAATTAAAATAACTGCAGGAGCGCACCTTCTCGGAGTGAGTTGAGAGGTCACTCCTTGATCGTCATACGGAACACTTCTATCAAAACTGAAAAAGAAAAAAGTCAGTTCCCGTTATAGAACTTCCGTAAAAAAACAACCCACCTGCTGCCCACAACCTTTCAGAATTGCTGTGAATTTTTCTTTTTCTTTCGAGCAGGACAATGACTTGATTTGATCAAACACATTGTAAATTTAAGAGGACATCACTGCACCTTTCTTTACTTTTGCACTCTGAAGTTTAGTTTTTCACTACTGTCAATCATGGTAGTAGAACGAATAAAGGGGTCACATCGAGCATTGTGATTAGCCGGCTTTCTCTTCTCAACTGTCCCCTACCTGTCACTGCAAACATCGTTGGCGGCAGTAACAAAAAGGAAACTGCTTGGCAATTGTATAACTTTTTTGTCTGCGGAGTATTCATGAAAGATCCCGTAATAAGAATAATTCTTATTAAGATAATTATTAAGGGCTGTTTTAGCTAGAAATTTTCAAGGTCTGAGAAATCAGTCCATATATGATAAGAATTAAATTGAATTACATGGGTTTAAACGACAGAATTTTTTGTTTCATTTATCAATATTACTGTACTGTAATTTTACTTGCATTTATTTATATATGTACATTCCCTGTAATTGTTGATCAATTTTAAATAAATTAGCTACACTCAAATTATTTCAGAATAGAAGTTGAGACTTGAGAATTCTCAAAGACATGACCTCCCGGTAAGTCCATGAGATTTGGCACGTAAAAAGTACTCCAATTTGCATTAATTTCTGTTCTTAATTGCACTAACACAAAATCTCTTATGAACTCACAATCGCTCTCGTCCAACTGCAACATACTGTCCATTATCCTCAAGTTGAGATGGCTCTAATATCTTGAAACGCCCATCAGTTGTAAATAAACTAAAATAAAACAGACGGATATCACTACCTGCACAATTCAAAACTTCTACAAAAGGAAAAAAAAAGTGATCACCTACTCGAAAACAGCACCATACTTGCTGACTGGGCTGACTTTGTCGTTCACTGCCTCTAAAACCTTGCAGACAACATAAAACAACTTCTTGTTACAATGTTACAGACTGAGGTCTGACATTAACTTTTAACGCATTACTCCCGGGTACTGTCACAGTTTTTACTGTTAAAAGACCAGTTTCATTTAAAAATTGCATGCGCCCACAAGGTGATATTTGAGCACAACTTTAATGCCATTTGTTACAACAATTATTGCAGTTTTCCTGTAATGTTTCCAGTTGCAACCAAAAGTTGCAAAGTTTTTTTCTTACAGTTGCTAGTTACTAAATAACATACAACATTATCAGCAGTTCCTATGAAAATTACAAACAATGAATATTCCAAGAAGCTGACCCACATTCATGGCATCTGACAGGATGCGGCGATGCGGATCCGCATAATTCACTGAAATCCGCATCTTCCACATAATTCCGATATTTTCCGCATCATTCCGATATTTTCCGCAAAAAACAGAAGAAACACCTGATATTAGTGATAAAGCAGCTCCTTAACATCCTCAAAAACATAAAAGCCAAAGAAATTGACTGTTTTGAAACGCTTATTTTCCTGAACATTGAAGAAAACACACCATTTCGTTCGCAAGATGAAAGTTCGTAAGAAAGATCGTAAGCAGTTTCCGCGCATTTTTTCGCCAATGAGCCTGGACACTAGTTTTTGTTCCTACAATGCTTCCCATTGGACGAGAAACAGTTACACTTCAGCAAATGACGTGACTGATAAGAAACTAAGGGCGCGTTCGATTGACGGTATTCCGGAATAGGAATACATGGAATACAAGTTAGAAATCCTTCGTTTTTACGGAGATTCACATTAAAATTATCAAACACCTTCTAAAATGCTATTTTAAACATACCTTTATTATCCTCGTTGCTTCAAAAGCGCCAGACATACCGTTTTAAATCATCACTCCACGTATTCTTATTCCGGAATAGGGTCAATCGAACGCACCCTAAGTCAATGATCGAGGGAATGGATCGCGCTCCAAAGGTATTACAATTTTGCTCCATTATCTCCAAATTGAAACAAAATTCATGACGAGAAACAAAATAATTTTTTATCGCTTTATTTATTTTACCAAAAGTTGCGGCAAAATCCCAACTGCTAACCCTTTTATTTCAACGGTGAAAGCTGGTCGCAAATTGGTGACTCCTCCATGTATTTTAATCACAAAGGGCAAAAATTCAGTCACAAATGCGATTGTATTGGTTGCAATTTCGATTACGGATTTACCGTAAGCATGTAAATACATTGGACGGGCCTAATTATTAGTTTTATAACTTGTTTAAGTTTCCGCATAATCCGGTTTAATTTCCGCTTAATCAACGCATGTTTCCGCATAATATGGCCAAAAATTTCCGCGTAATCTTTGATTTTTTTCCGCATCCTATCAGAAGCCATGCACATTCCAGCAAATAAACACTCACTGAGCAACTTGAATAAGCACAGTTTGTAGCCTTAAATAAAAAACGTCAGACATATTGGTAATAAATAATTTGAAAAGTACTTTTTCAGAAGAAATTGGTATGTCTACTAAATGGTCAGTCTTGCAGACTTAAATTGGTACTATGACGAAAATCGCATCTTTCCTACCTAAGCCATTTTGAAACATAAACAAGTAGTCTGCGTGAGAAGAAAAATGCTGTTTACTTTTTTCAAATATCTCTTTTCGTTCCAGAGATTTTCGAGTTTTTAAAATATGCAAAATACTGTAGCCAAGTGATGATGTCATACACTCAACCAAATTTTGTTCAAATATGATGAAAAGAGATAT
>OX421453.1:20049572-20052072 GCA_949126865.1 Montipora capitata
TGGAACTTTCAGGCAAAAACTGCATAAATATGGCAGAAATGAAAGTATACACCCTTTTAATGAGTCTAATAAATGTCGCTTTCCAATAATGACGTCAAACTCATGCTTTCAAATTTTATTCAGAAATGTACAAAGGCCTAAAACTTTTCTGATTTCTTTTCTTGTTTTAAGCCTTTGTACATTTCTGAATCAAATTTGAAAGCACGAGCTCGACGTCATTAGCCTTACTAAAAGGGTGCATTTAAAAGCGCTCTACAACTGTGTTCAGTCATCTTAATGAAAGGGGACATAGTTTTTGAGTGGCCACCTAGATGCTATTAAATTAAAATATCAGGATGCATTTTTATTATAGATTTGGAAAATGTAATAAATATTGGTTTTGCCAGTCTATCTTTGTTTTAAAACACATTTTTATAAATAACGCTTTATAAAAATGTGCATTTATTCCTCAATTTTTCATACCTTGGTGATTAAAATTAATTAAAATTAAAGCTGCAATTATAGGGCTTGAAAATGGATACTGAATTATTTAGAAGCATTTAACATAGATACTGCTATTGTGATCAAAAACTCATTCTCTTGGCATCACTAGTTAATTAAATGAGCTTAATTCAATTGTTATTGCTAGGTTCAGACTAGCTAGGTGTTCCAAAATCCGTACTCAAAACTTGTGAAATTCACTCGACTACAAAAATCGGCCGTTTTTAATATCGCTACAAGGTCTTGCCGAGGTCAAATATTGGTTTAGAATACAGAGTTCACATCTACTTATATGTGCATTTATTCCTCAATTTTCTATACCTTGGTGATTAAAATTAATTAAAATTAAAGCTGCAATTAAGGGCTTGAAAATAGATACTGAATTATTTAGAAGCATTTAACATAGATACTGCTATTGTGATCGAAAACTCGTTCTCTTGGCATCGCTAGTTAATTAAAGAAGCTTAATTCAATAATTATTGTTATTGCTCGGTTCAGCCTAGCGGGTGTTTCAAAATCCGTATTCAAAACTTGCGAAATTCACTCGACTACAAAAACCGGCCGTTTTTAATACAGCTACAAGGTCTTGCCGCGGTCAAATATTGGTTTATTATACGGAGTTCACATCTACTTACAAAGCTCAGTATATTAATAACCATTAACAAACATGTAAAATTTAATTTGAGATCAAGCTTACGTCCGGGAGCTTTACAGTTCCAAACCGAGGTGGTTTGAGTCCTTTGCCGTCGTATCTATCAACAAACAAAATGTCAGCAATATTAAGAATAAATTTTCAGCGTCATAGATCAAAGAACACACTTTGGTTTGTTTGTCGAAGTCTCACAAAATTAAGCTTACGTTCAAACTGCAAGTGCTTTTACGTACTGCTATTAGGTTATAGGCTGAAACTTACTCGATTTTCTTGAACGGCTCATTACCAACAACAACGTAACTACAGTCCCTTTGAAGATCATCAAGTTTTCTTATGCGATGTCTGCCTCCAGGGGTTCGTATTTCTCGAGCTGGCATGTGAAACCTCTTTGCAGCCGCGTCGAGAAGACAGTCAAAATTTGGCATCTGTCTCTGGTTGACAACCAGTCGCTTCTTCGTGTAGCTGTCTCCATTGAGGAGAAGAAAAACAGGTTTTCCCATCACATTTAGCCCCCTTTCATGAGCAGCCATGCTCTTTCGCTTGTTTTCTTTCCCTGAAAACTTCCTTTCTTTCCCTGAAAACTTCCAGTTCACGCCTAACGCTGGTAAAACGAATGTTTTCTGCTTCGAAACTCGAGCTGCTAGGTTTCGTGTTGGGAAACTCGTTCTCTACGCAATCATTATGGGATGTACTTTTTTCTGATTTATTTACCATAGTGACGTACATAGTAACCAATTGTTTGAACAGTTATTTAATGAGTTAATTATTCGCGTAAGCCGCTCTGATCCTATTCGCTGCTCACTTGAAAAAGTGTTTTAGAAATAAGATTTATCGAAGCAAAAGTGGACACACACCTCTTTTTTAATAATCAAAGGAGCTATTAAATCGGTCCTGTAAGTATCAGGCCATTGGGGAGTTCAAAGGCCACGCCGATCAATTTGTATCAAATTATCTTTTGATTCTTCGTTTTGTTTGCTAACCACGATTCATCTTTTGCTGTCAGAAAAATCAAATAAGTAATCATCTTTAGACAAATAAAAAGAACATTGCCGGAGAAGCAAGCCTCATTAAACCCCTTTTCGAAAAGGCCTGACACAGATAAAAGGAGCTTACGGAACGAAACTCTCGGAGAGAACTTTCTGTCCTGGACAAGAGACCCATTTTGTTTTTAAAATCGATAATGACGGTCGACCCTGGATATGGTGATATCTTCTCTAAGAATCTGCATTTCGTTATAATCGATTGGCGTAGCGAGCCGCGGGCTACTGACACCCATTTGCTTATCATCCCCTTTCATAAACTGCTGGATAAATTTTATTTGTTTTTCAGTTAGCTGATTCCGCTTTTTGTTTAACTGTCTTTTTGTTT
>OX421453.1:20059572-20089572 GCA_949126865.1 Montipora capitata
GGCTTCCTGGGAGAGTACTCTCTTGAGAGTAAAGGACCTTCCGACGCTAAATAACGTGTACCTTTACCTTTACCATCACAAAAACTTCGCACTTAGACTCGCTTTGAAGAGGAGGCAGGCATGAACTCGAAAATGGCCCATTACCGCGTTCCAAAAAACACTAGAACCTTGGCACACAGCTAAAACCGTCGACGCGGAAAATACCTCAAAACCGTTGCCTAGGCAATACTCTATTTTATTATGTCTTATCCTGGTTACACACTCTATTTTATTATGTCTTATCCTGGTTACAGCTCTATTTTTGCAAGTATCATAAGGGTAACCATAAATGACACACAGCAAAATCTTAACGTGCGCCCGCCTTACCGAAAGTCACAACTGAACTTACCGCCCTGGTTATTTCCGCAGGACTTAAACCAATATCATTAAATGCCACTCCTTGTTCTAGATCCAGTCGCGTCTGACATACAAGAGGATCATCAGAGTTCAGAGAGAAATCAACGCCGTCTTCTGCAAACCTTCAAACACAAAATACGTAAAACCAATAACTGTGAATATAACTGTGATAGGAAAAACTCTATAATAAAAGTGTTAGGAAAAGGCTTCTTAAAAATCACATTTCTGTTTCAGAAGCAAACGTGAATAAAAACTTCTCGTTGTTCAAAAAATGGCGTCCACTTTTACAAAGTTCTGGCTGGTGGGTGGGGGGACGGTCTTGTTATTTTTGGAAATGGTACACGTGTACCCTTTTTTTCAATGTTTGCGTACCTTTTTCAATTTCGTTTCGGCGGAGCTAGTTATATATATATCTAGCTTGCTTATTTGTAGCTATTTACACCAGTTCACCTACCGTCTGAGTGGGTGTGTCCGAAAGCAAGGTTTGACAGCACCGGTCAGTATACTTGAAGTTGGGCACACCTTTGAGATGCAATAAAATACTTCTTTCACCAATTTGACCAATAAAAGCCTTAATTAACAGCGTTATTTCACCGTCCACAAGCCATTTCCGAATTCCAAGTGCGACGTGAGGACGAAAATTAGCTTTTATTTTTATGAAAAATAGATATAAAATCAGTGGCAAAAGTCTTGGGACACACCCTGTGAAGTTGGTTTTCTTACTGAGTTGAATAATTGCCTCATCCCCCCCTCCCTACCCAACAGTGAACAGACATATTCTTCTCTATTTCAACATCGATTGGAGGGGGAAATGGGACTTATAATTTGAAGCTATTTGTAGTTATGCTTAGTTTCTGACGTATGAGAGGTTTCCAGGCCCACTTAGGGTAGTTAGTTATCACAAGCGAAAAATGAAAGTGGTAGCCAGTTTGAGATTCGGAAAGGCCAAATGAGTTAACACGGACATTTTGAAAGACGCTTCGGCGCTTGACTCCGAAGGCAAGAAAAAAACGACTGCAAGTAAGCAAGATGTGGCCATTGGTTTATAATAACGCTGTCTCCCCGACATTGTTTAAGATAATCGTCGATCAATCGTCTCTGTTGATTGAGTCGAGCATCAGATTGCCGGGCGGGGCGTTGCTGAAGGGCGCGGTTGGGCCAACACCCAGGAAGTTAGCTACTTCGGCCGCTACGAACATTTCGCACTAATCCATTATATGTAATATTTCCAAGTAATTTTACTGTTGTATCGTTTTTTTTCTTTTCCTGTATTGTGTAAATAGAGCACAATAAGAATGAATGAATGAATGAATGAATGAATGAATGAATGAAAAGAGTAGGGCTTTTCGGAATTCCCAGTGTTTTATGTCCTATTCTCTAGACGCATAATTAGCCTGGAAAAAAAGTGCTATCTCAAAAGGTCTTGCAGCTCTATTGTACGAGGTTATGCAAGAATAAACATTTCAATTCGAGTATGTTAAGTTCTGGAACCCTTAGATTCTACTTTTTTGTCCGAGATTTTTTATGGAGACAACTGCCAGTACCAAAAATAAGAAAAAAAGGACCTTCCCTTTAAACATCCTTATTGCTTCCCGTCTGGAGGACATAGTTTTTCTCTATTGAAACTTCAATGCCTATTCCAAAAGCACGACTGTCGAGTCTTCCAAGGTCACTATTATTGAGTAATAAAGCGCTTAAATGTGCTCGCAACATATTCAGAGAGAAAATGTGCACAAACTGAAGTGGCTAAAATCGACGCAGCAGATATTTTGTCGCAACCATTCAAACAAGTCAATCCAATTAAAAGTTCCATTTACATACTTCCAAGTGAATTTTCTCATCGATGATCCTTTTGTAAAGGGCTTCGTCTTGTATTACACGGTATCCATGACCTATTCGTTCAGCATGAAGAACATCTAATGCCTTAGAAATGAATGGTAAATGTACAGTTGGTGTGAGTTTTGAACTATTACTACTCTCTATATAACCACTCCCAAACCCCCTCCACCCTCCCATACAAATTATCCACCTAACCCTCCCAAGTCCCAAAGGATTCTTTAAACTGACTTTCCCTCGCGACCAAGTCAGTTATAATCAAGGCAGTACAGCTAAAACAAACACTGATTGGATCACTGGATCCAACACTCTGAGGTCCAATCGGTCAGCTTTGAACGTGAGTAATGGCAGACCGTGAAATCGAAAACTTACATGCTTTGGATAAAAGTCAAAGCTCAAAATTTTGCCAGTCAGGTGTTAAGCAAACACACTTTCAAAATTAGAAGGAAAAAAGAAAGCGATTTATTTTATCACAGGGGCACTTTAACGCCCTGGTTTTGACCTCAAGTGACAAACCCACAGGCAAACTGTTTGTGGTGAAATCGGAAAACCGGTGTAGGCTATATCACCGAGAGCTCATCAAGGGGAACCTCTATCTCCACTAGTTCCTTGAGTCAACCCTTTCCCGAGTATATTCATTTTTAGGAACAGGTTTTTCCCGCGAAAAGTAGTATATTTTCCTTGAAGCTGAGATAGCTCTGTTTTGATTGGCTTTTACAACAGTGGGCGTGCTGAATCTCCCAAGAGAGGCGTTCTATATTTCTCCTGAGATGGCTCTGTTTTACAACAGTGGGCGCGCTGAATCACCCAAGAAAGGCGTTCTATAAAGCCAACTGCAAGTATGGGAGATAGAGGCTCCTCTTAATGAGCTCCTTATTATATACTCTCCCTTACTGCGGAGGCTGTACAGTGTAGTTGTAGAAGATGACAGAATTACCTACCCTTAAACTGTAACTAAACAAACTCATTGAGGGTAAATTTAAAAGGGTACCTCCTTCACACTAGCCGCCGGAGCAGCTTCGCCAGCATGAACCGTTCTGTGAATGTTCAGCTTTCTTGCCTCCTATGGAAAACAAACCTGTCATTCAAGTGACTGGATCAGTCTGTGAGGCCCGCATAATCGAAAACAAAAACGTTCACACTGGGGCGGTATTGTAGGAGGGAAAAAATCAAATTAGGAGTGAAACAAGGAAATGCCGTTTATGTTAAAGGGGCCGCTATGTCACGCAAAATGATGTACTTTTATGACAACCAAAATGCCCAAAACGTAGAATGAAACACTTAAAACTGTTGAACAACATAAGAGAAATACAGCAAAAGGAAAGAGAAGCATGGATGGACACAAATGGGCAAGATTGAAACGAATTGCATTTGGGTAATTTCTCAAGTTTATGGCAAATCGCTAGTATATAGGTCGTTTTTGCTCAGAATCATCTTGTTTGTAATGTCAATGATAATTTTATCAGTAAAGGAATTCCACATTACAATTTTGGAGTTTTAAAGGGGCACTGTCATGCGATGACATGCGCCGTATTTCAGATACCCAGAAATTTTAACAGACTTTAAATTTTCGTTTTTTCTTTTAAGTCCAGACCTAATACGGTTTCCGAAAAGCAATGTAATTCATATTTATCTAATATCGATGATCTGGAGTGCAATAATAAAAGCGAACACAAATTTCATGCCATGTTTGTTCAGTGTCAGCTGAATTCAGTGAAGTGTGACCGGAAACACTGTCGGCCGAAGACTGTCAGCCGTGTTTTACTCACCGCTTCCGGTTTTATAATTTGTGCAACAACCATACCCTGATCCCAGAGGTTTTTCTTGAGCCTTGGGAGAGTCACGACGCGGCGAAGACGCGTTGCGAAGCACCGAGAAGAGAAAAACCTCTGGTTACCTTGGACTTGAATCTCACTTTCACGCAGACGCCAGGGTCAGGATCTGACCCTCAGGCTCGGATTTGTTGTTTGTTTTTTTACAAATACGCAAATCAATATGATTGGTTCGTTTGATTGGTAATACCGAGGGGATGCGTGATTGCTAAGTCATTGATTGGTCAGTGATTGCTCAGCCATTGGTCCCTTTCGCACGTGTAATTATCAATTTTACGCCAATGACAGCTGGTGTCTGCGTGAAAGTGACATTCCCAAGTCCAAGGTAAACGGAGGTTTTTCTCTCCTCGTCGATTCGCTTCGCGGCTCTCTCGCGGCTCACGGGACCATAGTCAAAATACCAATACAACGTCTGCAATGAAGAGAAACTTTTTAAGTCGTGAATTCATGAGAAATTCGGCGTATGGTGTAAGCCGTTTCATTGTTTAATAACAAAGATCGCTCAAATTCAGAGACGATCACATCATCGTTTGTTAATAAACGTTTACTATCTTCGCTCTAAGAAGCTTGGAGAGAGAGAACGCAAGGCCCCATTTCCCTCAGAGGGAAAAGGACAAGAAGATGATGATCTTCGCTCTAAAATGTGTATTTGAATATTCTGAAGAAAAACTTGTATTTAGATGAGTGGAACTGCACTGGTTAGGTTACTGCTCTGCTTTGCTTTCTTGAGAAGATTGAATCACTATTTATGTGCTAAGCGTTCAAAATTCTGCATGCGACAGTAGCCTCCATATTGTCTTCACCTTTCCAAACTTGAAAACATGGCTTGATGTCTTCAAGTTTCGAGTAAAAAACCTGACCATGCACGACAGTGACCCTTTAAACTTGTGATTAAAATAAGATTCCCTAAAATAACGTGACATAGCCCCTGAAAAGGATTAGTAGCGGTAATCACATGATCTCAAGTGCAATTTCGAATAAATAAACAAGAGTAATTTTTTGCAAAGAGGAGCTCTTGCCCGAGTGCTTCTTCATTCCAAATTGCACGAAAAAAATCATGTGATTACTTATTAATACGATGTTTATTAGCCAATCAAAAGAGAGAATTCTGTGAATAAATTTCACTGAATTAACCCTTCTTTGCACTGTGATTACAAAAAACAGCAATGCTCTCAGCCAATCAGAATCGAGTAATTTATTTAAATTTGTTTATTACTATGTTACGAAGTAAACCCTATTTTTCCAGCTACTGGTACGAGCGGGCCTTAAGCCCAGGAACGACGGATACCAATAAACTGCTTATTTAAGCCTGGTCCTCCTAAGAGAGGCAAGCACAAAAACAACCCCCATACTCTACGCCGCATACTTATGTTTGCGTCACTTTTCAGGACCAGGCTTTCGAGATTTTAGGTGGAAACGACAAAGACGACTACGAAGAGCCCATTGCCAAATGCAAGTTGGAATATTCTTATTGGTATCGTGAAGCAATCGATCCAAGTTGCTCCGAAATTTGAATGTGCAGTACCATTCCATAAATCAAATTTTCATAAACTGGGCTAGAAGTGTACTAGAAAGAGATCTTAAAATTCAGCTTCGTGAGTTCACGTCATCCGCAAGACTTAACGTTTGGTCCATTTCGCGTCGTTCTTTAAATGGGGACTGCAAAAAAATGTACCAAACTGAAAAACGCAAGTGGAGGGCGAACAAAGCTGTCTCTTTTTTCTCGTTACTGAGGTGGCTCAAACCTGTTTCAACTTTTTAAAGAGACCTCCTTTTTGGAAGGATTGACTCTACAACACTGCTTCACGTAACGGCAATGTTATGTTATCACATGAAACATTAATTGTTGCTCAATTAGAGCGGTTTTGAAATGAGTTTCGTAAAACCAAAACCAAAGTAATTACTTTGGCCAATCAAAAAGGACGGAGGCAATCCAGTAAACCAATCAAAACTCGAAGTAATTACAAGTAGCCGACACATAAGCGCGGGAAAATGTGCACGCGCGAGCCACGATTGGTTTTGGTTTCACTTCTGATTAGTTGAAAAAGTGCCGCGAGAACTTTTAACCAATCTCAAAGGGAAGTAATGCAAAACCAAAGTAATTTGCTAATTACTTTCGACACTCCAATGAAAACCGCTCTAAGGAGTGAGACTTACAGATTTTTACTCTGGCGATTGTGTTCGCCGACTGGGGGGGGGGGGGGGGGGGGCGGGCGGGGCTTTAGCTGTGAATGGCTTGAAATGATGCACTCATAGGCGAGACGTATAAGGTCACCATAGCAACAACTTCAACTTAACATGTTAATTAATGTCCACCCATAAAAAATGGGGGTTACCGAGTTCTTTGTGAGATATAAGCATTTAAAGACAAAATAAAGGGTGTCCTATTACAGTACTTAGGTAACGTAAAACGTCATCATAATTCTGATAATATTGCGCGTAATTTTGTATAAGGGTGATTGTTATTTTACATGGTACTATAACACACCTGTTTGGTGATACAGAGTTGTAGAAAGGAAGAAGGGAAGGAAAGGAAAGGAACTTTTTTTACCACAACTGCTTGTAATCTCGCAATCTGATTGGCTAATTTACCGTTGTCGATAAGAGTCTAGGCAACGCTGCTCGCGTCATGCTCGCATCAATTTGTCACGCAATTCAATAGCCAATCAGGAATGCTCATTTTGGAAAATAAACCAATCATATTGCGAGAAATTCATAGACAATGCTTGCTCTTTCTTCATGTCATGATTTTGGTTACGCTCTTCTTCGGTGCCACAACATTTTGACCACTGTGATGACGAATATCGTTGTCGATGAGAGTACAGACAACGCTGAACCACTTTCGATTTGTTAAATTTAAGTGTCTAGTCATTCTAGTGCTGGAGGAATAAAAGGGGACACTGTAAACCGAAATTAACAATAAACGCAAATCAAGTAAAATGTTGGTTTTTGAGGAGAGGGGAAACCAGAGTACCCGGAGAAAACTTCTCGATGCAGAATAGAGTACCAACAAACTCAATCCACATTATGACGCCGAGTCTAGGAATCGAACCCGGGCCATATTGGTGGGAGCCGAGTGCTCTCACCACTGTGCCATCCCTGCACCCCAGAGTCAATTAATCCCTCTAAATAGTACAAGGTTTGGACTACGTTAAATATGACGATTTGTGGACGGTTCTTGTTGCCGTCTATTTGACAGAAAGTTCTATGACGCTCCGACATCAGGGAAAGTGGATGAAGACTGGACACCTTCCAAGACTGAAAATCAAACGAATGACCACAAACCTTAAATGCCTGGATGTGTCCTTTCATAGCCGGTATCTCACCAAGCGATTCATCTCCAGCTAGATCGATTCCCACAACACCATCTTTGGAAAACTCTTGACACAGCGAAAGAATTTCTGACGACCAATCTGCAGAAAAGACAGACTTACCTGATTGGAGTGTAATGTGAAGTGCTAGTTTTGTACCCCATATGAACCATGTGAGCGTTAGCCCTACTAATGGAAATGGGCCCACACAAGGACAGAGAAAAACTCTGACCAGGGTGGGAATTGAACCCACGACCTTCGGGTTAGATAGCTGCTCTACCGACCGAGCTACAAGGTCAGACGGGTACAGACTGTGGAAACTGAAGATGTTAAATATAAGTGTTACACGGCCAACGTTTGTAAAAACGCAACCCTTCCTTGTACTGACTTGTACATGTTCATTGCCGTGACTTTAACATCTTCACTTCCCACGGCCTGCTCCCGTCTGACCTTGTAGCACTTCACATTACACTCTAATCAGTTACGTTTGTTGAAATATAAGTGTTACACGGCCAACGTTTGTAAAAACGTAACCCTTCCTTGCAGAAAAGACAGTTTTAAATATCCACTATTGAGCTCTCTTTGGGTCAATTGTACAATATCTAAGATCAAGTTAATTGTTTACTACTGGTGTCCTTAAAAATTGCTTTTACTACCTGATCAAAAGTACTCTTTATTAATCTTTCAATTTAGTCTATCGGCATTGCTTCCGAAGTCCATTCTAAATACTAGCTCTCACAGAGTTCATTTTAGATCTTAAATGTAGCATACTACAATTGAACTACATGAGATGCCTCTTTTATTTTTTTATTTATTTATTTATTTATTTATTTATTTATTTATTTGTTTATTTATTTATTTAATTTTTCAAATACTTTTTTCATCTTGTTGAACCGAAAGGTTGCATTCACATTTCACCATAGACCTTATTCATAAATGGCGGTCACATTTATAATTCTTTTGTCCACGAGCAAATTAGCCTACCAAGCCTCATTTTAGAGCAAGAATTCTTTTCAATTCACTGTATAGTATCGAGGCTTGGTAGGCTAATTTGCACTTCGACAAAAGAATTATAAATTGACCGCCATTTATGAATAAGGTCTATACGTTTTACAAAACAAGCACATTTTCGACGCATCACACTCAAGGAAGCTAACGCAAACATGGAAAATCTCCCGCGGCAGCCGTAGAAAACCAACAAGCTCTGCCCAAGTGTGACGCGAATTTTACCGTTTAAACTGTTCGAGAGAGAATGGCTTAATTTGTAAAATAATGGCCGTGTTTTTACGAGCGGTTTTTCAGGTCGCTTAACGAGTATCAGTAACAACAGAAAATTCCGTCAAAACAGTTCCTTTGTCAACTCGCAAATTTCAATAGCATTTTTTTTTTATTAAATCTAAGCCACCAAACCAGGTGGCTTAAGCGAAATGGCAATTACTTTCTGCCAATTAGGAGTCGCTTGCGGTTATTCAAATCGGAAATAAAATAGGAATGCTATTTTAATTATTGCATTGACACCTACTCTCTCCTCATTTAATCTTACCCATGAAAACACGTATTATTTTTTAGGTCGCCTAACAAAGTCTGCAAACAACCCACTTTCAGGACGTTTTTGCAAACGTTGGCCGTGTAGCACTTATATTTGAACAGACTTATCTGATTAGAGTGTAATGTGAAGTGCTAAGTTTCTACCCCATATGAACCATGTGAGCCTTAGCCCTACTGGCGGAAACAGGCCCACACAAGGACAGAGAGAAACTCTGTGTGGGCCCATTTCCATCAATAGGGCTAACGCTCACATGGTTCACATGGGGTAGAAACTTAACACTTCAAATTACACTCTAATCAGTTACCAGTACGCACTTTCAGGAATGTTAAGCGAGACAACGGCTGTTGTGAAAACATGGCCAATGGCTGGTCTCTTTACGATCGAATTAACAAGTTACAACTGTCCATCTTTAAACTTTAACTCACTCACTTCATGAAAGCAAATGGCGAAGAGAAGGTACAAATTCACAAAGTATTTTTGGATTACCGCACCGATAGAGTTCAAAAGTGCTGACGTCATAAAAAATTGATTTTCTGAAATTATGGGATTTGTTGAGATATTTTGAAAGAACAACACGTGAAAGGCCTATACTTGCCAAAAAACTAGCATTGTGGGGCAAACTGTCTTGGAGATACTACAGTAGTCCCGTTTTGCTCTGATGACTCCATGGATACAAATCCTTGTAAATTTGACTCGGTTCCTAATGCTATGAACTGAATCATATTTAGAAGGATTTGTATGGAGTCATCAGAGCATAACTGGGCTAATATCTCAACGACATTTTGCCATGAAATGCTAATTTTTGGCCAGTAGGCCTTTTGGATGTCATACTTTCATAATACCCCGAACAATCCCACAATTTCACAATTTAGTTTTTTATGACGTCACACTTCAGGACTCTATGATGACGATACAGCTTACAGTGAAATGCTATACTTCCCGAATATTTTACTTGTGTGAAGCACGTGATTCGCGGTGCCACAAACGTCGCGTTGCCTTAGGGCACCCGCAAACGAGGAAACATTGCTGCGGAAACATTGTTTCGTGAAATGTTTTCTTGTCGCGCAAACGAGGAAACATTTACTGAGGAAGTAGACTGTTTTCGAAAAATTCAGAAACGTTTTTTCTTCCCGGGAAGCAATTTTAATTTGCTTCCGTAACAAATGTTTCCTGGGGCCGCAAACCAGGAGAAATTTGCTTCCGCAGAATTGTTTCCACGTTTGCGGAAGCTCTATCTTATCCAGAATCAAGTACTTCAAATGCTCTGTATCCCGCATCCCGCCTTTCAAATGCCATAGGCGACAGCACATCCTGCAAATCCTAAAACCTCCTCCCGTAAATGACCGCTACTTACCAGGTCTGGATCTCACACAACACAAGATGGATCGTGCCTTGACACCAAAATCTTTCTCTCCTCGCTTGAGTCCCCTGTTCACGGCTTGCACGACGTCTCTCGGTGATACGACACAACTGTTCGCACTCACTTCTTCGACTTTGCCGTTTATTTCACGATTGTCTGTTGTACATAGCAGATGAGGACAGTATCTTACTTCAAAATATAGCACACCACAAGATGCTTCATCCTCGGAAAACTCATGTGCTACTCTTTCAATAGCAGCAAGATCGTCTCTGAAAACAAAATTAGTAAGTCAGTTGAAAGATTGAATAATATAGGAGCTCGAGTCCAAGAACCCAAATTATGAAATAGTTAACAAGTCAACTATTCACCTAAGTGGAGGTGGATATCCCCAGCACCAGCCCCCGACACTGAGGTGAATAGTTGTTTTAGTACAATATAGCACAGAAAGATGATTTACACTCATTAATTCCTGCAACAATTACAATATTTTCGAATGCCTTCAGCGCTATCCCTTGGGGGTGAAGAGCAATAATCGGGTGTTCATTATTTCATCAATCCAAAAGGAGACAATTTTCGTTATTCCATTATTACAAAATCGACAAATCGATTATTCCTTTCCAAAGGAAGTCATTATTCCGTTATTCCGCTGATCCACAAAATGGCATTATTCCAACAAAAAATAAAAAATTTCGGTTATTCTTTTTCCGTTTTTCGTCCTCATCCCCCCTCCCCCACCCCCAATTTTATTATACAGTATGTCAAAGGATGTTACATGACAGTGACATGACCATACAGGGATCTCTCTGATGTTTTCTAGAGCTCACAAGTATGTGCATACAAGTGAGAAATATCATGTCCTTTTTTTAACTGGCTTTTTTAAAATGAAACTTCACTTGTGAACAGGATGCACTATGTTATTGGCTGACATATTTATAACCATGACGACATCAAGATCCTCGCATGTGAAAGATAAAAATAATATATTCACTATGCAAGATGATGATATAAACATTTAAGCACCCCGGTATTTTATCAACAATAAATTAATGCATTTCAGTCTCAAACCTATGGCAAAGTGGTCAAAGTGTTTGCTTCCCATGAATTGTTTTACATGGATGTGTTGGGTTCAATTCCTGGATTGACAGCTTTTCTCCAGCTTTTGAATGAAGAATTTATAATTTAGTGTCTTTCTGGGTAAATAGAATGGGCGTGATGTAAACTCACATCAGGACAGGGCAATATGTTTCAAAGCATCCTATAAACCCAGTAAGTGATGATGGCTTATCCAAACTGACAGAAACATGACGTCTCAAAGACTTCTCTTCAAATGAAGGTAGTGGAACTTGTTTTTTCCTGCAGTAGATAAATTAAAGATATATTTGTAGTTGATTACCCCATCAACAAAATAGAACACAAATACTGAGTTGATCAGGATTCTTCAAGTTAGCACTGTTACTGTATGAGTATGACCTTGCAGTTTAGTTTCGATGCTAGTACAGCTTTCTGACGTCAGATGAATGGGAGCCAATCCATTGATTGACTAGGTTCGGGTGACATTCCTTTATTGGTATAATTACATAACTGATTATTGAAAATTCTCTGCACTGATTGGTTGCACCTTCAAAGCTTTTTTTTTTCAAAAATGACCACAAGCCATTTTTTGTTGAGGTAGCAGACAAAGAAAGTAATTATTGTTTTAAAGAAAATCTATATTTTTCAAATAATCGCCAATGTAATGAAACTAAAACAACCTTTAATAAACAATATTGATCCCAGTAGAACACGACCTACATGTAAGATTGAAATATGGCACCCTGTTGATACAGTCATTATTCTCTAATCAATCCTGCTGCCAAATTACAATACACAATGTTCTTATTTCAACAGTGGTGACTTAGATGCACTTGGAAAATAAATGTAACTAAAGCACCCCAGTTATAGGTCAGAGTAAATTGCACTCACAAAATTTTAATATATTTGAATAACAGTGGGAATTGACAGTATGCCATCTAACATAGCAGACTATAGCTTACTTTGCCAGTTCAATAATAGTCTGTATCCTTAATGCTCCATCTAGGTGAACATGAAGTTCCACCTGCAGGAATTTAAACGTACACTGCATTAAGGTTATGTTAACTGTTGGACTCAACTTGGCGGTTTCAAATTCAACTTGTTTAATTAAAGGATTTCAGTACATGTAACTGTTTATGAATGTTTTAGTGTTTATTTTATTGTCTCAGGTAACGTTGGGCCAATTCACCAACACAGTAAAAAGCTACGTACAATTTTGGCTCAAAGTGACTGCTGTTATGGAAGTGCTTATTCCTGGAAATACATTGTACAGTTTATAAAGTAGGGGCTTTCAGGACTCCACGATAGATGGAAAACATGATGTTTTTAATTTTCAGTTTATTTTGCATTTGCCACATTCTTTGGCTCTTGCAGCTGTTTTTTTTCAAAAACATAACAAGGAGTGACCCAAAAGCACTGACCAGCGGTCTGTGGAGACCCAGGGGCAACTCGTTGGGAAGATAGAATGTTTGTGGTGAACGTTTACCTCAAGAACTGTAGTAAACTTTCACCACGACATTCTATCGTCCCGACTAGTTGCCCCTGGGTCTCCGAGGATGCATAACAACTGACTTGCCTCTTCTGTGCAGTCTATTTAATAAAATGTGCAAAATCTGTAAAGTCTCACTCCCAGGAGTCAATGGGTTGTATAAGTAAGGCCTCAAAAATGCTCAGTATGTTTTAAGTTAAAGGACCCAAGAAAGACGACAAAGAATACCACGCAGGGCTTAAAAAATTAACATAAAGTTCATTGGTCTCACTTAAAGACTCTCTGTCAAACGGCATGCTTTGTACGCATTTGTTTACGTTGATGTCCACTCAAGAGAAAATAAGTGACAATTATTGTCCTTTTCTACAAGCGAATGGAAGAGAAGTCGACTTGAAGAATAGAAAAATATGTAGTCATTTCCAATAAATAATTAAAATCGCGGCTCTAACACAAATCAAAGATAATCGGGTTTCCTCATCCAACGAGGCCCGCTTCACAACTGTACAGCGATTCAAATATAAAACAGACACCGATTTTATTGTCTTTGATTCTTCGTTCTTGTAAAAAGGGCTAGACATTTATTTTAGTTTTTGTGTTTTTTCATAATATGAAAAAGAAATACTATTAAATTTGTTTGATACCATACAATTTGTGGTACATCAGTTGTTCATATACATGTAAATTACAAATTGTGTTGCAACTGTTCCATTAATCGAGTCACGGAATTTTGCTACCCTATACTAGAGTAAACTCCCACCAATTTCCGTCTAAATTCCGATTCTTGACAGTTAATAATATCCAGAAGTGTTTCATGATAGTCATTTATTGACACTGTCAAGGCTGAGTTACATAAACTTAAACTTTTTTATATTCTTGAGTGGGATTTCTGGTTTCCTTAGTCTTGCTAAAATCTTCAACCGACTGGTCAGTTTCGTGAAAAATGATACCCTATTGTAGACTAGAAGGCTATGATACTCTATCCTAGAGTAAACAGCTTGAAAACCATACCCTTCACAGCGGCACATACCTATGTAGTCCATAGATGGCAGTACCTCCCCCGCGAGTCACGTACACAAACAGCTTGCTCATTTTGGTAAATACCTGGAAGGTGTGACTGACCCCAACATAGAGCTTTTAATTATAAGACACAAAATCATTTCAGCCATAGGTTGTCTGATATATTATTAAGATCAAGATTTCCAGAACAACTTCCGAAAGTATTAAAGAGTGATAAATTCAAACAGAGAGGAGAACAAATGTAGCTTGTAAACTCAGTACAACAATGACTTCAGCAACTGAAACTCAAACTCCAGTGATCCTGAACTGACTTACAGTGGCTCAGGTCTATGAGGACTTCATTCAGATATATCTAAAGTTGCCAATTCTTTACTTCATCAAGGTCCAAAATGCTCAGTTATCCCCTGGTGTTTCTCACCGCTGACATGGCAAGTTTGCGGCCGATATATCAATAACGATTAAATCAACAAAACTACCAAACAGATTAGGTATTTCTCTGTCTTGGTTCCAAGACTATCTGAATTCTAGGTGTCAATTTGTTGAAACAGTCAACTCTTCCCTCCAAACTATTAAATTATGTGGAGTCCCTCAGGGCTCTGTGCTGGGGCCACTCCTTTTTCTCATATACAATTATTTATTATTACATATAATAATAATGATATCCTGCATCTTCTACCCTATTTCCTTCATTCTCTTCGCTGATGACACCACCCTCTTTCTTCAGCATAATAATATACTTTCAAGAACTATTTAGCATTGTTAATTGTGAACTTTCCCGTTTTGCTACATCATTGGTTCATTAGGCTAATAAGTTAACTTTACATCCGAATAAAACTAAGTATATATTATATTTCATCCTTCTAGAAAGAAGATCAATAATAATTATTATTCTCATGATCTCACCAACTGTATTGATTTCATATGATAATAGTACCATACAAAGAGTTGAATAAATTACTGGGCCATTCCATTTTAGAGTAGCTAAAATGTCAAAATTTCAAACATGTCTTTTGATACCCAACCATGGATATTTGGAAAGAGGATACCCCAAAGTGTTCAGGAAATAATTTGTCAAAAGTTTGTTTTGTGCATGGTAAACAGCAAAGAGAGGCCATTGATTGTTGACCAATGAGAAGCTTGCTTAAGTAGCTATCAAGCTGTAATATTTCAAATTATTATAGCAGGGCACATTAATTTCAAAAATCTCATCAAGTTAAAAAAACTGAGTCAATGCAAGACAAAGTTAAATTTTCAGATAGGTTTTGGGCCATCTTGAATGTTATTGCTGAATTATATTGAAAAACATTTCTGTTACGGACATTATGTAATGTCCGTAACAAAAACAGACCTTTTTTCTTTTTTCTCCGCAATTAAAATTCAGATCTTTTCATGAGCTGGGATCCTTTTTTAGCTTGAAGGGGTCCAAACTACGGCATTGAGAATTTGCAACAATAATGTGAATCACTGGAGAAAATGCAACAAGTTACGGACATTACGTTACGGACATTACGTTACGGACATTACATTATGAATGTAATTATAATATCCTGCCTGAAATCAAAGAAAGTAGAGTAGCTTAATGCATTAAGAATGAAGTTGCAGTTGTGTGATGGGACACAATGAAATGGAGGTAACTAATTTCCAACCTTGTTTCTCGCAAAGGGGGATTGGAGGAACAAATAAATCTGTACAAAATTAATGTAATATCATTATTAAACTGTAAATAGTCAAATATTTAGTTTAATTCTTAGGCAAAAATGTTAAGTATAAGGAACTTGCCTGCAAATACAATCTCAAAGAAAAGAAAATATAAAGGATAGAGAATAATAATTATAGAGTTTCCTCTAAATGCTTACAATAACAACACGTTAGAGCAATAGTAACAAAGCCAGCTCCGTTGAACATTTTAACTGCAGTAACACTGTGTACTCTACATGTATCTAAATGTGATTTAAATTTCTAATTAATCACCACTTTGAATTTAAAAATCTTGGACATTTTTCAACAAGTACACATTGCTTGCAAAAAGTCATTTCAGTTCACACAGTTGGTACCTCTCACTTTTCAACCTTGGGATTTGACTGCTCATAATCACTGTTTGTTTTACTTAAAAACATGTGGCTGTTTCCTTAGATGTTTAAACAATTTGGTGATTTCAGCAAGGCTTGGAATATGGAATGGTCCAGTGCCAAGCAGCTCTATTTAAACAATAGAGTGTTTCTGTCGAGGAACTATCGACTGATGGTTGCCCCGTGGAAACTTGATGTTCTTAAAACAAATATTTGCCCGAGAAGCGAAGCTTTGAGGGCAAATATGCTAGTTTTAAGAACATCAAATTTCCAAGGGGCAACTATCAGACCGATAGTTCCGAGACATAAACACTCTATTGTCTTTATTGTTCACCACTAAATTTTCTTCCGCGCGCCAGTTGAAAAACAGTCAAAACCCACTTAATGCAGATCAATCAAATATTTATTCATGCGTACAGGCTATCACAAATGTCAATAATTCGCAGCGTACATTGGCTAAAGAATAGCGTACAACTGTCAACTGTTTTTTCAGCGGACGACTACTATCCATCCGGGTATTTTCCTCGGACGGGCACCATGGGCTGATAGTGTCTCTCCGCGGACGAACACTATCGCGTCACGTGATCAATTTAAACCAATAAGAATCGGAGAAAATTTAGTGGTGAACTATAATGGGCCATGGAACACTCTTCTCTTGAAAACAATATCCAAATCATTTCTCATAGGCCAGTCAGACCACTGTTACGTTTGCACACAGAAGTGTAGGGCTAAAGTTTTGGTGACCAGTACAAATAAAAGAGAGAAATAGCATAGAATTAAACCTGATTTAGATCAATTTAACAGTTTTGACATTGTTATTTAACAGAAGTTTATACTAGAAAAAATCTAAATTTGCCCTAAACTTTATCTGTGTAAAACACAATTCACAGTGTAATGTCCGTAACAAAAAACATGTAATGTCCGTAACGGCAGTTTTTTACCTCCAGCTCAAAATATAAGGACAGAATAAGGGATACAACATTATTTTAAAAAACTAGGAAGCACTTTTGTTCATTTCACTATTAAGGAAATTTTGTCTGGCATGTCAATTCACAGGAATAGTAGTATCTAGTGAACACAAAAAACCGTAGGTTGATTTTTTTGTAATGTCCGTAACGCTGTTTAAGACGAGCATATTGGCAGCATTTGTAAGTGAAATCAAAGTTTCTTTTCTGCTGCTAGTTAAGTACCATGTAAGGGATATTTGTACAAATTTTAAATAAAAACTACAAAAGATAAGTTTGTAAAAAATAGTTTCATTTCCAAAATTTTGTTCTCCGGATGTAATGTCCGTAACGTGGAATGGCCCTACTAAGTTTCTAGGGGTCAGCGCAATCCATCAAAATCTCTTATGTAAACCTCACATAAAGGTAGTTTTGTCTAAAAGTGCTAAATCTATTGGCATCATCATGAAATTGAGAAAATTTCTTCTGTCCAATACTCTATGAACTTTGTCTAATTCTCTAATATTTCCTTATTTCCAATACAGCTTAAAATTATCTGGGCCTCCACTTACTCATATCACATCTCCAACCTCTCTTCTGCCTTCAAAACAAAATTCTTAGAATCATTACACATATATTCATCCCCATGTAATCACGCAAAAGAAGTTAACACAGGTTACTTAGTATTTTTTACATTTTACAAGTATCAGGTCGCTAATGCTTCATATTTCTTCATATGCAAAAGGGTGTCCCTATCCCACTTTCTTCTCTCTTTAATCTCAATGCTGACTAACATCACTATTCTACTTGTCTAAGAGATAACTTGCATATTCACTCCTTGCAATATTCTTACTCCATCCATGTTCAAGTTCCTCAAATAATTTGGAACAGTATTCCTCTTTCATAAATAAGTACTGAACCCTCACTTTTTCCAATTATAAAGTAAACTCAAAGATTACTATCTATCAATTTAGTTTCTCCTCCCTCATTCAATTATCTTTTATAAATGTATTAGTGCTTACTTATATCTCAACTTTCTTTCCTAAATCTCATTATGTTGTTTCTTACTAGCTAAGTATGTCCACAATAATTGTTAACTAAATAATATTCTCTTTATCATGTTATTACACTTATTTTTATTATTTATTTATTTATTTACTTTTTTTAGCAAGCACCTCTTGTAATTTTTGTACTCTGTGGGGCCATAGCAGGCCCAAAAAACTGAGGGGGCACAAAGATTTTAAGCAACTTGTATTTTGAAATTTGGAGGTTTTGGGTTTGGAGGACACATTGGACAGGTGCAGCTTGTTGTTTGCAAGGGGGACTGCAGGCATGGGTGTGATGCCCCCCCCCCCCCCCTCCATGAAAACACCAAACACCAGAAAGTGCATTTCCCAGCACTTCAATGGACCTTTAAATTTCAAGTTTTTGATAGATGAAAACTCTCAAACAAAAGCACAGTGCATTTCAATGATCCAAGTGGCTTTTCACGGTTACAGTTTTTCTCATTTGCATTATGTAAAATATAATCTAGCATGTATATGAGGTAATTTTGGGCTATTTTGTAGTTTTAACCAGGAATTGCCTCGTATCCACGTTAGATTACAATGTAATGCAAATAGGAAAATCTAACCGTGAAAAGCTATTATACATGATCACAAAACATGAATATTTATTTCAAGGGATTTCTTATTGGAACTACACTATCCCTGGTATTCCCAATAAAAATCTAATGGGAGTTTAAACAATCATCGACTGTCTTGCTCAATGGAAGCACAACAGTTGTACAGAGCAAGTTCATTAGTACTTCCAACGCTGCCTTGGCAAACCAATGGATATTCAAAAAAATAAAAAACAAAACAAGGGCTATGTCTGAATACTGAAATTATGTTTCATCTGTAAGAGCCATCATTAAATTTGTCCGAAAGAGTCATCATTAAATTTGTAGCCACTCTCATAACTCCTCTCTGGTATTTCTGCAGCGCAACAATTTTCTACGTTCTTATCCTTGACATTCACTTACTATCCTGGGGCCTTACCTAGGAAAAGAACGACTTCTTCTCCAATTTTTGGGATTTTTTCAAAGGGTATTGCTGAGTTTAGATCATGTTCTAAGTAATGCAGAGAGTGAGATATCCCCCCCCCCCACCCCCGCGGGTAACAGCCTACATGTAACTTCCCCAGACCCGTGATTCCAGTCCTCGTCCTTATTTTAACAAGCCGACTTCTGTCAGCAGTTTACTATGAACATTTGACTATTTCACAGTGATAGTCGCCAAAGCAACAGTCATGCAGATCGTCAGAACGTCCCCGTTCTTCGCTTCTGTGTACCTCACGTTCCGATATATATCTTCGATCTAAATTCTGCGATGTTTATAATATATCCATAAATAAGTTTGTTTTTTCCCATTTTCAATCACAAATTCTGTTTTGATTGGCCACTTTACCTCACTAATTAAACCATTACACTTTTGAAGTCAATAAAAGCTTCCTTGTTTCTGAGGAAACCAAACAACAATGTAGCTCATTAAAGCCTCGCAAAGCCGGAGTACTTGCGACGAGCGTCACGTCACCGATCGATCTAACTATTCATCGTATTGAAGAGAGCACTTACTTTCGACTTTGGTAATTTTAGTGCCATTGTAGTCCACGAGTATTGTTGTCCTTTTGTGAAAATCATAAACAACAAAAGAAGTGTCTAGGAAACCAGAACTGAAACCAGGTTAAGTCCAAATACCATTTGCTCTCTCCGGACCCGGCGGCCGTCGTGAATTGTGCTTTTCTGGTTTTCAGGCCCCTATCGTTCTTGATTAACGAAAATGACGTACAATCAGCGTACAATCCAGAGTTTTTTCAAACTTGAGAGTTTAAGGACGTTCACGCTAATTGTTTGTGCGCAACGTAACTGCGCAGGTAACGCGCTTGAGTTCAAGCATTAGTTAAAATAACATGGCGACAAAAACGCCGGGGAAAAAATTCCAGGCCGGCAAAAGAATGGCACATTGATTTCCGAATCATCATGAAACGTTAAAGAGAAGTGAGCGGGAGGACGGAAAAAGCTCTTTAAAAGGTAGCTGCTGATCGAGTAGTGGCTGAAAGTTTGGAAAACTCGAGGACGAACCGTTGCGTAAATTTAATGGATGAAGGGGTAGTTTCTAAAGAAACTGTGGTGCTGCGTCGGTGGGGAAGTAGTATACAAAAATTTGGTTTTATCAACGGAGTTGATAATGTAAATTGGCCACCGTACAGAGATTCTAAAAGCTGACGTTTCGAGCGTTAGCCCTTCGTCAGAGCGAATCGAGGGATTATGGGTTACGTGTAGTTTTTATAGTAGAGTAGGAGCTACGCTATTGGTGGTAACATGGCAACGTGAAAATAGGAATATATTAGTTAAATGAAAAGCGTTCGTTAATACCGTGAGGATTAAGGGTGCCGATTTGAAAGATGAATTTTTGTTCCAGATTCTTGCGGCTTTCCGTCGTACCTAGATGTAGGGAAAGGCCGCAGACTGCCATGTGTTTTTTGGAGTGGTAAGGCAGATTAAAATGGCGAGCGACTGGCTTAGATGCATCCTTGTCATTCTTCTCAACATCGCGAAGGTGTTCGCGGAATCGGTCACCTAGTCGTCTACCTGTCTCACCAATGTATAATTTATTGCATAACGTACAGGTTATGCAATAAATGACATTTGCGGAGGTACATGTGAAACGATCGGTGATCTTAACAGATCGCTTAGGTCCCGATATCTTGCTAGTGTTAACAATGAAACGACAAGTATTGCATCGTGAGCGCGCGCATTTGAAAGTGCCGGGTTGCTCGTGAGTTTTGAGCGCGCTTCTAACTAAAAAGTTGCCTACGTTTTTGTCGCGCTTGAATGAAATAAGTGGAGGTTGCGAAAAGATTCTACCAGTCTCGGGATCATTTTGGAGTAATTTAAAATTACTAAGAATGATGCTTTTGACTGCGTGATTATGAGGATGGAAAGTGAGGGTGAATGGAATTCTGTCATTCTTATCTTTTTGTGACGTTTGTAGTGATGACTGTCGATCAAATTGTTGAGCGCGATGATGGCCCGCTTTGACCACAGAGACAGGATAGCCACGTTTTTCGAAGAACTGGCACATCTCCTCTGATTTGCTGGAAAAATCGGAGTCATCACTACATAGACGTCGAAGTCTAAGAAATTGAGAATAAGGAATGGAGTTCTTGACATGTGATGGATGTGACGATGAATACAACAAATAACTGTGTGAATCAGTAGGTTTGTAGTGCACACTAGTACATAGCGCGTTGCCTCTAATAGAAACTTTGATATCTAGGAAAGCCAATGAAGTTTCCGAAATTTCCCAGGTATATTTAAGAGCCGGATGAAAAGAGTTGACGGAGGTTATAAATTGATCGAGTTCTTCTCTGCTGGATGAAATAGCGCCGATGCAGTCGTCGATGTAGCGGCCGTAGAGTTCAGGTTTGGGGCCGTCGTACTGATTAAAAAATTGGTGTTCAACATATCCTACAAAAAGATTGGCATAGCTAGGTCCCATTCTTGTGCCCATCGCTACACCATTAATTTGTTTTGAGGTAAAAACCTTTCATCCCTTCAACGATCGATCCTCTCTTGGGTTCCAGTCCTTTCCCGACAGGTCACGCAAAAACGTGACAAACGAAGTTTTCCAAGAGCTTCGTTTTACTCCCTTGGATCATCGGTGACCCCTATTTTTTTAATCATGAATCACTTACTCTACTTACTATCTACAAAATATGATAAAATGAACAAAATCTCACGGTAAGAAGTTATCTTTTTTTAAAATTTTCTTTCCTCGTGTCATCGAATTCCGGTAGTGGTTGCAACGGATAGAGGTTACGAGAACGCTCGTCCAGGATGAACTCTACTGTTTACGACATCCCTAGCGGCATGAAATTATCTTAAAATCCCACCCCGAAAAACCTATGCACGGAAACCTTCACTCTAACAGTTTATTTTTAGGATTTTCGATGGATGAGCAGATGAGGCTACCTTTCGTTATTATGACAGATTTATCGAAATTAAGGCATTTTTCCACTGCCATTTTCTCCGAAACGAAGTCGGTGACCCCCGATTTTTTTTATATTTTTGGAGTAAGTACTTTATGACCTAACTCTATGCGAGAAATGAAGAAAATCTCACCTAAGGAAGATTTTGGCGGGAACGTCCTTAAAGGAAGAGATGTAGCATTTGCGAGCGATTGGCTTGGTATGACAGACAAATCCGACAATAGGGTAGGGCATTTGAACACCATTTTGGCCCGAGGGGGCGGGAATTTGAAGGATCCAATTTTCAAAAGTTCAAATGCCCGGGCTTTGCCCGACGGGGGATGTTGAAGTTTCAAGTTGATCGGCGCATTATTCTAAGTGTTTTTTTATCCAATTACGGAAGGAGCGTTCGAAACTAGATCAACCGGAAAAATTGTTGTTATGTAGCAAAAGCTAATGAATATTACTGAAAACTTGAACCTAATTGTTTGTCCGGGCTATATATAATCTTTAAGTAAAATGATTCCAAATTGTCCCGTCTTGCAAACAAATGTAAGCAAATTGGACCGCTACAGTTATCACCTTGCGCTCAGTACTAGTGTCGGGCGCCAAATGCAGTTTCACGTCATTTATATGTAAATACTACAACTTCTACTACCAATTCTTTTTCTCCTTCAAATATGTTTTCCGTGTACCTATTACGAGTAAATAAAACCATTAATAAATGGGGGGTCACCGTGCCTTTTTTTCGCAACACGATGATAAATGGATGGCACAGGGGAAATTTCGGCTTCAAAATAATCATTTTTTTGCGAAAGGACTAGGGCGAGTTCCAAAACAAGAATTACCATGATTGCACTTAAAAGCTCTTGAACAGCAAAAGCGGTCATTTTTGTCTCTCTTCAGATGGCCGGCGTGAAACGCTGCCATCTATCTCCAAAGTCACAATGTTGTGCGCAGTATGAGGTGCGCGATGCAAAACAAGGGAAATAGCTAAAGGGGTGTGAAGGGGGCGTTAGGCACTGACGTCACAGTCCTTTTGGTTGCCCAGAAGAGCTCAGGGGAGCAGACTCACTTCTAGCCTGCGAGCAGGCTCACTTGTAATTCTTCTCGCCGGCTTCGCCGGCTCGCGTTTACAAGTGAGCCTGCTCGCAGGCTAACTCACTACATCCCAGATTCACTGGGAATCACATGTCCTCAGGATGGAAATCTCAGGAGATCTTACGGTGAGATGTGTCTGAGAAATCGAACACATGGCGGTTAGAAGCTACGCTTTAATAGTGTACTCAGAGGACATATGAGAAACTACAGAATACACTGTGACATCCACACATGGGGAGACCAAGTTGTAGATCGTACTGTAAGAGATGAAATCGCAGCATCTGAAGAAAAGCACTGGCCAGTAGCTCGAGAATATGAAATACAGTTCTGTTAAAAGTTGCCGGGAACAAAAAGCTTTACTTGATTTCATATCCGCAGTTCAGTATATGATTTATTTCATATATCATTTTGTTCATTGAAATGGGAAAGTAGCGAATAGAGCGCAATACTGAAGTTGCTATGGAGACAAAGCGATGCAGTGATTTTGTTGAGTACAAAATAAATAAAGAATCGTATGAACTTGCTTGTTCATTCCGTGATTCATGGTCACTCGTGATGTTTTGAAAGTTCTCAAATTGCACTCACCTACGGCTCGTGCAACTTTGAGACTTTCAAAACATCTCCCTCATGCCCATCAATCACGAAATGCTATTGCGTTCACACGATGCCAACTCTCATGGAGACGGGACGAATCTCCCAGTCTCCCGTACGGGTCACGAAAATCTCTCGGATAAAGCCCGTGTGGAAAAAATCTCCTTAGCCAGTGTCGTTCACGCAATTTATTGGGTGGAGGATAGAGATTTAATAAAGAGTGATGGAGTGGTCATTTCTGGAGGATGGAAATCATCAGAGGTTAGCATCTTTGAGAATGGACTAAATCTTACCGAAACTCTCAGTCCTGGAGTATCAACAAAACAACAGTGTAATCACTGACAAGAACAATCTCGTCATGCAAGTGCAATTAAAAATAAATATAATATTTGGATAAAAGGTCACCATAATTAGAACATTTCATCCCAGCATGCCCGCAAAAGTCTATAAATTACATTTAACTGAAATGCTGTAACAGGTGGTTGATCGCTGGTGGGTCACTGTCTGTAAAAGGCTATGGAGTTCGCCATTTTAGTGTTGAACGGATCAATCAGATATTCTTGTATCCCAAAGCAACAAACCATTAGAATTCAGTTCCTTTGTGATGCAAATCTTAACAGGCTAATATCGCGCGTCACATTCACCAATTGAAAACAAAACGTCACTAGTTTGCATATCTCACATATTCTAAACTGGAATTTCATTGCCGAGTCACCTGATAAAAACTGCTTAAAAAGAGTGAAAGCTTAATCTTAACTCGGTCAGGCATGTCCGTTTCGACTGGTAACTTCATATGACGAAAACAAAATGGTGTTAAGGCTGCCTCTTCGACTATGGCGATGGTATATGCGATGCCTTGAGGTTCATCCATGGAAAACCCAACTCATCTCTACAGGTTTGACTTTAACATCAACATAATATTCTTGAAATAGACCCTTCCACGGTATTTGACCGCCATCTTGGCTGGGGAGCAAACACGGCTAAATGTGTAGGATTTTAGCCGACTGTTAACCGCTGTAGTGCTGCTAAAAAGGGACAGATTTCCAACTTTTATCATTCATTCAACAGAAAATAAGGCCGTTAATTATAAGGGAGGTATGACGTCCGTAAATTCGAATAATAAATCTTCTCATGTTGCTTCTAATTTCGCGGCAATTTGCCGTGATAGTTAAAAGGGTTTGTATGGAATCTTAAAAATGCGTTTATGGTCGTTGTAGACTGGATCTGTTCTTTATATTTCATGAAAATAATGCCAGTATAAATTTCTTTTAAAAGACACTATCACTGTAGAAATCTGTCTCTTTTTAGGGGTGCTACAGCGGTTCAAATTCGACCAAAATCCCATACGTACATTTAATTTAAATATAATTTAGCCGTGTTTGCCCCCCAACAAAAGAAAAACCATGGAAGGGTCTATTGAGTAGCGTTCCGTTTTCAGGTCAGGGAAATCAGTGCATATAATTTTACTAAAGCTTAATCAAAGAAGCCTGATTCAAATCATTTGTTTTTAATTCCCTTTCGTATCAACGTACAAAAACTAAAATAACATTGCAATTATTACTGCTTTGCTGCTTTCGTGTACACAGCACAGGACGGCTAAGTTTCGAACGCTTGATTTATATACATATATATATGATTTAGGCCGAGTGTTTTATTTTGCACACATGCAATTCGTCGGCCATTATTATCCCGTTCAAATATTTCCTTCTTCATTGTTATTTTTCATCCTGTGATAGAAAGCTGGAGAATATTCCCTATGATTATCTACCCGACGAGTTGGACTTTATACCACCTGAATTAGCTTTGTTTCCTTACATTTATGTAACCTGATACTTTACAATGCTGAATATAACGATATTTGAAACGACCGCCAATGTATAGCTCATTCAGGTTTTCCCTGGACGACAGAGAATATCCGACGAACTCTTACAATCACACTTAGTCTGCGAACAGATCCTCTATTATGTTATACCAAGGTCTTTCTCTCGGCCGGGTTTATTTCACTTAATCAAATAGAGTTAGGTGTAACTCCCGGACCTTTCCGCTCGCAGGTTAGGTACTCCAAATTCGAGAACAAACATCTTCAAGTCAATGTACTATATAATTTATAGCTTCCGTCTCGAGTAATTTAAATGGTAGATCCCGTTCGCAATCTAAAAAACTTGAAGGAAGGCAAGCGACACTGTTAGGCCAGGTCAGATAACAAGAGGAATTTTTTGGAAACTCCAACGGGCGACCTGTCCTAACAACTTGATACCCCGATGAGATTAGCTAAGTACATAGAAAGGAACCGCTTCCAGCAAGCGCACAGGGATGATTTCTTAAAAGCCGGAATAAGGACAAAAGACACGATACAGCAAAAGCACAATTTTGTAAGCCAGAAGGAATTGTCGAAGTTTTTCAAGGCCACGGGCTGAAATCTCAGCTAAACATGCTGCAGAATAACCAGGCCACTTATTTAAGTTATATACCTCATTCTTCCAACGATGCCCCTAAAAGAACACAATAGTAGCCGGGTATTTCGCAGTTACTCCCTGATAATGCAAATTCAAGTATCAAGTACACGCGCAAGCAGAGTTCTTCCGCGCCTTGGGACGGTTACTTTGCTTTGCTGTGATTGGTGCAGCTGATCGTTTATTGTCCCTCCCAATTAGCCAATTGTTTATTTATGTTTTCCATAGGAAAGAAACCCTTACTAAATGTAACCAAGTATTGAGGGTTCTAGTGAATGCGTGGCGACTAAATATAAGCTAAGTAAAACATTACAAAAAACCCCTTCAAGTTGTAGTTTAATGCGCTGACCACTGAACTAATGTCCATGTGGGCTGTGACTAGCATTACGTAGCCACAGAGTTGAATCAATTCATCAACGGTTTGAATGCATAAGCCGAGTCACAAACATCAGAAATAAATTATGAACTGAAAGAGTCGTGTTTCGATCCAACCATCCAAGTTGCCACGGGATTAATTACATGCATGTGAATATGTCATGATGAACTCATGACGTTTCCATCAGATTTTTATGGCCCCAGGCTGGTCAACATATTAGGGCCTCTTCATATGAGCCCGGTTGACCGGGCTGGCCCGGTTTCCGAGATCTCGCCTTACCTTTAAATCCTTTGTAAAAACTTTGATGTGTTCATATGAGAGGGTGGGCTGGCTCGGTTACCGAGATCTCGGTTTTTCCAACCGGGATCTCGGTAAGCGGGCTGGAAATTTTGCCATATGAACACTTCATCCCTGTTACCGGGAGGAAATTAATACAATGCTTTTTCGTGATAGAACGGACATTACCGAGCTTTTAGTTCTCTTTTCTTCGATAATGAAGCTTGGAATAGTCTTATTTGATAGTTAACGTAAAGTCAAAAGAAATTTGAGGTTGTTAAACAAAGAAAATCGAGAAATTGGCGCCAGGCTTGTTCGTTAGATTTCACGCATGGATGGTCGCGTCACCACTTTTTCAAAATTTTTATCTCGGAAAGTGGGCTGAAAGTCACCATATGAACAGACACCAATTTCATCTCGGGACCGAGCCAGCCCTTAGTCAGAAATGTCATCCGTATTCTCGCCCACCACGCCCCTTACAGGAGGGTTTGGGAGAGAGAAAATGATATTTCAGTTTAGTCATCATATATTCCCTTCGTCCTTCGCTCTGACGAAGGGCTAACACTCCACTCACAAATCTTTCTTACAATGGTTGATCTACCTTTATCAACTTGTGTGATAAAACTCCCCACCGTTGTAGCACCACTGTTTCCTTGGAAACTATCTCATCCTTGAAATGAATGCCGGACAGAGATGGAAAATTTGTCGTAGAAGGGTCGTAGGTTCGACTCTTACAAAGAAGCACTCGGATTTTTCCCGAGTATCACCGAGTCACCTTTGTGAACTGATATCATCTTTTCATAACCCCATCATTAATCACACATCCACTATATCAGGTGAACAAGTAATTTAAAATTGTGCCATAATTTCTTGGTCTGATTCTTTGGAAACATTTTATCCACAGGGGCGCTCCTCGGTGCAGGAGACTTCATAGCACAGCAATACGTGGAGAAAGTTCCCTTTCGAGATCATGACGTAATAAGAACTGCTAGGATGGCAGCCGTGGGCACTGTTGTGATTGGTCCAATCTTTCACGTGTGGTATGCAACACTTGATAAGCGGTTTGCCCGAAAAAGCCCGGGAAATGCCATAAAGAAAATGACAGTCGACCAAAGTATTTTAGCGCCAGTGTTTTTGATTTTATTTTATGGCGCCGTCGGAATCGTGGAGCAACGGACTTTAAAAGAAATCAGCGATAAGATTTACCAAGAGTTTTATCCCAACATGGTCGTCAACTACAAAGTTTGGCCCGCAATTCAGTTGATGAACTTTTACCTTTTTCCAGCGCATTTGAGAGTTTTAGTTGTTAACGTTGCGTCGCTGTTTTGGAATACATACCTCGCCTGGACGTCGCACAGGGAATTAGAACATTGAGGACGTTTGTAAATCGTTTGAAAAACAAGCAATTTGATTCGCTGTCTATATGGCCTCTCTACTTTGTTTTGTTTGTTCAAAGGAATCATAAGAAGAGTTACTCCAATGGTGCACAATTGCTGTCTGCAGCTGGTCCCAGTGTTCTACCAGGGCTGTCTAGTCACGCTCATTCAATATACATGCATTCATCTACGACATAGTTACTATGTCTACGACAGCGACCTCAACGAGAAAACCACAGCAACAGAAAGTGATCTGACGAGTGAAGCAATATTTCACATTTGACTTTGATCTCCTTTGTGACGGTTTGGTAAGTTTCTTTTCCAATGTCTGCAACGTGAGTCGACGGAAAGAATCAAATCCTCTAGCAAGATGTTGTTTTTGTGAAATAAACTCGCGTAACGTAACTGTTTCAATCTTGCAAGCAGCCATTTTTTGAAAAAGGCAACTGAAGAATTGTTTGTTTTTTAGATTTTTATGCATGCCAATCATTTGTAGCAGTTGAACGTTCCGCTTGACTTCAACTATAGTTTCCTTTCCAGCACGACTTATTACTTAATTCGGAGATACAATAAATATCTTACTAACTTCGTTTTCTTAGTGCGAATAAAGTTACGGATCCTGGTTTTTTCCAGTTAATTTATATGGCTCATACGGAAATCAATAGAAAAAACACCCTGTCCGTACCTTACAGTAGTGGACCTCGACCTCAGTTGGTAAGAGGTATTTACGTGCCGGAAGGGTCATTGATTGACTTGACTGGCCGAGCACTGAAAACCGTTTTATTGAATCCACATGGTTCAAGAACAGAGAGTCGGATAAAAGCGAAGATATTGCCTGTGATTGCAGGGGATGACATCACGTTTTTCGCCACTGTAGGGATGAATCTGGTTGAAAATCAGTCGGGACCAATAAGTAATTTTTTTTCTATTACCAAAAAAACTAAGACCACTCTTCAGAATGAACCTTAAGAGAATCTGTTATGCGCTTTCTTGAAGACGACGAAAAAGACGATATCTGAAAATAAAATAGCATTGATCGTTCAGATGCAAAAAAAAGGGGTGACGTAAGCTCTCGTAACGTTTAAGATGATTGGCTCGCTACCCTAGACAAAAACAAAAGACTAAACAATAGACCACATTCGTATTCTATGTATTGGACTGGAACTAGCTTGCAATGGAGGCTAATGTGGGGAATATGTTAATTAAAAAAAGTATTTTCATTTGAAAAGATTTCCCCGAATTAGCCTCCATTGCAAGCTAATTCCAGTCCAATATTGAGAATACGAATGTTATCTTTTGATACAGTGACTTCGACTTTGAAAAAAAATGCTGCTCACAATACCAAACAATAACAGGTTACGAGAGCTGCTACGCTACTGGACAAAGAGAAGAAACGAACAACGCGAGGCAATTTTCTATTCTCGTCCCGTCCCCGGAGCCCTCCGTTTCTTTTGGTCACGTGGAAAGGGAGGGCTCTGAGTACGAGAATGGGAAGTTACAATTAAAAGGGTTGCTAGCTCTTCAAAAAATCTTAGCACATGGGTATTTACCGCATGTCACAAATAAACAACTACATGTTTCGGTTCTTTTTCATTCCTAATTTAATGATTTTAAATTGTATTTATAGACCGTCTTCATAAATGGCAGCCACTAAATTCTTGGCCGCCCATTTATAAATACGGTTTATAGTTAAGCAATAGAGGACTTTTTCCCTATTTACATAGCATCACCTTAACATTAAGGGAAGATGTAGAATTCGAGACAGTTATGAGTCGAGGGTTTGCATAACTGTCAAGAATTCTCCCAACTCCATGAGGCTATGTAAACACGTATAAGAAGACCGCTATTGCTTTTACAAAATATTTCTCAAAAATAATTAGACAAATGAAGGAAAATGCTGTTTTTTGTACTTCTTGATTGAAACAGATTTTCTTGATACACGC
>OX421453.1:20097072-20114572 GCA_949126865.1 Montipora capitata
AGATCCATGGATGTTCCTGTACGAGGCATACTTTGTTTCACTCCCCATCATGTCTTTTCAATGCCCTGCTGTACATGGGCTCGTTTTTCTGGGTCGACAAAGTTTAGGTGATGGTTAACTGTGAGATGATGTTGGCCCTCGTCTTGTAGGCAATGGTTAACTTTCCAGCTACAGGTCGGTAGGGCTAATGTTTTTTCAAGGAAAGTTTACTGCCAGAAAATCATGACTTCTGGCGGAGTGAAGGTTATCCATTGCAGTTTTTTTGAGCATTGTGAAACAGATCCATCTCCCGATGCACTTTGTCTTTGCCAAGTGACTGCGTTTCTACACAGGTTTTGGACATGGAACACAAAAGTGAATAATATTAAATATTGTTTTCTTTGCACCATGCTAAATGCACTGCTTTGCATGGATGGGTTATAAAGCAGGGACAATTTCCAAATGTTCAAGTGTTTTAATACTTTGGTAGCCATGTTGATTATTAAGAAGACACAAGTTTGTTTCAAAAGAAGGGAAAAGTGTAGCAACGATTTTAATTGCAACAACCTCGTGCATGCATTAAAGTTTCCCATGAAAGATGCACCAATCAGACTGGAAACGTGGTACACTCTTCCACGCAGTGAACTTATCAGTGTGCTACACGGGGCATGAAGGGAAAGCAGGTCACAGATCACAGCAATACTGGAAAAACCTAAAACTATCACAGGGACTAACCTTAAAGTGTAAATAGTGTCTTTAAAGTTGTACATGTAATTAGGGTTATGGTTAGCATTATTAAAGGGATTGGGCTTTTTCAGGATTTAAGTAAAACAAAAAAGGACAAAAAGGAGCAATGACGTGAGTGATGTGGGCAAAGAAAAGAGAAAGGAAGAGAGAGCGAGAGGGAGGGAGAATTGAGATCCATTTTTATTCATCCTGCTAGACGTACAAATTAGCCATGTATACATTCGATTCTCTTGGGTATACGTATTGTTCTACAAAACAATAGCGCAAATAAATAATTAATTTAATTTGCATGCATAATGAAGTAGGGACCTGTACGGAATCAATCTGCAGCTTCTGTTGTTTTTAAATCTAAGTTATTGTTTCAGTAATTGTTTAGTCTTTTGTTTGTGGCTGAGGTACCAAGCCAAGCACATTATATGTCACGAGAGGTGCTGCATCACCCAATTGAAGTGCTGCCTTTGTAATTTCATCTGCATAATAATTATTATAGCTTGAGTTTCAAGTCTTCTCAGACAAGGACAAAAAACCATAGACTCCATCTCACAATGTTTCCTGTTAATCAACACTGTGGCACATTTAAGAACTCTCTCAAGTAATTGTACTTGAAGAATAGTGGGAGACCCTCTCAGTAACCTGCAACCAGGCTCTACTTGTTGAAAAGAGACAAATAAGAGTTATTGTTTTTATCGGACGTGTTGATTTTGCCACATGGGTGTCGTCCCCACTGGGAAAATCAGACTTCTTTTCTTTCTCACATGTATAGGTGTCGCCCCTTCTGGGAGCATCGCTGATAAAAACCGACTAATATTTATTCAAACCAGTCATTTTTGTTTCTCGTCGTTTCGTAAGTTAGTTTTCGTCAGTATTATATCGAGTTTTTATAAGTTTAAATTCGTTTCATTTCATTTCGTTTGTAAAGATAGCTTTGTTATAGTTTAGGATTATTTCGTTTCGTTTGTAAAGATAGCTTTGTTATAGTTTAGGATTAGGTAAAAGTGAATAATAAGTAAGAAATCGTCAGAACACTACTTTACTTTCGTGCGGTACACACTGTGGAGTGGGCGAAAGGAAAAATAGAGCCTGACCAAATTGCTCTTTCAAATTCCTTCTTCCCACTTTTTTGATTAATTGACATATCCTTCATCAGCCAATCACAAATACTCGCAAGTTTTTCAATTTTGTGTGGACTTGTAGTAGCAAGGCAGATGCTTACAATTTTGTTTTGACATAGAGTTATTTGTCGTGGGAGGAATTTTGTCTGTGTTGCCATAAACTAAAGTTCCCAGTGGAAACCTTTGTCTTCAATTTATGAAAATACATGACTTTGTTTCAAGCATGGGGAATGTTACTTTATGTACCTTTCAACCATATAACGCCAATGGCCGGTGTGAACTTCGCCGAATATGTAGTCTTGCATAATTATTGTAAGCTTGACATTTTAAATTTGTAATTGAGATAACCTACAGTAGTAAATGTCATTTACTGATTTCAATTTTTTAAGCGTAGACAACGTGAGAAGTGAGGTACCCAACCCTCTATATATTTGAGTTGTTTTCTCACTTCATTGACATCCAACATTCAAGACTCTGTTGTTTAATGAGTTCGATTGAGAAATCATACCTTCCCCTTCAGATAAATAATCCCATTTTACTTTAGTGGTCATTCAAGAGACTTTACTCCACACTGTCTCTCCTCACCCAGGTGTATAAATGGGTACTGGCGATACATTGTTATACTGCTAGGGGTACCCCTGCGATGGACTAGCATCCTATCCAGATGGGAGTAATAGTTCTCCCAGTACAGTAGCTTCATGCTATCGAAACCATGATACATTGTAAGCTCTGGAGGTAATGAGCCCTAGTTGGCTAGCATGTGACTTTACCTTAGGGGTCATTAAGTCAAAATTAAAGGAAGATAGCACCAGTTTAGATTTTTTTTTTTCAAATTAATGCACCAACCACTACCCTGGAAGCAGAAATTTTTCCTTCTTGTTGCTTTTTGCACAATAATATTATTGGTCTCTATACTTACAAACATGCCATTTTAGTTTCTTGAATGTAAATTTTAAGTCAACTCAAGTGGAAATGAATGAATTATGAAGCAATTTGGACTCCTTGGTGTACAAACAAACCATGTAAATAAAGCCTTTTCTGAACAGATAATTGGCAAGTGAAATACGTTACACATTCACATGAGATTCATGTAACTTGTGATTTTATCAGCATCTTCTCCTGTTGATACATGTATGTCCTTTGTCTGATCCAGGAAACCAATAAACACTTTCATTGCCAATTGTGAAAGAACCAGTTAACCTGTTTCTCGGCTTTTCTTTTGCTATTTGGCTTTCAAAACAACAGGGAAGCGGTAAAGTATGATCGCCGAACCGCATGACCACAGAGCTCGCCAATTGGAATTGCTAATTTCGTAATTGATGAAGGCCTCCCAGGGATTCAAACCTGATTCTTGACAAGTTATGAGATGTTTGAAAAGGCATACAAAAGTCATTTTGTATCTACTTTTATATAGGGGGTACAAATAAAATCAAGTTGCACTGTCATTGTAAGAAAAAAGGCAGCAAAATTCTTTGTAACCTAATGGCGGATCAGTCGTGAGGACTTTGCGAGAGCTGCACGGTAGAGTTGTCACTTCCAGGGTTTTAACAGCCAACAGATCACGAGCTTGGTCGGCCAAAATTTGGCCCACCGACTGGAATTCTTCAGAGACTTTTGGTAAGCCCAATTTTAGCGAGTGATGACATAAAAGAACATTATGAGCAAAGCTAAAATGGGCCTGATCACAGTTTAATCTCTCAGAGAATTTTAAACCACTATGAGGCTATGGGATGTGTGTGGTACATGTATATAATCCATTTATACTATTACCATTAATTCACACTTAGTCTAGGACCTGTTTCTGTTCTCGATATAAGGGTTTATAGGTGATGTGGTGTCTGTTATGGTTTTCCCAAGGGAGAAAATATTGGTGTTTTTTTTACTGTTTTGCAATGTTTTTTTTTTCTAGGATTTCTTGTGGCTTTGGGTGATATTGTCACTCAGCAGTTTGTTGAATGCAGAGGAACCAATCATAACTTTGTGAGAACAGCTCGTATGGGCCTTGTGGGTGTGATCATAGCACCAGTGCTTAGAACATGGTTTCTTGCACTTGACAGAATTGTACCTGGTGCAGCTAAAACTGCTGGCTTCAAGAAAATGCTGTTGGATCAAGGCCTGTTTGCTCCATTTATGATATGTTTCTTCTTTGGTGTGACAGAGACACTTGCTGGAAAGAGGCCATATGAGATTAAGAAATTCCTGAAGGAGCGATACGTGGAAACTATGATTACAAATTACAAGATATGGCCTCTGGTACAAACTCTCAATTTTACTTTTATTCCAATTCAACATCGGATTGCCTTTGTTCAGTTGGTGGCAATATTCTGGAATTCATACTTGTCTTGGATGGCCAATTTACCAATTCCTGAGTCCTCCCTAGAGAAGATTAAGGACATGGAGGTGGTGTAGTTGCCCAAGAATGTACATCTACATAATTATATATAAACTACAATGAACATTACAGTTGTTCATGCATAAGATGCAAATTGCCAGGATATGTCCATGTCTACTACCATATTTCAGACTTAAATGGAACTGCACAAGTGTGCAAGTGCTGACAGAAGAAAGGACATAATTATGTTTGCTTTTCTCGCTCATTAATTATTTTTGTTTTCTCTTGTATTGACATTCCACACATGTGAACTGGTCAAGGCAAATAACTGATTAATGTAAAAAAACATTTTATTTTTTCTGTATACAGTCACTTTGGGTGTTTGGTTGAATCTGTTCCTATCTTTGTATTTGTGCTCTCCATTTAACCGTTGTTTGCTTTTGTAGTGCTCTTGGCGTTGCATGTCTTTGCACCAGGACATGTACCGGGTATATGTTGTAACTAAAAATTTTCTGTGGTTAAAAGTTTTTCAGATTGGTTTGTCTTTTGCTTTCCTTTGTCTTATGGACATTATCATATTCTAAAAAGAAAGGAAAGTAAAAAACAAACTAGTTTGAACAATTTTTACTTACTTATCCTCATCGGGCCCATGAGGACTCTTAAGGCAGGTTGAACAATTTTTAACCAAGGAAAAATTTTAACTACAACAATTCTTACATACAAACCAGGGACAACATTATATTTGATCAACAATAAGGCCAGTATTTTATTGTCGCCATTCCAATTCTGTTACTCTACCATAAGTATATACATTAGTATATAGTGCTTTCTGCACATTCTGTTTGGCTAGCTCGGAGGTGAATAGAAATTACTATTCACCTCTAAGCAAACGAGGAAAGCAAAATCAATGGCTTCCCATTTGCTTTGGTTACCAAGGAACATATTTTTGCAATAAACTTGGCTGATTATTCAATTTGTGTGGTATGCACTAAAACAACATATACCTCAGTTCATGGAAAGTGGTGGATATTTACCTTTACGCTTCATGGTTGGTGGTTAATCCATTGACCCCTGGGAGTAGAGACTTTACTCTTTCTATTTGCCACTCGTTTTTATTGTCAACTGGGGGTGTCCTAGGGCACCTGAGGAGTGAATGGGCTAACCAGTCAAACACTATATCCCCTGCATTAACCCACTGACCCCTGGGAGTATGAGACTTAATTGATTTTACTCATCAACTGGGAGTTTCCTAGGGCACCTGAGGAGTGAATGGGCTAACCAGTCAAACACTATATCCCCTCCATTAACCCACTGACTCCTGGGAGTATGAGACTTAATTGATTTTACTCTGTTTAACACCAGATGATTTCACTCATCAACTGGGGGTTTCCTAAGGCACCTGAAGAGTGAATGGGCTAACCAGTCAAACACTATATCCCCTCCATTAACCCACTGATCCCTGGGAGTATGAGACTTAATTGATTTTACTCATCAACTGGGAGTTTCCTAGGGCACCTGAGGAGTGAATGGGCTAACCAGTCAAACACTATATCCCCTCCATTAACCCACTGACTCCTGGGAGTATGAGACTTAATTGATTTTACTCTGTTTAACACCAGATGATTTCACTCATCAACTGGGGGTTTCCTAAGGCACCTGAAGAGTGAATGGGCTAACCAGTCAAACACTATATCCCCTCCATTAACCCACTGACCCCTGGGAGTATGAGACTTAATTGATTTTACTCATCAACTGGGAGTTTCCTAGGGCACCTGAGGAGTGAATGGGCTAACCAGTCAAACACTATATCCCCTCCATTAACCCACTGACTCCTGGGAGTATGAGACTTAATTGATTTTACTCATCAACTGTGAGTTTCCTAGGGCACCTGAGGAGTGAATGGGCTAACCAGTCATACACTATATCCCCTCCATTAACCCACTGACCCCTGGGAGTATGACCCTTAATTGATGTTACTCTGTCCAACACCAGATGATTTTACTCATCAACTGGGGGTTTCCTAAGGCACCTGAAGAGTGAATGGGCTAACCAGTCAAACACTATATCCCCTCCATTAACCCACTGACCCCTGGGAGTATGAGACTTAATTGATTTTACTCATCAACTGTGAGTTTCCTAGGGCACCTGAGGAGTGAATGGGCTAACCAGTCAAACACTATATCCCCTCCATTAACCCACTGACCCCTGGGAGTATGAGACTTAATTGATTTTACTCATCAACTGGGAGTTTCCTAGGGCACCTGAGGAGTGATTGGGCTAACCAGTCAAACACTATATCCCCTCCATTAACCCACTGACCCCTGGGAGTATGAGACTTAATTGATTTTACTCATCAACTGGGGGTTTCCTAGGGCACCTGAGGAGTGAATGGGCTAACCAGTCATACACTATATCCCCTCCATTAACCCACTGACCCCTGGGAGGATGAGCCTTAATTGATTTTACTCATCCTGGGGCACCTGAGGGGTGAATGGGCTAACCTGTCGGGTTCAACACTTAGGATCTTAGAAAAGCTGAGGAGATAGTGCTAACTTTTGCAATTTCATCTGCAAATGGTTGAACTTTCAAGTCTTCTCGGATAAGGACTATACCGTAGGTCCCGACTCACAAATATTTTCTATGTTCGTAAGCACCCTGTGGCACGTTAAATAACCCACATACTATTCGAGAAGAGTACGGGACGAAGTTTTCTTTAATACTTTGATCATTAACTATACTAGGAGTTAGAACAAAAATATTATAATAAAAGTTTAGAAATATGTAAAGTATATAAATATATAAAATAATATGGAATAAAAATGTACTAAAAGAAGTAAATAAATAAATAAATAAATAAGTAGATAGATTTTTGAATGAGTTATAACAAAGACTTTATAACTGGAAGTGCCACGGCTTTAAATTTATCAAGAGAGTTCACACTAGCTAGCGTTCATTGGCAGATTGTTCCAGGTTACTATAGTCCTTGGAAAAAACGAGTATTTATACAGTCACGTTGTTGGATACGCTAAGCTGATGAAATGGATGGTGATTAGATGATCTGTTGACTCGAGTTAAAGGTCTCACAGCAGGCGGAAAGAGGATGGCCACATCCAGTCACCCGCGTAGATCTTATAAAACATGCTGGCTTGAAAGAAGGAGTCTATGGTCTTTTAGTGAATCCTATCCCAGGCATTCCAACATCGGAGTAACGTGGCTTAAAACTAGACTGTAGTCATTAAAAACAAATCGGGCTGCTCTGCGCTAAACCATCTCAATTTGGTGGATGTTCTGCTGCGTGTAGGGGTTCCAAGCGCTGCTTGCGTACTCTTAAGTTTAGGACGTATCAAGGTGCAATAGGCTGTATCCTTAAGTTCGGGGTTACAACCATTCAGGATTCTAAGAGAGGAGTTTAACTCCTCTTGTATATGTTGTTGACATGTTCGTCCCAGCTCAGGTTGTCAGACACAGTAATTCCAAGGTACTGAGCTGTTAAAACTCTAGAGACAATTCATTATTTAATAGGTAACTATGAGCAACTGGGAGTTTCTTATAGGTAATACCAAGGTGATAACAATTCTTGATATTGAACGATAGTTGCCAGGTCTTTGAACAAGAGGACAGTTGTTCAAGACCTCTGTGTAAGATCCGGCAGTCGTGAAGGTCTTTAATTTCTCTGTAGAGGACTCAATCATCAGAAAAAAAGTGCAAGTTAGATTGGATATGTGAAGATATGTCATCAGGCCCTGCGGAACTCCTGAAAGAACAGGCTTGGGGGAGGAGTGAACACCATTTATGGAGACTACTTGAGGACGATTTGACAAAAATGCTGAAATCCACACAAGCATACCACCCCTAATACCATAGTAATCGAGTTTGGTTAATAGTCTAGACTTTGGGGGGGGGGGGGGGGACAGAGTCAAATGTTTTGGTTGGGGGGGGGGGGGAACATAGTCAAATGCTTTGGAGTCAATAGACCAATTCGGCTAACGCAATGTTGTACCCAATTCAAATCTCTCGGGGTTAAGGATCTTTGTATGTTGCATTTGCATGATAATGTAGCATTCATATGGAAATATTTGGAACAAAACGTTTTATTCCCAAAGGATCTGAATTGGGTACAACATTGAGTTAGCCGAATTGGTCTATTGCAAGTAATAAGGCGTCAGTTTATCTTCGCAGGTTACTGGATTTGGCCCAGTCATGCAGGAATATCGTTGCCTAAAGCCATGTTGCTCATCTAGAAGGATCTTGTTGGTGGATAAATGTTTAGCCATATGGCCGCGGACAATATGTTCCATAATTTTACAACTTGTGCTAGGCTTGTGCTAGGCTCGATTACCAGCCGCTGTTTCGGGAAATGAGCCAGCGCTCACTCGCGGAGGATACCCGAAGTCGAGTGAACGGCGGATATGGAGCCTAAACATATGCAAGTCAGGGAAATTGGGCGCTAATTGGATGGGTCTGATTTATTATCCTTTTTGAAAACAGCAGATGGGATTTTCGTTCCCGATGTTGTGGCTTTTCTGTTCTCTCCAGTAGAAGTGGCCGGCTTGGCAGTGATGTCTCTAAACTGAAGACTTGTGGTGTGTAAGGCCACCTTAGCAGAAACAGCCATAAGTCAAAAAGGATTTCGCCAAGTGCTGGAACATATAGATGTAGATGAACGAAGTCAAATCTTGAACCCTCTCAGGAGGTAATTGATCAAAATAATCTGTTAAGATGAATGTCAGTGTGACTTGCTGTTTTAGGAGTAAACTCATTAAAGATTAAAGATAAAGACTTCTGATAAAGCAGATTGAGTAACGCAAGCATGGCCTCAGTGTTAGGAATTATGGTCTCAAGCTCTCCAGGGGTATCCTATCCTATGGTTCATTGTATCGCAACTAGAGAATGAAAACAACAACAACAACAACAACAACAAAAACAGCAACATTAAAACTCAATGGAAACAACCTGAATGTCACAATGAAGCTATCTGATTTGGCAAAGGTTAGTTGTAGTTCATTTTGGGTTGAAGTTTTTAAGGTCCAGTTTTGGTTCATTGTGGCCTGATTTGGGTTGAAAAATTAAGGCCCGATTATGGGTCGTTTCTTGGCGTGAATTTTCGTATGGCTAGTTTTGTGCTGTCAGGCAAATGCTGATGACTCAAGGGATTCAAGGTGAACCAATGGAACTCATTGTGAATTCATCGAGAGAAGGTACCAAGAAACAATAGACAACTCGTATCTTCAGTGGGTTAAACAATGTCATATAAGTACAATTTGGATCAAACTAAACTATCTTTGGTTCAGACTTACAGTGCTGTACCAACAGCAAGGAGTGCCTTGACCTCATTCATACAACTGTATGCTATGAAACTTATAGGGAACCCACCTATTTCAAGATTTAATTATGTCAGGACCGTTCAACAAGAACCCAGCGTTGCCCAGATAGGTGGAATTTGAACCCCACAAACTGTTCTTGATCACTGGCGGAACTATCCTAATAGGGAAGATATCTGTACAAACATTGGCGTCAAATTTCTTTTGATATTCAAGTATGCCAACCACCGAACAAAAGAATCCTTTGTTTCTGCATCCAATAAGGCTCTGGTTGGCACATTGATATCAATAGGTGACGTCATCGATATCTTCGCTAAACAGTTAAACTTATTGCTCTCTTAGCATAAACCACAAATGTTACACGCATTGTTCTTAGACGGAATTAAACTGCGATCAGACGTACTTTTCTTTAGATAGGGCGCGAAAAAGTACGCCTGATACAATTTCTTAACGAGTCGTCTTCCCGTAGTCCAGAATCTGGACTTTACTCTGCTTAGGCGAAAAACAGCCGAGCTCTTGGAGCCTCGTTCCGATTGGTTACAGAATTGCATATCATATTTTAACAAATGATCAAATTGTGGCCGCCGAGAAGAATTGAAAAGGAATGACATTTAGGCTCTGTTTACAGCTGCTGTTGCTACGACTTTTTTTTCTCAAAAATCTTTAAAGGAAGAGCAGAGAGAATGCATCCGAAGAATGGTTTGTCTAAAAGAAGACATTATAGTTGTACTTACTATGGGATTTGACAATAGACTAGTGTTATTTACAGTCCCGAACATTCTAGAAAGAAAATTATCGTTCCACTTCCACCGACTCGAAAACGCTTGTAATTGTGGTAAGTCCTTTGGGATATATTCGGAAGAAACAAGTTGTGAATCCAAAAACAACCGAATAGCACTTTAGTGCCACCACATTTAACCAAGGAGATCAGCCGAGCTTGAGAGAGAAATTCGACATTGTTTACATAAGCGCTGAACAATCTGAACAATGCTTTAATGACACACAGTCTTACCAATGATAGTTGAGTAGCTTCTGCTGGAAAACTAGAATTTCTCAAAGTCCATTTTGCTCATATCAATTTTATTTTAAAGGAGAATTGAAGATAAAAATTGAATATTTTTTCCTTCGCAAAATTTGTAGTGCCTGACTTAGTTAAAGAAAATATTCGAATACTTGAGGGGTTCCTTACATTTTGACGTCTTTATGAGGCCAGAAAGATCCGTATTGATCATTTGATGGAAGTCCGCCATTTCAGGCTCCGTCGTTAGGTGTGACGTCACTGCGCTCACTTGCTTGAACGCGGGAAACTTGAAAAATGGTTCAGTGCACTATTGTGGGCTGTTCTAATAGAACTCACCAAAGGAGTTAAGTTTTCATCGCGTTTCCCTGTTAAAAACGAAGTCCTTCTAAAAGAATGGATCACCAGAATTTAGAAGGAAAAACTTGCCAAATATCCGGCACCGTCACATCTGTTCGGATTATTTCGAACCCTCCTGTTTTGAAGGTGTCATGGCCACAGCGGTCGATGCGACAGTTGCATGTAATTGATGAAATGTTAACTTTATGACTCCATCGATTCCATTTATACCCAGTGAGTAAGCTTTGTTTTCTTTATTTGGGAGATGTCTGCGCCAAACCCGGCGCTGGAGAAGTGAACCGAAAAGTTGTTTTTGCAAGCAACTAGGACACATCCTTCCGTGAATGGCATTCGCGCTTTAAGCTGGATTTTATAAACTCGGCAACGATCACAAAGATGTTTAAGTCTGAAAATTCGCAAAACTACGATCAGAGTTATTTAATATATGTTTACATACATGTTGTTCATTTCTCGCACCGCTCACAATCCACGTGCTCAAACCCACGATGGCAGTTTGTAGAACTTCTCTTTGGAAACACACGGTTGAAGTAGAATGCTGCCTTACACTGACAATGAATAGCTTGATCTGCCAGCATGCACATCTAAGTTTAATAGCGGAGCTCCGCGCGGGCCGAAGGCGCGCGCGCGCGGAGCATCATTAGGGAGCTTAATTAAGCACGAGACGTTTGTTAGGGCCGATTTACACGATACGATTTTGTCGCATGCGAGAAGCTCACGACAGGCTTACGACATAACTTACGATTGTCGCAGCGTTTTAAAACATGTTTTAAAATGCTACGACATTTTTTCTGACGTACACAACAATCGTAAATCATGTCGTGGGCCCGTCGTAAGCCGTTGTCGCATGCGACAAAGTCGTACCGTGTAAATCGGCCCTTAGGGAGCTTAAGCACCCGCGTTTTTGAGACGCGGACGGCGACCGGAGGTGAGCTGTTTTCCCTTTTAACTTGTCTTCACACAACCACATTTACATTGCTAAGTATCTTTTCTCCATTGGAGATGATTAGTATAAAAATCCAGGAGACATCACTGCCCTGGTACGCAAAATGTTCTCTTCTGGTTGACGTCCGCGTCTCAAGAACGCGCGTGCTTAAGCTCCCTGTTAACGTTTTTGTCAACACGGACGCCAAGTAGCCGAGTTGAAACTGGGTCGAGACCGGCTTCTGTGACTTGACTATTTTACGGTATCGCTAGTTAATTGTACAGCAGTTTTCATTCTTTGTCTTCTTTCTAAATACTGAATCATGACTTCTTTAAGAAAGACAAGAGATATGATTAAGAAAAGAACACAAACAGCGGTGATAAACATTGTATTCCGACGCATTTTTTTATATAGAACTTGACGCTTCTTATGCTAGTCAACATACATTTTCAAAAGTGACCGTTACAATTTTTGAAAACTATATATATATAACGTAAACATTAGAGGTCTGGAACATAGACTGAGAAAAATGATCTGCAGCAGTACGTGTCTAGACATAATGAGGAGTAATAGTTAAAACAGCAACAACTTCTCATTACTAATATTGACATTAAGGGAAGGCTTTAGCTCTTGAATGAACAAAGTCTCTTTAATTTTGCAGTGAAAGTCAGTTTTTCCCGACGCTAAAATGTCAATACTACGATCAGATTGATGGTGTAGCCATGGGTTCACCTTTAGGCCCCGTTTTGCGGGCTAACATTTTCACGTGCCACTTTGAAGAAAAATGGTTGATGAACAGCAGATTCTGTCCTTCACTTTGGTTTAGATATGTAGATGACACCTTTACCATGTTTGACAACAAAGACAATGCTAATGTTAGCGGAGGGGTTGGCGCAGTGGTAAGATCTCTGCCTTCCAACCCTAAGGTGCCGGGTTCCATTCCCGGTTCTGCCGAGACTGGAATATTTGGCGACCTTCTTTCCAGCTAAAGTTCACTCAACTTTCCATCCTTCCGAGGTCCACCACTTTACTAATGAGTTTTTAATCTTTCTAAATAGTCGACACAATAGCATCAAGTTTACTATTGAATTCCAAGAAGACAATAATATTCCATTTTTAGACATCCTTCTCAAACGCTTCCCTGACAACACTTTCTTTACATCTGTCTACCGGAAGAAGACATTCACAGGCCTTTATACCAAGAGGGATTCATTCAGTCGCAAGTAAAAAATCAACCTCATCCGCACTCTCACCTATCGATGCTTGCGAATTTGCTCCTCGCCATCTTTATTACAGGCCGCTATTAAAGATCTGAGAAAGCTCCTGTTCAGGGTCCCAAAGAGTTTTAGGGCTCCAGGGCTCCGGGCCTAAAAAAGCGGGGCTCCAGGGCTCCAAGGCCAAAAAATCGGGGCTCCAGGGCTCCATAGCAGCTCCACTGTTGACTAGTAGACTGTAGTTTCAATTTTCACCCAAAATGAAATCAGGGAATAAACGGAATTTAAAATTCGACGTTTTTCCATCTTTCTTTTGTCTTTCTTTACAAGGGTAAACCGAAAACGTAATTAATCTGATTAATCGCGGGAAAACAATGGTCACGTGGTCATTCTTGCCGCCGTTTTCCGACTTTGCTCGTTGCCGGCAGCCTGTGGGCGTTTAGACTTAAACACAGTTTATCAGCACTATTCAAAATGGGTGCTTGGACCTAAATACGGTACTTGCATGGTTCGATGACTCGGATGATCATCTGAGATGGCTTGCACCCACTGATCTAAATTTAGATTATATGGGTATTACCCATTTAGATTGTGTAACACTGGTGGCCTGTCAGTTAGTTTTCAGTTGTGTCATTCGTTTGCACTTGCTGTCGCGTTTGCTGTAAACTCTGTGTTTTCTCTCTAATCTCCAGTTTTCAGCGAGTTTTAGAATTACAGCGCTTCGAATCCTGTTATGTCGATATGACAGGCAGAAGAAGTTCAAATAAGCACATCTCGAGAACTGAGAGAAAATTTGCTTGATGCAACAGCGTGCTTATACAAACTTGGAAGGAAAAAGGCCTGCCACCGCTGGAGCATTATGTTAAAACGTGATGGAACTGCGACATCCCTTTCCGAGTTTTAGGAATTTCTCATTGTGTCTACATTTACTAATCAACTCGTTGCGCTTATTCAGTGTTGCTGTTTGCGGCTGGCATATGATGTAATATTTTTCAGCTATGCATAAATTACAACGTTTTGTCGCGTTTGTATAGTGCGAGGCGTGACAAAGAATTTTCCACGAAATCGTATAATCGGTGTTGCTGTCCTTTAATTGCCAAATGTATTTGCTTAGTTCAGTTGAGTTGCTCTTCGCTCTTGCATTAAACGATCCTTTATGGCTGGCGTACCTTGCTTTGAAATCAGTTGCTGTGAGTCCTACGTACTTTTCTTCCTTTTCGCTGGTCTTTACCGTTGCCTGATTGACGATGTCTCTTGAGAAGCATATTCCTTGTAATGGGCACGTGGTATTCCGTTACATCGATGAAACGATGGGGCAGAATCATGTGAATTAGTGGTATGTTACATGCTTTCGCTATTACAAGCAAAACATGGGTCATCCTTTGGCTTATACAGAGACGATGGATTGGGCATAGTCAAAGGAACACCAAGGCAAATTGAAAATATGAAGAAGGACATTTGCAAAACATTCTAGGAGAACGACCTACGAATTACGATCGAAGCCAACAGGAAAGTGGTCAATTTCCTTGATGTCACCCTAGACGTAAACACGGGAAAGCATATACCATACATGAAACCAAACAACGTGTTACAGTACGTCAACATCAAATCCAATCACCCCCCAATCATCTTAAAGAACATTCCTGAAGGAATCAACAAGCGACGGTCAGAAATTTCTTCGAGCGAGGAAGTCTTCAATGAAGCAGCCCCCGTATATCAAAAGGCGCTGAGCGACAGTGGATATGTTTACAAACTCAATTATGTTAGACCAACGGCACCAAAGACAGGGAAACGGCAAAGGAAGCGTAACATCGTCTGGTCCAACCCACCCTACAACGAAAACGTGAAAACCAATGTGGGGAGAGAGTTCCTGAACATTATCCGTAAATGCTTTCCGAAAAGCAATAAATTACACAAGATCTTTAACAAGAACACAATAAAAGTATCCTACAGTTGTATGCCAAACGTAAGAACAATCATCGAAGGAAATAACAAAGGAAAACTGGCAAAAGGCAGCAAAGATAGTGTCCAGAAGGAATGCAATTGTCCGAGGAATACCACGTGCCCATTACAAGGAAAATGCCTCTCAAGAGACATCGTGTATCAGGCAACGGTAAAGACCAGCGAAAAGGAAGAAAAGTACGTAGGACTCACAGCAATTGATTTCAAAGCAAGGTACGCCAGCCATAAAGCATCGTTTAAAGCAAGAGCGAAGAGCAACTCAACTGAACTGAGCAAATACATTTGGCAATTAAAGGACAGCAACACCGATTATACGATTTCGTGGAAAATTCTTTGTCACGCCTCGCACTATACAAACGCGACAAACGTTGTAATTTATGCATAGCTGAAAAATATTACATCATATGCCAGCCGCAAACAGCAACACTGAATAAGCGCAACGAGTTGATTAGTAAATGTAGACACAATGAGAAATTCCTATTGAAGAACGTTAGGTAAATAGGAGCGTGCAACACGAACGGCCATGTATGACTCAAAAGCGGTAATCTTCAACGAAAAAAATCACTCTTGGTTACACACTGATGAGTGCAGGACAAACTAAACGTCCTGTACGAAACAGATCTGTATGAAAACCAGAGGCAAAAGTATGATCGTGTCCTGATTATTCATTTATAATTGCCCTACCGCATGGTATAGAGCACTCTTCGCACAGCAAATACAACCCTACTTTACGTATATATATATATATATATATATATATATATATATATATATATACATAAATTGAAAGATTAAAGAGGACGCATCGATTCTCTGTTACTCTGAGTTTCGCGCCTATAAGCGCTCGTCAGACAGAAAAGTTCTGTCTGACGAGCGCTTAGGCGCGAAACTCAGAGTAACAGAGAATCGATGCGTCCTCTTTAATCTTTCAATTTATGTATACTTAGCTCTGCTACCACAGCATTGAGCACTTTACGCCAAGGTTGACTCGACCTCCACATTTATATATATATATATATTTTTTTTTTTTTTTAATTTTTTTTTTCGGGACATTTTTTTCTCGGAAATAATTATTATCTAGTAGCATAATTTATTTCTTTAACATTACTCTTTTTCTTAATTCCTGTCATTATCATTGTAATTGTTTCATTATTATTATTATTCATAGACTAAACCCATTAGACAATTAACAATTATTCGCCGAAGGCGAAGTGATTATCGGTGAATATTCACCAAGACGAAGTCGAGGTGAATATTCACCGATAATCACTGAGCCTGAGGCGAATAATTGTTTTAGTAAAAATACACAGGTGATTATTTCAAAAAAGAGAGAGAGAGAGAGAAAACAAAACATTTTAACGCGAAATCATCTCCACTTACAGTGGCAAAACGACTACTGGCAGCCATTTTGTCCGTCGAGGTGATTATCGGCTCACAATCCGAGATAGCGAGCCAATGAGAGCGCGCGATTTTGTATAATCACCTGTGTATTTATACTAATAATTAGTATTGTCCGTTAAACTAAGCTTGCTCAATAAAGTTCAATTTTTTCCTGAGTTTTTTCCTAAGCTCTTGTTTTCTCGGTCATAGCGTGAGATGTTTCAAGCAACTGTTAATTTGTCTGCCATCTATTTTTCCTTTGTGATAACTGATAGATAATTCTGTAGGAACAATAATGAATTGTGTAGGTCTTCGCAGCCGGGACTGCTAGCGCTTGAGCACTTATTAAGTACCCCAAGAAAAGCAGCGAATTAGATGCACATAATGGGCGCTTGGTGCCCATCCAATCACTGCCTCAGGGCCGATTTTTGTCGCATGTGGCACACTTACGACAGGCCTACAGCTTGTTTACGATTGCCGTTAACCAAAAAGCGAAAGAGATGATTTCTATATCTAAGGCCCGGTGGGTGGAACAAGGGGAAAAACCCAAAAACCCACCAAATACGTTTTTAATTTCGAAAAACGCAATAACGAAAAAAGGAGGATATCGCAGATTAAACTTAACTTGATGGCGTGATAACAACAAATCTCCAGCTTATACAAAGAGAAATAGAATTCAACTTTAGTAAATTGTACACAACTAAAATAAATGATAGTTTGGTACCCAAACAAACGAAAGATTTTCAGAATTTTATTGAAACTCTAGATCTCCCTAAATTAAGTAATGATGAACAAGCTGAGAACTAGAACGCGTCTTGACACTTGAAGAAGTTAAAAACACTCTACTTTCCTTTGAGAATAATAAAAATCCGGGTGAGGATGGCTTTCCGAAAGAATTTTATGAAACCTTTTTGACATGCTGTGTAATGTACTCTCAAGTTCTTATAAGGAAGCCCTTTGCAGTGGTAAATTATCAGTTTCGCAGAGAAGAGGAACAATTTCCTTAATACCGAAAAATGATTGCGATTTGATGGACGTTTCTAGCTGGCACCCGATAACTCTTTTCCGTAAATTATCAAACGTAATTGCCAAAAGAATCGCAATATTCTCAGCTAAATTAATTCACTCTGAACAAACTGGTTTTGTAAAAGGA
>OX421453.1:20119572-20134572 GCA_949126865.1 Montipora capitata
CTTGTATAATCCACGTTTCGATCACCTTTGCATTCAGATCAGCACCCAATTGCAAAAAATGAGTCAGTAGACTTTGCAAAAGACAGGATGGAGTCGCACTGACTCTAAATTCTTCGTTCCTTCCAACAGGGAATTTGGTATATGTGGAAAACCGTGCTGTATAGGGAAGAAATTAAGGGCAAGGTGTACGTACCTTCTATGTTAGGGCTTTCCTGCCCAATCATTTAAGGAATCAAGGTCGTTAATTTGACGATGCAAGACCTGTGCGAAGGGTGGTGTGGTTTGATAGCTTTCAGTTCCTTACGAAGGTCTCTTGATGGGCTGCTGATGGTAAACATTTGACGCCTACATTCAAGAAACCACGTTTGAACAAATGTTTATTGTAAGGTTTCCTTTTTTTCATCAAACTGCTTGTAACATTTTTCCTTTTCATAAGTAACGTATATCTCCAATTAGACATATTTTTTAAACTATATTCAATTGCAAGTTATGAACACAAATAAATCTAAAGCTAGTGGTTTTTCCCGTAACAGACGGGTTCCTTACGCGTTACGTACATACTGCATATTCTCGAATAGGCGCCAGGGGGCTAACTTAAAGTTTTTTTCTTTCAACAACTAGACAGTCCTTATTCTGACTAAATTTATGTAACGAAAGGAGGAAAAAACACAACAAAGTAAGTGCAAGCGCAAGCACGTGGGGATAGAAATATGCGGAAGTCACTTAAACTGTCGTCTAGGAACTGTTCTCGTATTACAATGCAGGTATAGTTGGAGTTGACAAGGTTACAAAAGTGAAAATGGAAACAGGCTTTCCTCAGTTGTAATGTCCTACAATGTAACACAAGTGGAGAGGGTTAGGCTTATTTGCTATTTTGGCCATGGGGATCCGGCGCTTACTCGAATGATTCGAGGAAATAACCGTATTTACAAATTAAAGATATTTAAAACCGTGTTTACGACAGACGGGAAACGTGAGATACGCGTTTATGTTTTTTTACAAAACTTTGTTCAAAGATAAGAATAGTGCAACTTCCCTGAGAAACTGGAAACAGCGAGCGGCAAATAAAAAGAGTAGGGTAAACATGGACACATGGCCGTTTCTGCCGTTCGCGCTTTTCCGTTTGCCGTAAACTTAACTCTAAATCTCTGAAATGATGAACAATAAGTGTTACGGCTAAAGCGAAGATCGCTTGAGCCTTTTTCCATGTTAAAAATGTAAACAATTATGAATTAGTGCAACGGTAATAGTGGAACAATTACATACATTTGTTAGAACTCTATCTTCATACACAGTCTTTTGTTTCGAGATTTGACACACCACCCTAAACAAAGCAACACTCAAGCTATACCGTATCCGTTTAAACCTGCAAACAGGCTGATGGGCCCCTTGAACCGAAGAAGCTAGGAAAAGTTACCTATACAATCGTGCTAGTTGTTTTAGCTCTTTGTTTCAATCACGGCTGTTCGGCTAACTCTTTACAGCCTTTAGGGGCGGATTTAGGGGAAGGTGACCTGCGGCTTTCTAATACAACTGGTATTCTGCAGAAGTCACCAGTCAGCTACTCCATTCCTTAGTGGTGTATCCCCTCCTCAGAAAAATCCTGGATCCGCCCTTGGCCTTCTGTACTGAAACTGATGCTTACAGTAAGAACTTCTTTTACAGCTTACTGTTTAGTTTAAGTATTTGCCTTTGCGTCGAACATACGAATGATCGAACATGTTAACAGTGTTAATGTATTCGATTGGGGGTCTTTTTAATAATTCACCTTTTACAAAATTCACAGCAACCCAATCGCGGCTACCAAGGTAATACCCTTCTTAAACGCACTCTTAGGCTTGAAATTGAGAAAGCCATACCGTTATAAAATTGTATGGTAAAACCCGAAGGAATCCAATTTGATTAGTCAAAGTAAAGAAAAAAACTAGTTTTGTTGCTAATGGAATTTCATTACGCCGTTTCAATGGTTAACGGTATTATCACTCGTGCAACTTCTCAATTGCATCCTCATGATTTCGTTTATCAAGTTTAATTTCCAATAAAATCTATCAAACCTCGAGGATTGTCTGGTGTTTTTGTTTTTTGCTGATGTGGCCAGATTTTACTGTAGTTTTTGCTAACCTACTTTTGTGGGTTTTTGAGAAATCAGCAACTGAAGCCAAAATATAGGGTGTTTTTGCTGAGATTTCCTGTTGCCAAGGTAACTTATACGACACAATAATGACCCTGTCTTTATCAGCAATAATTGGTGTTTCATATGGTGTCATAACATTGCTGTTACGTGATACATCGTTGTAGTGCCAATCCTTCTAAAGAGAGCGTCTCTTCGAAGTGTTGAAAGTGGTTAGAGCCACCTTACGGTAAAATGTTTTTTCTGTGAATTTATACTAATAAAATAAACCATGATGAGTTTTTCATCAATCACAACGCATTTTATTGCACCGTCGCTTAATTTATTTTCTTACCATTATCCTCTGCAGGAAAATCTGCAAGTAAATTTAAAACAAAATTTGCTGTTGAAAACACCTTTGAATTGTTATCTTACTTAGGCAATTATGATAGAATGAGTGCGTAATCACTTCAGCACTCCAGTCCAAATAAACCCTCCACACACGCACTCGATCTGGACTGCGACATTGCCTGGCTGAGTCTTATGATCCAGTTAAAAGTATTGTGTGATCTTGGAAGCAAAGAATCTAACCCTTTTATCGACTTTATTCGGTTCTTCAGATATGATTCAATTTGCTAAAATTGTTTTCATGTTCATTATTCAACCGTTCCTCATCCGATCATATCAACGTCTCATAATATAGGTAGTCACTTACACTGACCCTCTATGGTATCCTCGTTCCCGTTGTCCTCTTCTTCCGAGGAGGATTCTGAAAGAACGAATGCGATCATGAATAACTAGTATTACCAGTAGGTGAACTCTCTTAAAATACTCCTTATGTCAAAGCAAAATATTCTCAATCCAGCTTTAACTTAAACTTCTAATTCTTACGTATCACTGCCGTAAGGTTACTCCACTGTACAAAATTGTTCCCTCATCAGATCATTACATCCAGTTTAATTTGCTTAACTCTTCCTAAGTTTACCTTACTTAATAATGTCTCCATGTCCCTAATATTCACCTTCTGATCCACTATCATTTGTTATATCGGGAATATATACCAAGTGAATAACAAATATTAATAACTTATCCGTTGTTATAACAATTTCAGTCTAGTACTAGGCAATTTTTTTTACGCTGTACCCTGGTATTGCACGTTCACAAGTTTCACACAAGCTGGGGAACTGTCATTCTTAAAGGTACCATCTATATTAAGAAATTCATCACGCCTCAGTTGTTCAAAACGTGGATAACGCTATCCACCGGATAAATCACTATCCAGTCCATAAGTCATAGCGGAATCAATTGCGCTATTCAATGGATAGTGCACTATCCATTGGATAGCGCAATTGATTCAACAGGTGGATAACGCTATCCACCGGATAAATCATAATTTATCCGGTGGATAGCGTTATCCACCTGTTTAATCAATTGCGCTATCCAATGGGTAGTGCACTATCCATTGAATATGGATAGTGCACTATCCATTGAATAGCGCAATTGATTCCGTTATGACTTATGGACTGGATAGTGATTTATCCGGTGAATAGTGTTATCCTCCTTTTGAACAACTGAGGCCAGGTTAGCAGGCAAGCAGCTGAAAACGTCGGTGGAAGGAAAAAGACTTCAGGCCCCCATCCCAAGCATGCCTAGAAACATCGTTCCTTGACTTGCTGAGTAAAATAATCGTTTCCTAGTTAACATAAATTTTCATTTTGAAGTACCTTTGACAGTCATCTCTGCGAAGCTTTTACCCACGATATCTCCGATGTTGCTGGAGTCGAAGGCCATCAGCAAATCAGACTTTTGCCAACTCTGTGGTGGACTCGTGGAGCTGGTAAAATTCCCTGTACACCCTAACGTCGTGGCCTACGTGGCGCGCTTACCAATCGACATCCACTTCCGTTAAAGCGGCTGCCTGGGAGACTGTTTCGAAATAATTTTGTGGCAACTATATCGTAAAATAATTTTAAGGAAACTATATTACTTTATAATTTTATGGAAACTATATGTTTACAATTACTGGGGATATAAATTGCACTTTTTCTTGATCTACCTTAGGGCCCATTCACATGGATTCAATTAACAATTTTAGTGAGCGTCAGCGGAGAAAAGGATGGCTCAAGGCGACGTAGTCGCAAAATTGATTGGCACACGGTGGCAGAGTTTTGCTTTGCAAAGCAAGAGTGCCAACCCTTTAAAATTTAATTTAAAAATGGCGATTGTGATGATTTCAATATGGTGAGGCAATTGCCTTGAAGAATGTAGTACATCACTACTAATCATCTGATGGTACAATTTTACGAAAATAATTTTATGGAAATTGTATCATAAAATAATTTTGTGGAAACTATATCATTTTATAATTTTATGGAGATCACATGGTTTTTTGACATGGATCCAAGGCCTTTAAGATTTAGCGAGCGGCCGCAATGGAATAAACGAGAGTTTTCGAAGAAAACCGAAGTGTTCAATGCGAGGGTTACGCACTTTTGTTATGATTTCATTGTATGATTATATTGTTATGGTTTTACTAATGATTGCAATTTTATGGTGATCATTTGATGATGCAATTTTTGGAAACTATATGGTTTTATAATTTTTATGGCTAAATGTTATGATTCTCATATTATTGTAAAAGTATCACAGCTAACCACATTGCGATTTCAAGCAGTTTAAAAGCGATGGAGTGTGCTTCTGTTTATGATCCATTGCGATGACTATCATGAGGTGATTTCACACAACTGGTTAAAGTTATATAATCATTTCATAATATATACTACTTAACCAAATGGTTTGCGTCTTTTCCTTTTTTCAACTTATTGGCCAAAAAAATCAGTATTTCTGGTTATATACTGTTTTTTGTCGTATTGTTTTATGTTATGAAATCATTTCCTTTTCTGTAAAATGATATATCGTTAAATCATATAAATCATTGATGTTTTAATAGATTAAAATTGGAATTGATTATATCTTTTTATAAGATTATCAAACATTCATTTATACCATAAAAATTATTATTTCCTTTCATAAATACGTTCTTAAAATTTTAAATTTTTGTATCATTACATGACATGACATCGATTAATAAGATTCCAAATATACAAATTGGTCTCTTTTATTCTCATTGAACCTGAAATCGTATTAATTACTTTTATGTAATTATCAATGCCTAAAATTTGTAATATCATATTGCTTTTATGATATTTCATGTATATTAGCGTATAAAATATTTTAAAATATAATCTATATATATTTGTGCAATGATATGAATAAAATATTGAAAAACGAATATCTAAGATGAACTTTTTGTGATTTGTAGTTACAAGAATCCATACCTAAAAGTCAAACATGTTGTCAAAATCAGACTTTAATCAATGATAATGGCAGAAATGTTTGTACAAACTGCGCTCGAGTAAATAGCTATCAGACAGCCAACGAATACGTTGATTTCCGCTCTAATAAATATAAATTTGTCCGAAAAAAGGGCCAGTACAAAAGGAAATATCACATTGAAAAGATGATAATAAGCCATACTGAAAACGGGACACAAATGTCGTATAATAATACACATGAAATACTTCGAATATTTAATGAAATAGAAAAGACTCGTCCACAAGTCATTGGTAATCGTGAACGAATGATTAATTGAATTTTATTTTAAGAAATTAAAGTGTTTCAAATGATGAATTTACCTTATCAGCAAATAAATGCTTTGTCGTAATATTTTTTCAATTTTGTCTATAGGAGGACATAAATCAATAATGATATCATCGGTCACTTTCATTTCGTTGATTAACTCTTCATGATCAAAGTGTATCCCTCTTAAATATGATCTAAGATTGACAAGCATTTTTTGATACGTTGTGTATGCAAATTTTGCCATCTCTATCAATTTTTTGTAGTTTTTAATCTGGAAGCCAGTTTTAACTAAAACACTGGTCCCGGAAATTGTTCCCAAAACGACTTGATTCAGTGTTAAAGCGCCTGCTATACTGCCTGAAACAACAAGTCCTGTTGAAGTCAAGTTAAACACAAGATTCAATCTCTTGTAATGTTTAAATGCTCTCTTATAACACCAATACTTTTTTTATGATAACACTTGTAATAAGATTTCAATTTATTGATTTGGTCCTTTGTCAAATTTTGACTTATACGATTCCACTCAAAGATATTTTTCATATTATATATGTAGAGAATTTTTTAAAATCCATGTAAAACCAGAAACATGACCAAACAAGGGTGAGTTTTTCAAACATCCAGCAGTTAACCGTCTGTTAGGAGCATAACAATAACCCCTCCCTAAACCATGCTTTCGATAGAACCTACCATAAGAATCATATAAACAACTATGGATGTGAAACGATTTATATCTTCCCAATGTTATTTCTAAAAAACGAGTCAGGCACGAATTTCCAGGACCGATTAACCCAATCTCCTTGGTTATTATTTTTGAGATTTTTTTTTTATCGGAATAATTTCGAGTAGATGTTTACATCCAACGTATTGGTATGGTAAAGTACTTTTCAGTATTTGATCATCAATATTGCTATGTATTTGTTTCATTTCATTGAAAAAACGATCAATATATTCTAAACATTCTTTGGGTGAATCAATTTATATTATTTGGTCATATTAATTTAGTCTAGACAACAAACTTAAAAATAGTTGTTATTAAGGCACAAAGTATTCTATATAAAAGTGTAACACTTGATTTTTTTTTAATGCTGATGATAAATTTATCGTAATTAATCCTTTAAAGGTTATTAAGTTCACATTGCGAGTAAATATTTTGTCGTTGTTGAAAATTTAAATTATGGATATATGGGTTGGTAGCTCCCATTAAAAAAATAAATTTAACCTGATTTACAGGTCATTAGAGTAGCAACTGAATTTTTTTATACGAGATTGAGGTGGTACGTAAAAGCGTAACGAGCTTTTTATTTAATATCAAGCTTCCACGCAAATATTGTGTAAAATTTTTAAATAGTTTACCATTCATATTTAGTTGCACATTCATTTTAAACTGCTTTCGATGCTGTGAAAGCACTATGATAATCGTAAACGTCACTACTAAGATCGGATTCAAATCCTTCTACACCATAAATAACATTGTAAATAGGGGCTTTGCTTGCACCCTGTGGATCATCATCGACATGAATGGTGCAGTACAAATATATCGTTGTACTTAAAATATGATGTATCCACTTTAACAATAGACCGTGTGTACTAAATATTACCGATTTTCTTTCAGTAACAGTTGTAAAGTAAAGTAAAGTAGACCTTATTTAACGTCGAGAACTCGTAACAGTAATTAAACTGACAAACCTGAGGTCGACGGTGCGCTCATTTTACTCCCCCCTCTCCATCAGTGCTCCGTTTTACGGGTATTTAAAGCTACTAGCTACACGGAAAGGAAAGGAGTCGAAACAAGGATGCAAGATCCGGGAATCGAACTCAGGACCTCTTGCACCAAGGCCGCGCACTAACCGACTGTGCCATCCCTGCTCCTAGATTGTACATTACTGAAACCACAGCTCTATTTTATTCCAAACAGCTCTGTTGGTTGTAATCCATTTTGCACAAGTGGTGCAATTGTTTTGAAATTAACATTCCACAGAGAAAAACGGTTAAAACCCACTTTCGATATATTAAAATTCAGTTGTAAACGAAAGGCACCATCTCGAGACTCTGGAGAATAAACTCATACAAATCCTCATATTTACTCCCCAGAGCCTCGAGATGATGCCTTTTGTTTAGGACAGAATTTCAATATATCCAAAGTGGGCTATTCTAGATCTAAAATTATTGTCCGATTTTATTAAAAGACAATTTATAATTTTTTATCATAAGTGTGGGGTCTATTTTGGTATTCATTTATCCCAATTATTTCAATACTATACTCTTCAGATATCTCATTAACATCCGCCATTATATATTGAAATACATTGATAGCAGGATGTGAGTTTTTAACATGACTTTTGCTTAATTGCTCCAAAGTAATAACGTCTTTGTTATTTGTACCGTCAGATAAATTAATTATTTTGTTGTTATTTTAATCAAGATTTGATGTAACCGTTTTATCCATTTTTCATTCAATTTTGTGGTAACATAATTTATTAACAGCATAATAACCGAAAGTCGGTTTGTCTTTTATTCCAATCAATTCATTTCTATTCATACTCAAAGGAGCAAACATAATACCATGTGTCTTGTTATTTAAATAATTTGGATTAACGTATGTTATCTGCTTTTTGCTGCAATTGTAACGCATTTACAGCATCATCGTTTTTAGTCCCTCGTGCCATATTAAAGATCTTTTTACCTCCCATGTCTAAATCTTGTTGTATGCTTTCGTCTAATTTTTGAGCTAAATGAGTATCAACGTATGAACGTCTAACGGCAGCGTTTTGGTTGAGAGCACTCGCTAGATTGAGTATTTGCCTTTCGTTGCTAGGTGTTGAACTTGAAAAGAAAATCGAGTTTTGTAATTCACCATCTGTGACCTTATTCAAATAGTGACAGTCTACGTATTTTTCATTTAACACGTCGGACTCGCTATGATTCAACAGATCCGAATCGGAGACGCTGATCCTTGAACCGTTGTTTTAGACAAATCAGCTAAATTTTGTGTTTGTGAAGGGTAACGACATACTATGGCAAGCCGTTTGTAGCAAAATTTAATCTTAGATATATATGTTCAATCCTTTAAATAAAGGTTTAATTTAAAGTCATAAAAGGCTTTCAATGCAATCCAATCCTTAAATTTTATATGCAATGCAATACCGCAAATACTGATTCAATCCAATCCTTAAATTTTATATGTAATGCAATACCACAAATATTGATTCAATCCAATCCTTAAAATTTATATTTAATCCAATATCACGAATATTGATTCCATCCAATTCTTAAATTTTATGTGTAGTGCAATACCACGAATATTGATTCAAAGCAATCCTTAAATTTCTATGCAATCCGAAAATATATGTTCAATCTTCCTGGGACGAGCGCGGCCATATAGAACCAGAGCAAACTGTCCAAGGTATAGAACAAAAGATGGCAGCAGAGTGAGAAGAAAAATTTGACTTAGAAGTTGAGTTTCCCAAATTTCTACGAGAACTTGTGGATAGAACCGAGACAATATATTATTTGAGAACTTAACACAGAAGCTGCAGAAACGCAGGCCGAAGTTCTTGATCAAACAATTAGCCTGCTTAGGTCGATGAAAAGAGTGTTGCATCCCTAGACAAGAGGGACAAGAAAAATCTTGATTCCATCGCTGGGGCCTTAGTAGATGTGCTTAATATGCTTCGTCGCCGGACTATCACTCCGTCTACTGTGGCTGCGGATTCAGGTACGATAGATAGGGATAAAGGAAAAGATCCTGGAAGACCATCTCTCAAAATTCGTTTTGAGATGCTAGAAGAACTGTGAGGACTGGGAATTCACTCGGAGTTTCGAGGTGGACAGTTAACAGATGAGTAGCAGAGTATGGTTTATAGGATATGAGGGGCTTTGAACGAATTACCTGATGAAAGACTCGACCGGATCACTCAAAGAGTTACATAAACAACAATGGGAGTGCGTCTAGATTGAAACATAATAGCCGGTTACCTGAAATCTATTGGGTTACGGATTCAACGTCGAAGAGTCAGACAAAGGTTGGCGAAGCTAGACCCCGAAAATAATGCCTTGAGATGGAATGCTACCATACAGCGCAGGAAGTACAATGTGCCAAACTCACTTTGGCATCTTGATGGATGTTGCGATCCCGACTGCGACGTACTTATCGATCGGGAGGCGCCGTTTCTACCTCAGTACAACGATTGTAGAATTAAATGGATTTCTTTATTCATCATCGATTACAGTCAATCTCATGGCACATGGTGGAAAAACTACAACAGCGAAATGAACACTGAAATAAGAAACCTAGTTTAAATGAAAGAAGAAAAAATGGAACGAATAAAAAAGAAACCTTGAAAAGTAAAGTCACTTACGTTGTCCAACTCCTAGCGGTACAGGATAAAGAGAAGAACGAAAAACTTAAAACAGATGGTTTGCTCAAAAACTCCCTTTGTGGTCGAAAAACTCCAAAGACTGAACTAGAAAAACCGCCTGCCCACCTAAGTTATCCTATTACGTTAATCACTCGCTAAATCAATACAGAAACGGAAACAAGCGTGACTCGCGTGACAATGGACATCACTCATTTATTAGGTGGAAGCTGGTAATTCAAGGTTGCATAGACGGATTTTCTAGAAGAATAATCTTCCTATAATGTCGTCCCAATAATAGAGCCGAAACAGGTCTGGGATTGTAAAGGAATGTTGTCCTAAGTAGCGTGTGTATGTGTCTGGAGAGAATTCAAGTGAGTTCAAGTGAGTTTGGGTTCGATTCCCACCCACCTGGGTCAGAGATTTTTTCTCTGTCATAAGGTGTTGCATAAGAAGTTCCTGATGCTGTGGATCAGCGAAGGTTCTTCATCCATCATATGCACGCAGTAGCGTTGGCTTCCATCAAGATGCCAAAGTGAGTTTGGCCAAGGCACATTGTACTTCCTGCGCTGTATGGTAGCACCTCATCTCAAGGCATTATTTTCGGGATATAGCTTCGTCAACCTTTGTCTGACTCTTCGACGTTGAATCCGTAACCCAATAGATTTCAGGTAACCGGCTGTTATGTTTCATCTAGTAATCTTGAATCAGATCCGGTCGAGTCTTTCATCAGGTAATTTGTTCAAAGCCCGATCATATCCTATAAACCATACTCTGCTACTCATCTGTTAACTGTCCACCTCGAAACTCCGAGTGAATTCCCAGTGAATTCTCCAAGTGAATTCCCAGTCCTCGCAGTTCTTCTAGCATCTCAAAAGAAATTTTGAGAGATGGTCTTCCGGGATTTTTTCCTTTATCCCTATCTATCGTACCTGAATCCGCAGCCACAGTAGACGGAGTGATAGTCCGACGACGAAGCATATTAAGCACATCTACTAAGGCCCCAGCGATTGAATCGAGATTTTCCTTGTCCCTCGTGTCTAGGGTTGCAACTTACACTCTTTCATCGACCTAAGCAGGCTAATTGTTTGATCAAGAACTTCGGCCTGCGTTTCTGCAGCTTCTGTATCAAAGTTCTCAAATAATATATCGTCTCGGTTCTATCCACAAATTCTCCTAGAAATTTGGGAAACTCAACTTCTAAGTCAAATTTTTCTTCTCACTCTGCTGCCATCTTTTGTTCTATACCTTGGACAGTTTACTCTGGTTCTATATGGCCGCGCTCGTCCCAGGAAGATTGAACATATATTTTCGGATTGCATATAAATTTAAGGATTGCATTGAATCAATATTCGTGGTATTGCATTACACATAAAATTTAAGAATTGGATTGAATCAATATTCGTGGTATTGGATTAAATACAAAATTTAAGGATTGGATTGAATCAATATTTGTGGTATTGCATTACATATAAAATTTAAGGATTGGATTGAATCAGTATTTGCGGTATTGCATTGCATATAAAATTTGAGGATTGGATTGCATTGAAAGCCTTTTATGACTTTAAATTAAACCTTTATTTAAAGGATTGAACATATATATCTAAGATTAAATTTTGCTACAAACGGCTTGCCATAAACGACACTCTTATTGTTGACGGGTGCAATACGCTGTAGATCATAAAACCTTTTTGTTCTAGGGATCAACTGGTTTGTTTGTGTAATAACAACATATGATTTATTTGAATCATGGTTACCTATAACATGCTCAACGTCTGGAAAGTAGATATGACTATTCATATTTCTTTGGTTATCTGTGATTAATCTCAAATTTTGCTGTTGAGAATCTTGCAAGTGTAGCGACGTCATCTGAAGAGACCCAGTGGCACTTTAAAATGCGGCTTTATCAATTGAAATAACCCCAAGTACAACTCCATCTATTAAAGTATGTTGTTTTTTGATCTATTTGTTTTTTTTTATAGCATCATTGTTATTTGAGCCTTCTTTTAAAATTTATTGATTTTTTTTGTTGCATAACATAATTATTGTCTGTTAATTTAAATCCTAACCCATTTGGCCCTGGTAGCCCTTGTATCTGAGTTTGTGAACTTGAATCAATTTTTCGTTCATTAACAATGCCCATTTATACTATTAAATTACATATTTGCATAAAAATTTATTTTAACGGATTTCATAGGCTTATCAACGTATAAAAATGAATATGGCTTTTTTCTGGCTTTAATATGTTGATCCTCTTAAACTCCAAGCTCATGGGTTGTTAAATTTATTTCATTTGTTGATGGAAAATCATAAACACAAAAATCCGAACAACTTTATCTTATATCTGATATGACTGTGACAAATATATTACATTACAGCTTTTACGTCTACCTTGTATAAAATAATTAATTATAGGTTTTTGGTTCTTTCTGTCACGTAATCATCAAAAACAACAATCTTTTCACATTCATTTTCCAAATCTTTAAAAGGAATAATTTCATGATTGGAATAATTAATGACATTATCATCAACCTGATTACCAATATCTGCTAATTTTTCAATCATCTGTTTGCATTTGTCTTGCTCCAAATTTTTTGCATATAAATACAGCTGAGCATAATACAACAAAGGATTCATTAACATATAATACAGCATTCAAAACGTGTTTTTGGGCATATATGAATATCATTGTTTGAGATTATTGTTTTTTACGGTTATTAAAATAAAAATTTGGTATTTCCCTTGTATATGTTATTCAAAAAGATAAGTTAACATAAGCTAAGATAAGTTTATATAATGTATTTATATTAATGGATATTGAAAGATGTAAAAAAACTGACTATTCCAAAAATCCAATCAGGAAAAATGACTAAAATTGTTCGTGATAGTATTAAAACTACTCAAGTTTCAAAACAAGATTCTTATGAAGAAACATAGGAAATTTCCAAACCAGTTATTGATGTACAAAAGAGTGTTAAGCAGAGTATTGGTGACAAACAAGATAAAATGATTGAACAACTTCGAAAAAAATTAAAAAAGCCCTTACCAGTGGTTTAGACATTTTAGTACTTTATAATCAAGCACCAGACTCATCAACAAAAAAAAAACAAAATTACATCTTGATTATAAACCAATAATGATGGCACCAAAAATGAAGTCAAAGTTAGATGAAGGATTTGATGTAAATGAAATGCAAATATTAATTCAATAGGAATTATAACCACCATCAAAAGTATTAGATGCTTCCATTAAAGGAGATATTGACATTAATGAATATGATGAAAATATTGGTGAATTGTTGAGAAAACTTTGTCAAAAAAAGGTAATTTATCAACTTCTAAAAAAGCAAAAACAAAAAATAAAGAGAAAATTGATGCGTTGACTTAAGATATCAAATTAATGCAAAAATACAGAAATAGAATTGGTATTATTGAAGAGGCTAAAAAAAACTTTACAGTCAGGTAGTGGTACGTACTTACACACAGAAGAAACGAGATGCTTATAAGATTAACCCAGAAACTGTTACCTATGGAAATTTAATAATTGATGTTCCTAAACCGTATGGGCAACTTAAATTAACAGTTTACCAAGATAAGAAAAAGGTATATGATAAACAAGTCGATTTTGATACTCTTGATTTGCTTACAAAGAGATTCAATAGGAAAAAGAAATGCAGTCCTTTATCAAAAATGGGGTTTGATGATTTGAATAGAATCTGTGAAATCCCTATTCATAGAACAAGTAAAAAGTACAAAAAAAATGGGAAGTGGAGTTGTTTATTACAACAATGTTAAAGATCTTATGGGTAGATTGCAATTATTAGGTGGATCAATTTTAGCTGCAAATAATGGAGTCAAAAATGAATTTTCTCAAATTGTTCAGACATTAAACAAACTTGGTGTTATAAACAACAATCAGCTCAATGATTTAATTAAAGAATATGCAATATAATAATATACAATGCAAGAAAGAGCAATTCGTATTTCATCTATTAACAGAGAGAAAATAGGAAAAGGCAGACCTGATAACTTTATCATAAATTTTAATATATTTGTGTTATCGTCATATAAAGTTGTCATTGAAATCAGCAATAATTATCAATTAGATCTTAGAGAAACAGAATTTGGAGATTTAATAGGATTTGATAAAAAATTATAACAAAAACAGAGCATGGATGAAAATTACCTAATATTACAAATTCTATTGATGCTTTATATATCAATTCAGATGGCATAACTGATTCAATTGTTGACGGTAAAAGTACAAATACTTTAGGAGTAATACCAGCTGATAATCTCACACGATCATATTCTTTTTCAATTGAAACATAAAGATTATTATTTTCTCCAGTAGCATCCAATAATGTATCCCAAATGAGACTTTGCAAGTTAATCATACAAGCTAATCATGCGTGATGCGACTGGCCACGATGTCTTGTGGTCCACGTTTATGTTGTTTTTCCTCCTTTACGGACAGCTGTTCTCCGCGATAGAACAGTCTAGAAGACGTCTAAATGGGGTATCTTATCGCTGGAGTGGTTTTGATTATGAGAAATGGACGAACGTAAGGGAATTTCAAGATTATTTAGCCTGGGTTTCACTGGTTTTCCGAGGCGAGAGTTTAGTTGATCATTTGCATGGTCATTTGCATGCTGATTGCGGTCTATTGCATTGGCTGCCCTGGAATTCAAACAATGGTTTTTTTTGGACGCTTCATTGCGTTGCTGGACTCCTCAAACACTCGTCGCGGTTTGCTAAAGACCAAGTTAAGGCAACACAAAAGACCGTGTGCTTTCTATGCGAACTAAATAAAGGATTCCTTTGATTTAATATGGCGAGGAAGACCGTTAAATTCCATCGCGCCTGCAAAATAAAAAGATCTCTTGGTGACCTC
>OX421453.1:20144572-20171572 GCA_949126865.1 Montipora capitata
CGTCACGTAACGCGAATGGCGTTTTAGTGGATCCTTAAACAAAATTTACACTTATGGAGCTCAATGATGGAAAGTCAGTTGGATAAACGACATGTAGGCAGGCGGTGAAAAACAAACACACCTGGAATCTTAAAAGCGATGAGTAGTGGACTTCGACAACAATCTGTCGCCCGTCGAGCCGAAATCAAAGTGAGCTGTATTTCTAATATTTTACCAAGTGTGCTGTTATGTAGAACACTGAAACCAAATGGAAAATTCTCTGGTAACTTATGGGTTCAACAAAGACAGAGAACAAATGGAACACCTTACTGTAAGTGGATCTGTGATCAACTCTGCACAGTCTTCAGTAAAAAAATAATTGGAAATGTGACAGCCAAGAATTATTTGAAAGAAAGCTTGTCATCTATTTTGTGTTTCATCATTCAAGGAAAAGGTTCTTTATGGAAAGGCTGTTGCGTACATGGTAATTTGACATGATTGAGTGCACGCAATGAAATAGGACGAGGTTTTTGCCTCTAAGAGCAAGTATGTTGTTTGTTTCAATAAAAGTTTCCCTGGAAAAGGATTCTGGGATATTTTCTGCCCTTGTGAATTATAATATCATGTTGTGTATTGAAGGTTGAAATGTGATATGGCAGGATATTTTTAGTATTGCTCTGTAAGCAGGAAGGGTTCACGAAAATAAACAGGTCTGTTGGAAGCGTGCTTGAGTTTCAACAAAATGAGCCCCAAAATCAGCAAAAAATTGTGACGCCGATGAATAATAAAGTAGCTGCTATTTCCAAAATGATGGAATTACCTGGTGATAAATAACCTCAACTTGGAGAGTAAATTTGACTTTGCAGAAACAATGGTCAACCTCAAGAGTTGGGCGATTGTGATCTTTGCTTTGAATTCGCTCATTTATTGTCAAACTTTGTAACACTTGACAGAAAAAGAAACTTACGAAAACCCGGTATCTTGCCATCATTTGACACAGATGCTTCACTGTTTGGCAAGTAAACATGCTGCGGTAACATCACACCGCCCGCTGAATTCCATCGATGTCACTTTCAATTCAAGCTAACAAAATCTGTACCTTGCTGAGTTCACATTTGTTAGTGTTAATAGTACATTGTACAGTACCGCCTGAAAGTATTGACCCCTCGGGACAAGGCAATACCTCATCTTTGCCGCGGGTAGTGGTCGCACGCCACCGAGGTATGCAAATTTTTTTTCCCTCGGTAAAACTGAGGTGCAATTTACCGCGGGAAATTTGCCGCGAGAGAAAAGACGAGGCTTGCCGTGGGAAAGAACAATGATTTCCTGCATGTGTGAAATAAGCGGAAGACTGTCAAGTTTTAGACCTCATGGTGTGAAGAATCGATTCTTAAAGCAAGAAATCGTAATCAAAATGAGAAAGTGCGCGATTTCCGTAAGGACTCAAATTTTATTATCTTTACATAATGTAAAACCGAAGACTTCTGTACTGTAAAGATACAAAGATACTGTTATTTAACTACAGTGTAAGCGACAGCTGTGTTATCTAACCAACGAAACACTCGTTGTTATCCAAGCTGTACTACTCTATGTGTGCGTAAAAAATTTGTTTTGTTTCGAAAAAGGTTCGATTGTGTCTGTTTTCGTCCAAGGCTGACCTTATTTTATTTGGAGACTTGAAATTCAAACTTGTGCGATTGTCTTTGTCTTATCATCGCCTATTTGGTGAGAGGCAAGTACGGTATACCTTCCACATATTATTGTGAAACTTGTCAAATTTCAATCTTAATTGATACATTCTTGCGAGGCATCGGAGCCTCTGTCGGGACTATTTTGAGACTTGACGTACCGACGAATAATTTAAGAATGGTTTCTTGTTTCATCTCTTTCATCAGCAAAGTAAGGCAACCAAGGTCCATGACGATCGGCTATGATCCTTGATCTATGTTCGCAATTTTCAACCGAAACTTGTTCAGTTCCTGTTCTTCGGTGGGATTTCAACATTATAATCTGGCTTATCGAAACACAAAGTCAACGGAAACCATTCACAACTCTACCGCGGAATTTTAATTACCGAGGGTTTACCTCGGTTGGCTTTTCCGTGGCAACTTTGGAGCCTAGCCGTAAGTTTCCCTCGGCAGAAAAGCGGCCTACCGCGGGAATACCGAGGGAAAGTCGCGACAGGGTGACGCAACAATGACGCGGTAAAGGGGTCAATACTTCCAGGTGGTACTGTATTTTCGGTCCAATGCTTCTGTTTTACGAAGGGGTATATGTTTTAGGTCACCCATCCAGATACTAACCCTGCCGGATGAGGTTAACTTCAGTGAACTCTAGTAAAACAAGCTGTCAGATGCTCAGAGGGCACGCTTAAACTTAAGGTGAAAAGAAGTTGTGAGGGAACTTGAAAATGATCAACATGTCAGCCCAGAAGCCATTGTTTCTCACTTCCCTTTTATTTTTTTCAATCTTTCTGGGTTCAGTACTTTGCTGGTAACCACATGTCTTCTCAGGCTATTTACTGTACCTAAGACTTCTACCATGGCACTACAATGATAGACAATACCAAACAATATTGTGCACTGTTAGAGCTACATCTTATGCAAGGACAACTTGAATCTCCTGGAAGACAACACAGCTCAGTTGACATTATGGAATAAATCGCTGTGTTACTTCACTACCACACGTAAGCAATGCAATTTTTTTTCTAAAGAGGGCAGGAATTGCTTCTTTCTGACAAATGATTAATTAGCCATGATTAATTAGTCATGGTAGCCAGGTTTTTAACCTCAGAAAAGGATCTGTTTCGTCGTACGAACGTGTGAGGACCTGTGAGCCAAAGGGCCTCTGCTGGTATGACTTCTGGGGGACCCCTTAAATGGTCTTAATGACCCCCCAACTTGAAAAAATTGCCTGCAATGCTGCACATACCACAGGCAACCCAGTGTACCCTCACGGAGGGTCTAGTTGTGATAAATTCTGTGATTGGTGGATTAACCTGAGTGCACTTAATATGATTGCCTGATGTAACTGTGTGATTTCAGGATCCGAGTACAGCCAACTGTCCGATTTCACTGTCCCATTTCAACCCTAAACAATAATTAGTGAAAAATAAAGTAGTTAATACACCAGTCAAATTTGAGAAAATTGTAATGGTTGTGATTATAATCGATAATAATCAATCGATCAAGCAAAGTAATTGATCAAAATCGATAATCGCCATAGTGTAAGCATCGGGTATCAATTTCTATCGATTTTGAGAAACTGTCAGGATACCACGACAAAACTTCCTGGCTTTACCGGATGCGCAGATCGACTTTTGAAGCCTATTATTTTATCACATTTTACATTAGAAGTTTGGGATTATATGATCATGGAGGAGGCCGTCATAGCTTTACGGTACCTGCAGAAAGACCCGGCGTTTACGCTTTTAAGGGTCTCTTGTACCTTTCAGCCGCACACTGCTAACCGTTCATAAATAATTAGCCATTCATTCTAGCCGTTCCAAAATATACATTAGTCCTTTCATGCTATCCATTTTAAATTTAATTTTGAAACAGTGTAGCCATCCGTTCACTATCCGCTCAGTACACTGTAGTTTACCCTTGGATATTTTTGTTTGAGAGGTCACACTTGACCGGTTGCAGACTCCTAATCCGAACAGTAAATACAGTAGGTGAGTTTACGGCGCGGCTAGGAATCTTTAACGGGTAGGGCGAATTTTCCCAATGGCTTTTCCCAGTGGCTTTTCTCAGCCCTTTCAACGGGTAAGGGAAAAAAACCAAACGGCTTTTTCCAACGTTTCCAACGGTTTGGGAGAAAATTTCCCAATGGCTTTTTCAACGCCTTCAACGGGTAAAGAAAAAAACCCAACTGCTTTTCCAACGCCTTCAACGCTTTCATCAACGGGTAACCAACGGCTTAAGCCGTTCAACGGAAAACCGTTGGTGTACGTTTTCGCGTGAGGGGTCACATATACCCAGGAAGCCTATTTGATCGAAACAATAGTGTTGTGAGTGTCAGTGATATCAAGGCATCAGGAATACTGTTCACGAATAGGGGACACTGACTTAGTACAGGCTTAGCTTGTTAACCGTCCCTTCTTACCTTACATGTACATTGGTGACCTCAAACGTAAAACACTAGCTTAGGAAACACATTTTGTAAGCAGGCATAAGCCATGATTCTCTGCAAAAATATAATTTTCATTAAAAACAGATCCATTCGTCACGTTATGAAAAGTAGTTGTTTGTCCACCAGGCTAGTGCACCTTTATCAGTTTCATAGCCGAGGTTACTTATAGTCTGCTTGTCTATGGTGTGGAGCAGCCAAAACAGTTTGCATCGGAATGAAGTCGGGTGCGAACGAGGCGCCATATGTAAAGGAGAGGATACTGGGGAGATGGTCTACCTGCTTCATTTAAATTTAATTTATTTTCTTCATACATTTGTTTTTTCAGTTTCATATGAAGTTGCCGTTGTGAAGATAAGAAATATAGTACCGCCTACATGTAGAAGTATTGACCCCTTTACGGCATCATTGCTGTGTCACCCTGTTGCGACTTTTCCTCGGTATTTCAGCGGTAGGCCGATTTTCTGCCGAGGGAAATTTACGGCTAGGCTCCAAAGTTGCTGCGGGAAAGTCAACCGAGGTAAACCCTTGGTAATTATAATTCCGTGGTAGAGTTGTAAAGGGGTTTCTTGTTGACTTTGTGTTTTGATAAGCCAGATTATAATGTTGAAACCCCACCGAAGAACAGGAACTGAACAAGTTTCGGTTGAAATTTGCAAACACAAAAGAGGATCATAGCTGCTAGTCATGGACCTTGGTTGCCTTTATTTTTCTTTTACATGTACATGCAAAGAGAGTATCCGTAGCCAGATTCCGACCACATTTGAAACCTTCTTTGCGACATATTTTGATTGCAGTGATTATTTAAAAGACTTATGGGGACTTTGCTAATTGTGCATTTAAAAGTTCTTGTATTTCCCCACCCGTGGGGGATTTTTTTCTTGCAAAGTCCCCAGTATTTGGCGAAGCCAAGCACCCAACATTCAAACTCTATATCACAGAACAAAAACACAGACCTTAACACAACTCAAAGGGACTATTGATAGATACAGCTCTAAAACTGTTGTCCTTTGAAAAGAGAACAATTGAGAAAGACGATCCAAGTTGATTAAAGCGGTGTTAAAGCCAAACCGCTTCTATTGTATCACTAACAAAAGACGACCTGTTGACCTTTAACAGTGACCTCTATAAACAATTATATGATTGAATGTGGGGCCAACCTTGTCTTCCAGACAGTGGTCCTTTTAACGCTGGTGTAGAATCATATGAGTGCTTATAATAAGTGTTTAGAGATGAATGTAGGGCCAGACCTTGTCTTCAATACTGTGGTCCTTGTAACGTAGAATCATTTGAGTGATTATGAGTGTATCAGATATGAATGTAGGGCCAAACCTTGTCTTCCAGTGGTCCTTTTAACGCTGGTGTTGATAATTATGAGTGCTTAATAAGTGTTTTAGAGATGAATGTGTTTTAGACAGGCCTTCTCATATTACGTGCAATCGACCTCAAATCGCATCCGATCGCACAATTCACAAAAAATCACATAATCAAGCCTTCTGATATTATGCGATGGTGCGATTTCGCACAATCGACCTCAAATCGCATCCGATCGCACAATTCACGAAAAATCACATAATTCACAAAAGAACGCACAAAATTCATAAAATAAAACATAAATCAACAAGTTTCTTAGGAGTTCCTGCATAAATACGCCATTTTAAAGATGATTTACATTGGAAAACGGCTAAAAAGCCTTTGTTACCTTTAATTTTGTAAAATAATATTCGAAGCTCAAGGTGTTATTTTGCATGTGGGGAGCCTGGTATGAGTCTCATTCTTAAAGAGTCGCCAGTTGGTGTAACACAAACACGCCCTTTGTTCAGATTAGCAAATCTGTTCAGAAATATAATACTGCACACAAAAACAAAGTGTAAGAAGCTAGTCATACAATGTAGCATACCAGGGCAGGAAACTTGGGCCGTCCAAACGTCTGGGACGGGTAACTTTTCCGTTCGGACAAGGAAAAACGTGATCCCAGTGGTCCGAATGGACGACTGAGTTGTAGAGGTCCAACTTAAAAAAAGTCAAGAAACTATACTTACCTGTTTTCTTTGGATATAATAATAAAATATTCTTTCTGTAATTAATAACCTAAGTGCTCTAAAAAATAAGTAGCTCTTACAGAAAGTAAAATAAAATATCATTTTGTTTACGTTGTGTGTTGATTTCGTCGTGCGAGGTGCTGCCATTAAATTCCATGTGAGTCCTGCTGTACAACATAATAGCAGGCTCACAATATCGCATGTGCTTGTCAGTCACGTTTCAGCGAATTTCAGTGCTTTTCTTCAAGCGTCGTGTCTTTGTCTCAGTCGACACTTACTAGCTTTTTAAAGAGGTCAGCACCGGAAACACATGATGCAGATGATGGTACATGTACTAGCAATGATGTTCATTCCAAAAAGAAAAAAAGCGAAGATAACAAGAAAAAGTATGAAACGAAGCGCATAAGAAAGTTTTAACCAGCGTGGCAGAAGAGCTAAAATGAAATATGAAGTTTATATAATTTATTACCCTTTAGTGTTGTTGTGGTTGTCTATTTTTGGACAAGTAGTTTGTGGTTCGGACAAGCAAAATACACATTGTACTTGTCCCAAGGGACAAGTGAATTGAAAAGAAAGTTTCTTGCCCTGCATACACTCAGAAATATTAATAATTATTGATCATTCATTTGGCATGTTAGCTGTGTCCTTTCAACTTTTCACATGGTGCACCAATATTGCAGAAGACCTCATTTTTTTTACTTATCCCAACTAATGTCGATCAAGATTCATAATTACTGTTTCCTTATGTTCAAAATGTCTTTAGGGCAGTAAAAACGTGTTTTTTTAATCCTGAAACTTTGAAAAACAAGCTTAAAATTGCTCAGAAAAAAATCCCATAATTTAAAATATTTATCGCATAATTGGTCTTTCTAATCGCATAATCTGACCTGCAAATTTTGCATAATTTGCATTTTTTCATCGCACCCTATCAGAAGGCCTGTTTAGAGATGAATGTAAGGCCAAACCTTGTCTTCAATACTGTGGTCCTTGTAACACTAGTGTAGAATCATTTGAGTCGACTCATTTTAACGCTGGTGTAGAATCGTGTGATTGCTCACTTAGTGTTTTAAAGATCAATGTAGGGCCAAATCTTGTCTTCCAGACGGTGGTCCTTTTAACACTAGTGTAGAATCATAATGAGTGCTTAATAAGTGTTTTCGAGATGAATGTACATGGAGGGCCAAATGTTGTGTTCAATACTGTGGTCCTTGTAATGCTGATGTAGGATCATTTTAGTAACGATGAGTGTATCAGAGCTGAATGTAGGGTCAAACCTTGTCTTCCAGACAGTGGTCCTTTTAACGCTGGTGTAGAATCATATGATTGCTTACTAAGGGTTTTAAAGATGAATGTAGGGGTGATTGCTTACTAAGTATTTTAAAGATAAATGTAGGGCCAAACCTTGTCTTCCAGACAGTGGTCCTTTTAACGCTGGTGTAGAATCATATGAGTGCTTAATAAGTGTTTTAGAGATGATTTAGGGATGTTATTATGAGTGTATGAGAGATGAATGCAGGGACAAACCTTGTCTTCGAGGCAGTGGTGACCTTTTAACGCTGGTGTAGAATTATATGATTAAATGGAGGGCCAACCTTGTCTAACGCTGGTGTAGAATCATATGAGCGCTTAATACATGTAAGTACTTAATACATGAGTGTATCAGAAATAAATGTAGGGCCAAACCTTGTCGTCCAGACAGTGGTCCTTTTAATGCTGGTGTAGAATCATCTGAATGCTTAATAAGTGTTTTAGAGATGAATGTGAGGCCAAACCTTGCCTTCAATACTGTGGTCCTTGTAACACTGGTTTAGAATCATTTTAGTGATTATGACTCTATCAGAGATGAATGTAGGGCCAAAGCTTGTTTTCCAGACAGTGGTCCTTTTAATGGTGGTGTAGAATCATATGAGTGCTTAATAAGTGTTTTAGAGATGAATGTGATGCGAAACCTTGTCTTCAATACTGTGGTCCTTGTAACCCTAGTTTAGAATCATTTGAGTGATTATGACTCTATCAGAGATAAATGTAGGGCCAAACCTTGTTTTCCAGACAGTGGTCCTTTTAATGCTGGTGTAGAATCATGTGAGTGCTTAATAAGTGTTTTAGAGATGAATGTGAGGCCAAACCTTGCCTTCAATACTGTGGTCCTCGTAACCCTAGTTTAGAATCATTTGAGTGATTATGACTCTATCAGAGATAAATGTAGGGCCAAACCTTGTCTTCCAGACAGTGGTCTTTTTAATGCTGGTGTAGAATCATGTGAGTGCTTAATAAGTGTTTTAGAGATGAATTTGAGGCCAAACCTTGCCTTCAATACTGTGGTCCTTGTAACGCTAGTTTAGAATCATTTGAGTAATTATGAATATATCAGAGATGTATGTAGGGCCAAACCTTGTCTTCCAGACAGTGGTCCTTTTAATGCTGGTGTAGAATAATATGAGTGCTTAATAAGTGTTTTAGAGGTGAATGTGTGGCCAAACCTTGCCATCAATACTGTGGTCCTTGTTAGCCTAGTTTGGAATCATTTGAGTGATTATTAATCAATCACAGATGAATGTAGGGCCAAAGCTTGTGTTCTAGATAGTGGCCCTTTTAATGCTGGTGTAGAATCATATGAGTGCTTAATAAGTGTTTTAGAGATGAATGTGAGGCCAAACCTTGCCTTCAATACTGTGGTCCTTGTAACGCCAGTTCAGAATCGTTTGAGTAATTATGACTATATCAGAGATGTATTTAGGGCCAAACCTTGTCTTCCAGACAGTGGTCCTTTTAATGCTGGTGTAGAATCATATGAGTGCTTAATAAGTGTTTTAGAGATGAATGTGAGGCCAAACCTTGTCTTCAATACTGTGGTCCTTGTAACGCTAGTTTAGAATCATTTGAGTGATTATGACTCTATCAGAGATAAATGTAGGGCCAAACCTTGTCTTCCAGACAGTGGTCCTTTTAATGCTGGTGTAGAATCATATGAGTACTTAATAAGTGTTTTAGTGATGAATGTGAGGCCAAACCTTGCCTTCAATACTGTGGTCCTTGTAACCCTAGTTTAGAATCATTTGAGTGATTATGACTCTATCAGAGATGAATGTAAGGCCAAACGTTGTTTTCCAGACAGTGGTCCTTTTAATGCTGGTGTAGAATCATATGAGTGCTTAATAAGTGTTTTAGAGATGAATGTGAGGCCAAACCTTGCCTTCAATACTGTGGTCCTTGTAACGCTAGTTTAGAATCATTTGAGTGATTTTGACTCTATCAGAGATGAATATAGGGCCAAACCTTGTCTTCGAGACAGTGGTCCTTTTAATGCTGGTGTGGAATCGTATGAGTGCTTGATAAGTGTTTTAACCCTTTCACTCCTCTGGGGTTTTCCCATTGACGAGTAATATCGTCTGGCGTTAGACAGAGTAAAATCTATAAGTGTCACTCTTGGGAGTGAAAGGGTTAAGAGGTGGATGTAAGGCCAAACCTTGTGTTCAATACTGTGGTCCTTGTAACGGTAGTGTAGAATCATTTGAGTGATTATGACTCTATCAGAGATAAATGTAGGGCCAAACCTTGTCTTCCAGATAGTGGTCCTTTTAATGCTGGTGTAGAATCATGTGAGTGCTTAATAAGTGTTTTAGAGGTGAATGTGAGGCCAAACCTTGCCTTCAATACTGTGGTCCTTGTAACGCTAGTTTAGAATCATTTGAGTAATTATGAATATATCAGAGATGTATGTAGGGCCAAACCTTGTCTTCCAGACAGTGGTCCTTTTAATGCTGGTGTAGAATAATATGAGTGCTTAATAAGTGTTTTAGAGGTGAATGTGTGGCCAAACCTTGCCATCAATACTGTGGTCCTTGTTAGCCTAGTTTGGAATCATTTGAGTGATTATTAATCAATCACAGATGAATGTAGGGCCAAAGCTTGTGTTCTAGATAGTGGCCCTTTTAATGCTGGTGTAGAATCATATGAGTGCTTAATAAGTGTTTTAGAGATGAATGTGAGGCCAAACCTTGCCTTCAATAATGTGGTCCTTGTAACGCTAGTTTAGAATCATTTGAGTGATTATGAATATATCAGAGATGTATGTAGGGCCAAACCTTCTCTTCCAGACAGTGGTCCTTTTAATGCTGGTGTAGAATCATATGAGTGCTTAATAAGTGTTTTAGAGATGAATGTGAGGCCAAACCTTGTCTTCAATACTGTGGTCCTTATAACGCTAGTTTAGAATCATTTGAGTGATTATGACTCTATCAGAGATAAATGTAGGGCCAAACCTTGTCTTCCAGACAGTGGTCCTTTTAATGCTGGTGTAGAATCATATGAGTACTTAATAAGTGTTTTAGTGATGAATGTGAGGCCAAACCTTGCTTTCAATACTGTGGTCCTTGTAACCCTAGTTTAGAATCATTTGAGTGATTATGACTCTATCAGAGATGAATGTAAGGCCAAACGTTGTTTTCCAGACAGTGGTCCTTTTAATGCTGGTGTAGAATCATATGAGTGCTTAATAAGTGTTTTAGAGATGAATGTGAGGCCAAACCTTGCCTTCAATACTGTGGTCCTTGTAACGCTAGTTTAGAATCATTTGAGTGATTATGAATCTATCAGAGATGAATTATTTAGGGCCAAAGCTTGTGTTCCAGATAGTGGTCCTTTTAATGCTGGTGTAGAATCATATGAGTGCTTAATAAGTGTTTTAGAGATGAATGTGAGGCCAAACCTTGCCTTCAATACTATGGTCCTTGTAATGCTAGTTTAGAATCATTTGAGTGATTTTGACTCTATCAGAGATGAATATAGGGCCAAACCTTGTCTTCGAGACAGTGGTCCTTTTAATGCTGGTGTGGAATCGTATGAGTGCTTGATAAGTGTTTTAACCCTTTCACTCCTCTGGGGTTTTCCCATTGACGAGTAATATCGTCTGGCGTTAGACAGAGTAAAATCTATAAGTGTCACTCTTGGGAGTGAAAGGGTTAAGAGGTGGATGTAAGGCCAAACCTTGTGTTCAATACTGTGGTCCTTGTAACGGTAGTGTAGAATCATTTGAGTGATTATGAGTGTATCAGAGATGAATGTTGGGCTAAGCCTTGTCTTCCAGACAGTGGTACTTTTAATGCTGGTGTAGAATTGTACGAGAGCTTAAGAATTGTCTTGGAGATGAATGTACGGTTACACTTTGTCCCCAATTCAGTGGTCCTTGTAATGATAGTGTTCATGTACAATCATGTGAGTGCTTATACATGTACATGTGTAAGTTTATCAGAGATGAATGTTGGGCCAAACCTTGTCTTCAATACAGTGGTCCTTACAACTCTAGTGTAGCATCATGTGACTGCTTTAGTGTATCAGAGATCAAATAAGAAAAAGGCCTAGAAGATTATTCTGCCTACATGTACATGTATGTATAACTACGCTGAGGCCATGAATGTCACTGGTCTTCAGTGTTTGTGCTCGTAGACAGCAGGCCCTTCATAATATTTGTTGATCAGGCTAAGAATAAGATCCCTTTGAATAATATAATCAGTAACAGAGCAGAGGTCGTGCGCCACGGTTACAATCTTAGGTCAGGGATTACAAAGACACTGAAATCGCAAGTTAAAACTAATCATTTTTCCAATTTTGTAAGATGGTAATATAGCTAGCTGATTGTCGTACATTGACCTTGACAAACCTAGTCTACAAAACACATGTACCGGTAATTTAGAGTGCTGGCTTCGAGTCCTACCTGTACTGATAAGTGTAACATGTGCATTTGAGGACAAACCCTTTGCACAGTTAAAATTTTATGTTCATGTGTAAAGTTGTGTATTAAGTTTTTTAATTATTCTTGTTTCTTTAGTTCACTGACTAGTAAATTCACCAATTGTAAATAATTTTTTGCTCACCAAATCTTTGTTTTCTAAGGTTGCAATAAGTAAGAAACAACAATTTATGTTTGTCTAAAATACTTTCATCTCTAATTACATACATGTACATGTAGCTATGTAGTAAATGATGTGTACGTCACCAATTAGCCAAGTGGAACATGTGAACAGATTCAATTACTACTAATAACGAACAATCACTCATCATTTTGGTTTCAAATATTAAATTGCAAATTGCTATTATTACGGTCAATTGGATCATAAAGGTTGCTGGGAGAAGACTAACACGGCATAATATTGTAAATCAACTGTAGTTGTAATTGGTGATGAGGCTTGGATATCATGTTGTGATGTCATTACTAAGATCGGGATTGGCCGATAGAAACGTTCAGGATTTCGGAAAAACGGAAGAGTTTTGGTCGGGATGACAGGATAGAAGTACCCTAAACAATAGGTTCCGTCAATTGAGTATCCTAAGAAAGGGGACTAGTTTAGAACTGGAAACAGACCCTTGATGTGAAACTGTTCTGAAAGGACAAGGTTGTCCTTGCTGTTTTAGAATCCCTCAAGTGACACTAAGAAGGCTACTTGTTGCAATGGCATTTGAGCAGGTACAGCTGTAGTATGTAAACGAGTCACTGGGGGCTGTGACGGATGCACCTATGAACACTCATCTACTCATTGGAAAGCACAAAGCTGTGAAACAACTTTTCTGGGATGGAGGAAGGAGAGCAACAATACAAGGGCTGTCAGCTTCGTAATATTGTACATATCAAAGGCTTTTGACTTACTACATCGGTCATTGCTGCTGAGCAAGCTAAGAGCATGTGGTTTTCTGGACAGCATAGTACAACTTCTAAATAGCTATCTGTGTGACCAGAAACACCATCTGAAATGAGGAGGTCTTGTAAGCTTATGCAGGACGGTCAGTTGAGATGGTCCCCGAGGTTCTGCCCTAGGCCCATTAATATGGAGCCTCTTCCAAATCAACCTGTCTTACTGGGTGACAACAACCTTATCAATGTCTGCAGATGATCATAAAATTCACCATACTGGAGTGACCAATCCAGTGTTACATCCAAGCTCAACAGGATTAGTGTGTGCACAGCTACCAAGAGGTACATGTATGATTTTAATCTTTGTGCTGGAAACCTCAAGAAATGTCAGACTACAAACACTGGTTACAGTAAGGATATCAACAGTGCTGCACATGCAGTTTGTGTGAATAATGAGGAAATCTCAACTGTAGAAAATCTTAAGCTCTTGGGTGTTGCAATGGATTGTAAACTGAACATTACAGATCACATAACCTCAATTTGTACTGTACCTTACATATTGCTATATAGTTTAGCACGTTTGTATTTGTGGTGTCTGAGGGCGACCTATGGAGACAAGCATGCAAGTTATTCGTTTATTTGCTGAGTTGCCAGTGCTGATGAATACGCACTTCAACTTATCCCTGATATTTTTAATAATTGAATTCTTACTTTTTTAAGACAATCAGACTTCCCCATTGCTACAGTACATGTAGTTACAATACTGTAACATCCTTTGCAGCATCTTGGGTCAAAATTGTTCAAGTTAATTGGCGGATGATGGCTGCAAGAGTTGTTCCCTCTGCTCATCATGTCATTTTGTAATCTCGTTATTCTTGTGTCAAATTTTTAATGATTGTCATTTGATTATTAAATATTAATTTTCATGCAGTTTAAAAATAATATTTTTAGGGTATTTTTATGGTCTCCAGATTACCGGTATTATGGGGATTTCCTGGGCTAAAGCATTGCTACATTAAATGGGGACAGAGCATATATTGAACAAACCTTGACAGCTTTCTTGTTTTGTTTTATATTGTTTGACTCAATATAGTGACATTTAAAATCAAAGGTACCTTAACTTGTGATAATTATGAGTATGATGTGGGGGTTTTTATTAATGATTTTGTGTTGAATGTTGAAACAGTGATGCATATCTGAGTGAGCTTTGGAATCGTGGGGCTAAAAAGCTATTAGGAACTTTGAGATCAGAGGACGAGGAGGCCAACATTTTTCGAAATGTTCGTGCTCAGAACGGAAAACTTGTAGTCATTCTCGTCCTCTGATCTACAAAGGTCCCTATTATAATGTGTCTATGCTGTGGAGATCTTTAGAAAGGAAATATTTCCAACATTTTTCTCTTTTATTTGCAGAGCGTCCAGTGAGCACTACACAGATTCTTCATTGTAAATTAAGGATGGTCATTGGCAGTGCAAGGCGTTATGTTGAGGGCTTCATGTACACATGTATGATGTGTTGCTTTGTATTTACTGAGTTAGTGGGGGGGGGGGGGATTAGGATTGGTTCTGATAGATAATTTTATTGAATTTATGTAGGGGTTTCATTGGCATTTTATATTCTTGTTTTGGAGAAAATTGTTTGGGGTGCTGAGAGCGGTCTGGTAAAATGATTTTGACAGATCTTCAATTTTCCTGCAGCTTTTCTCTTAATGAAGCCCCTGTTACCGGTAGAACAAGATTCTACTAATGCAGGAAGGTAGCCATGATGAACCCAGCCGGCTCTTTGGGACTGTGTACCTGTAGAATTGGCTTGAAGCATTTCTGCTGAACTGTTGAAATTTGAGCTGTTAATAAGATATCTTCCATACAGTTAAATACACTGGAAGTGGCCTTTTAGCAACTTCCCTTCTGATGGATGATGGGAATAATAACCATAATTCAAAACATTCTAATAAAGGTCTTGCTGTTACATAATACAGTGGTTATAGCTGTTTAGTATAAATACACAGGTGATTATACAAAATCGCACGCTGTCATTGGCTCGCTATCTCGGATTATCAGCCGATAATCACCTCGACGGACAAAATGGCTGCCAGTAGTCGTTTTGCCACTGTAAGTGAAGATGATTTCACGTTGAAATGTTTTTTTTTTTCTTTTTTTTGAAATAATCACCTGTGTATTTATACTAAAACAATTATTCGCCTCAGGCTCAGTGATTATCGGTGAATATTCACCTGGACTTCGTCTCGGTGAATATTCACCGATAATCACTTGCCTTCAGCAAATAATTGTTAATTAATATTTTATTTTTGTCAAAAAAACTGCAGAGAGACTTCTTATCAATTTTTGTGCAATATATGCAAACAGAAACGAAAATTGCTGATCCTAATCAGAAATGGTACCCCAGTTTTGGCATGATGGTCTGATTTTGCTGGTGGGTACATATTGGCCCAGTTTGTGGCAATACTTTTATACTATTCTTTGCTTGCATGTGTGGTGGTATTTGGTATTTTTTGCATAAACTTGATAACTTTGCTGACAAAATCTGTCAACCCTACTTTTTCCTGGTTGACAAACTTTGTGAAAGTTTTCCAAGACATTTAAGACCCCATAGTGCTTGGATGGTGCTGGCAGACTTTCAGAAAGTCAAATTGAAGAATAGGGACAACAACAGAAGAATGCTTCAGTTCGCACCCCTCCTTTGTTGGTACGCGTATAAAGTTAACACAAAAACTCTGGGCTGTTACCATCTTCTCTTGAGATTGAGTAACAACAGTGTTGATCAGCTTGTTGGCCAAGAAATTTGACCGCATTTTCTAGTTGGCTGAGAGTTTGTGTGAAACTAGACTTTTTTTTCTTGTTTCGTGGTTTTTAAATTTCACGCAGTTTGCAAATGTGTGACCTATATCTTTTTTAATATGCCCCTTGCTTAAAACTGAAGGGCTTCCCGTAAATGGGCAAATATTGCTTCCTGGTGAGAAGTTTGATTATTTTTTTCTGCAGGATGTTGCTATTTCTTTACATACACTGTACGCACTTTGTTGACGTGAAAATTACCTTGTGCGCGTTTTTGCGATTTTTTGCCCAGTTTTCTTGAAAATGAAGCAAAAAAGTTCATAGAACAACATTCCTCATGTCAAAACAAGTCCGTTTGCAAAAATTAAACGTCCAAAAAAGCCATTAATGCCCCTCTTGGGGAAGCTCTTCAATTCAACTTGATATTGAGGTCTAGATGATACAAACAATAGAAATGGATGACAATCATGGTAATTTACTGTAATATCCTTTGTCTTCTTCGTCTCGTTGTTAAGCTGGAAAGTAATCTGACTGTATAATTATAGAAAGAAGTCTACTTTTTCACGAACTACTAATAGATTTTGGAATGATTTCGGAATCGATGTACAAACAATCCCTCTATGAAGCAACCACCCTTAAAGAAATTTTAAGGAGATTTTAACATGAGTTGCCGTCGGAGCATGGTTGTGATTGAACATTCAGGCTTTGGAGACTGGCAACGGTTGTGCATAACATAAGCTGTTATTCAAGACTGCATAGGCTCGCTGATTTTCCCGTGATAGGGTCTTGACTTGGCAGACATGGCACCAGTTACGTTAAGATTTTGATTCATGTCATTCAGATTGGATATGAGTAAAATGTAACGGAACAAAATCTATCAGATTTGGGTGGTTGCTTGACAGTGGCAAGAACAATAGTAAGAACCACCATCGGGGCCTCCATGTAGATGCGATAGGGGTGGTTGATTAATTGGAACACCCATTGTCATCGTAAAGACTACAGTGCCGTGGTCTGTTTCTTTGCTGGCAAAGCCAGCAATGGTTCAAAAAAATTGAATGAAGGATTTGATTTCTCCAGCCTCATTACTTGCGCTGGGTCTGTCGTTGATGTGCAGTTAAAGCATAGTTTGTGGTCACCGACTTTTCTGGTGAATAGCAACTCTGAAGAAGAATCCGTGTTGGCTGGCCTGATAGTGGTTCTGCTGCATTTTAGCTGTTTAAGGTGTAAACCCCTATTAAAGGCGGCCTCATATAACTTACTGAAGGTGGGCGCCTTGGCATATGGCATATATGTTGCTGGTCTTAAAAAACTCTGGGTTTGCGCGGTGTATGATTTTACTGCTGGAGCAGATCTTAGCAAGGTCGGTGGGAGTCCAAAAAGAAAATTAGGGTAATTACGATTTGTCAGAGACAACAATATTTAATGTAAAAAAAAAACCTTTGTGTTATCCGAGCTTTTTATTGATGTATAATGATCTCTGAAGTAAATTATCCCTTATTTTTTTTTCAATTTCCACAATTCCTCTTTGTTTTCTTAAAGCGCGTATAGAAAGGAAGTTAAGTAACTTTGCATTAAAAACCAAATAGACTTTCTATAATTTGCAGTATAACAGCAAAGAAACTAAATCAAAGAAAGCCTACTCACAATTAAAAAGTGGTACACCCCTTGCTAAGTTCTGCTTTTTTCGGTGGGTCATGAACGGCGCAAAAATACTGTGGAATTAGAATGCGCCGTCTGTGGAAGCGCTTACATTCTTTCTGATTCACTATGTGATCAGTTTCTGAGACTCTAAGCACATTGCAAAAGTGATTGAACGGCCTGTTTTTCAACAAATAAGTCGTTTGCATGGTAAATCAACAATTGGTCATTTTAGACAAGTAGTAGAGAATACCGAGTAGGAAAAAACGACTTTGACGTCGCTGTTTACAGTTCTTCTATGTGATGAAGATAAAGTGCGGAAATTAAATTATTTTTACCTTGGTTCCATTGTATTTTTTTTACTAAGTTTGATAATTGAAACATATCAAGTTTCTTACTTGGTTACAAGAGAAAGGGGAATTTAACAGGGGTGAAAATGAGTTCCTTAGATCAGTGTAAAATTTCTTTTGTTTTCTTCCCCAAAGCCTTAAAACTCCCTTATTACATGAAATTTTCGCGACACGTTAATTTCGCGATTTTGAGGTTCGCATATTTCGCGACACCTTAATTTCGCGATTTTGCGAAAATTTTGCATTTTGACTCACTTTAATTTTGCGTTTTTGAGTGAGACACACTCAAGGAGCCAGTAAATGGCAGTTTGAGGATTGTACAAAAGAAGTGCTACCTGGAATAGAGCCGGAAAGTAGTAGCGATGGAGAGGACCAGAACATTACCACAGAATAGCTCAAAATGATTGTTATAAACGTGTGTAATAAAGTCGCTGTTTTAGTTATTGACATAATGTGAGTCAATTAATTTTTGCGACATTTAATTTCCGCGTCACTTAAATTTCGCGATTTTTTTTAATTCGCGAAAAAAACGTGTCGCGAAAATTTCATGTAATAAGGTAGGTTAAAATTTGATTAAAAAGTGGTCATTTTAATGTGATTAAAAGATAGCTGGTGGAGCGATCCAGTTTTCTCATTCAGTCCGTAGTGACCCCCAACAAGCACTCGCAGCAGTCTAAGCAAAGCATGACGATAGCTGCCATGGAGTAATAACTCTTCCCATAGACGACCGTTGCTCTATAACCAAAGACAAGGATGGAAATAATTGCATTTAGTATAAATACACAGGTGATTTTACAAAATCGCGCGCTCTCATTGGCTTGCTATCTCGGATTATCAGCCGATAATCGCCTGGACGGACAAAATGGCTGCCAGTAGTCGTTTTGCCACTGTAAGTGAAAATGATTTCGCGTTTAAATTTTTTTTTTCTCTTTTTTGAAATAATCACCAGTGTATTTATACTAAAACAATAATTATTATTCGCCTCAGGCTCAGTGATTATCGGTGAATATTCACCTGGACTTCGTCTCGGTGGATATTCACCGATAATCACTTCGCCTTCGGCGAATAATTGTTAAATAAAGTAGCATTCAGATGGGCAAGTTTTTTTACATACAGGGAATATCCTTTGTTTACACACCAACGTTGTGAGGACCGCAAAATGGTGTGTATAATCAAAAATTTAAATTAGTGTGTAAAAAGGATCTGAAAGGGATTTTTATTAGAGGGTATATCGACTGTTATCCTCAGCTTGCGATACTCTTCCCAAAGTATCCAGATAGTAATGGAATTGTCAAGTAAACCTAAAACCCATGTTGGGTGGTTTGCGAGGACCGCCATTTTACACACGGTTTCGGTGGTTTACGAGGACCAGCTCTTAAACTAGTCGGGGAGACATTGCTGATCATTTTAGACCGTTTAGAGCCTTAAGGGTTACGAGGACCAGGTATCGGTCCTCACAACTACGGTGGTCCTCGCAACGTTGGTGTGTAACACTAGTTCGGTCCTTGTAACTTCGGTTGGGTGGACACACACACACACACACACACACACACATACACACTAACACACCCACCAATAGCGCTGTGTTAGAATATCGAAAAAGATATAAAAGCACGTTTCAATCTTCAACATCTTCAAAACCACTCTTATCCCATTTGATAGAGTGAACTTGCCAATTATTGTTCCATTTAGCAATTTTGCTCTCTAATTGGTAGACAAACTTAATTCTTTGCAGGTGATTTTGTTAGATCCTTGGTACAGGAGAAGTTCAGGATCTTGGAATTGCTTTAGTTTTTGTACAATTCAATTTAAGACCTGAGATATTACCAAACATTTCAATGTTATGAAGAAAACAATTAAGAGAGTTAGCATCCCTAGCTATAAGAGTTGTATCATCCGCAAATTGAGAAATTTTAGCTTCCTGTTGATTTGGAAGGTCGATTCCTTTGCAAATTGGATCTTGACGAATTTTACATGCTAATGTACATTATTCCAAAATGGCCACCATTTAGATATTCTTTGTTTTTATTCAAATTAGACCTTAATGCCTCATTCAAGACAAAATATTCTTTTGAATGTTAAGCTTAAGAACGAGGCATCAAGGGCTAATTTGAATAAAAACAGAAGAATATTTAAATGGCTGCCATTTTGGAATAAGGTGTATATTTCTACCGCCAGAATAAACAAGAGGGGGCTCAGTGAATAAGCGTGCCGTACTCCTCTTGAGACTTTAAAGAAATTTGACAAGAAACCGGCTTTCATTGCCGCAGACTCCCACGTCATTGTATAAGACCGAGAACCATTTTCTGACAACAGGACCAAAATGAAACAGTTCCAAAGCTTTTGATATAAAGTTCCATTCAATTGAGTCAAAAGCTTTCTCAAAATCCACTAAAAGAAAATTAATATTCGTGGAAAAGCTTCACAAATTTCGAGTATTCCATTATGTCATTTAATAATCTTATATTCTGACCAATATATCTTCCTTTTACAAAACCAGTTTGTTCAGAGTGAATTAATTTAGCTGAGAATATTGCGATTCTTTTGGCAATTACGTTTGATAATTTACGGAAAAGAGTTATCGGGCGCCAGCTAGAAACGTCCATCAAATCGCAATCATTTTTCGGTATTAAGGAAATTGTTCCTCTTCTCTGCGAAACTGATAATTTACCACTGCAAAGGGCTTCCTTATAAGAACTTGAGAGTACATTACACAGCATGTCAAAAAGGTTTCATAAAATTCTTTCGGAAAGCCATCCTCACCCGGATTTTTATTATTCTCAAAGGAAAGTAGAGTGTTTTTAACTTCCGCAAGTGTCAAGACGCGTTCTAGTTCTCAGCTTGTTCATCATTACTTAATTTATGGAGATCTAGAGTTTCAATAAAATTCTGAAAATCTTTCGTTTGTTTGGGTACCAAACTATCATTTATTTTAGTTGTGTACAATTTACTAAAGTTGAATTCTATTTCTCTTTGTATAAGCTGGAGATTTTCTGTTATCACGCCATCAAGTTAAGTTTAATCTGCGATATCCTCCTTTTTTCGTCATTGCGTTTTTCGAAATTAAAAACGTATTTGGTGGGTTTTTCCCCTTGTTCCACCCACCGGGCCTTAGATATAGAAATCATCTCTTTCGCTTTTTGGTTAACGGCAATCGTAAACAAGCTGTAGGCCTGTCGTAAGTGTGCCACATGCGACAAAAATCGGCCCTGAGGCAGTGATTGGATGGGCACCAAGCGCCCATTATGTGCATCTAATTGGCTGCTTTTCTTGGGGTACTTAATAAGTGCTCAAGCGCTAGCAGTCCCGGCTGCGAAGACCTACACAATTCATTATTGTTCCTACAGAATTATCTATCAGTTATCACAAAGGAAAAATAGATGGCAGACAAATTAACAGTTGCTTGAAACATCTCACGCTATGACCGAGAAAACAAGAGCTTAGGAAAAAACTCAGGAAAAAATTGAACTTTATTGAGCAAGCTTAGTTTAACGGACAATACTAATTATTAGTATAAATACACAGGTGATTATACAAAATCGCGCGCTCTCATTGGCTCGCTATCTCGGATTGTGAGCCGATAATCACCTCGACGGACAAAAAGGCTGCCAGTAGTCGTTTTGCCACTGTAAGTGGAGATGATTTCGCGTTAAAATGTTTTTTTTTTCTCTCTCTCTCTCTCTCTTTTTTGAAATAATCACCTGTGTATTTTTACTAAAACAATTATTCGCCTCAGGCTCAGTGATTATCGGTGAATATTCACCTCGACTTCGTCTTGGTGAATATTCACCGATAATCACTTCGCCTTCGGCGAATAATTGTTAATTGTCTAATGGGTTTAGTCTATGAATAATAATAATAATGAAACAATTACAATGATAATGACAGGAATTAAGAAAAAGAGTAATGTTAAAGAAATAAATTATGCTACTAGATAATAATTATTTCCGAGAAAAAAATGTCCCGAAAAAAAAAATTAAAATATATATATATATATATATATATATATACGTAAAGTAGGGTTGTATTTGCTGTACTAAGAGTGCTCTATACCATGCGGTAGAGCAATTATAAATGAATAATCAGGACACGATCATACTTTTGCCTCTGGTTTTCATACAGATCTGTTTCGTACAGGACGTTTAGTTTGTCCTGCACTCATCAGTGTGTAACCAAGAGTGATTTTTTTCGTTGAAGATTACCGCTTTTGAGTCATACATGGCCGTTCGTGTTGCACGCTCCTATTTACCTAACGTTCTTCAATAGGAATTTCTCATTGTGTCTACATTTACTAATCAACTCGTTGCGCTTATTCAGTGTTGCTGCTTGCGGCTGGCATATGATGTAATATTTTTCAGCTATGCATAAATTACAACGTTTGTCGCGTTTGTATAGTGCGAGGCGTGACAAAGAATTTTCCACGAAATCGTATAATCGGTGTTGCTCTCCTTTAATTGCCAAATGTATTTGCTCAGTTCAGTTGAGTTGCTCTTCGCTCTTGCTTTAAACGATGCTTTATGGCTGGCGTACCTTGCTTTGAAATCAATTGCTGTGAGTCCTACGTACTTTTCTTCCTTTTCGCTGGTCTTTACCGTTGCCTGATTCACGATGTCTCTTGAGAGGCATTTTCCTTGTAATGGGCACGTGGTATTCCTCGGACAATTGCATTCCTTCTGGACACTATCTTTGCTGCCTTTTGCCAGTTTTCTTTTGTTATTTCCTTCGATGATTGTTCTTACGTTTGGCATACAACTGTAGGATACTTTTATTGTGTTCTTGTTAAAGATCTTGTGTAATTTATTGCTTTTCGGAAAGCATTTACGGATAATGTTCAGGAACTCTCTCCCCACATTGGTTTTCACGTTTTCGTTGTAGGGTGGGTTGAACCAGATGATGTTACGCTTCCTTTGCCGTTTCCCTGTCTTTGGTGCCGTTGGTCTAACATAATTGAGTTTGTAAACATATCCACTGTCGCTCAGCGCCTTTTGATATACGGGGGCTGCTTCATTGAAGACTTCCTCGCTCGAAGAAACTTCTGACAGTTGCTTGTTGATTCCTTCAGGAATGTTCTTTAAGATGATTGGGGGGTGATTGGATTTGATGTTGACGTACTGTAACACGTTGTTTGGTTTCATGTATGGTATATGCTTTCCCGTGTTTACGTCTAGGGTGACATCAAGGAAATTGACCACTTTCCTGTTGGCTTCGATCGTAATTCGTAGGTCGTTCTCCTAGAATGTTTTTGCAAATGTCCTTCTTCATATTTTCAATTTGCCTTGGTGTTCCTTTGACTATGCCCAATCCATCGTCTCTGTATAAGCCAAAGGATGACCCATGTTTTGCTTGTAATAGCGAAAGCATGTAACATACCACTTATTCACATGATCCTGCCCCATCGTTTCATCGATGTAACGGAATACCACGTGCCCATTACAAGGAATATGCTTCTCAAGAGACATCGTGAATCAGGCAACGGTAAAGACCAGCGAAAAGGAAGAAAAATACGTAGGACTCACAGCAACTGATTTCAAAGCAAGGTACGCCAGCCATAAAGCATCGTTTAAAGCAAGAGCGAAGAGCAACTCAACTGAACTAAGCGAATACATTTGGCAATTAAAGGAGAGCAACACCGATTATACGATTTCGTGGAAAATTCTTTGTCACGCCTCGCACTATACAAACGCGACAAAACGTTGTAATTTATGCATAGCTGAAAAATATTACATCATATGCCAGCCGCAAACAGCAACACTGAATAAGCGCAACGAGTTGATAAGTAAATGTAGACACAATGAGAAATTCCTATTGAAGAACGTTAGGTAAATAGGAGCGTGCAACACGAACGGCCATGTATGACTCAAGAGCGGTAATCTTCAACGAAAAAAATCACTCTTGGGTACACACTGATGAGTGCAGGACAAACTAAACGTCCTGTACGAAACAGATCTGTATGAAAACCAGAGGCAAAAGTATGATCGTGTCCTGATTATTTATTCATTCAATCAAGTTGGTTCACCTAACGATGAACTCCCAGTAAGAGGATCCACAGGATACAATGTCTCGACGCGAATTTGTAGTTAAGTGTACGTAAGGAAAAGCGACGAAGAGACAAACTCTTGACTGTTCTGGACGAAGTTTACTACGACGTTTCGGCCGTTCGGCCTTCTTCAGGTTAAAAATTAAAAACTAAAAAAACTATTTACAATGAGTGCAAATCACGAAAACAGCAGCTTATATATACAGAGCAGAAATATTGAAATTAAGGAAACGAAACAAAACAAAGGTCAAAGCTACAAGGTGACATGGATTTGACAATCAAAGACAAATAAAGAACTATAACAAAGGTCTAAACTCCAAGGTGACATAGATTTAACAATCAAAAACAAATAAAGAACTATAGGTGACATATCGATAAAAATGCATCGTATTGGGAAAATGTCAACTCACAACTACTCAATTGTAGTAATTAATGCGGTGTTTCGATCTAGATTCCCGCCTTTTATTAAGACCATGAGGATTAAGGGTAAATAATTGCGCAGTCCAATAGGCCTCCCTAGTGAGTAACAATTGTTCAAGATGCAAAGAGTTTTCAAAAGACCTAATTTGTTCGATAATGATGAAGTTGATTTGTGAAATTTCATGTTCAGAGTTATTATAGTGGATAGCCAATTCACAAGTTCTTTTGTTCTTCAGCATGTTCGACTTGTGGTTACGGAATCTTACTTTAAATTCAGTCGAGGTGGAGCCCACATATTGCAGGTTGCATTTGGCACAAGTGGCCAAATAAATAACATTTTGCGATGAACAAGAAAGTTTTTGTTGAATGGAATAATAACGACCAGTAGCTGAACTTCGAAATTTTGAAGCTTGAATTAGATAATTTTTACAAAGATCGCATTTCTTATTGCATTTAGAACAACCCCCATTTTCTTCTCTTGGATTTCTACAAGAGGTTACCTGAAATTTGGATGGCGCTAACAACTCCTTAAGATTTTTTGTTCTACGATAAGCGGGAAAAATTGACTTGGACGGAAAAATTTCTTTGACTTCTGGTGAAGACTGCAATAGATGAAAGTGATTTTTAATGACTTTTTGGATATCTGGCAAAATTGGATTGTAGTCAAGCACCAGTGGAAAAACTTTCTTATCTGGTTTGACCTTTTTGCTCAAAAGTTCAGATCTTGATATACTGAGAGCTTTGTCGAACTGTTTATCGACAAGCTCCGCCGGATAATTTTGAGATTTCAAATATCCTTTGTATTCCTTACACCTATTTTGAAGAAAGTCGTTAGTAGAACAATTGCGTTTGATTCTTAAAGCTACCCCAAAGGGGACTGCTCTTTTGCAATGTGAGGGATGTGAACTCGAAAAAGGTAGATAGAGATGGCTATCGGTGGGTTTAGCATAAACATCAGTGCTAATAAACCCGTTACAAAAATGCAACGTGAGATCAAGGACATTCAAATGACTTTCGGAGTAAACCAATTCGAATTTAATAGTAGGGTACAAATCATTGATATAATCAGTGAATTCCAATAATTTAGGTAAACCCTGAGTCCAGAGGTCAAAAATATCGTCCCTGTATCTCCACCAAAGCATAGGTCTCAAGCTACCCTCAAATTTGGCTTTCTCGTCGATGATGCCCATCGCTAGATCTGCATAACTGCAGGCGTTTTTCGGTCCCATGGCCGTACCGTGTTTTTGAACAAAGCTCTGACCAGCAAACTGGCAATTATTTACCCTGAGACAAATTTCAACGGCTTCAACTAAGCCATCAGTGGAAGGAATATTATCAGATCTGGAATTAAGTGCCTTTCTAACTGCTGAAATACCTAGATTGTTGTCAGTGTTTGGAAACATTGACACCACATCCCAAGACACAAGGAAGGACCCCTCAGGGAATGGGCCTTTTGCATTCAAATCTTCTAATTTGTTGATAAAATCCGTGGAATCCTTCACAAAGGATGGAAGACTCTGTGAAAGAGGTTTGAGGTAGAATTCTGTGAAGGCAGAAAGCCGTTCAATTGCTGTACCGCAACAGGATGTAATAAGCCGAAGTGGGTTGTCACGTTTGTGTGTTTTGACATTCCCAAATGCCACTCCCGGTTTTGGTTCCAGATTTACAACCCACGTAGCAATCTCCTGGCTAATCTGCCCCTCAGAAAACCACTTTCGACTCCATTCCTTAACCACTTCAAAGTGGTCAAGTGTTGGGTCGGAATCTACGCTGTCATAATGCAAATCATTATTAAGCTGCCCTAGTATCTTATTTTGGTATTCTTATTGACTGAGGACAACGAACCTAGAACCTTTATCTTGAATTCTTATAACATGTTCACTAGATTTAAGAGACCTTAAAGCTAACCTTTCTTCTCTCGTAAGATTGTCCTTGGTAGTTCTTAGATTAGCAGGCTTAAGGATGTCGTTCTTCACATTGTTGAGGAACACTTCTACCTCCGGGAAACTGGATTTTGGAGGCATCCATTGGGAAGCTGATGGAATCGCTGGAAATCGGTCGTCCACCCCGCGGGGGTTGTCTTCAGCATTTCTGCCGTGGAAGAAAACGGCAAGGCGGATTCTCCTTTCAAATTTATCTATGTCATCAGTCACCTTTTGCCAATTGACATCCTTAGGCACAGGACAAAATGCTGGTCCTTTCTTCAGGAGAGAGCGTTCCGCATCTGTTAGTTCAGAAGAAGTTAGATTAATAGGATTCAGGTCCGGCAAGTTGATCTCTGTTGTTACACCCTTGTCGCTACCATCGTTTTCGGCTGGAGCTCCTATATTCCTCTGGGCAATTCTTTCAAACCGCCGCGTTCTCCTTCTCGTGTTGCTAGGTTGTACGGTTCGATCTACTGGTAATGGATGAAGGGGTGTGGCCAACGAGTACTTCTGGCGTGCTTTCTTTTTCAAATCAATCTCCAGTGCTACCATCCGTTCTTTAACCTGTTTCCAAATGGTTTTAACAGCAGTTTCCTCATAATCACGAAGGAGGTGATCGCGCTGGATATGAAGTTCCCTCTGAAGGGCTTTGGTCTTAGACAAGGCTGCCGCAGAAATGTCCTTTAAGATGTTGAGGGAAGCATTGTGTAAATGCTGCTTACAAGAGTCTTGTAGATTGTCATTTTCCTTGACCAACTGAAGTTCAAATGCTAACATAAGACCTTTAGGAATACGGTTATGCTGGATGCAGCGGAACAAAAAATTACTGTGGTGCTTGTAACGAACCAGTTTGTGCCAAGTGTTGTACAAGGAAGCAGGTATACCAGACAACAGAGCCATCGGATCTAATAAAAGATGCATGGTCGACCAGGAAAAAATCTTAAAGCAGTGTACGATTGGTTGAACTAACGATGAACTCCCAGTAAGACGATCCACAGGATACAATGTCTCGACGCGAATTTGTAGTTAAGTGTACGTAAGGAAAAGCGACGAAG